>JANHMN010000010.1:67457844-67499538 GCA_030674055.1 Rhabdomys pumilio | reverse complement strand
ACACACACAGGCATGCTCACACACAGCATGACTGAACTGTGCTTTTTAGAGTCTAGGATGGCAAGGTTTGTTGAACCATCCTTATTTAAGGAAAAGAGAAAAGGAAAAATATTTGAAGAGAAAGAAGTAAGGGAGGGACACAGGAAGGTGAAAGGACCCGTCAGGCCAGAGCCAGGAGGCAGACCCCACAGGAGATGGCCCAGCCTAGCAGAAGTGTCTTGGCCCAAGGTATGGCCCACACACATTCACCAACTCCATGAGAACAGGCTGAGGCCAGCCTCACTGCTGGCAAGCAGCAAAGCCTAATAACCCAGGCAGGCAGCTGGAAGACGTGCCTTAGCAGCCACTCTCCCTGCCCTCCCTAGGGAGAGCTTTCATCAGACTTTATGAAGCTTTGAGAGTGTATGTCACTAGGGACTTAGGCTCATGGGGAGTCCGTGGAAAGCAACCTGGGGACGAAACCCACTTCTGAAGACTCTGCCCTTGTGGGGGAACTGCACTGTGAAGTGAGTGCCCAGGAGAGGCTTCGAGGCCATTCCTGAGGGCCTCTGTTCATGAGGACCTCTCAGAAAAGCTCTGTGGGAGGGTGGCTGCTGGTGGCTTGGCAGAATAGGTTTGTTTAGTTTTCATTGTAGACATTTCTACATTGCACAGTCACGGTGGTAGAATTCTTAGGAGCTGTCCCAGGGGGATCGTTGAGGATTCCACAGAGCAGAGTAGCTGAAAGCTGTGTGAGAGAACCTTAGTAGACTTGGCGTGTTGTGTCTGCTGTACTGAAGTCACAGCAGGGCTGAGGGAGCCATGGGGGGCCAGAAGCTTTGGATCGTCTAGGTAGCAGAGGGCTTTGGGAAGACAGTACCCACCACTTGACATACTTGAGAAGTCTGGCCCAGGGACCCGGGAGGGACATTTCAGAAATGGTTCTTACAAGATATTGTTGCCTGTCTTTCTTCTTTGGAGGAAATGCATCCCCCCTGCCCCCTCCCACACACACACATAGACTCTAGGACTGGTGGGGTTACCTGTCAATCACAAGGCTCTTCAGCAAACACTCTTGAAAACCAATTTGTGCCCTAGCTCTCCACCCTTGGACTTTCCAATCCTGAGAATCAATATACATCCTTTTAATTCAAGCCTGTTTGAATTGGGTCTTTGGTTACTCACAGCTAAAAATGTCCCAGCTATTACACATGGATAATAAGTGAAATATGCTTTCCCCAGACATGGCCAACCCACAGCCCATGGGCCACATGTACCATGGGATAGCTCTGGATGTGGCCCAACACGCAATCATAACCTTACATAAAACATTATGAGGTATTTGGTGCTTTTTTTTTTTTTTTTTTTTTTGTAATTCAATTGTGTGGTTCTCGAGTGTGAATTCTGTAAACAGTGTTGTGTTGCAATGTCAAAAGGTTGCCCATGCCTGCAAGTTTTAGCCAAAGAACAAAATCAGAATAAGAAAATGTTTTCCCAGGAGCAGAGGCTCATAGAACTCTGGGAAAGAATCAGAGAGATATGGACAGAAAGGCTGGAGACCGTGGGCAAAAGCCCTCTCCCTACAGTGGAGAGGGCCCATGGTTCACACATAGGTGCCCACATGCACACACACATGCACAAGCGCATTCATAACACGAAGAACACATGGATCCTTGTCTCCCTGGGAATCCAACACTCAGCATCAGTACACATGGTCTCCAGCTCTAAGCATCCACTCTCGTGACTAAGTCCTTAAGTCAACAGGAGATCGCGTCTGCTTGTTATGCGAACCTTGAATTAAACTGACTCCTACATTGGAGGAGGTAGGACAGACTAAATGGGGTAAGAGAAAAAAAAAAAGATGTGCTTATCAACCAAGTCCTTTCTCGTAAACAGTGTGAGTGTAACAGCACCATCCCATGATGGTGACAAGCACACATTTTGTTCCAGGGCA
Source organism: Rhabdomys pumilio (assembly GCA_030674055.1). Classification (NCBI taxonomy): domain Eukaryota; kingdom Metazoa; phylum Chordata; class Mammalia; order Rodentia; family Muridae; genus Rhabdomys; species Rhabdomys pumilio. Next base: position 67,497,605 of record JANHMN010000010.1, on the reverse strand, counting down.
GCTGGCAGATTAGCACAGTGTTTACTACATTTGCAAATCACGGGTGTAGAACATTTTCCAGGATACATAATTTATGATCCACCTACATTTGCACATATGCATCTCGGGATGCAAATGCATGAAGCGTGAGACTGACTCTTTACATTGGCAACTAACCAGATGTGGAACAGCGCCACTACGCCGAGTGATTCACTGATCTTAAATGTCTACTAAGGTATCACTAAAACTTCAAAACTCAGGCTTAAAGTTAGCCTCGCCTAAACATGTATTTTTATACGTTTTGATGAAATGTACCAGTTTTAAATTTTGACAAAAACGTGTGTGGTTTGATGTAGGATGTCCTCCACAGGCTTGCATGTTTGAACACTTGATCCCCAGCTGATAGTACTGACTTGGGAGGCCGTGGAAGCTTCAGGAGGTAGATCTTTGATAAAGTGAGTCCTGTAGGCATGTAATGAGGTCCTGTAGCACAGCCCTTGTCTTTTCTTTGCCTCCTGACTGTGAAGGCCAAGTGACTAGCTGCCTCGCCTTCCTGTCATGGCTCGTCACCAGCTATTATGGATTATAACCCATCTGAAACCATGGGCCAAAATAAACCCTTCCTTCCTTACGTCACTGTTGCTGGGCATTTTGTCACAGAAGCAAGGAAAACAACTAATACAATAATTTTTAAAGACTTTTTATTACAGTTATTTATTTACCTATTTATTTCGGGTTTGTGTTTGTACATTCATATGCACACCGCAATTCATATAGATCAGAGGATAACTTGTGAGAGTCAGTTCTCTTTTTCTGCCTTTTGAGTTCTGGGCATCAAACTCAGGTCCCCAATCTTGGTGGCAAACTCCTTTACCTGTTGAGCCATCTCAATGATTCTAAAAAGAGTATTTTTAACATTTGCATGAGAAGGGCAGGGTAGATGGCTCACTGGGTGAAGTGCTTTCTGCACATGTAGGCAGACCTGACTTCCATCCCCAGCACCCAGGTAAAAGCCAGACATGGCACAACTGTAGGCACCTGTAATCCCTGCTCTAGTGAGGAAGAAATGGGACTTCCTGTGATTTACTGGTTACCAGTCTAACCAAATCAGCAAGTTCCAGGTTCAGCGAGAGATACTATCTCAAAAAGTAATGTGGGACTGACAGAGACAGGCACCCAATAAGACCCTCACGCGTACTTGTGCACACACACCTATACAAGTATGCACACAAAACATTTTTTGCATGAGAAGCAATCTTAAATGTAGATCTTTTACAGCTTGCCCAGCAATTTTAAAATTAGAGTAGGTAACTCTTCTGTGCTGATTCTCTGTTTCTGTATCATAAACGCCAAACCTTAGTGGCTTACAATAACTTATTTTGCTTACACAATTCTTTCAGTTGACTGTAAGAGATGGTTGCTTGGTGATGTGGAATTTCTAAGGCGATTAAACAGCAACAGGGCCTGAAGCCAAATGCAGCCTTGACAGCATGGGGTACCCAAGATGTCAGCATCTTCATCCTCTTACTCCTGCCTCAGATGGGTGGGTGGAGCAAATGGGATATACATAAGCATATCTGCTTTTGCCATGTTGCCTTCATTATGGCTGTGTTGACTTCCTCACTAAATAATAGTTTAGGATGGTGGCTCTCAACCTGTGGGCCTTGACCCCTTTGAAAGGCAAACAAACCTTTCACTGGGGTTGCCTAAGTCCATCAGCAAACACAAATATTTACATTACTATTTGTCTTAGGATTTCTATTGCTATGAAGAGAGACTGTGACCATAGCAACTCTTATAAAGGACAACATTTAATTGGGGCTGGCTTACAGTTTCAGAGGTTCAGTCCATTATCATCATGGGGAGCATGGCAACATGCAGGTAGACATGATGCTGGAGAAGGAGCTGAGAGCTCTACATCTTGATCTGCAGGAAGCAGAAGGAAACTGTCCCACTGGGTATGGCTTGAGCATATGTAAGACCTCAAAGCCCACCTCCACAGTGACACACTTCCTCCCACAGGACCTTACCTCCTAATAGTGTTACTCCCTATGGGTCAAACATTCGAACACTTAAGTTTATGGTGGCCATACTTATTCAAACCACCACACTTTTCATAATTCTAGCAAAATTACAGTTATGAAGTAGCAATGAAAATAGTTTTATGGTTGGGGGTCACCACAACATGAGGAACTGTATTAAAGAGTCACAGCATTAGAAAGTTTGAAAACTATTAGTTTAGGAGGAATCAAACTCCGAATATGACAACTGGTCTACCCCACAATGAATATTCTTTTGTTGTTTTTGTTTGGTTTGTTTTGTTTTCTCTGTGTAACCTTGGTGTTTCTGGAACTTGCTCTGTAGACCAGGCTGGCCACAAACTTACAGCAATCCATCCATATCTGCCTCCCAATTGCTAGGATTAAGAGTATGCATCGCCACTGCCTGGTCCACAATGAGCATTCTAAGGCACTAGGTAGAAACCAAAAGACTTGTATGACCTGTCCTCACAAGTCATGTAGTGTCTTGGTCACTGCTTCTGTGGGTCCAAAGTAAGTCACAGAGACAACCCAGATTTAAAGGGGTGGACCAGACAGGTGGCTAATAGCAATGAAAGACATTCATTGTGGGGTGTGGAGAGGTGTATGTTTGAAGACTAATTATCCATGGTCTGGCCCTAATGGATCACTTTCCTCTAATGTGCAGATACAAGACCCCAAAGCCTCAGCCATTAAACACCCTCAGATTCAGGTTCTGAAACAAAGGCATAAGCATCTAAGTGGGAGGTACAGGCGCATATCTACATAAAGAGCCTTCAGGTGTGGTTCTTCTTGCTCTAAGATTTGTGAGCTAAGAGACAAGTTTTCCTATGTTCAGCACACAACAGTGAGGGAGGCACAACAGAACAGCAATAGACACTCGTCTTCCAAGAAAAAGGGACTTAGTCAAAGCAAGCTTGCAACAGAGCTGCACGCATGCCTCTAACTCCCTCATTAGGCCTACTTCTTCCCTCCAGAAGTTTTTTTTCCTGGCTCCAAACTCTTAATTATTATGCTGGTTAAATTTTTGTCAACTGGACACAGATTGGAGTCATCTAGGAAGATAGAATCTAGAATGGAGGAACTGCTTAAATCAGACTGGCCCATTGTGGTGGTTTGGATATGCTTGGCCCAGAGAGTGGCACTATTAGGAGGTGAGGCTCTGTTAGAGTGAGTGTGGCCTTGTTGGGGGAAGTTAGTCACTGTGGGGGTGGGCAATGAGATCCTTCTCCTAACTACATGGGAGCCAGTCTTCTCCTATCAGCCTTCAGATGAAGATGTAGAACTCTCAGCTTCTCCTGCACCAGGCCTGTCTGGACACTGCCATGCTCCAGCCTTGATAATAATGGACTGAACCTCTGAACCTGTAAGCCAGCCCCAATTAAATGTTGTCCTTATAAGAGTTGCCTTGGCCGTGGTGTCTGTTCACAGCAGTAAAACCCAAACTAAGACACCCATAGACAAGCCTTAGACAAGTTTTCTTCACAGAAAATTGACATAGCCTACTGTGGGCAGTGCCACCCCTGGGCAGGTCCTGGGATGTATAAGAAAACAGTCTGAGCAAGCCATGGGGACAAGCATTTTTCCATGGTCCCTATCTCAGTTACTGCCTGCCTTCAAGTTTCTGGTCTACTCAAGTTCCTGATTTGGCTTTCTTCTGTGATAGACTGTACCTAGCACGTCTATCTCAGACACACACTTCCTTCTCCAAATAGCTTTGGGTCATAGTCTTTGTCACAACAATAGACATCAATTGTCCATCAGAAATGACCAGTAGTTGCTTTAGTCAAACATGGCCTGCTCTCAACTGCGTCTTGCTGGGCCTCTTTATCTCACCTATAGCTCTGCCTGTTCAACCTGTAGAATTATTTTTAAAACTTTGTGGGCTTCATTTTTGTCATCTTCAATTTTTGACTATGTGTTCATGTGTGGAGGGGCATTTGCACTTGAGTGCAGTACCCAAGGAGGCCAGAAGAGGATAGGCAATCCGCCGGGTCTGGAGATACAGGTACTCAATGTGGGTGCTGGGAAAGGAACTCAGGGTCGCTACAAGAACAGTAAACGTTCGTTACCTCAGCCAGCTCTCTAGCTCCTGTAAGTTTGTATACATCAGGTTCTAACTTTCTCCATTAGACAAAGCCACACCATTTATTTACTTTAAGACTAATCTTGACTTTAAGCTACAAGTAAGCCTGTTGAAGTCCTAGATGCCCTGCTATTCAGTAAAGAATTTAAGATGGTCTTCAGAAGCCTCACTGTCTACCCATGAGGCCTACGAGACATGCCCTTGAGTGTTACTAAGGCATTACTGAAGGATTTACAGTCACACCCTTGGCTTCCTCTTCATCTCAGCCCACAGTTTGCTGGCAGCACCCTGACTTGTGCCTTTGCCCTAAAGCCTGTTCTTCTGTTGAGACTTCAGCTGGAATGGCAGTACTAGCCTCCTCAGCTTTCCTAAATGTTCTCCAAAGTGGAACAGTGCCTCCTTTAGCTCACTGCTATCTTTTCTTCTGCCCAAGAAAGTATGCTAGGAGAAGCTCCAGGGTACTTTCAGTGCGTTGCCTAGAAATTGCTTTAGACATGACACTCTGCCACCGCCAAGCTATCACAGTCGATGGCCTCAGTTCTGCCGGTGACGATCTCAGGCACGGTTTGCTCAGGTTTCCTCTTTGTGTCCCATCATCTCCTCAATGTTCCTCAGCTTCTGCCTTCTGGGGGCCCAAAGCAAAAGCCACAGGTTTCTGTCTTCCCTCACCCTTTACTACTTCTAGTTAGGTGGTACCAGCCTTCCCAAGAATGCCCCAGAGAACATTGCTGCTGTTTCAGTCCTGTGTGCTCACTCCCCAGTGACTGAGTCTGAGCTGGTGTATGACTCATGCTAAGAAACAGAGTGTGTTGGAAGTAGGTTGCCTAAGTTTGGAAGTGCTCTTTCAGAATACTGCCAGCGGCTCTTTCTCCTTTCTTAAGCACTCACTTCTGGGAGTCTTAAGCACCTTGCAAGACTTACAGTTACCTTACTGAAGAAGCCAGAAAGGTCCACAGGCATCATGGGGAGAGGGAAAGAGCCAGTACTGCCCAGTCAGCCTCCTGATGATCCCAGATACCCTCCCCTAGCTACCACTGCCTGAGACTCCTAAGCAAAAGCAGTGGCAGATGCCCTTGCTAGGCACCCTGGCTCACAACCATAAGAGATAAAAAAAAAAGGGGGCGTGTATCTGTTTTGGTTTGATTTGAATTGCAATTTTTGTTTATCTTTGTTATTTCTTCACTTTTTAAAGTTTGGGTTTTTTTTTTTTTTAATTGTATGTGTGTCTGTATGTCTCTAGGTGAGTGGGCACCTGTGAGTTCAGGTACCTAAGGAGGCCAGAAGAGGGCATTAGATTCTCTGGAGTTGGAGTTCTGGGGGCTTGTGAGCTCCCTGATGTGAGTGCTGGAAACCAAACTCAGATCTTCTATGATGCTTTTAACCACTGTGATAGTTTGAATATGCTTGACCCATGGAGTGGCACTACTAGGAGATGTGACCTTGTTGGAGGAAGCGTGCTACTGTGGGAATGGACTTTGAGACACTTCTCCCAGTGCCTGGAAATCAATCTTCTCCTGTTTGCCTTTGGAACAAGGTGTAGAACTCTCAGCTCCTCCTGTGCCATGCTGGGACACTGCCATGTTTCCACCTTGATGATACTGGATTGAACCTCTGAAATTGTAAGCCAGCCCCAGTTAAATGTTGTCCTTTATAAGAGTTGCCTTGGTCATGGTGTGTGTTCACAGCAGTAAAACCTTAAGACACCCACTGAGCCATCAGCCCAGCCTCTCATTTTTACTATTAGCACACAAAGTTACAGGCTCCCTTGAGAGATGTACTATTGTCTCCTAGTCTGGTTGATACACTCACTACACTGAGGCTGTTCTAAACTGGCAAGTCTGGGAGCAGTTTGCTATGCAGTGACACACAATCAAAACAGCCTCGAATCCAGCTTTGCCTTATTTTTAGTTCTTTAGCTTATTCCTAACCCTAGATTGCAAATGAAGAGTTCTCACCTACAACGGTATGATTAGCAAGTTTACTAGTACTGGGGAAAATTAAAGTGAGAAAAGAGCTATAATTTATAAATGTTACATATATAGTTTTATTACTTGTCCAAATATCACTATAAAACCCCACCCTCTTTATAGCTTCCATCCATACTTCCATTCACCTAAAACTCACCACCTTATATGTATTTTCAGTTATGCCATTTTCATTATATCTCTTTTATGGCTTTTATTACAATTATCTTATTTTTACTTTGTTCCTTTTTTATTTTAAGACATGGTCTCACTATGTAACCCTGGCTCTCCTGGAACTTATTCTGTAAACCAGGCTGGCCCTGAGCCCATAGAGATCCAGCTGCCTCTGCCTCCTGAGAGCTGGGATTGAAGGTCTGTGCCACCACACGTGGTTTCTTTTTTATTCTTATTTGATTGATTATTATTTGGGGGCACATGTACCATGGTGCACATGTGGCCATCAGAGGATAACTTTCCAGAATTGGCTCTGTCCTCATACTGTGTGGGTCCTTGGAATGGAATGTAAGTTGTCACTTGCAGGTGGCAAGTGCTTCTATCCTTGAGATTCTTTCTTTTTTTTCTTCTTTTTCTTCTTTCTTCTTTCTTTTTCTTTCATTCTTCTTCTTCTTTTTTTTTTTTTTGAGACAGGAGGTGTCACTGTATAGTCTACATTGTCCTTAAACTCTCTGAGACATTCTGGGTGCTGATTTATAAATGTGAGCCACCATGCCTGGCTCATATCTTTTATAAACCAGTATTCCTTTTTTAACTTAATTTATAACATTTAAGTGCGGAGACATAAGGACTGTCACTCCCTTACATTGATGACATAAGTGTCCAAAGGTCTTTGTTAGACAGGGGGGAAGCTGAGCACTCACTTAGACCAGAGAGAGCACTGGGGTGACCAGAGGGAGACCAGGGAGGAGCATTGTTGAAGCAGTGTATTGAGTTGCCCACCTGTCTGTCTTCACAGGCAGCTGCTATTCCACCAGCCAAGTCTGAATGACCTGGACCATAGTAAGGGACATGGCAAAGCTTAGCACATCCCAGAGCCTGACTTGCACTAGGGGACATCAGGTCTTCTGAAGGCCCAGGTCGAGAGCTAGGGGGCTAGAGCAAGCTTGGGAGCCCTACACAGTCAAGTCCAGTCAGGAGGAAGTCTGCTGAGCAAGGAGATCCAGGCTCCCTACAGCATCTGTTTGCACAATCTGGGGTGTGTTTCTTGTTCCTCACAGCCTCTGAGACTTGTTTTTGAGAACCTGTAGCCCGCCGATCCCGATCCGACATTACAAGATGACGCTGTTTTCCTGTTGCACCACTTGTAAACAAGTCTACTGCGCATGTGTCAGCACGATTCTGGCGCGAACCCCTCCTGAGTGGGTATATGCTAATGAGATATTGATGCCTTAGCCAATCCTTGCACGGCAACCCCTCCTGGGTGGGTCTATGCAAATTGGTCTATGCAAATTAGGTTCTGGCAGGGTGACCAATCAGAAAAGGCCACGCCCCCCTCTCTCCTCTATATAAGCAGCACTCTCTGGCTGCTCGAGGTCCCGGCTTCACGATGAGGTGCTCCTGCAATAAAGCGTGTTGAGAAGATCTGGGTAGTCGCGTCCTTCTTGCTGGTCGAGTGGTCGCGACAAGAACCTTTAGTTTTCTCTTTGCAAAACTGAGATGAGAAGACCTGTCCTTCCTTTGGTGAGAAGAATAAGGATGAGGGGAGGGGCAGGGATCAATGAGGGACCTGAGCTGAAAAGGTGGAAGCAACAGCTCTCCTCGAAGGCCAGAAAAGTCAAAGTGTGCCCAAGGCCAGGAGCACTCCTTGCTCAGAGCCATAGATAAACAACCTGCACCCCAGACAAGTGCTTGCTTCCAGCACATGGGGCCACTTGTAGATGACACACTGGTGAATAGTTGAGGCAATGACCAAGTCTAAGCCTCAAGACAAGAACCAGCTTTAAACAAAGGGGGAGCCTGTTCTCTTCACCCACCTAGCATGGAGCTTCCAGCAAGGTTTTTAATCCCTTTGAGCCTCAGTTTCCTACAGGATAAAATGAGGAGGAAGTGGAGATGGTGGAGAGGGAGAAGGGGAAAGAAGGAGGGGGAAAAGGAAGAAATGGAGGTGTCTTCCCAACCATTGTTAGAAGGTTTCAGTGAGAAAGCCAAGTAAAGGGATAAGGACAGAGTTCGTCACAAGGGAAGTTCACGTGTGTCTAATCGATAGAGCAGTTGGGTGGGGACACTGTGAAAGACAGAGGTGGGAAGACTCTCAGTGACCTACAGGCTATGGGGTTCTGAGGTTCCAGTCCAGTCCAGAAGTGCTTCCTGTGTTCCACTAAGCCACAGTCATTTTATCTGAAGTCTCAAGTCTATGCCTGCTGTACAAGGCTGCTACCATAGCACTCGGGAGACTGTGGGACAGCTACATGCTGGAGAGCAGCCTGGGATACATAAGAAGACCCTTAATATCTGTGTTTAGGAAGCCTCCATCTTCTCTACCATGGAGACTTGCTTTCTGACACACTGAACCTGGCTCAGGTTTAAACTCCGAGACTGGAGACTCTAGGGTGACTTGGATGCATCCCTTCTCAGGGAGACTCCACTCTGATGCCATGCTCAGCAGAGCCAGACCTGACTGGCCTTGATTGTGTGGGGCTTTCCAGCTTGCACAGGGCCCTGGAGCCTTCCTTTAGTGATGGTTCACTGCCCCATCCCTTCTGAAGCCTCTGACAACTTAGCCAGGGACCAGGGTGAGACTTCAAAGTAATCTCACAACTCCCAGGCTGACTGTTCCTCCCGGTCCTCTGTTTGTGAACAAGCCACTCTCCTAACCCTCTGGAATCCCAAGGAATCTCCAGCTAGGGAATACTCTGCCCAGTTATAAAGGTGCAGAAGAAGAGGAACACGTGAAAAAATGACTACCTCCCTAGCACTCAGAGGATGGGGTGAGGAAAGAGCCAGTGGCCTTGAAGTCCTCCAACAAAGCCAAAGTGTGATATAACTACCTGAAGTCAGGGACCTGGCCTCCTCCCTAAGACCCACAAAAGAACAGACACCTATGTACAACTCTGCCCTTGAGTGTATTGCAAAACAATGAGTGTCTATGAACAGAAAGCACAAGACACACTGGCTAGCTATACCTGCTGGCTCTGAAACCAGACAGCCTGGACTTGAATCACAAGTCTCCCAGTTACTAACTTTGTGACTTTGAATTGACAGCTAAGTGAGTTTGTTCACCCATTTGTTAAGAGTGGTAAATAGTAATTAACTCCTGACATTGTTGTCAAGATTAAATCAGCTAATCTTTTCATAGTGGTATATACCATCTACAGGTAATAAGTTTCCAATAAATATTAGGTAGAACTATTACACAGGCTCATTGATCTCCTATTCCCAAGTATAGAACCATATATATACACATATATATTGGCTGTCTGAGTTAAGGTTATTATCGCTGTGACGATATTATTGTTGTTCATCTTTGCAGGAAGTCAGGACAGGAACTCAGACAGGGCAGGAATCTGGAGGCAGGAGCTGATGCAGAATCCATGAAAGAGTGCTGTTTACTGGCTTGCTCATCATGGCCTTGTCCCGCCTGCTTTCTTATAGAGCCCAGGACCACCAGCCTAATGACGTCACACCACTCACAATGGACTGGACCCTCCTCTATCAAGCACTAATTGAGAAAATGTCCTCCAGGCTTGCCTACAGCCCAATTTTATGTGTTTTTTTTTTTTTTTTCAGTTGAGGCTCCCTCCTCCTAGTTTATGTCAGGTTGACATAAAACTAGCCAGTACATTGGCATGAAAGTGTATGGTATCTGTGTGTCTTTGATTATAAGGGTGTATACATCTGGATATCTGTGTTTCTGTGTCTGTATGCACAATGATAATATAATGTACTGGCCACTTATTGCATGCTCAGACACTAAGAATTCTATAGGTATTTACGCAGACAAAGACTCACGAGCACACACAGAAGGGTTTGAATGACTAAGCACACATTTGCCTACAATAGCTATCTGCTTTAGCCCTACCCAGAGTGACCCCCTTCCAGTGGGCTGTCAGAGACAATATCTCACAAAATGAATTAACTCTCTCTCACCACGGAGGAGAAGGAGTGGGCTATACCTGATATCCAGCCCTTTCCCAGATCCTTGGTTGGCTGAACTGCTTGTATTTATTGTCTCTCTTCCAATAGGAAAGGACACAGACATAATGAGCCTGGACCGGAACCCACCATCTCATGACCGTATGATCTGCCTCTGCCTGGGAGATTCCTGATGGGCTAGGCTATCTCTTCACAGTGAATGTCTCCACAACTCTCTCCCATCTGAGTGGCCTCTGACTCACACTGACTGTACCCTCGCAGGGAAGGGCAAATCCTAAATCAGCAAAGGAGTGGGTTCCCCTTGGGAATGAAACCTATGTACCTGTTGTTTCTGTGGGTTCTGTTAGAGTGGTAACACTGCATAATGAAGCCTGAGGTTTTTTGAGTGTGCTTCTCTCTTTTGTCTTGATGAGGGCCCCCATGACCCTCATCATCAATGTCCTGAGACACCCATCCTTGCACAGGACTTGGACTCATTATACAGAGAAAGAAAGAAAGAAAGGAAGAAAGAAAGAAAGAAAACCATTGCAATGTTTGGCACTGAGTTTTTTAAAAAGTCTGTTACAATAGCCTGTTCTCTTGAGAGCATATTTTCTGGATTCCTGCATCTGACTCCTTGGGTGTGACTGTGAAGTTTTATGTAATAGATACCCAGGCCAGAAAGGGAAGCATTTGGTCCTCTCCTATCCGTGGGGATAGGGGTTAGTGAGAAGGGAACTAGGAGGGAGGGGAGCCAGACAAACACATCTGGCCTGCTGTGCCCTCCCTGGAGAAGGTCCATGTTCCTGACCTCCCTTGGAACTCTGGGAAGAAAGTAGCAGCTTTCCAGCGGGCCCCAAACCACCCGCCTCTGCCTGTGACCACTGCGCTCCCGAGCAGGGCAGGGAGAGTCTCAGAAACAGCTTTCACACGCCAGCTTCGACTCCCACAAGGCCCGACTGCAGAGCTGAGGACACAGCAGTCCAGCAAGAGAACTCCACAGGCAACAAGGGAACAGTGGGGTTTCAACCATCCCAGGAGGGACTGGGCCGTGGGTTAAGTAAACTTAACTGGTACATCAGTGGTCAGAGGTGAGAACAGTTCTGGAAATCAGCAGTCACCATACCCCTAAATCCCAACTCCTTCCTCTTGCCAGCTGTCACTCAGCTGTCCCTGTCTGTCCACACATCCTAACACCGTCTCAGTGAGGAAAGCTGTGGAAAGTAACCGGAGAGTTAAGATTGCATCGTGGGACAGGCTAAGTTGTCAGGTCCCATGACATTTAAATCACATTGAAGACTTAATTGTTTGTCTCACTAATCATTGTGTAGGGGTTGGGAAAAAAAGCCAATTTGGTTACAAAATAATAAATAATGAAATTCCTTTTTTCTCTGCATAGAAGTGAAGTGTGAATTAAATTTTCCAGCCCCGTTGCATACTCAGAAATAAAGAATCTCCCGCTGATCTGTCCAACTGAAGACAATGACCTCAACAGAGGGTAAGTCTTGGCCTTCTGGACGCCAGAATACCTCCTCCCTGAGGGATGAACACGGCAGTGGCAGGAAAGGGCATGGTCACCCTTCACCCTGAGAACTCACACACCAAGCCCATCACCCTAAAGTGATCTGTGTGGATTTTGTTGTTTTGTTTTTGAAACACAGAAAGGGAGTTCCATGGTTTTCATTCTCCTTCTGAGCCCTTTTCTTCCTGGACACAGAGCATCCTCCTTCTCTTGGCCTCTTCCTGTCTGGGAACATTGAGTACAACTGAGGAAAGAGCTCTCTCTTCTGAAGTCCTCCTACACACTGTGTCTTGTGAGGAGGGCAATGCTGCCCCCTGCTGGCTCCAGGGTCAGAAACCAACCCACGGGGGCAACCAAGTTCCTTCTGTTTCCCTGTAAGTAGGATCTTAGATCTTAATGGGCTCTGTTCTCTTTTCCAAAACATCTTCTGGCCTGTCTTGACTTGGTTATCTGGAGATAAGGCTGAAGAATCACCATCCCCTTTCCCAACCGTTAGGAACTTTATTTAGCCATCAGTGTTAATCCACATGACTGTACGGAGTTTGTGCAGGTGACACTGGGGACACTGGCCCCTAGAGTAGAGTTCATTTAGTGACTTTTAATTTTTGTTTCCTAGACAGCGTGGATATGGCATGGAATGTTCTTCGTTCCTAATAGGCTGGATAACTTTTGTTAGTTCTGGTTTCTATGATCACATTGGGGTCTCCTTCAGAGCAAATCCCCAAACTCTTTGCAAGGTGGGATCCTCCAAGCCCACACTCACTGTAAGAAGGGGACATGAGGGAGAGAGAGAAAGAGAAGAGGAGGGAGAAGGGGAGATGTATAATGAGGGGAGAGGGGAGCATGTGTAGATGTCTGTTCTAGTGAATAGTAACAGTCGACACAGTCTAGAATGACCTGAGACACTCTCTTCATCACGTTGGTCCGTGAACATGTCTTCGAGGGACTGTATTGTGATGTACTAGGGCCCAGCCCACTGCGAGTGGCACCATTTCCTGAGCAAATGGTCCCTAGCTGTATAAAAAAGCTACTGAACTGGGCTAGATAGATGGATGACTCAATGGTTAAGACCACTGACTGCTCTTCCAGAGGTCCTGAGTTCAATTCCCAGCAACCACATGGTGGCTCACAACCATCTGTAATGGGATCCGATGCCCTCTTCTGGTGTGTCTGGAGATAGTTACAGTGTACTCACATACATAAATAAATCTTTTTAAAACAAACAAGTGGAAAAAGCTATTGAGCGTGAGCCTATGAGAGAGCCAGCAAGCAATCCAGGTTTCTTCCCCGACTTCCATCAGTGAAGATTGTGACCTTGAAGTGCGAGCCAAACCACCCTTTCCATCTCTAAGGTGCCTCTGATCTTGGCATTTTATCCCAGCATAGGAACCAAGCTAAAGACAATATCAAATTAGAACTTTCCGTGGGAAATTCTCTCCTTCCACTGTGCATTTCACGACTCAAACTCGGCTCATCAAGAGTTAAGTGTGGAGCCTCCTACTGGCCCTGGTCATTATCTTTGTAACATTTGGCTACAGGTGTGCTGGTTTGAATAGGTATGGCCCTCATAGACCCATGTGTTTGAATGCTTGGTCCATAGGGACTGGCACTTTTAGGAGGTGTGGCCTTGTTGGAGGAAGTGTGTCACTGTGGAGGTGGGCTTTGAGGGTATATATGCTCAAGTCATGCCCACTGTGGCACAATCTCCTTCTGCTGCCCATGGATCAAGATGTAGAACTCTCGGTGCCTCCAGCACCATGCCTGCCTGGATGCTGCCATGCTTCCCATCATCATGATAATGGACTGAACCTCTAAAACTGTAAGCCAGCCCCAATTAACCACTTTCATTATAAGAGTTGCTTTGGTCATGGTGTCTCTTCACAGCAATGGAACCCAAACTAAGACAAAAGGTGAAAAATTGATACCCAAGAAAGAACAACACTCAGTCTGATGCCACGTGACTCCCATGACTAGTAATGGCTCAAAGGCTAGCCAAGAGCTCAGTGCTTAGAACAGTGGTCCACTAAAAGCAAAGTCATATTTACTGTTATTTGAGTTTTTTTTTTTTTTTCTCTTTTAAAATACAGATCACATGGAACCCAGGCTGGCCTTGAGTTTGCCAAGAAGGACCTAAAATTTTTATTTTCTTATTTTATTTTATTTTTTGATTAGGGGAAGTGATGAAACAGGGTGTCTCTATGTAGCCCTGGATGAACTGGGACTAGTTCTGTAGACCAGGCTGGTCTCTAACTGAACTCAGAGATCTGACTGCCAGTGTGGGGACTAAAGGCGTTCACCGCCATGCATAGTTGACCTCAGCCTGTTAAAATATCTGTTTACTTATTTGGAGGGAGGTGTGCAAACATGTCACAATGCAACCATGAAGGTCGGAGGGCACCTTGGGAGCCAGGTTTCTTCTTTCACCACTTGAGTCCCAGGGATCAAATGCAGATCATGAGTCTTGGCAGCCGTCATATTTACCTGCTTTAGGAGGTAATCTCACTGGCCCCTGACCTTTAACTTCTGATCTTCCTGCATCCATCTGAGTACTCAAACTAAGTACTGAGATTACAAGTGTCTACTACCATGCCCAGGTTTGTGTGGTGCTGGGCATCAATGGACTCCACAGCTGAGCTGTAGCTCCGCCCTTTGTGTTTATATATAAATGCAAAAATAAAAACAAAACACACTAAAGATATTTATTTTAAACACTGAATTTTGAACTGTCTTTGCATTGTCTAGTGAGTGCAAATATCATTTTAAGGGCACGAAAAGATGGCTCAGAAGTCAAGGTACTTGTTATTCTTGCAGAAGGCCCAGGTTCAGTGTTCCACACCCATATAGCAGCTTATAACAATCTGTAACTCCAGTTCCAGGGAATCTGACATTCGCTTGACTTCTATAGACACTGTACATACATGGTACAGATAAATGCATGCAAGCAAAACATTCACACACAAAAATAAGAGTCAAATCTTTTTTTAAAATGGCATTTTAAATATAAATCAAACACTTAAATTGATTTGTAAAACTTTTTATAGACTCAATGCATTTCACATCATGCACTCCAGTCCTGCTCATCCCCCTGCCCCCTCATATCTGCCCCCCCCCTCCCTGCCCCCTCATCCCGCCCCCTCATATCCTGCCCCCTCATATCTGCCCCCTCATATCTGCCCCCTCATATCCTGCCCCCTCATATCTGCCCCCTCATATCCTGCCCCCTCATATCTGCCTTTGTCCTTGCAGCCTCGCTGCCACACAAATAAACCACAAGCAATAACAACAAAATCAGAGCATAAAACCATCTCACTGTGGAGGCTGCAGTGTGTCAGTGTGTCCCACAGTGTGTCCCTCTGTCCACACATCTTCACTTGCAGATGTTCATTGCAACGAGTCATTGGTCTGGTTCGAGATCTCTGGCTTCTGTGACACCATCAATATTGGATCCTCACTGGGACTCCTCCTGCTTGTCCTGTTGTTGCCCTGGGTTATGGAAATCCTGCAGCTTTATATCAGCAACACTGTCCCTCCATGCATCTAAACCATTCACAGATGATATAGATTTGGGGTGTGCCAACTCAGAACCCTGGATCTGGCCCTGGGTGGTAGCTGAGCTAGTCGGCCCGTTGGCTATCTCTTCTCCACATCACCAGGGTGGGCTCTCCAGCTCCCATCCACAGGAGATGAGGTCAGCTCTCCTGCTCTCACACCCCAGGGCTGGCTCGCCCACACCCATGCCTCCAGAGCCAGCTCCACTGTGCTGCCCAGCCAAGGTGTAGGGCCAGCTCTCCTGAGTGCTGCAGCCGGTGAGGGACAGGGACAGCTCTCCTGAGTGCTCCAGCAGGTGAGGTGAGGGGCAGGGCCTGCTCTCCTGAGTACTGCAGCTGGTGAGATGTAGGGCCAGCTCTCCTGAGTGCTGCAGCTAGTGAGGGACAGGGCCAGCTCTCCTGTGCTCATGACCCTGTGGGGAGTTTTCCTGACTACTGAAATTGTCAAGGGGCAGGTAGTGGGGTGGAGGCATCACCTCTGTGCCCTCACTACCCCACAGCAGATGAGTGGTGGGGTCAGCTCTCCCGTACTTATGCCTTTGGAAGTCAGTTCACCTACACCCCTGCCACCAGGGTCAGCTTCACCATGTGGCCCGAGCAAAGCTCAGGGCCCGCTCTCCCAAGTGCTGCCACAGATAAGAGATGGGGCCAGCTCTCCAGGATGCTACATTGAGTGAGGAGTGGGGCCAGTTATGCACAGTCCCTGGACAACTACGTGATCCCCAGTGGCTGCCTGGACCAGGGACATCCTGATGCTCTGTAGTGGTAATCTGAACCATGGGCATCAGCACTGATCCCTGCCGCTGCATAGACCTAGCCATGTCCTCAGCAACACCCCAGGCTGGAACCTCACCACGGCCCCAGGTAAAGGGCTGGGCGCTCACAACGGGCTGCTCCTCTCCACGCTCCAGTCTCCAGTTCCACCTCTCTACAGAACGCACAAGCTTCCCCTCTTTCTCTTTCATCTGAGCACCACAGACACACACATTGTGGTGGCTCCTGCTGCAGGCTGGCCCCTGGGTGACACCCTCCATCCTTAACATGTAGCGTGGGGGTAAGCGGGTATCTATGGTCCACCTGTCCTGTACGCAGGAGGGCAGGTCTGTAGGTGTCATGGCAGTCCTTAGGTCTCTGTCCATCTTTCTCTTCTCACACTGAGCTGCCTGGATTTGATTTTTATGAGTCATAGGCATAAGACAGCTTTGGCCACCAAGCCAGTCATCAAGCTAGGTTGAACAAAGGCCTGCCATCTGCTCTGGCCCTGACTGATACAAGAACATCACCAACAAGGTGTCTCTTTGCCCATTGCCAAGGTGGCATTTAAATTGACTTTATTTGACCAGTTGGTGAATTCAAAATATTGTGATTATTTATTTATCTTTGCTTTTTTTTTTTTTTTTTTTGCAACAGGATCTCATCCTCTAACCTAGGCTCATCTTAAACTCATTGAGTAGCCCAGAGTAGCTTTAAACTAACTCACAGCAATCCTCTTGCCTTCAGCATCCCAAGTACTGAGATTATAGGCATGAGCTGCCAGGCCCAGCTATAGATGAAAATTCAGGATTGTGGAGGGGAAAAAATGTTCAAAGGGGAATTTCTGCCTCAGCCCTCAGTCCAGAGACTAGAGAAAGGCAGAGCTATAAAGTCAAGTAAGTGTCCTTAGTGGCCCCTGTCTTACGTCACCCTTCGCAAAGCCCCCTCTATCCTTCTTCATCCCCCTTCCCATGACCAGTACCAGGGATCAAACTTGAGGCCTTGCACACAGCACTTACGCTCAGCTGCACACCCAGCTTTGTATTCTAACTTCATATCACACAGGCCAGGGCCACCATTAAGCAGCTAAAGTTACAAGAAGATATGGTCCGGGCTGTGAAAAAGGCTTAAAGTTTTATTGCTGTGAAATTGGTTTTGATGAGAGTCTAAAAGAGCTGGTCGCAGCCTAGGCCCTTGGACATTCCTATATAAACATCTGGAGAGAAAACAAATAGCTATTTTCCCAAATGGTAGGTACAATGAAAATATACATGGAGACCACTCCAGTGCCCCAACAAAATAGCCTGTGGTCAGCAGGCGGAGACACTCTGTCTGTCTTTTCATCTAATTGGGTCCTCAGGACTCGGGACTCTCCTGTTCGGACCTGGTTCTTCTAGTCCAAGCCTATGCTTGGCTAAAAGAGTGTGGGGAGCAGCTCTGTTTTCCTGGTGTTGTGTTTGGGAATGCGAGAGAGAAACGTCCATGTTAAAGCTATAGAGGGGCCCTAGGAGGCCCTGCAGGCTGAGGATGAAATCCCAGTCAACGGCCTACGCCCCATTTTAAGAAAAACCTTCTGGGGCAGGGACGCAGCGCCACCGTGTGGTAAAAGGCTGTCTGACCAGCCAGGCACAGCTTTTCCAAAGGCCCAAAGAAACACCTATCCAACTAAAGCCTAGTGTTCCGGGTCAGGCAGGCTCCCTCACTCGGAGCTCCCCTCTGAGCTTGAGCTGCTATATAACCTTATGGCGTCTTAGTGTGCTTCCTCTAGAATGGCAATAGCAAACGTTTTCGGGAAAGCAGACAGTAGTGGTTGGCTTTGTGCCGTTGTTCAGGGAGAAATGGCCCAGAGGCGACACCTGTCACACCATCATGACAACTGGAGTTTCGATCCCAGCACTTATATAACAAGACCATGTCCTGCCCAAACCTCTAATCCAGCACACAGGGATCTAATGCCTTCTTCTGGTCTCTACACACTCACAGGCACGAGCAGCCCACACACACACATGCACACTGCAAACTTACAGATGAAACTTTTTTTAAACTGTATTTTTTTTTCTCCTTCCTTCTGAGCTGAGTGTCTAGGAAACCCAAGTGTGTACAAAGGCAGGACCGAGAAAAGCTAAAATCCACATCCTAGGAAAAGAACCTTTCCTTCCTCAGCACCCACCAAAAACCAGTTTGCTAGTTCCTCTCAGAACTCATTCAGTTTAGGGTGACAAGCCAACCTGGTTTGTGGGACTCAGGGAGTTCTCAGAACTGGTCACCTAGTCCTTACCTCTCCTCCACATCTCATTTAAATCCAAAGTACTTTTGTTGTAGATGATTCTTTAGAACAGAAGCCAGGAAGGATGTCCACGTACACAAACAAACACCCAGAGCTGGCAGACAAGAATGTGCCCAACCTTCCAGTTCAGGAGATATGGTCAGCCACCTCAGTAAAGATGGAGGGTGTTGTTTTGTGTTTAATGAACTTCAGAGAGAGGGTAATAGAGAAGGAGGGAGAATATCTGACTTAAAGTGGGCAACCTAGGCTAAGTTACTCACCAAGTCCTTGTCCAAAAGAGAAAGAAAGAGACAGAGGGAGAAAAGTAAAGCAGGGAGCCAGGTATGGTGGTACATGCCTATAATCCCCAGCACTTGGGAGATGAAGGCAATATGATCAAAAAGTCAAGGCAAACCTTAACTACATAGCAAGTTTGAAGCTAGCCTGAGCTACATGGGACCATATCAGGAATAAATAAATAAACATGACCAGAGAGATATCTGAATGGTCTAAGCACTTGCTGTTCTTGTAGAGAATCCTACCTCGGTCAGTTCCCAGCACGTGAATAACAGCTCACAACCATCTGTAACTCCAGTTCCGGTGGATCTGAGGCCTTCTCTGACCTCCCTGGGCATTAGGCACACATTTGGTACATATACATACATGCAAGCAACACACAGACATAAAATAAACATTTTTAAAAGTTTAATAAATAAATTAAATTAAAAATAGAAAGTGTTTATCCGTTGCTTAACTACTGCACAGTTTGCATTTCCTTGGACATGCTGGAGTGGTAGGCAAGATGGCTCAAACAATTTTGCACACAGCCATGGGCACGGAGGTGAAACAACGTTGCACACAGCCTCAGACAGGAGGTGAAAAGATGCTGCACACAGCCATGGACACTCAGAGCTTAACTGTGCCATTTCTCTACTTTGGGGCATGTTTGAAATTTTCCCATAGCAGAGAATGGGCTTTGGCTTCATGTTGTTGCTTTTAAGTGGGCTTTTCCGTGCAGACTGCAGCCCTCTGGCTGCACTTTGACCTACCAGGAGTCCAACAGGAGCAGTCCATCCCTCTACCGTGCATAGGCTCTCATTCAGTAGCTAGAGCGAGTGAACTGAGTCAGGGTAAATCTGGCAGCTAGCCTCCACCTGTGTGGAGACTAAGACATAGCATCAGGAATGGTGGGAACAGAAGACTACAAAGACATCCTAAGAGAGACAGCCAATGCACCGTCAAGAAAACAAGGGCCCCAAGTGAGCTCCCAAGTTTTCACTAGAAGTTAAAAAGCAGGGTCTTTCTGAAGGATTCATTTCTGTGAATTATGCCCACTATGAAGGTAAATTGTCCTTTTAAAATGTAAATATTCTGTAAGATAGTTCTAGCAAGCCAAATGACGCTTGTCCCCAGGCTCTGTTTATTCTACATACAGGTTGTCTGTCCTGAGGCCCCCCTGACATCACACCATGCAATGGTAACACATTAGTAGCTGACATTCTTCGAAATTGCTGTCACAGCTGGGGTCACACACAACTGAACCCTCAGATCTCCATGATAACAACTGCCAACACACTAAACTCTGAACTGCACACTACGTCAGTCCATTAAAGCACACCTTGTCATTTGCCAGGAACATCTGTCCCTAGATTGACTATACTCTGCCTTCAGATTCTACCAGATCTGTCCTCCCTCGGGGTGTCACTCAGAGCACTGATGGGCTCATCTGAGCCATCCACTAAGCTGATGCCAGTCTGGAGTACATGAGGATTCTGTCCTGCTGGGAGCTGTTCAGTTATGGTGTTTCCTTCCTTTATAGCTCTTGTGTGCCTCGATTCAGTCACCTTCCTCCTTGAAGCCACTGTCCATTGAGCACAGGCCCAATCAATCCTTGTCTGGTGATAATTGTGCCATGGTATTTGAGGTTTATTAATCATTTTCCCATAGATATTTTTACTTGAGTAAAATATATATGAGCTGGGTGGTGGTGGCAATAACGCCTTTAAGTGGTGGCAATAACGCCTTTAATCCTAAGGCTAGGGAGGCAGATGCATGTGAATCTCTGTGAGTTCAAGGCCAGCCTGATCTGTACACAGAGTTCCAGGGTTACACAGAGAAACTCTGTGTCTTAGGGTTTCATTGCTGTGATGAGACACCACGACCAAGACAACTTTTATAAAGGATGACATTTAATTTGGGGCTGGCTTATAGTCTTAGAGGTTTAGACCATTATTGTCATGGCAGGAAGCATAGCAGCATCCAGGCAGACGTGGTGCTAGAGAAAAAGCTGAGAGTTCTAAAGCCTGATTCAAAGGCAGCCAACAGAAAACTGTCTTGGCAGGCAGCCAGGAGGACGGTCTCTTCCACCCTGGGCGGAGCTTAAGCGTAGGACCTCAAAGCCCACCCCCGCAGTGACAAACTTCCCAAAAGTAGCCCACACCTATTCCAACAAGGCCATGCCTCCTGATAGTGCTACTTCCCATGGGTCAAGTATATTCAGACTGCCACTCTGTCTCAAAAACCAGTATGTATGTACGTATGTATGTATGTATGAATATATGTATGTATGTATGTATGAATATATGTATGTATGTATGAATATACGTGTGTATGTACATATGTATGTATGTATGAATATATGTATGAATATGTGTGTGTATGTATAGGGGTGTGTGTGTGTGTGTGTGTGTGTGTGTGTGTGCCACGCATGTATGTGCCTCAGTGTTCATATGGAACTCAGAAGATGACTTTTGGGAGCCGGGTTTTTTCTTCTACCTTGAATTCAGGGATCAGACTCAGGTTGTCAGTTACATCGAGCTGCCCCATGTGGCTGCTGAGAACTGAACTCCTGGTTCGCAGACGAGAGCAGTGCCCACTTTAAAACACCGAGTCATTTCTTCCACCCATTTGTTTGTTTGCTTGTTTTAATAAGCAAGCTTTATATTTTCCACAGCGCTTACATTTGTTTTCAGACTTGGAATGAATTTCTTAAGAGGAACTAAGCCTCCATCCTCCTGAGCTTGAGTCAGTGAGCCGAAGGTATGGGAGGGTGTGTCATTGAGCATGAGAATTAGGTGAACTGAGGGACTCCTGACATCTCTCTAGGCTCGATGCAGAGCTAGGGTGGCTGCTAGCTGAGAAGACTAGAGGCTCCTCTAGTGGTCACCATTCCAGAGTGATAGCAGAGCTTTAGGAAGAGAGAATGGAAATTTCCCAGACATTTGTCCCCAACTGCAAACGCAGAGGGAAGGCAAGGTGCCTTGAACCGAGGTCGGGGTGGGGGCAGCTGCAGGCAAGGTGGGAGGGGGCTAGTCCAGGGAATGGAGCAGGTCACCCAGGGTCTCACACTCCGAGTCCATTTGGTCCTGGGGAGCCACCCGGAAGCAGTGGGTTGGATCCGGGCTCGGGCGGGGGCTGCGGCGGGAGCTGCAGAGTAGTCTCCGCGCTCGCAGGAAGCCGCCGGCATCATAGAGCCTTGAGGGACCACGGTTTGCATCCGGGGTCCTGTTGCGGTTTAAACAGCGGCCTAAGGACCAGGAAGGGTAGTAGGCGGTCCACTGGATTCCACTGCGGGATGCTGCGCGGTAGCTACAGAGCAGCTCGGAAACAGTGCAAAGCTTCACAGCGAGCTGTTTTCCGCTTTGCCTGAGACAGGAAGCGAGGAGACTAAAGGGAGCCTAACTCCTACTTTACAAATACAAAATGACAGTGACGCTTAGCTCCAAAAGGATCGTGCTCCAGGTGAGGCTCGAACTCACAACCTCGGCATTGCTCTGCATGTACTGCTGTATAAGTACCGCGCGCTAACCGATTGCGCCACTGGAGCTCCGCTGTGGCGGCCTTGCGAAGACTCTATTAGAGTCGGCAAGGCGTCGGTGGAGCATGCGCATCCGCCGCCAGCGGGCGCCGCTCGAACCCCAGCTTCCCGCAACTTCCGACCGGACTCCGGGCTACGAGCTAGAGTCGGGGGACCGAAGGATCCGGGAGGAGTCTACGAAGACAGGTTCGCTCGGCCGAGCCCGCGGGGAAGGGGCGGCGCCCTCCGCGAGGCTTCGCTCCGGCCGGCCCGCCCCTTGCACGCGCAGACGGGCCTGGCGGGGGCGAACAGAGCCACCGTGCGGCTGCGGTCCGCTCCGGGAAACGAACCCGCATCCTTGGCCCAGCCTTCCGATGGCGCGAGGGCCAGCAGCCGGACCTGGCCGGGCTTCTCCTCCTGAGGGCCCTCGACGTCCAAGCTGCTGGTGTTTCTTTTCCTCCCATCCTAAAAGTTTCAACCTTTAAAACCAAGAGAGCTAGAAAGCTCGGAATATTCGTTTCTTTCTTAAAACCAGAAAATCGGAACCCTGGGCCCATGCCCGAATTATGACTTCTGGGCCATACGCACTTTGTGAGTCCCTTTCCTCATTAGAGAACGAAAAAAGCACGGTACTTTACGAAAATACGAGGAGACTGGCGAGATGGCTCAGAGGTTAGGGGAAAGCCGGTTCGATTTGGTTCACAATCCTCCTTAACTCCAGTCTAGGGGGATCTGCGGTATGCACAGACACATCTACATAATTTTAAAAATAAATCTTTAAAAAGGAAAAAATAATAGGAAAGCTGCTTGGAAAGGAGACCAATGGAGGAAGGGGTGGTAAAGGAGAATTTTGTTCCCCCAGTCCCCGTTGTGTATCTGCTGTTTTATTAGCTCGGCAGATCTTGGAGTGCGTGCACGCTAGTGGGGAATCCCAGTGTTTACATAAAGGGAACATAAATAATTTAGGTCGCCGGGCGGTGGTGGCGCACGCCTTTAATCCCAGCATTTATAATAAATAATAAATATATTAAATAATATATAAATATATATTTATATATTTATATAAATTTATAAAAATATTGTTTATATAAATATATTATTTATATAAATATATTTATATATTTATATACATTTATAAAAATATTGTTTATATAAATATATTATTTATATTTATATATATATTTATAATAAATAAATAATTTAGGTCCCAAAGAGCCCCTAAGGTTCTCGGGGAGGAAACTAGACGGGGTGATATTGAGACAGGAGCCCGAGAGAGGGCGCCAGGACCACACGACTGCAGACTGCCTCCAGAGAACGGGGAACAAGGTAGGCATCTCACCCAAGGCTCTCACTGGGCTTTATTTTATCTCTAAATCCAGGAATCTTGGCTGGGGAAGATTTCCCCACATAACTCCTCCCAACACACTGAAGTTAACTTTCTTCCTTTTTTTTTTTTTTTTTTGGTTTTTCGAGACAAGGTTTCTCAGGGTTTCTCTGTGTAGCCCTGGCTGTCCTGGAACTCACTCTATAGACCAGGCTGGCCTTGAACTCAGAAATCCGCCTGCCTCTGCCTCCCAAATGCTGGGATTGATTAAAGGCAAGCGCCACCACTGCCCGGCTTGAAGTTAACTTTCTAAGACAGGGTCTCACCATGTAACCAAGGCTGGCCACAGACTCAAGATCCTCCTGCCTCTGTCTTCAGAGTGCAGGTTCTACAGGCCAAGCCACCTACCTCACTGCCTCGAAATAATTTGAATTATTATATGTTACATAATAAAGCAGGAGTTAAACCTTGTAATGCTTATAATGCAAAAAGAGTCTCACTCTTTTCCATATACCAAATAATAAAATGTTTAATTATGTAAGGCAAGGAGAAAGCATGCTGTGTTAACAGATAAGTTTTAAAATAACATGTCATCTTGGCATAGGGATGAATGTACTGTATATTAAAATGTACGAAATGTAATGACTCATTGTGGCAACAGAAATAGACAAAAACTGTTTCTTAAATGAATGTTTGGAATTTAATGCCTTTTGCACTGAAAAAAGTTGTGTGTGTGTGTGTGTGTGTGTGTGTGTGTGTATGTGTGTGTGTTTTTAACTCCCATGTTTTTGTGTTTAAATGGTGAGATGAACTGGAAGGGTTTCAATTGCTGTGTGCGTGTGCTATCCTGCAAATTACAAGGAGGGGCTTTTGTTTATTCTTTATTCCTGACAAGGAAAGTCCAAATAGCATGTACTGACCACTGTAATTTCTCTTCCTGGCTTTGGCCTCTGCTACACAAGAGGCATTGTGATGAGCCACACAAACACTTTGATTAACAGGGTGCAATCTGTGAGTCTAGTGAAGGAAAATCATCTTGATTTGAATTTATGGAATTACCATTTTATGGTCTTCATTCGCTTTATTTCATCAAATTTTTTATATTTATTATTTTTACCCAGTGTCTCATTATGGTCATGTACTAAGCATAAATGTTGCTGTACAGAAGCCAGATCCTGCACAAGGAGCCCCAAAGCAGCCATCATGGACAGACAGCTGGTGTCGGAGACTTGCTGTGGGTCCCAGTCACACCCACCAAGGGGCTTCCAGAATGATTCAGTCTTAATTGGAAGGTCTTCAAAATTATTTTTGGGTTTTTGTTTTTGTTAGTTAGTTGGTTGCTCTCTTGAGACAAGGTCTCAAGGTGCCCAGGCTGGCCTCAAACTCACTATGTAGCAGAGGCTAGTCTTGAATTCCTGATCCTCCTGCCTCTGCCTCCCACGTGCTGGTATTACAGGCAGACAGGCACAGCACCTTGTTTTTAAGCATCCTTTAAATATCATTTTTCTTTGGAGCTGGAAGGTTGGCTCAGAGGTTAGAAGGATTTACTCT
Organism: Rhabdomys pumilio; assembly: GCA_030674055.1. NCBI lineage: Eukaryota > Metazoa > Chordata > Mammalia > Rodentia > Muridae > Rhabdomys > Rhabdomys pumilio. Next base: position 67,472,688 of record JANHMN010000010.1, on the reverse strand, counting down.
CTCCAGAGAACCCAAGTTCAGTTGTCAGCACCTACGCTGGGCAGCTCACAACTTCCTGTAACTCTAGCTGCAGAGGAGCTAACGCTGTCTTCTGACATCCATGTACACTCACACACATGTGGCATGTACACACAGAGACACACACATGGTCACATAGATAAAAAATAAATTTAAAAATAGAATGAACCACTTAAAATAAATACTACATTTCTTCAAAGAAAATCACAAGATGCTATAGCCACCTGTGACAGGGCACGCCATCTTGAAGCCTTTCCAATGCGCTGTGTTTGTCTGTGCCTAAGTGCCCTCCCACATGGCTCCTGAGCTCCAACAGTGCCAGGTGAGCAAACGACCCTTTATCTTCTTGAGACAGATGGAGAGACCAAGACCCACGTTGAAGGACGTTTCATGCAGGGGTGAGCAGATTCCAGAATGGAGGAAATGTGAATTGAAGGAGCCTGGGGCCCTTCTCTCTCTTTTGAAACCAAAATGAAGAATTGCTGAGAGCTAGTCAGATGGTAACAAATTCAAAAGGCTAGTAACATTCAGTGTTGACAGGAGTATGAAAAAATGGATACTTCTGTTTTTTCAATTATTAAATTATGTATGTATGTATGTATGTATGTATGTATGTATGTATGTATGTATTTTGACTGTATGTGTGTCTATATAAAATAAGTGTGTGGCCTGCAGAGGCCAGAGAGGACATCAGATTCTCTGGAGTTGGAGTTAGAGATGGGGGTGAGCCCGGTGGTGGTTGTGGGTACTGAGAATCAAACCCCGTTCTTTGGAAGAACAGCCCTTGATCCATCTTTTCAGCTCCTCTAGCCAAGTTTTAAATGCACACAGCCATTGACCCAACAGATTCATAGCTGGTGCTGTCTGGTAGATACAAAATACTTGTGAACAAATAGAACTGTCCAATTTAAACTATGCTGTGTTGTAAAATCTACTGCTATTTCATACATCGTTAATGGGGAAATAGCACCTTTTTAACACAGTACTATGACACTGTATCTTCTTGTTCCTTAGAACGTGTATCTTTACTTACTAAAGTAGTTCTTTCAGGTTAATGAACAGTTTGTAATAATGCATCTCTTTTGATGTTCCTATTTTCTCTCTTTTTTTTCTTTTTTTTTGGGGGGGGGCAACATAATTTCTTCTACATGTAAAACATCAGAATCTACAAGGGGGGGAAACCAGCTCAGGGCCTGTGAGCACAGGATATTTGTGGATAACCTTGGAAGCTCATTCTTGACTTCACAAAGATTTCTTGTATTTTTCTTTTGTTTCGTTTTGATACTTAAAAGTCCCTAGCTCCTATTAGTGGGAGGATTTGACAGAAACTGATACATCCAGCTGGTGTGACCACATTAACAGTCTTCAAAAGGGGACCATTTTGAGGGCGAAAGATCAACTAACACCAACTGTGACCTTCCCAGACAACCTGAATCCTAGTCACTGGTCACCCTAATCAGTCACTGGTCACACAGACAATGGGAGTGGCAGGAAATTGTCCCTCCTCTGCTCCTCCTCTGCTCTGTAGCTCTGGAACTGGACCCCGATGACACTGGTCCTCCATCATCCTCTGCCACTGTCTGGCCCTGTCAGTGAAGGGGCTAGAGGCCACTGCAGGGGCTATCCCTCTGTCCAATGCTTATCTTCTGGCTCCTATAGCTCAGCCGCCAGTAGATGGATTCCCACTTGAGACTGGATAACACATTTGCCCATGTGCTAGCAACTTTAGCCTGAAGCCCTCTAGCCAAATTCCCTGCCACCCAGTGGGCCACCTTTACCTGTGAGCTCTGGATCTCAAAAGATGCCTGAGGGATCGTCGTCCACTCCAGCCAGTAAGAATGAGTTTCGGTCGCTCTGCCTCCTTGATGTTAGTGCTCTGCCAGTACGTGATGTTAGACCTTCATTTGGCACTTCCTCTGGGCGTGTGATAGTTTTCTTGTTATCTAGTCTATTATGGTCGTTTCTATCTTACCCTCCCACTGATAGGAGCTAGGAATTTTGAAACTATCAAAAAAAAAAATACAAGAAATCTTTGTGAAGTCAAGAATGAACTCCCAAGGTTACCCCCAAGTACTCTGTGCTCACAGACCCTGACCTGTGTGCAGTGCCTGCTGTTTTGTGTGCAGAAGAAGCTATGTTGCCAGGGTAAAAAACAAAGCAGACTTACGGGTGCTGAGCGTTTTTGATGGCTGTCATTTTTGGCCATTTGCATTTCTTTTGATGCTGATAATGAGGGTGGACCCAAGGGGCTTTTGCTCGTGCTAGGGAAGTGCTCTACCTCTGAGCTACACTCCAGCCTCTGTGCATGCTTCAGAGCAAGATGGCTTCTTTAAGTTTTTTCTCTTCATTTAGAGTCTTTGATGTGTTTGGGTCTTTTCATCAGATTTATGAGAAATTCTTTTAGTATTACTTAGTAATATATATGGGTGTGTGTGTGCATGCGTGTGTGTGTGTGTGTGTGTGTGTGTGTGTGTGTGTGTGCATGCGTGTGTGTGAGTGAGAGGGGGGAGACAGACAGACAGACAGACAGACTAAATAAATGACTTTGGGCAACTCAAATATTCTCACCTTTCTTCATTGTAGATAACAAATACAAATTCATCTATGACACCTGGGCTACAAAAATGTGCCAGTGCTGACACTCCTCAGGGTGCCGTGGACCCCAGGATTCCACGCACATCCACTCTCATCCAAATCATTTGAAACCATGTCATGAAGAGTCATGAATGATAGGCTATGGGGGAGGACGTGCTCTGAAGAGATGGCTCAGTGGTTAAACATACTTGCTGTTCTTGCAGAGGATTGGGGTTCAGTTCCCAGCACCTGCATGATGGCTCCCAACTGCTTGGGATGCAGTCCCAAGGGCTGCAGTACACCGATGATGAGGACACTGGGTAGGCAGATAGTGTATATACATGCATGAAGGCAAAACACTTACATATAAGATAGATAGATGATAGATATATAGATAGAAGATAGATAGATAGATAGATAGATAGATAGATAGATAGATAGATAGCCTCTGACAATCTTGCCAGGGTATTTCTGGTCTACACTATTGCTTTGCCTTGAAATAAAACTCCTTTGCTTCTTTGCAATTTGTTTCTGCCTTTATTTCAGTTTTCTTAATTAAAAGTCTAGGAACCCGGAAACACCAGATCCAAGCAACATCTACTGGTTACTACTGGTTTTGTCCCAGTAATGGGTGCAAGTATGAACATGTGAGCCTCTTGTGGCCAGTACACACACCTGGTTCTTACTTGGTGGCAATTTGATCTCCCAGAAAGGTGGAGAGAATTACCTAAGTCTTTTGAGGCGTGGTCTTTTGCTGTGTTTGTAAAGCTAAGTGTGGTCCCCAGACCTAGTTCCCGAGAGACTGAATGTAGAGCCACATGGCCTTGCCCCCAAGTTATTTCTGATTGGTAAATGAAGATGCTGAAAACCAATAGTTGGGCAGAAGAGACATAGGCGGGGTTTAGGATTCCAGGGCTGAGGGTGGGAGGAGAACCCCCGAGGAGAAGAAGGTGAAGGAAGGAGAGAGAGATGCCATGGATTAGTAGTCAAGAAAACATGGCCCCGAGGGTTGGCCAATTGGAGTTAAGAGCAGCCCAGATGAAACATAGTAAGTAATAACTCCGGGTTATAGATAGGAAAGTAGATTCTAACAGCATAAAGGATAGATATCTGCCCAGCTCTTGTGCTGTTTGAGGCTTATTGTAAATATAAAGGTTGTGTGTCTTTTATCCGGGAACTGAATGATCAAGGTGATATAGAAATCCCAGATTGGGATTGAAAATTTCAACAACATATGTCTAGTAGGAAGAATGGAAAGATGCTGCTAACATGACTCAACCCACTCTGCAGCCCCCACAACAGATCAAGTACCTGCAGGGCATGGTCAGAAGGAAATGCTATGTGTAATCAGCTCTCCTCAGACACCAGGAATAGGACATGTGTTAGTCACTTTTCTCATCGCTGTCACAAGAACCTGACATGAGCAACATTCAGGGAGGGTCTCCTCAGTTACATTTCCTGCAAATACCCTGTAGCTACTGTAGTGGTCTGAATGAAGGTAGCCAGCATAGGTCCATAAGGAGTGGCGCTAAAGAGATGTGGCCTTGTTGGAGTGGGTGTGGCTTTGCTGGAGTGGGTGTGGCTTTGCTGAAGGGGGTGGGCTTTGAAGTCTCAGCTGCTCAAGCTGGGCTTAGTAGCTCAAGTTCTCTTCCTGCTGCCTTCGGATCTGGATATAGATGCTCACCTCCTTCTCTAGCACCAGATCTCCTACACACCGCTATGCTTCCCATCATGCTGATCATGAACTAAACCTCGGAAACTAAGCCAGCCCCAAGTTGTAAGAGTTGCCACGGTCATGGTGTCTTTTCACAGCAATAGAAACCCTGACTAAGACAGCTACCTCGTTATATGAGCCTTTAACCTCCCATTAACTGAAGGGTTTTTTTTTTTTGCTTGTTTTTTTTTTTTGTTTCACTTTTATATTTTTAAGATTTATTTAGTTATGAATGTTTGCCTGTATGTATGTTTGTTCACCATATGTGTGTGTGATACCATTAAAGGCCAGAAGGTGGCATCAGATCCCCTGGATCTGGAGGCACAGACAACTGTAAGCAGCCATGTAGATACTGGGAACCAAACCTGGACCCTCCACAAGAGTAACAAGTGCTCTCAATGGCTAAGCCATCTTTCTAGACCAATATTTCTAGATTGTTTAAACTACATTTTTATTTAGTGGGAGGGAGGGGTATGCTTGCTTGTCACCTAGCATGTGGATCCCAGCCACCAAACTCAGATCTTTTTAGCAAGCTCCCATACCCACTGAACCAACTCAGCATCCCTTAAGCTATGGGCTATTTGGAGTCTTGGTCACTTGCAACTATGAGGAACCTGATATATTAGAAAAGAAGAAACAAATAATACTCTCCATGTGCGGCACATGGAGTATTACCCTCTTCCTGTTGTGATAAAATACTTTGACAAAGACAGCTGAAAAGCAAAAAAAAAAAAAAAGGGGGGGGGGTGTCACAGTTCTTAATGAGCAAGTCAGGGCAGCAGCTGATCACAATGCATCCACAAACAAGAAGCAGGAAGCAACGTGTTGAGAGCTGACTCCTAGCAGAAAGCAGCTATCATTTTTGCAGCCATCTCAGGCCATATACCCTGACAAGAGACTTGTTTTTCAACAGCCCACAACATCTGAGCACACTCCGATAAATATCTTGTTTATCCCACATATCTTGTTTTGCTGTTTAGTGCCCCCAGCTGCAAGGTGCATGTGGTATCCATGGCTGCAAGGCACGTGGTAAAGCATATGAATACCCAGGATTTCCTTTCAATAAAAGAGACTTGATCAGATCCTCTGTCTTGTCTCTATTTTTCGAGTCTCTTGTCCCTCCATCCTCACTCTCTCTCTTGCTAGACCCTGTTGACTGACCCATGGACTGGAGCAGCAGCTTGGGTCAGGACATCTTGGCCCCCAAAAGTGGGGCAGCGTGGAGCAGCATGGGCTGGGACAGCAATGGATGCTTGTGTTCAGTTCACTTCCTCCTTTTATACACTTCAGGGTAGCCTAAGGAATGGTGCCGCCAATAGTGTGTGTATCCTCCCTCATCAAAATAATTCCTAACATTCAGTTTTAGCTTGATTTCTATTATTGTGATAAAGACCATGACCAAAAGCAACCTGGGAAGAAAAAGGTTTAGTTAGTTTACACATCTTGGTTACAGTCCATCTTTGAACAAAGGACAGGAAGGAACTCAAGGCAGGGACCTGGAATCAGGAACTGATGCAGAAGCCATGGAGGATTGTTGCTTATTGACTTTTTCCTCCATGGCTTGCTCAGTTTAGTTTATTATACAACCCATAACCACCTGCCTAGGGGTGACACCTCCCATAGTGGCCTGGGTTCTCCTCTATCAATCATTAATCAAGAAAATGCCCCACAAACACTGCCCACAAGCCAATCTGATAGAGGCAAACCACCCGTTGGCATCCCCTCTCCCCAGATGACTGTAGCTTGTGCCAAGTTGGAAAAAAAAACAAAAAACTAACCATCACACAGTTTTAGAGCTAAACTTAATCTAAACACACCACACAGATGTGCCTGAAAGCTTACCATCTAAGGGATTCTAGATTCTGTCAAGTTGACAACCATTTAACCACGGCACCTACCTTCCTCTGCCCCTGATGTCCATGTCCTTGAATCCACAAGCATACTGAGGACACATCATAGGGAAATTGGTCTGGTTCATCTGAGTGGGTGGGATAGAATCATGCTGGAGAGGGGGAGGGGGAGCAGTCAAAGGAGTGGTAACGTGGCTGAGGATGGCGCCCTCACAGGGCAGTGTTGGGCAGGGAGCTGGGTAGGAGGGAAGCAAGGGAAGCTGCAGCTGGATCTTGGGAGCTGCATCCTCGACTCTCACAGTGCCGCCTTGGATGAAAAGTCCTTGTAGCGGAGTTAGGTTGTTCTGTTGGGTCAGAAAACAATGCACCAGGAGATTTTCTTTTTCACCCATGTGGGTTAATGAAGGATCTGCGTCTATCAAAGATTCTGACTTCACTACAGCTTCATCACATTGTGGTCTTTGATGCATGCCCCCACCCCCTGCCTCCATCTCTCTTTGAGGATTTTTCTGGAAGAACTCCGAAAGAATACTCACAAAGGGAGTCCACTGTGGTTTGAGAAGAAAGTGATCATCTTATCCCAGGACCATGACACCCACCTCATAAAAATTCATACAAAATTTAATAAAATTTTACTTAAACTATGCCTCTTACCAGAACTCTTTAAGAAGACAAGAACCAAGGCTGAAGAGATTGCTCAGTGGTTAAGAACACTGGCTGTTCTTCCAGAGGCTCTGGTTCAATTCCCAGCACCCACATGGCAGCTCTAAACAGTCTGTAACTTGAGTTCCAGGAGATCTGACACCCTCACATAGACATATATGCAGGCAAAACACCAATGAACATAAGATAAATATGACTTTTAAAAAAAATACAGCTCTGACAACACCGGGATTTTCACCTTCGAGCCCCATTCAGACTTCCAGAATGAAAGACCATAGACTGGTGTCTATGACAGGCGCTGGGTTGTCTTGTCTTGTCTTGTTTTGTTTCGCAGGACTAGGAATTAACTCTGAGGCATTGTGAATAACAGCCTAGTATTCTATCATTAAGCTGTATCCCCTGCCATTTTAAATTTAAAAACACATTAATCTAATCTGTTTTTATTTTTGCCCCACAGAGTGTGTTTGGAGGTAAGATAACAGTTGTCAGGAGTCAGTTCTCTCTTTCCATCAGTGTGGACCCCAGGGATGGAGTGTCGGTCGTCGGGCTCAGTGACAAGTATCTGTACCTGCTAATCCATCTCGCCCTTGCAGTTTTTGATAGTTGTTCCTGTTTGTCAACTTGATGACATCTGGAATGAACTACAATCCAGCAACGGAGAGCACACCCGTGAGAGACGGCTTTGCTTGGTTTGAAGTGGATGAATCCACTTCTAGTCTTGATCTTTGAGGTGGGAAGACACATGCATTTTATCTGGATCTTGAGGTGGGAAGACATACCTTCTTCTGGAAGTCTATGTAAGGATACAGAGCAGTGGTTCTCAACCTTCCTAGTGCCGCAGCCCTTTAGTACAGTTTCCTATGTTGTGGTGACTCCCCCCCACCACCATAAAATTATTTTTATTGCTACTTCATAACTGTAATTTTGCTACTGTTATGAATCATATGTCAATATCTGATAGTCAGAACATCTGATAGTTGATCTCTGGGTCATTTGATCCCCAAAGGGGCTGCTCCCCACAGGTTAAAAAACGCTGAGGTAAAAGAAGGAAGCTTTTGCTCTGCCTGTTTGCCTTTGCCTAGCACATCCATTCCTTCACTGGCATTAGAGCCTAGTTCTTCGGGATTCCAGAGTATACAGAAGACCAGCCTTGTGGACTGAGCAACTACTGAATTCTTGGACTTTATGTTCATAGCCAATCATTGTTTAGTTAGCTGGACAGCATATATATATATATATATATATATATATATATATATATATATACACACACATATATGTGTGTGTGTGTGTGTGTATGATAGATCGATAGATAGATAGATAGATAGATAGATAGATAGATAGATAGATGGATAGATAGATAGATAGCCAGATAAAGGAGAGAGAGATTCATTCTATAAGTTCTGCTCTGAGAACCCTAATACACCTTCTTCTTACCATTTTTTTTTTGAGACATAGTCTCCCATAGTTGCTCAGGACTTCCTCTGTAGCCCAAATAACCTTGAATTTTCTACCCTGCCTCAGCCTCCAGTAGCTAGGATTATAGGCTGCTGCCACCAGGTCTGGCTTACTAGCATTATTTTTATGCCTTTAATTTTGTGTCATAGCATTAATAGAAAACCAGCTCAGTGTAGTCACTGGAAAACCCAAAAGATGTCAACATAAGTACTACCAGTAATATCTGCAGAAGACCATGGACTTGGAATGGAGTTCAACATCTGGCCCAATATACCAAGGAATGTAGGTAGAGTTCAAAGGCAGGACCTGCGAGTCACTGGCTGCCTGGAGGCCCTGAAATGGATGGCGCAGCCAACTGTTAGGTTCTGTGTGTGTAAGCTCCCTTGCTCTGCAGACACCTTCAGCACTGAGCACTGGCTGCCATTCTCAGAACCTGCTCTGTTCTTGGAGATGCCTCAATTGATGTATTGTTTCCTTTGTTCAATTAAACGCTACTTCCTACAACAGGACTAAGGAATTCTTCCTTTCATCAACACAATTATATCAACAATTGTGGAGGTAGCTACTAAATACCAGACGTGTCAGACCAGGTTTGTACCATTCATGAGAGGTATTGTTCTGAGGTAATTCCACCAGAGAACACACAGAGAGTGGGTTTTTTTTTTTAATTCATTTTATATCCTGCTCACTGCAACCCTCCTGGTCATTCCCTCCCACAGTCCTTTCCCCTATACCCTTCTCCTCTGAGTGAGTGAGACACCCCTGGGTATCCCTCTCATCCAGGCATATCAAGTTTCTTTGGGGCTAGGCACATCCTCTCCCACTGAGGCGAGACAAGGCAGCCCAGCAGAAGAACATGTCCCACGTACAGACAATAGCTTTTGGGACAGTTCCTGCTCTAGTTGTTTGGGACCCAAATGAAGACCAAGCTGTACATCTGCTACATATGTGTAGGGAGGCTTAGGTCCAGCCCACACAGACACCCCTAAAGCACAATAGAAGAAGTATTACCAGCCAGCGACTGCAGGCGAACTAGCCCAAATCATAACAGCCCAACCATTCTGTTCTTTGCCCTTTATGCACAGACATCACATCCTGGTTGACATACTTCAGTTAGCAAGAACTGTCAGTGAAAAGTGGAACTATAGAAGCCAAAAGGCAAGGTTAGGACATTTAGGGACTTTCCCAGATTCTGACACGTGACAGACTAGGTCTTCAGGGGACTAGTTCTTTGGCAGCTGCGGGGGCCTATATGCTGGGTTCTAAGGACAGAATGGTGACGCTCACATGGCATCAGTTGTGCTAAGGTCTCGGGCCTGTTTCAGTACACTTAAAACAGAACAACACTAAATGACTGTGGGAACCCTTAATGCCTGTAGTCTCGGTTCACTGAAGTTAACACGCCACCCCCAACTCAGTGACCTGCACTCGTAGCCATCTTGCTTGCTCCGATGTACCAGGGCATTGATTTGAACTGCATTCAGCCATCTTCACTGGGGCATCTAAGCAGACTTAATACAGCAGGCCTCTGGCCACTTCTGCCATTGATCTTCTCATCCTCAAGGATGCTAGCCCAGCTTTCTGCACAGGGGGGCAGCAGCGTGCCAGGGAGAGGCTCAGCAAAATGCTCAACTCTTCCAAGAACCAGCTTCAGAAATCCCAAGTTGTTGATTGTAGGAGTCGGAGGGGTCAAGGACAGCAGGAGAAGATAGCCCACGGGATCAACTAAGCAGGGCTCAAAAGGGCTCACAGAGACTGAAGCAGCAATCATGGAGCCTGCTGGGTCTGTGCTGGGTCCTCCGCATATGTGTTATGCTTGTTAGCTTGAGACTTGTACCAGTGAAAGTTGAGGGTGTCTCTGACTATTTTGCCTGCACTTGGGATCCTTTTCCTCCTACTGGGTTGCCTTGTCCAGCCTTGATCGGAGGGTTTTTGCCCCGTCTTATTGCACCTTGGTAAGCCATGTTCAGTTGATATCCCTGGGAGGCCTGCTCTTTACTGAAGGGAAACAGAGGAATAGTGGATCTTGGGTAGAGAGAAGGTGGTGGTGAGAACTGGGAGGATCAGAGGGAGGGAAAACTGCGGTCTCCATCTATCGTGTGAGAGAAGAAGAAATAAAAAGGAAGAAAGTTTTAAAAAATTAAACAGAATGTACCTGAAAAGAAAGAAAGAAAACAAAATTCCAGTTTGTAGCTGATTTCCTTCTTTGCAACTGGCCTGAAGTTGGGAACAGTCTTATGGGACTGAGCCCTCATCCTGTGGGGTCTAATGCTATATCCATGCAGGCAGGATAAGAATGATGTCCCCCAGGCACTGCTGTGGTCTGATTGCCGGTGTGTTAGTTGGGAGAAACGCCCCACACTTAGGATTACAGAACTGAACTGTTGAGAGAGCACAACAGAAGACTGTGTTGGCTTGTGTCTTCCCTCTATTCACCAGCACAGTTCATGAGGCATTTTTTTTTATTCATAGAAAGCTATTTGTTCTTAAATATTTGATGAGTGTATGAAAGGGGGTATATATAGAGAGAAAGGGAGACAGACAGACCAAACAGGTCTGAGCTGCCGACACACTAGCTCAGTCTATTGAGGGACTAAGGGATCAGCTAGTTGTCAACAGCCATGTTCAGTCAAACATAGAAGCATCTAAAGGTCTTCATGTGCCACTCAATCCAGGGGGTAGAGCAAGACCCCACCCAGCAGGCAGGAAGGCCTTGATGGGCTAGGAGCCCAGAGAAGATGTCGTTTTCTTCTGATTCCATGGCACAAATAAGCTCCTGTAAACAGCAGAAAGAAGTGGCACCTGGGAGCAGCCTGATGTTTGATCTTGATTATTAACTTGATGGGATTTACAATCACCATGGAAACAAGCTTCCTGACATGTCTGTGAGGGAGTTGCTAGTTAATTGAGCTGGGAAGGCCCACACTAACTGTGGGTGGCGATAGTCTGTGAGCTGCAGTTCGGGCTGAATAAGAAGGAGATTGGGAGCTGAGCGCCAGCATTGGTCAGCATCCAGCTCACTTGTTTCCTGCCTGTTGATACCATATAACTGGCTGCCTCAAGCTCCCACTGCCACAACTTCCCCATCACTGAGGGTACCCTCAGACTGGGAGCCAAAATTAATCCCTTTTGTTCCAGCAATAGGCAAAGTAACTAATACAAATGTTGGGACTTTCTTGACACGGAAGCCAACTGAATAATGAGGCTTGCCTATGGTACCCTAGAACAGCGTTTTATCCACATAGACCAAAGTAGATAGAGAGCATCCCTCACGGTGATTATACAAATGCATCTTAGCTTGAATCTAGAGCACTCATGTCCCCAAATTCTGCTTACAGCTTCACATTGTTTAATTGCATCAATTAAAATACAGGATATTTAATGCCACTCTGTCCTTTGTAGTAACAGAACATCTGCAGGTTTGCAGGTATCCCCTCCCCTTAGGTGACTTCACTTGCCCAGCTCCTCACCCCCACCCCCCATTTAACAGCACCTGAAAGAAGCCTGACACGCAGACCATAGGTCCCTGCACAGCCAGGGTCTTGTTTACATCCCTCTGACTACTTGGCGAAGGGAAATATAAAGAAGGTTTGAGTTATTCAGGTACCAAACAATGTTCTAGGAGGAAATGCTTCCATAAATACTTAGCTAAAATGTGCTAAATGAATAATCAAAAAGTAAAGCTGTAGAAAGGGCTAAGGGCAGTGGAGAGGAAACAAGGAATTCCTTACCAGGAGGGTGAACTCTTGCTGAGTGCCCGTTCACATTTAACTTACACCCTCAGGGCTTTTAACTCTGAGAAGCAGAGACGCTGCCCACGTCAGGCTGCAGACAACGGTGGGTGGTCATGAGAACTGTGAGGGAGACACTAGGAATTCTTCTATTCTGAAGTCTGTATTCTGGGGTCAGAGGCCTGAGACCGGTTCTTCTCCCTCACACTGATTCTAGAGCTCACTCCTTTTCAGTTCTCCTAAGAATTCTGAGTCCTGAGGGAAGGTGGTCCTTGCCCTCACCCTCTTCCTCATTCCACTCTATGTTTCCTGCCCCAGGGCAACCTGGGCTGAGGAGCCTCCAGTCTGGCAGGCTAGACCACTGAAGTGGTTTGTATAGGCTTGGCCCAGGGAGTGGTACTATTAGGAGGTGTGGCCTTAATGGAGTAGGTGTGGCCTTGTTGGAGTAGGTGTGTCACTGTGGGGTGTGGGCTTTGAAACCCTCCTCCTAGTTGCCTGGAAGACAGTTTTCTCCTGGCTGCCTTTGGATCGAGACATAGAACTCTCAGCTCCTTTACCATAGTGTCTGCCTGCACGCTGCTATGCTTCCTGCCATGGTGATAATGGACTAAACCTCTGAACCTGGAAGCCAGCCCTCTTGTCCTATGTAAGAGTTACCTTGGTCATGGTGTCTCTTCACAGCAATAAAACCCTAACTAAGACAGACACCCAGGACCATCTTCACCTATAAAGTTCTTCACAGGTGTGTGGGCTTAAAACATACAAGAGTGGGGACTGTAGGTTTATGGTGGCATCCATCTGTAATCCCAGCACTGAGGTAGGATAGAGTTTGAGGCTAGCCTGAGCTACATAGCGACTTGCCCAACATCTTGGATTACAAAGTGATTTCTTGTCTCAAAAACCAAAACCACATAACAAAATAAAAACAAGACACGCAAGGGGACAGGGGTATAGCAAAGCTCTCTGGCAGACTTTGCCTAGCAAACTATAAAGACCCTGGTTCAATTTCCAGTAGAGTAAAAAGCTCACTCAGAACAGTGCTGGGCACCTCATTCCTGCCCACTACTACTAGGTGCTGGGGCTGCCTAGCTGGACCGGGCCTCAGTGGCAAAGCAAGGAGAGGACAAGATATCTCGGGTCTAGCCTATCACATCTGCAGGACCGGGCCAGACCTCCATACTCCGGAGAAGACTGGATACCGTGTTAATAGCCTCCTGTGATGGCCTCTGCTCCCGTCGCCTTCAGTTCTCCTCGTGCTCAAAGTCTCCGATTTTCAAACCTTTATTCTCCCATCACAATGTTTCTTTAGGGGCTGGGCCTCTAGGAAAGAGGAAAGCCCAGCATCCTGCATCTTATGTGGGCCTAGTAGGTACCAGAGTCCAGCCTCGGACCGAAGTAATTAGGTATTGGGAGGATGCTGGCCAGGTCCCAGGAGGCGGGTCTGTTCTTGGGCTTTTGATCTCTGCCCCGGAGGGCCCGCCCTATGAGCAGGGGCAAGGCAAACAGGCTCAGACCCCAGAGCTGCACCACAGGGTGGCTGGAGATTGCTCAACTCTTTGACCTCTGGTAAGCTAATTAATGAGGTGGCCGCCCGCCCGGAGACTAAGCAGATCGCACCTCTCCAACTGGATTACCTGGCGACCACGTTGTGGGCAAAGAGTCCTGCTGGCCTACCATGGAGCGCTGTGTGAGAGTGAAGTCTTGGGTAGAAGAGAATCGGGCCTCCTTTCAGCCTCCGGTTTGCAACAAGCTTATGTGAGTCCCCAGCATCCGGTGACTACAACTCACCCACTTTCTTATTCCTCTTTCTCCTCCCTCACCCGTCCCCTCCCCCTCTAGCCTTGAGTTCCATCCACTTAGTGCTCTTCTGGGGAGGGGGAAAACTACCTGTTTCTTCTTTCACTATCTCAGTCTGTTCCTCTTTCTGGAGACCACAGTGGAGACAGTTGGCCTTGACTTCCGAGACTGGCTTGAGTGTCTCTGAGGCCTTGAGAGATGAGATGGCAGGGTGTGACATTCCTTCTATGGCTGAAAGCAGCTTTCCAACCCAATGCACCCATGCACCTTGGGGAAAGCCTGGTTTTCATTGTCCCAGACTAGAATTTAGGGCCTGGAGACCCCAAACCACGCACCTCAACGCTGAGTCAGATGAACAATTCTTTGTATGGTGTGTGTGTGTGTGTGTGTGTGTGTGTGTGTGTGTGTGTTTCTATAGACCGGGCTTAACTCACAATGTAGCATGTAGCTAAGGGTGGGCTTTAATCCCCAATCTTCCAGCTTCTACCTCCCAAGTATTAGAATGACAGACCACGCCCTGTTTCTGAGGTGCTGAGGGTGGAAGTCAGTGATTGCTAGGCACACGTTTTTCCTAACTGAACTGCATCCCTAGCCGTGGGGATTCTTAATTCAGGGCTCAAGGCCACACACACACCAGACCCTCCCAGGCCTCCTTTACCTACAGCACCGACTGACCTGTTCATGCTGCCTCCATCGCCTCCCCCTCCCCTTCCTCAGTTCCACAGCTGAGCTTCTTGCAACACCTCCGCAGACCCGAAGTCCCCATGTCTGTGTGGCTATACGTCATTTCCAGTAGGCAGTGTCCCAGCCCAGCAGGCTACAGCCACCTACCCTCCAACAGGAAGACTAGGCCAAGTATATTTCATCACTTCCTTGACTTCTCACAGAAGCCCCCATGGGGTGGGATTTAATAAGTAACTTTCCTAATGTCACAGAGCTAGTGGGGGACAGAGTCCACATGCAAGCCCAGGAACAGTTTGACTACAAAGTCCGTGTATGCTATTGGTCACTGTGCAACACGCCCCCCCCCCCCCCCCCC
>JANHMN010000010.1:67425987-67447975 GCA_030674055.1 Rhabdomys pumilio | reverse complement strand
AGAAGAAGAAGAAGGAGGAGGAAGAAGAGGAGGAGGAGGAAGAAGAAGAGGAGGAGGAGGGGGAAAAGGAGGAAAAGGGAGGAGGGCAAGGAAGAAGAGGAAGATTTAGGAAGATTTAAAACAAACAACAACAAAACCACCAGTTTTGTTGTAAAAAAAAAAAAAACTTCAGGCCAGGAGGCTTGAACTGCTCTTTCAGTCTAGGGACATCCAACGCTTATGTAGGGCTGTGATGAGCCACAAAACCTGAAGCCCTCTCCACCCACCACAGGTAGCTAATGACTTGCTGAAGCCTTCTCCACCCACTACAGGCAGCTAATGGCTTCCTTGATCTGCTCTAGTTCGCCATGCCAGCTTCCATTAGCCCCTCCTTACACCCTGCAGGAGCACAGGCCCTCAGCGATCAGAAGGCCGACAAGCCCCAGCCTCTCTCTCTCCTTAAGTCAGACTCTGAATACTTCACAGGAAGGGCAATGGAAATCTGGAGAGCTGGGGTGGGTGTGTTTGAAAGCAGGCAGCACATGCTGCAGGCCTGCTGGCCTGGAGCCTCCCTTTCCGATCCCTGACAAGTAAAGGTTTGTCACATGGGGATGAGGCTGTGGCAGTGGGCACATCTTGCTCCTTGAAGGTCATAGTGGTTGAGGGCCAGGGTTGTGACTGTCTCCCAAACGGGGAAGAATCCCACAATACTCTGCTTTGTCTCTCCCCAGGTCATCGCTCACGGACAAGGTAGCAGCAAAGGCCTGAGACAGGATGTGGATGTGTGGCTGTGGCAACTGGCAAGTGGGGCCCCAGAACAGGGTGGCACCATTTCCTGTCCATGGAGATCAGTTGTTCCTGGACCTCAGGCTCCCATAGTGAGACCTACTCTTAGGGCCTTCTTGCAAGGCAGACTAGGAGTTGAGGCCTGGCGTCCCTCACCCTCTTTTGTGGTTATGTTTTGTTTTGTGTGGTGTCAGAGACTGTACTTAGGGCCTCCTGCAAGGCAAGGGCTTCACTGTCAAACACGCCCTGCTTCCCCTGCTCCCCCTATCCACCATGCATGAGTGTGCACATGCACACACATGAATGCACACATACATGCACGCACGCACTTTTTCTTATTATAAGACAAGGTTTTGCTAATTTCACTCAGGCTGGCCTTGAGCTCAGCCTCATCAGCCTCCACTTGGTTCTGCTGTTCTCTCATAGGAGGGTTCCTCTAAGGTGACAATGGGAGGGCAATGTGTGGCCCTGGCCCCAGATGACAGCCTGCTGGTGCCCGCTGGGACCTCGTGAGTATATGCCAGGACTTTCTGAAACCATGAGACTGACCCCCTTTCCCTGAAACCTTCAGGCTTTGGCCTTGCCTGACTCTTGCCTATCTGTGTCCCCACAGGTACATGTGGGAGCGAGCACAAGGCTCTGTGGCCCTGTCTGTGACACAAGACCCTGCCTGTAAGAAGTCACTGGGGTGACTCTCCTGTGACCCCAAGCAGCCCCCGGGTGCCTGAGTGCTGTCCTGATAGCTGCCCTTTCCAGACAGTGCTTTCCTCCTCATTGCATCTCTGTGGACATCAGCAGGCCCCTTGAGTGGCTGTGGGTTGTCACTGGCATCCACTCCCCTGCCATGCTTAGCCCAAGATGCCAGACTTCTAGGACACCAATAGTTCCCTCTCTTCTAACAGTCATAGCCCTGCACTGTCAGCTAGGTGTGCATTGTGCCCATGTGCCTGCCATCCTGACACTAAGAAATCTCTCAATAAAGGCATCCTGCTGATCAAGTGCTTGTGAGTTTTAGGTGGCAGACCTGTGTCCCCCTGTCATGTGTTGCTTAGGGACACCAGTGATCTTAGGGAGTTAGAGGATCTGTTAATGTGTGTCGCCATCTCTTGTGGATGGGCGGTTCTCGCTGTGCATGCAACCGTGACCCACACATGCTCCGTGTCCTGCTGTGGTTGTAGAACTGAGTGCTTCTTTGTCTCTTTCTCTGTTCATTCATTCATTTAGTTGTTAACATACTTAAAAATAACAACAAACCTCGACTGTTGAGTTTCTTTCTCAACCACAGAAGTCATGGATGCTAATCATAGAAAACAGAAATACCTAAAACATAGAATTCCTCACCCCCAGAGATAACCACTGTCATAGCTTCTACAAGTGGAGGAATGGCAAGTGGGACACCCATGGCATGCACAGCCTTCCTGGGCAATCTGGGCTCAGGGAGGACTTCAGCAAGAAGCTGACAATACTGAACCTGCATCCGCACAGAACAAGCCTAGGCTGAGAGGCAGAGCTCCCTCAAGAAAAGGGAACTAGAGCCCTGTCTCCCTACCCTAGCCTGGTGGCTCACTGCTCTGACATACTCCACTGAAAGGCAAAGGGAATCTGACTTAGCTGAGGGGCTTTTTGGCCTTGAAGGATATGGCATCACCACCTGTCTTCCTACTCTGAAGCCTTTCCTGTAAGCAAGGAAGAACCACCCTGGTGCCTTCAAATGTCCACTCTCCAGGGTGGCCTGGTTCATGCTTGGTGGCACCAGCATGCATCTCTGTCCCAGATCTGGGAAGGGAACATGTGTGGAGATGCTGTAGGGGTCAGAACACAGAGGGGATGGCTCCATCTGTGAGGAAAGAACAGCCAGGCTTCCTCGTGTCCTCTTCAATGCTCCCCATGAAGGTGACAGCATCTGATTTTAAAGAGGACAATTTTATTAGCATTGAAAAGAAAACCCCAAAGCAAGCAAGCTGTAAATCTCAGCAGCTGCCATTTGAGTTAGGCTAGCCATGTAGCCCAATGGCAAAAAGGAAAGAAGGGATATGCTTCAGAGACAGAGTGAGGAGGCCTGGGCTTTAGAGAAAGTTTGCTTAGAACACTGGTAGAAAGAAGGAAGGAGTGCCATGTTTTCCCAAAGAAAAGACTTACCGGAGTAATCTGGCTGCAGCTCCAAAGGCAACTGCACTGGGTGTGGGAATTCTGGGAAGGAAACAGCATCATGTCATCAACAGGATACATGTTCCTCCTGTCCCCTTAACATGGCTTAAAGAATATCTACCTTCCTAGCCATGTTAGCCAAGGGATTGATTGACCTGCCCAGCTAGAATACTAGGTCTTCCCCAGGTCAGAGAGTTCATTTTCTTGATCAGAAGGTAATAGTTTCCCCTGAATGGGCCGTTACTGCTACTGTGACACTGATGGTCAGGGTACCTCCACTCTCCAGGGTTCTGGGTCTTTCACATGGGACCTAATTCCCTCTCCATAGTCCCCCAGGGCGGGGGTCAGTCCAAGTTAGACATGCTTGAATCACATAGGTCTCAGGGGTGGAGCAGGGCAGAAGCCCAGGAGGGAGGCATAGTGGAGTGGAAGAAAGGGAAAACCAGGCAGGGTGGAGGCCAGTCAAGAGACAATGGGATGCACATGTTTTGAAACCAGTGTGCATGGTGCCTCTACCCACTTCCCTTTTCTGAAAACTCACTAGTGATCTCAGAGGAAAGCCAGGTGGCAGGAAGGACTGTGGGCCCCTGCAAAGCCTCCAGGTCACCGTCGTCTGTCCCTGTCTGCCTTTCTGTCTGCACTGCTTTTCCTCCACTCCCTTGGCTTTCACTGTGGCTTTTCCATCCTGGTAGAGACACTCTCCACAGCTCTGCTACCAGGGAGCAGAAGGCCAAGCCTAGTCCAGCCAACCTCAGTCTGAAATTGAACATTTCCAAGTCGGCTGCCTCTCCCTTTATGGAACAGCTGACACCGCTGGGGATTCACATCTGAGAAACTGTCATTGCTGGCCACCCAGAGTGCCTGTCATCCAGGTGTCTACCTAGATGTGTGCTCTACAGGATTAGAGCAGCCCTGGTGCTGGAGGGGGACCACAGGTCACTGCCTCCCTCCATCTCCTTCTTCTGAAGACCTTTCTGTCAATACCTCCACAATTAGTTAGCTGCTCCAGTCCAAACTAATGTGAGAGAAATGTCTGTCTGGATGCCCTCATGGCTGCACAGCCATTTTTGCCCACCTAGGACAGCCATAGGGCTTCCATTGAAGAGTTCCTGGGGAGAGTCTGGAGTTTCCCTGTGGTTCTGGCTACACTCTCTGTCACTGAGCTTGCCAGCCCCGCTGCTGCCTGCCTCAACTTCCCCAGGCCTGACTTCTCTAAAGGACCCTTAACCACCTGAGACTGGACATTAGGCTGCCATTATACTACCCCAGGAAAGTAGGGCTCCCTTGGTCTGGCCTGGTGTACCTTTCTCTGGGCTTGCTCCTCCATTTAAGGAATGGAAACCGTGCCCCTTGACCCTTGCCAACTACAGGAGAGAAATAAGTCACCACCAGAGGACTGAGAAGAAAAGTACATGTGGGGAGCAGGAAGGGGACTTGTGAGAGAGAGAGGAAGAAGGGAGAACACCCCCTTTGTACAGTGAGGAGGGGAGAGTGTGGAGATGCAAGGTAAACTGGGGATGTTGGGGCTCGGGCCCATAGGATGCATGTGTAGACCAGCCCTCTGTAGCTTCTTTCTTTCTCCCAGTGTAACCTGCTCCTCTTCAGGGCACGATGCAGCAGCAGCTGTAGCTTCCCTCCAAGGACTCCTGAGTAAGGGGGTGAGTAGAACTGGTACGCGAGGGGTCAGTAGACACTAATGCTCACCAAGCATTCACTGAGCCTCCCGCTGGCCTCACACAGGTGGAGGCAGAGAGACCTCAGGCTGCGATTCCTGGCAAAGGCCTGAACACAGACCATAGCAAAGAGCACAGAGGTCATAGGCACTGGTGGGCTGAGCAGGGATAATGGCTGGTGATGGTTGGGCAATGACTCATGACCACTCTGGTGGACGAGCGGGTTTACAGGGCAGGGGTCGAGCCTCGGTGCATGGTATAGAAAGCCTCCAGGGAAACAAGACCCAGGAGATCCTCAAGCTGGAACAGGAGGGCAGAGGTAATGATAATGGATGAAATTCTCAGTAAAAGAGTAAAGTGAACCACGATTTGCCTCTTAAAAAGTCCCTGCAGGTAGGGGGCACACACAAAGAAGGATCCAGAAAAATGCTCAGAGGGAAGCTTTAAATAGAAAATGCAGCTGTAGCAAGGAAAAGAGAACATTAGGGAAGGCAGTCTCTTTGCCCAAGTAAAGCTATTTCCATTAGAAACGATGGACTAAAACCACCATTTATGAAGGGAAAGTGCCTCGGGCAGGAACAGAGCATTTTCAACAATGCCTCCTAACTGCATGCTGCAGGGATGGCAGTCTGCAGAGCCAAGTGCTCAGGCAACCCTGCTGTGTCCAGCATCTGGGATGTGCACCCAGCAACACCCTGACCAGCATTCATTTTTTTTTTTTAAAAAAATGCTTTTCAGGACATAAGTGGTAAGCTTGGTGAGGTGGCACATGCCCATAATCCCAGCACCCAGGAAGATGAGGGGTTCAAGGCCAAGCTGTGGGGAGAGGCAACTAGGAATGATGTCTAAGTGTGTCTCTGAATAAACGATAAAGAGGCCAATGCGGGGGTTGGGGGAGGTGACCACAGGTCTGAGTGCTCGAGCTGCTCAGACAGGACGACAGAGTTTTGGTGCTTTAGACAGTCATTAGTGACTTTATTGATAGCAAGTTCTTGGAGAGGTTGGGCCACAGAAAGGAAACCATAAAGCAGTGTAATGGGTTGAGGCACTAATGGGGTGGGAAGGAATGGAGACACACTTCTCCTCCTCCTTCAGTTCTTTTGCCAGTAAAGGGAGACAAGGTGAAGTAAGCAGAGGACTGAGGTTTTAGTGTTTTGAGTGTTCTGTCATCTTGTAGACAGAACAGAAAAAAAAAATCAAATACAGTTTCAGGAGCAGGGAGAGGAGAGATCAGGGATAGGAGGGAGAATGAGCTAATCATAATAAATACCGTGTGCCTGACTCTGGTCTAAGCATCAGACATGCTAATTTCTTTAGCCCCAAGATAGATACTGTTATCCCATTTCACAGATGAGAATTCTGAGGCACAGAGAGGTTGGTTGGCTTCCCAAGGTTTGTAAGTGGTAGTCTGGCTTGAGTATAGATACTCTATTGCGAACTAAAGGGAATGGGTGTGTGAATTCAGCCTGTCTACAGCAGGAAGGAGTGTGTTTAAGAGAGAAGGGAATTCATGCTTGCTGTAAACCTGGTCAGAAGCTGTGTCTGGACCAGCGTGTCATAAGCTCTAGAGCACATCGCAGTTGTCTTGCTAAATGGTCGTGTATATTATCATATTACCTTCTAAATATTTTGAAGTAGAAATTTCTGGTTTCTTTGGAGACTCAGTTATGTTTTGTGAGGCAGATACACAGGTGAGAGGATGTTTTGCTGAAGCAGATACATGAAGGAATGTGTTGCTGAAGCAGATACATGAAAGGCTGTTTTGCTGAAGCAGACACAGGTGAGAGGACATGTGATGTTTAGAAAGAAACTAAATATGACCCCACAGATAGCGGGAGGAGGCTCTGGCATTGGTTTGCCTTGCTCCACCTTGCTAGTCTTTGCTGACAAGGCTCTTGTATTGTCTTACCTTACATTGTGTTACTGATCTTCACCTGCTGTGACATCGTAGAGAGTAACTCAGCCAAGAACTTGTGATATTCCTGTGGCTTCTTGCAGCTTCCGAGGACTTGGGCGTATTGGCGGGGAGAGCCCCTTGGTTTATTCCGGATTGAACTGCCATTGCTGACTCGTGAGTGGTGATTGCCAACTGGACTGGACTGCTGCTGATTCACGATGGTGGGTTGCTAGAGAACTAGACGTCTGATAATGGAGATTGGAACAGCTTCTAAACAGGTCCACACCCCCCATTTCCTGTTAGCCTTTCGTTTCCATGACTCCTGGTGGGTGATGGGATGGAAGGGAGGTTGAAGTGGTTAAGAACCATGATTAAAGTAGGCTTTGAAAACTCTAAGCCGATGATATGTATTATTATATGCATAGATTTGTGTGGCTGTCATCAGTCTTGCTCAGAGAAGTCTCTTTTTGCAGTGGGTGGGTAGTGGGTAATACGGAGGTGCAGAACTAACTGGTCAGAGTGCTAAGGGAAAGTGACTGTCCTAAATAGGACACAGCAATGCATTACACGTGTGTAAGGGCCAGACAGTGGGGAGGAGCACAGTGAAATGGTACCGTCTCGACCAACGTGGCCATTGTACACATGAACTCACAGTGTCTGTGGTTACTCATAAAACTCCTGCATGGATGGGGTCAGGGACTCATGAGGAGCTACTAGAAGTTGATGGCAGCTAAGGGAGAGGAAGTAGTTTTTCTTTTTTCTTTCTTTTTTTTTTTTTTTCTGAGACTGGGTTTCTCTGTGTATCCCTGGCTGTCCTGGAACACACTCTGTAGACTAGGCTGGCCTCGAACTCAGAAATCCGCCTGCCTCTGCTTCCCAAGTGCCCCTGGGATTAAAGGAGTGCGCCACCACTGCCTGACCTTTCTATTCCTTTTTAAAGAAATATTTTAGGGGGTGAGAGATGGCTCAGTGGTTAAGAGCATTGCCTACTCTTTCAGAGGTCCTGAGTTCAATTCCCATATGGTGGCTCACAACCATCTGTAATGGGATCTGATGCTCTCTTCTGGTGTGTCTGAAGACAGCTCATATATATAAAATAAATAAGTAAATCTTTTTTTTTTAAAGAAATATATATATTTTTGGGGGGAGCATATAAGTCTCTTGCCTGCGTATGTATCAGTGCACCATGTATGTTCATTGTCTACAGAGACCAGAAGAGGGTGCCAGATCCCCTGGAACTGGAATTAGAGATGGTTGTTAGTGGCCATCGGGTGCTGGGAATCAATTGGCGGCTTGCTCCTGCCCTCTGTGGGTGCTTCCCACCAGTTGGCTCCAGCCAGAAGCCAGCTACCCAAGGAATGACTCTTCCCTTTGAGTTCTTTGCAGGGACAGTCAGGGCTCTTAACCCTTGAGCCATCTCTCCAGGTCCCAGAATGTCATTTCTCTTTGGGAGTGTGGTTGCTGGCAGGTTACCTTTGCTCCAGTGGGAGGTCCCATCCCTGTGCACATATGAGCACCACAGATTGGATTCAGCCAGACAGAAAGAGGATATGAAATTGGGGACAGAGTCCAGAGGGAGTTGGGTATAAAATTACATTGTATACATATTTGAAACTCTCAATGAATAGATAAGATACATGCATATGAAATGCTTATTTATTAAGCAGATATTTGCTGTTTCGTTTTCTCATGTAGTAGAACACTGAGATGACAGTCACATGTAAGTGCTGTAAATATATATCACTGTACCTAAGTTATGGGACTTTGGCAATTATTCTGGGATGGGGGAAGAGGTAGTATGTTTGTGGTTGTATGTGAGATAATTATTTTAGGTGGAATGATGTCTTTGTTATAGTTTTCATTCAGAAATATATATCTTTAAAAAAGAATGTCATAGGAAATGTGACTGTCCACTCAACAAGGGAGCCAGCCTAACAAGTCGACTCTGTCCGTGTTTATTGTCCTGGGTCCAGGAGATGGCAGTAGGCTGCTTGTCACCAACCTAAGAATCTAAATTCTATCCTCAGGACCTTCATGGCAAAAGGAGGGAACTGAAAGGAGATGTCCCCTGACCTCCATATGTGTTCTATGGCACATGTAAGCCCCCCCACATAATACATACATACATACATACATACATACATACATACATACATACATAAACAAAAATAATACATATTTAAAAAAATAAATAATGCCTAGACAAACCCAACAAATAAGCTGTCTCCATTGCTTTTGCTTTGGTTTTTGGCCTCTTGGTTTTAACCATCTATCACACAGCACAAGAAACAGGGTCCTCACACAGGCTGGGAGGGTCTCGTGTGTGCCTTTCCCTAAAATTGCCTCAGCAGAGTAACTGAGGCAGTGTGCTCAGTCACCTGACAGGGCAGCCCTGGGCCGGGGCATAGCAGTCCTCTCTGCACCTTCCCAAGCACCCCAGCATGTGTCCCCCCCCGGGGGGCTCAGAACTGCCGCAGCGGTGTGGGAGTTACCCTGTGACTAATGGGTGACTAGTGTGCCTGTTGCTCCCACCCCTAAGCCTAAATGGCACAAAATCAAAGGCACATATCTGGGGACACATTTTGCTGAAACTACCAAGTTCTCAGGATGTGGTCAGTGAGACAGTGACAGAGCATTCAACCCTGGAGAGAGGCTGCTGAGACCTCTCCTAGATCGTGCATGCAGAAAGAGGCACGCATCCTTCAGATGAGGTCTCTCAGACACCAAAGCCTGGGGGGGAGAGAGAGAAAGAGAGAGAGAGAGAGAGAGAGAGAGAGAGAGAGAGAGAGAGAAGAGCCCCTGGCCCTGGGAAGGATATTGTGACACTAGGCATGATTTCCAAAATTTTATTGGAAACACAATACAAACTGACAGATAGATGGCCTCTTACAGACAGACAGGAGGCCACACTGGCATGGCATGAGAGAGAGCTTTCCCGAGCAGAGGCCAGCTCTGGTTAGTGCTCATGGCAAGGGGAAACCAGAGACTGGGAGGAGAGGAACAGGCAGGGGTGCACACAGAAACAAGGACATGGCTTTCTAGGGGGGAGCACAAGGCAGGGTGCTTTAGTGGGCAAACTCCTCCAGAGACGAGCAGGGTCAACTGTGAAGAAAGGCTTTCCTCACCAGAAGAATAAAAACCACCTACAAGTCCAAGCAGGCCACTCCTCTGCCTCCTTCCCCGAGGTCTTAGCACTGCAATGGAAAGACAGAGCAACAGGGGTACCCTGCCCCAGGGCTGCTCTTCATCAGCCTTCCCCTTCTCTCCCCTGCTGCATGCGAAGTCTACAGGCTCCCAGGTAGCTGGCTTCTGGCTGGAGCCAGCTGGTGGGAGGCACCCACAGAAATCCAGAGGGCTGGAGGAAGAGGCCAAGTTCTTTCTCCCCACTCTGATTCCTCATGGCTTTCGCTCCTTGGCCATGGCCCACGGCCTCCTCACTATGTACAGCTGGCCCATGCTCTCCACTCCTGTTATTCTTGCTTCAGTTCTGAACCCTAAAAACAAGTTTTGCTCTCCTGGCTGGGCCCTAAGTGATAGACACTGGGCCGTGGACAAGGCAGAACTGTGGGGGCTTCCAGCAACCTTCTTGTTCTCCACTTTCCACATGCTCGGTTCATCAGAGTAGTGGCAATGTCTGAGAACAGAAGGGGTGCCTAGAAGTTTTTTGGGTCCTCCCAGGGGACCTGGCATGACCATATGCCTGCAGAGAGAGCCTGAGCTTGACTACTCTGCTCGCTGATCAACGGGGACCTGCCATTGACTCCCACAACAGCAACACCACGGGCCCAGAAAGGCTGTGTTAAGAAGCTCTCTCAACATCAAGTGCTCAAAAAGGCAAAGACAAGAGACCAGGTCCCTTGGAACCTATCTTACTTACCCTGGAACATTCCTGCAGTGTTCTGGGTTTCCTAGTAATCAGGTAGAGCAAAAATGCTTAAGTTATGTGTTGGGGAGGGCGAGGCCGCAAGAGCCAGCTCTCACAAGCAAGGGAAGAAAGAACATTCTGGATACATGGGGCTCAAAATGAGCTGTGCTTTTCCCGAAGCTAACTGTGATGCAGGCTAGGGCAGGCCTCCTGTGCCGCTCCCATCCCTGCTGAGGCCCTTCCCCAGATCTCCTGGACCTGGTAGAGAGAACGAGACCTCAGCCGTCAGGGTGGCTGGTTGTTAGTGTGAATAGCTGTCACTCATGATGTGCCAGGGTAGAAGAGGAGAGTGAACAGGGAGGCAAGCGTTTCTCCCTGTGTCTATGTGCCACATAAACCCAGGACAGGGTCAGAGACAACTGTGTTATCTCTTCTCTTTTTTAAGAGAATACCTACGGTGGCTTGAATAAGTATGGACCCATTGATTCATATATTTGAATACTTGCAGCATAGGGAGTGGCACTATTAGGAAGTGCCACTTGATGGCCTTGATGGAGAGAGCATGCCACTGTGGGGGCGGGCTTTGAGGTGTCCTATGCTCAAGCTATGCCCAGTGTGGCTCACAGTCTCCTCCTGCTTCCTACAGATCAAGATGTAGAACTCTCAGCTCCTTCTCCAGCATCATGTCTTCCTGGACACTGCCATGCTTCCCACTATGATAATAGACTAAACCTCAGAACCTGTAAGCCAGCCCCAATTAAATGTTTGCCTTTATAAGGGTTGCCTTGGTCATGGTGTCTCTTTGCAGTAATAAAACCCTAACTAAGGCAATACCCCAAAGGCCAGTTGCTCCCCCTTTGGGTCTTTGCTGATGGGGGTATTAGTGAAATGCTAGTCACCCACACCTGTTTCATGGGGCACCACTGACCCAGGCCCCACCTGCAGGGCCTCAAGCCATGACCAAGCAGTGGTGGGGACTTGTCATAGCTGTATAAAGGCATATGATGAAAGGGACCTCCTCCCCCAGAGAACTCCAAGAGAGGACAAGGCAGCTGATACCCTGACCAATGTCCTCAACCACACATTCCCTCCTTTCCACTGCATGGAAACCAGACTTCCAGATGTCATTATTTTTGTGACAATTTACTCTTCTTGGGGTTTCCGTTCCAGCTGTGGCCACTCTGTCTTGCAACAACCTATTTGGAGTGCTTGCTATCAGCCATCCAGCTGCTTTAAGACACAGGCCCCAAGGTGGTTGCAAGGTCAGAGTCTAGTCATCACAGTCCTGGGATTCTGTGCTCCACAGCTTGTCCCTGCTAATGGAGAGGTGGCCACGTCCTCTGCTTAGGGAGTTACTTTGGTGACTGCAGCTAAGTGTAGAGACTGGCAGAGGGGCCATCTGGGATGTCACTGAAGGCTGGTAGTCAGGGCAGTAAAATAGGCAGGTCTTCAGGGGCTCAACACAGACTCTCACAAAGATGCTGAGCTAGAAGAGCAAGGGAACACAGAGCCATCTACATAGACTTATATCTACAAATAGGATTTCCACCTTTTACCTCACCCCCCAGGTCTGACAGAGTCTACTTAAAATAAAACCGGGGGTGGGGGATCTGTGACACTATAGGAACCTTCCACCCAGCTACAGATCTTTGTCAGCAGGTTTAGCTATAAGGGAAGAGGGCGGTAAGCCAGCAGCTTGTCACAGTGATGCACACGCTTGGCACGATCAACACCTGCTCTCTGGAGAGCTCTACAGGACTGAAGGCAAACCAATCCCACCCCAGCTTCTCGAGAGTAACTAAACAGATGCTGAGAGTCACTCACAGGCTGCCCAAAGTCAAGAACCTTCTGCTCTCCAGACCCTCTGGCTCCACAGAGTGTGGGAGCAAACCCTGTACAGGGTGCAAAATGGAAAGTATAATTTCCCCAGTGAGGAAAGAAAGGCAGCCTACTGAGAAAAAGCCAAGAGACACAAAAGCAAGGACAGGGAAATACTATGAACTGCAGAAACACTGGCATATTCTGAAGGAGAATTCAGAACTCAGAGAACTCAGAAAGATGCCGTGTCTCTCCTGTACATAATTTCATAGCATGAAACAGTAGGGTGCACACATGCAGGGCAGTGGGGCTCTGGGCTCTCAGCAGCATTCACGGCTGAGCCAGCTGCATCTAGGAACTGGGATCTGGGAAGCCAAGAGGCTAGAAGCTCTCTGCCTCAGTTTGCAGACAGGTCCACTCTGGAACAGCAAGGTCTCTGGGAAGGAAGTTGGTGCCACTGGTCACAGTGGAGTCACAGATCCAGATTGTGTGCTCCTACAGTTTCTTCCTCGCCCCTTTGGGCTTCCAAGGGGTGTACATGGAGCTCTCCCACTGAAGGGGCTGCCTCCTTTCCAGGCATGGCTGTGATCACCAGCGGGACAGTAGCAGGCCTTCAAGAACAGGATGGAGTAGGGATAGCTCAGTCTGACACACAGCAGGTAAGTTCTGGAAAAGGGAAGAAACAAGATCAAAGCTAAATGATTTCTAACATTGGAAGCAAACTGAGTCCAGAGGGTAGGGTAAGGGTGGAAGCATTCCACCAACATGGTGTCTGGCAGGGAAAGGAAGGCTCACAGTGTAGTTTAGGGATAGAACAGAGGGAAAGTTCACATAGGTCAAGAATGGTGATGACACCAAAGCATCAAAGTAAGGACTTGGATGCAGGTGCAGTGGCTGTTAGTGAGGCACTGCAGCCAGGCCAGTGCCTCTGCGTTTGTCCACAGATCTCTCAGAACTTACAGCTGATTTGGAGGAATGAGGAGCACACGGAACTTGGAGGAGCAGTCCACACTGCCTCCAGCGGTTGCAATCATCATGATGCTGACACTCACAGGCTCACTCTATAGGAAAGTGAGCCTTAACTCCCAGTGTCACAGGGACAGAACTGGCGCCATGCCCCTCTCTTCCCCGCACTGTCAACTCTGTGCATCTGGACATGTGACAGGACAGCAGACATGGCTGCCAACATTGTCACTGTTGCCTTCCATTACACAGCAGGATATGGAGGATGCTGAGATGGGATAAAATGCTCAGACATTTTCTCCCAGAATCCACTGCAGCCTAGACAGGACCAAAATGTCCACCCATACAGGCCTGGTCCATCCTGAGGGACGGACCTGAGCTAGAGCATCACTTCATGAGACTTTTGAGAACACAGAAGGCATGTATGCACAGACTGGTATCCAATGGGGGTTCGTCAAATGTATTAAAGGCTCGAATTTAGTTCAGGAGTCAATCAACAGCTGCTTTACTGGTCCTCTTGTGTGTTCTGTTTCGACAGAACCATAGGGGATCACAAAGGTTGAGGGCTTGCTTAAGGTCTCACAGTGAGGACACCACAGAGGCAAGATTTGAACTCAGATCTTAACTCAGATCAAGTTTTTTCCGTTCCACTGAGCCTCCCATTCTCCATCCAGCCCCATATTCTGTTAACAGTCCATTAAAAGTATAATGCCTTCTTTCAATGGTGGAGTTACGAGTGTGCCAGTATTTTTCAGAAGTCTGCTCCCCTACCGCTGGTGGGAATGTGGGAACTGTTCTGCTTGAACACAGTAATCAGGGCCATGTTTCTGATCTACCATGGTAAAGTTTTGACAAACTTACTTGCCCAGGTTTCAGAACAACCCTGCCCTGCTGGTAGCTTGGGATCTGGAGTCCAGGCTCACACCGGCTTTCCCCACACTGGCTCTGAGTCAGGCTACTTTTCTGTATCTGAGTATCAGAGCCCCAGTACTCACATCGGCCCTCATAAACCTGTCACTTCACTCTTTCCCTGCCCATACCTTCCCCAGCCCCACTGCATTTCACTGAAGCGAGAACAACGGGCACCTTCAGGAAGGACTCCAGGTATACACCATAGCAGCAGCAGCGGCACCCGGCCCCAGGAAAGGGTCTAAGTCCCAGGTCTCTTCCCAAGACCAGAGGCGGCTGCGCCTGAGCTGGTTATCTTTTTTGCTCATGCGCAAATGCCATTTATCTTTTTGCTCATGCGCAAATGTGTTCATCTACTCTGGCCACTTTCGTCACTAACTCTGAATCACAAGCACTTACTTTGTTTTCTGCAAAATGTTCCCTATTGGTTTGACTACTCAGAAGTACTTGAAGCCCGTGGACTTGGAGACTCTGCCCTCTGATCAACCGGTGCCACAAAAGCAATCTCTTTTACAGTTTCTAGTTGCAGGCTTCTGAGTTCATGTCCTCCCCTTCCGAAAATCAGAGAATTCACCATCCGAATCTTGGAGGCTGGAAAGCAGATGGTGAGTGAGACTATGGGTGTAAGAAAACTAGACTTGGGCCAGTGAGCTGGTTCAGGAAGTAAAGGGCACTTGCATACGAGCCTGGTGACCCGAGTTCGATCCCTAGGACCCAAGACAGTGGGGAGGAGTTGTCCTGACCTTCATATGTGTGGTCGGACATGTATGTATGCATGAGTGCATAAACACACACATGTACACACACACACACACACACACACACACACACACACACACACTTACTTAGACTCAAATACTTATACACATGTCTGAAAGCTAGAGTTGAGGCTAGCCGGGAGGCTGAGACCCCAGTTTGTCCAAAGACTCCTCAAAGGGCTCAGCAAAGGATAGCAGGAATCGGAGAGGGAAGACTGAAGCAAAGGAGGTGAGTTGGAGGTGTCTGGAGAAGGAGGCCCAGAGCTCTCCCCAGCCCGGGTCCATGGATTACTGTCTGCGCACTACCAGGTATCAAGCACAATTCAGAGATCAAGTGGGTTGGTGTTCTGACCCTCTAGCCAGCCATTTTCCCAGTGATCTTTCAGAATGCCGGCAGCTAAGAACATGCCCTCTGAGGCAGTCACAGGAAGAAGATTCTCTAGGAATCTCAGGGAGCAGATCATCAAGGTACTGGCCTCTGGAGCCACCCAGCAACAGCTCCGACTCACCATGCCAACGTGTTGCTGTTGTTTCCAACAGTATTGCAAACTGAACCCAGGGTCTTACCCAGGCTAAGCAAGCCCTCTGTCAGCCCTCAGTGTACTTGAATAAAGGTCACAAGGAGAAAAATCTCTAACACAAATGCCAGAAATCAAACATAAAAACCAAAATATTATCAGTGTCCTCTGAGAAGAGTTTACATAAGCATAAATAGCAAGATTTTATTTTCTTTCCTTCTTTCTCTTTTTTAAAACCAGGAAAACTGAGGTGGAGAGGTATGGAAGGGTGGAGCTCTGCTTCCTGCAATGGTACATGAATTTATATTAGACTAACTCTCCAGCCAATCAACTCTGGGCAAAGCATTAAAACAAACAAAAACAGACAACTGTTGTGAGGTAATAGAGAGGCTGTCGCCTGAGGACAGAGTGGGAGGGACCAAATGGGCCATTGGAGGAGGAGCCTAAGGCTCTCAGGTTGTCTATAGAGTTGGAAAACAAGAAGACCGTGAAAAAAAAGACGACTCAGGGCTCCTCTGACATTCTTACCCTGCCCCCCAAATCATAGGCTCATTTCTGACTGGTAAAGACAGAGGAAACTCCAAGAGTCTGGAACCATCAGGGTGGGTCAGTGGCCAGAGAGGGACGTTAGTGGCCATCTGTGCTGGGAAGGCATAACTTGGAGTTTAATTTCTACCACTTTACAGTGGCTGGGCCAACATGATTTTTCCACTGAAAAACCCATGAAACCAAACAACTCCGAAAAACTCAAATCTTGAAACCAACGGTTATCAACTTTCCTAATGCTGCAACCATAATACAACTTCTCATGATGCAGGGACCCCCAGCTATAACATTATTTTAATTACTACTTCATAGCTGTCATTGTCCTACTGTTATGAATCATAATGCAAACATCTGTGCTTTCTGGTCACCCTTCGCAGAGGCTGTGACAGTTGGAGAACTGCTGCTTCAAACTAAGCCTGCACAGGATCAGTGACCAGGGCTGGAGAGATAGCTCCGTGGTTAACGTGCTTACCACTCCTGCATGGGGATCAGAGTTTGAATCTCCAGAACTCACACAAAATGCCAGGCAGCCATGGTGGCCTGCCTGTAATCCATGCCTTGGAATGGGGAGATGAGGATTCCCAGAGCAAGCTGGTTAGCAAGACTAGTCACAGTGGGCTGGACTGAGGTAGAAGAGTGGTCATGATTCTCAACACCAACCTCTGCCTCCATAGCACATGCACTGGAAACTCACCACACATGCAAACATGTATAGACACATGCAAACATACTCGCAGACACATGCAAATATGCACACAGATGCATACAAACATGCACTGGTAAGTCCCCACACATGCAAGACACATGCACCTCCTCCCCCTGCCACACAGAAATGGAAAAAGAAATAAGGATCGAAGTGATTTTCCAATTTAACCACTTGCTAGAGCAAAGCTCAGGACATGGCAGAGGAAATGGAAGTCAGTCTCTGTAGCCTGTCATTCACAGTGACTTGTATTTTAAGTTTCCGAGAGGAGAGACGGGAAGGTGGAACCAGTAATCAAAAGAAAAATGTCAGCAGGACATAAAGGTGAGACTAAGCTGTCAGGAGGAGCACACATAGAACCGAACTATCTGCTGCGAATATGTTACAGAGACTATAGAGAAGGAGCCGGAGTGGGCGCCAGTGTGGTACGCTTCATTTTTTTCAGAGACAGGGTCTCACTATAACAGGAACAGGCCTTGAACTTGACATGTGCACAGACCCGCTCTGAACTCATGATCCATGGGTCTCAGACTTTGAGTGCTGGGATTACAGGTATGGCTGTCCCTATGTCATATTTAAGAAATATAAAAGGACATGCCCTTGATTCCAGCACTTGAGAGGCAAAGGCAACCAGGTCTCTGTGAATTCACACCAGCATCTCTTTATCTCTCCAACCCAGTCCAGGCCAGCCAGGACTACACAATGAGACCTTGTCTAAAAAAAAATAAATAAATAATGCAATATAAAAAGAGTAGATGGCCAAGCATGGCACACACCTTTGATCTCAGCACTCAGGAGGCAGAGGCAGGTGGTCCTCCGTGAGTTTGAGACCAGTCAAGGCTACAAAGACCCTGTCTTAAAAATTAATTAATTAATTAGTTTATTAATTAAAATGGAATAGCATATCACTTTATGGGATTTTCAAATCTGTGATGGAGCAAT
Source organism: Rhabdomys pumilio (assembly GCA_030674055.1). NCBI lineage: Eukaryota > Metazoa > Chordata > Mammalia > Rodentia > Muridae > Rhabdomys > Rhabdomys pumilio. Next base: position 67,430,470 of record JANHMN010000010.1, on the reverse strand, counting down.
GCACACTGACATTAGAAATGCTGTTTGATTCATTTCACTTGGAATTTAATAAGAAAAGGCTCATGTAAAAGCACAGGCCTGTGACCCAGCATTCAGAAATCTGAGAAGGATCGAGTCAGAGGCCAACCTGGGTCACACAGTGAGACTGTCTGAAAAAGAAAAAGAACACACAAGAGGAAGAGAAAGAGGACACGAGCATTTGCCTAGCATGCAGAAGGACTTGGATTCAATCCTGAGAACTGAAAGAACAAGAAACTCAAGCCAGGGGCTGGACTAGTTCAGTGGTCCAGCACGCATGAGGTCCTGGGTTTGATTTCTAATGGTGCAAAAACAAAGCAAACACCTACAGACAATTTTCATTATATTTTATTATTTTTAAATATTTTTTATATTTTTATAAAATTTTATTACATTTTATTAACGTGTGTGTGTGTGTGTGTGTGTGTGTGTGTGTGTGTGTGTGTGTAGGCATGTGCGTACCACAGTGCACGTGTGGAAGTCAGAGGGCACTTGTAGGAGTCGGTTCTCTCCTTTCACCATGAGGGTCCCAGGGATCAAACTCGGGTCACAGGCTTGGTGGCAGCGCCTTTACCTGCTTAGCCATCGTTCTGGCCCTAAAAACAATTTTTAGAAAAGAGATGAAAAAAGAAAGAAAAGTGATGTGGTCATACTGATATTAGAAAACGTAGATAAGAAGTATTAACACTGATAAAGAGTGTCACTTCACAGTGGTAAAAAGACATAAAATCATATATGCATTTACACACACATGTAGCAACAGAACTGAAAAATACATGAAACACAACTGACACACTAATGGGAAGACAAACAAATCTGATTGGAAAATTAAGTTGAGATAGTTTTCCAGAAAGAGGAGGACCTCGGGCATGCACCTGTCAGGGGTTGTAGGATTTTGTTAACTGAGATGAGAAGACCCGCCCACTGTGGGCAGCATCATTCCCTGGGCTGGATCCCAGACTATATAATTGAAGAAAGGGGCCTGAGCATTCACTTTGACCTCCATGGTGGACTGTACCCTCGAATTGTTAGCCAAATAAACCTTTTCTCCCTTATGGCTTTTTTTTGGGGGGGGGGGAGGGGGTAGTGTCAGGTATTTTAGTGAAGTAACAGAAAAAGAAACTAAGGCAGAAAGTTTTCCCCATTTCTTTGCTATAGCCTGGGAGATAGCCGAGGAAGAGCCTTTATACAGTGGTTTCTGAGGTGGGGTCTTTATTTACCAAAGCATCCAGATTGAAAACTGAGAGGCTGAGAAAGCTCACAAATACTGCTCCCGTAATGAATTCCGGTTCAGTTCCCTACACATCTGTGACTTAACCATCTGTAATTCCACGCACGTGGTGCACATACACACATGCACATACACACATACACACATGCACATACACACATACACACATGCAAGCAAAATACTCATATACATAAGAAGATAAAAGTAAATAAGCCAGGCATGGTGATAGCAGCACATTTTTCATCCCAGCCCTTGAGAGGCAGATGCAGGTGGATCTCTGAGTTTGAGGCCAGTATGGTCTACATATGGAATTCCAGGACAGCCAGAACTACACAGAGACACCCTGCCTTAAAACAACAACAATAACGACAACCCCAAAATGATCCAGTACTGATATCCTGAAGGCTCCTTGGATATTTGTGCCCAATCTTTGATATTGGGTCTAACCTGGTAAACCTTCAAAGAAACTAATCCCCTTCCCTTGTCTTCTTTGCATTTCTAACCATCTAAGTGTCTCGCAGACTTGAGGCTCAACTCTCTAGCCAGAGGTTTACTTTACCTTCAGGAAGGTTACCCTCTATGGGCCACTAAGATGGGGAAATCCAGAGACAGGTTGGTTTTAAAGGCTTTGAAAAGGATGCCTGCAGGTAAACAACAACACTTAACTGAAGAAGTCAGCATGGGCCCTGGCAGCTAATGACTCCACTAACTACCATGGGCATCTGTCACTCCGCAGGACCTCCACAGGGCTGGCCTCCTGTTAGGTCTCTTGGGAACAGCTAGCGTTTCCTCCAGAGATAGACAAGTGCTCTCTGGGAGAAAATGTGCTATTGGTCCAGGGATGGCCAATCTGGGATCCTTCCAGATATTCTAAAATACCAGGTTGTTGATTAATCATGCCTGCCTCCCTATACAACTCCTACCCCTGCTGCTTCTTAGGTTGAGGAAGCGTCTATGGTCCTCAGACAGTGAAGGAGTAGCCTTCAAGCCCTCTCCATACAGCAGGTATCCCTCTGCACTGCTTCACGTTTAACAGCCCATGTGGCCCGAGCTGGGATCCAGGGCCATGTGCACAGCAGGCAAGTACCATGTGTCACACTAATAGAAGTGCCCTGGCTTCTAAATTGCTGTATTGTCAATGAACTCCTGAACCTCTGAGATTACAGGTGTGTGCCACCACAACTGGGCTGTGCAGTGACAGGGATCAACTCCAGAGTCTGTAGGTCCTCCAACAACTGAGCTATATCCCCAGCTCAAAGTAATGCTTTTTTAAATACAGAGTTTAAAATTGGTGTGTGTGTGTGTGTGTGTGTGTGTGTGTGTGTGTGTGTATTATATATATATAATCTCCAAGTTATGGCACTACATTTGAGACTAGGACACCAGAGGTGAATCTAAAGAAACTTGACTTTCTTCCACAAATAATGTTTTAGAACATTCAAAAGGAAAACTGTGGTCTTTGGAAATGATGTAAAATTGATGACAGAAGGCAGTGGGGTCTAAGCATGCCTGGGCGTGCCATCCACTGTCCCTGGCAGTCTATTTTTATTGGCATTTGTAAAGACAGCAGATGCAGCCCCAGAGCGCCAACACTGGTGCGGTGGCCCTCACCAGCACCCGCTTCTCAGAGCTCAGATACCAACAGCTGGATTTGTTGGCTCATAGATGCCAGAAACAAATCATCGAAAGGACACTCTTCACATCCCAGATCACAATATTGTACTTGGAGGGCCATTGGCAGTAGATGCCCTCTCCATGGGAGACTTAGGGAAACGACATCACTCAATTCGGAAGATAAAGAGCAATCTACAACATACCAGCATGTCCCAGGGGAAATAAACCAGAAGAGAGAGGATTAAAACGGGGCTATTGCACAATCCATCACTTTTCCTGCCTAGCGGCCCTGGCTCCGCCCCATTTCTCTTGTGGGGTGGTAGTGCGATTGCTGTGGTTTTCTTGACATACCGAGTCTTATTCACTATCCCTGAGACAGTAGCCATGCCTTTCTAGACAAAGGTTTAGGCACCTCCAGCTGTGCCCCAGTGGGCAGTATCAGTCCACAGCAGGACTGTTCCTCCAGGTCCCCATAGAGCCACAGCCCATAATCATGGCGGTGTAATGAAAGGTCAGCGGGCCAACTGAGCCTCAGCAGCTGACGCGGTGGGAGGAGTCCGTCTGCTGAGGAGGTCAGGGGAGGTGTACTCAGCCCATCTGCTCTCTCCTTGCTGGATTTTATTTTATTTTTCAAATTTAGTTTTCACTGTGAGAAATACTCTGCTGTCTGAAGATCTTGATGTCCCATCCCGCTGCTGTCGGCTTCTAATTATACAAGCCTGCAAGCAAGTAAGCCCTTTCTAGAAATGGAATTCCTGTCTTTACTGCTCCTTGGAATTAAGTAATCAAAGGCAATTTCTTTGTAAAGATATCACTCCCCTTAATGTTCAAATACACATGGGAACATAACACGATCTACCTCAGCTTCCTCAGTAGCTGGGCCTGTAAGTGAAGAGCACTGAGTCCCGGAGTCGTGTTAGGAGCGTCACACTCTGAGGTAAGAATTATTTCTTACCTGGGTAGCTGGGTAGCCTGAGGCTGAGCACTTGCTTAATCCATATATGTACATATGACATGGCCACCACACTCATAAACTCAGAGTAGCTTTGGTTACCTGCATAAGACGGGGCCATGTCCCATTAAACAATCTCCCATTCATGATCTTATAGTCATTGCTAATTAAACTTACTGGGTCACAAAAATACAAAAGACAAAAAAGTAGGAGAGAGAGGATTCAGTGGGAAGGGGAGGGATCAGTGGGAAGGGGAGGGATCAGTGGGAAGGGGAGAGGATTCAGTGGAAAGGAGAGGGATCAGTGGGAAGGGGAGGGATCAGTGGGAAGGGGAGAGGATTCAGTGGAAAGGAGAGGGATCAGTGGGAAGGGGAGGGATCAGTGGGAAGGGGAGGGGATTCAGTGGGAAGGGGAGGGATTCAGTGGGAAGGGGAGGGGATTCAGTGGGAAGGGGAGGGATTCAGTGGGAAGGGGAGGGGATTCAGTGGGAAGGGGAGGGATTCAGTGGAAAGGGGAGGGATTCAGTGGGAAGGGGAGGGGATTCAGTGGAAAGGGGAGGGATTCAGTGGGAAGGGGAGGGATCAGTGGGAAGGGGAGGGGATTCATTGGGAGGGGGAGGGATCAGTGGGAAGGGGAGGGGATTCAGTGGGAAGGGGAGGGATTCAGTG
>JANHMN010000010.1:67376258-67425977 GCA_030674055.1 Rhabdomys pumilio | reverse complement strand
GAGGGGATTCAGTGGGAAGGGGAGGGATTCAGTGGGAAGGGGAGGGGTCCAGTGAGGAGGGGAGGGGTCCAGTGGGAGGGGGAGGGGCTCAGTGGGAAAGGGAATCAGTGGGAGGGGGAGGGGCTCAGTGAGAAGGGGAGGGGTTGGTGATGAAAATGACCCAAATTCACGCATGGATGAAATAGTTTATGAATAAAAAATAAGTAATATAGTCATAAGGAACAAGCTGACATTTAATTTATATATACTATATAATCACAGAACTATAAAACTGGCTGATAGTTTCTTTCAAATAAAACTTTAATATCCCTTTTCCAAGTCCTCATCCTCCTTCCTCTTTTTTATCTTTTCTTTTTCTTTGTGATAGGATCTTATATAGCCTAGGCTGTCCTCAAACTTGATACTACGCAGAGGATGGCGCTGAATTCCTGATTTTCTTGCCTTCACCTCCCGAATGTTGGGGTTACAGGTATGTACCACCTTACACATCTGGAGAGGTAATCTGTGTGTGTACACATGTAGACCAGAAGCAATACCTTGGGTATTGCCCTTACGTGCTGCCTATTTTTGTTTGGTTTGGTTTTGTGTGTGTGTGTGTGTGTGTGTGTGTGTGTGTGTGTGTGTGTGTATGTGTTTGAGATGGTGTCCTGGAACTCATCAAGAAGGCCAGGCTGGATGGCTGGAAAGTCCCAGCGATTGATCTTCCTTGAGGCGGGATTATGTATGAGCAGGTGTCTTTTTACAACTATATTACTTATTCTATGCTTATGGGTGCCTTGTCTACAAGTATGTCTGTGTACCACATGTGTGCTTGGTGCCCTTGGAGGCCAGAAGAAGTCATCAGATCCCCTGGGACTAGAGTTGTAGATGGTTGTGAGCTGCCATGCAGGTTCTGGGAATCAAACCTGGAAAAGTGGCCAGTGTTCTTACCTGCGAGCCACTTATCCAGTGTGTGCCTCACACCCCAGCTCTGGTTTTCAGAGACAGTTCCTCTGGGTAGCCCTGGTTGTCCTGGAGCTCACTCTGTAGACCAGATTGGCCATGAATTCAGAGATCTGCCTTCCTCCTTAAGTGCTGGGATCAAAGGTGTGCGCCACCATGCCCAGCTCTTTCCATCGCACCCCTCCTTTCAAAAGTGGGTTCTGTAGATCAAACACAGTCCCCTATGCTGGCAGGATCTGTGCTTCTTCCAACCGAGCTGGAAGATGGAATCTTAACATTTGCTGAGCACCTACTATGGGTCAGAGGCAGCAGGTTCCATTTAAATCCTTCTACCTTCAAGTGATTCTCTGTATTTTCTCTTTTTTCCCTTTTCCTTCTGAAAGCCGAAAAAGAAATGATACAGGGGCCAGACGTGGATGGAGAAGCTTTGAGAGCCAGAGAGTGGAGTCCACAGGTTTCTGTTAGACACTTCACAGTCTGAGCAAGAGACAAGCAAAAGGAAACCAAAAGATTCCCGAATACCCATGCATTTTCCTGTGTATTTGCAAACAGACACTCAACTCTTATACCCAAGAAACATGAACATCTCCCCAGAACATGCTTCACTGAGTACACCCCAGGGTCCTTATTCATCTGGAAGACAACACAAGATTGGAAGTTCAAATCCTACTAAGGCCGCCTGTTAGCAATGTGACTTTGTACGAGTCACTTAACTTCTCTGAGCTGTTGATTTTTTTTCCAACTACTAAAATGCAAGCTTAACACTTACATTAAGTGTTGAGATGATTAAATGACATAAAGTATAAAATATGTAATTGTGAGAACAGCTCTGTAAGTCGGATGCCATCTCCACTTTATAGGTGCGAAGAAGCCAAGTGAGTCATCCAGGGCCTCATGGGAGCAGAAGGGAGAAGTCCGAGATTCACTGCAGCTCCTGCAGACACTTGGCTGCCTGTCTCCACTGTGCATGGCACAGATGCATCCATCCCCCCCTCCTGCCCTCTCTCGGGCTCTCAGAGACACAGAGAACTTCCCTTAAAGGGGCTATCCCTGATAACTGGGCATTAGCTGAGTGGAACCCCTGTGGCAGGATCTCAGTCTGCCAACAATACAAATGACATCAAAGCACCTCTATGTATGTCAGTGAATGGGGTGACATCACAGGGCCCAAGCCTAGGACACACCACACTGACAACGTACCTGCAGGTATATGACTTTCAAACCAGCCCTGCCTTTCCTGCGCCTCTCGCTGAGGCATCTGATACATGAATCCATCTTTAGTTTCAGTGGGTGGGTACTATCTGTGGTCAGTGCATTACCCACACTGGCTTAATCCACACTCACATGCTTGTTCTCTGCTCCTAGTCTACACCAGGGCCAGGTAAAAGACAGAAACTTTTAGGAAAGCAACATGAAATTGTCTGTTTATTGGCGCAGGGGGTGGGAAGAAATGGAAGTGTGAGGCAGTCTAGACCGTAGCTCAGCCGTAGACTGCTTCCCCAGAAATAAGACTAGTGACACAGACACAGAAAGTATTAGTGCACAGTGCCCTAGGTTAGACCTCAGTACTGTAGAAACTAGACATGCTGGCATGTTTTCTACATCTGGAGTTTGAGGGAAGCCTGGGATACGTGACATCTTGTCTCAAAAGAAAGAAAAAACATTTTTTAATGCCTAAAAAAATTCATTCTTCTCACAAATATCGAGTTCCCACTATCGGGAACTGGAAGCGCACCGGTGCTTGCAGCCTAACGCTGTAGTGCACAATGCTGACTTACATACGTTTCTGCTGCTACAATGTTCCAACCTCACCACAGCCCTGGAAATACAGAACCTCATGGAATCATAAGCTAAGCAACGTTTTCCTACCTAAAAGAAAAGAAAAGAAGCCTGAAAGGCAAGGATGGGAGATGAGTGACAGGGAAGAGACAGGAAGTAATTAAGTAGCTGTGTTAATTGGTTTCACTATTGTATCCCACAGGGTAAGGCTTTTCCCATGAATCTGTAACTACTTTGGTATTTAATAGTACTAACTATACCATGAAAACTTACTACACTAACCAGATACTATCCAGCACTGAGGTTAGTCAGGATACAGTTAGTCTGTATCCTGAGAGAATAAGAAACAGGGTCATTGTCCTAAGGAAAGGGCCCACTAGGAATTTGTTTCCATATCAGTCTGGCCTCTAGGCACCAAATTTATCCATTTGATGGCTTCTTGACACTCAAGACCGAATCTCTCTCAAAAATAAATAAATAAATAAAATAAAATTTCTTTTACTAACCAGCTTCCTCTTCTCCCAGACGGGGGCGCTAGAGAGCTACAGGCTCTTTTCTGTTCTAGTCAGCCACACCCTGGCAGCACGAGCAGCCTGTTCCGCTCTTAGTCTCTCTGTATAGACCTGACTATCCTGAAACTAGCTCTGTAGACCAGACTGGCCTTGAACTCAGAGATCTGCCTGCCTCTGCCTCCCGAGTGCTGGGCCACCCCAGCTGCCATTTTCTCTGAAGCTTCTAAATTGAAAAACTTCCAGTTTCTGGTGCGCTTTGAACCCAAGGACATTCACATCTGTTTCCTGCACACCACCATGTTAGTTGGTCTGTTTTACCATCCAGCTCTTGTTCTATTGATGTCTTATAATATCTTAGCTGTAAAACAGTTTATATAGTTTCTATTTCTAAATAGTACTCATATTGCTTTAAAAAAAAAAACACTTCCAGGCTGGAGAGACGGTTCATCTGGGCTCACAACCAAAAATAAAAAGAAGCACGTTTAAAAGTTTTTATCTTATTTTTAATAATGTACGAGGGGCTGTGTGCATATGAACGCAGTGAGGCCGGAAGAGGAGGCTGGCGTTAAAGACTCCCGTGAGCCACCAGGCGCGTGTGCTGTGTCTTCTGCAAGGAGAGTATGGCTTTAACTCTGAGCAATCTCACCAGCCCCCTCTGCTTTAAGATAGAGTCTGGGTATGTAACCTGGGTAGGTCTAGAGCTTAAGACTCCTCCTACCGCTTCCCCCTGAGCACTAGGGTTCTGAATGTGCACCGCCACACACTGCTTGCTGTAGCAGTTACTAGAAACTGATTCTGAAACTCGATTTACTTGACTTGAAGTCCATCTGTGTAGCCATATCTGCTAGTCTGGGAAATGACAATTCACTCCGCTAGGTCTGCTTTCTTCAACACTTTCCTTTGTATAATTTATATTGTGCACCTAAGTATCTGGCTCTGGGCACATAGATACAGTTGTGTGCCCTAACAAACCCACTCCAACCGTCTTGTGTGAACTGAATGAAGACACAGGTTAGGTTGGGCTAGCACACTGCAAGGCATGTTGTCACTAGCCTTCTCTCCGAACTGTGACAGTGGGACAAAGAGTTTTGAAGAAAGAGGAGTTTTCAATAACTGGGTGTGTCCTTGGGAAATGAGGTAGGTGTTGCCCCTGGCGAGCTGCTGGCCTGGTCAGTACAGCATCTGGAACTCAGGTGTGCTGTGCGCATGTGTGCTCTTCAGAATGCAGAGGCCTGCATTCAGAGAGAAGCGGGACAAGGTGTTCTGGAGGCGAAACCCCAAGGAGTTGGGGCCATGACACTGAGTACCAGGTACTGAAAAGATGACCAAAGCTGCCGTATAAGTCTGAACCTGGCTCCAGAGACACCATAGTGAGGTGTGAGGGAGACTTTCGAAGGAGGCTATTCCAGCATTAGTTACTGTAAAGACCGGTGATGGATGCCCGGGGTGTCGCTCACTGGTGGAGTGCCTGCCTAATGCTGTGGTTTGAATGTGAAATGTCGCCCACAAGTTATGCATTTCAACACTTGGTCCCCACATAGTGGCCCTATCTGGGAGGCTGTGGAAGCGTAAGCAGGCAGAGGAAGTAGACCACTGGGGGCAGACCTTGAGGTTTTATAACCTGGCCCCATTTTCTGTTCACTTCATTTACTGACCGCAGATACGATGTGACCAGATGCCACCCAGTCCTGTCCCCAGGCCTTCCTCATCGTGCTGGACTATATTCCCTAGATCTGTGAACCAAAATAAAACCTCTCTTCCTTAAGTCCCTTCCTTTAAATCTGTTTTTTGTGGGTATGAGTATGTGGGTATATATGTTCATGTGAGGACCTGCACATATATGTGCAGGTGTGTGTGGAAGTCTTCCCTGTCGCTCTCCATCTTGGTTTATTTTTGAGACATGGTCTCTCTTGGAACTGGAAGCTCAATAGATTCAGCTAATTGACTGGTTATTGAGTTTTAGGTATCCACCTATCTACTGACCCACCCACCTAAGCTGCAGACACATGACCTCTGGCTTTTAGGTGGGTGATGGGATCCAACTCATGTTCTCATACATATGTGCGAGGCCCTGTACTGACGGGGCCATCTCATCAACCCTTTTGTTTTGTTTTGTTTTGTTTTGTTTTGTTTTGTTTTGTTTTGTTTTGTTTTTTGAGACAGGGTTTCTCTGTGTAGCCCTGGCTGTCCTGGAACTCACTCAGTAGACCAGGCTGGCCTCAAACTCAGAAATCCACCTGCCTCTGCCTCCCAAGTGCTGGGATTAAAGGCATGTGCCACCACTTCCCTCACCAACCCTTAAATTGCTTCTTGGTAGATATTTCTGACATAGCAGAAGGGAAATAACAAACACATGCAGTCAGCAGATATAGAACCCTGGATTCCATCCCCCAACACCACATAAAATGGGCATGATAACACACACCTGTAGCCAGGACCTGGGCGGGAGGGGCAGAAGAACAGACACTCAAGAGTAGTCTTTAACTACATAGTAAGCTTAAGACCAGTCTATCTCAGAAAGGAAGAGGAAGAGGAGAAAGAAGAAGAGAAGAAGCCAGAAGAGGAAGAGGAAGAGGAAGAGAAGCAAGAGGAGCAAGAGGAGCAAGAGGAGGAACAGAAAGAAGGGGAGGAGGAATCACAACCTATGTTTTTTTGTAGCAGGCCTCAGGAAGAGCAAAGGGCATGATTAGATGAAAAGAAAAAAGTCAATATTCTATTTAAGTCTGAACCCAAAGGCCCATGCTGTGGGTGAGAAAAAGCTGGAACAACATCCAGTTTCTACCTCTGACCTGATCTTTGCTTGGTCTTCTATTTCCTCCTTGTCAGGCACACGAGGGACAAGGAGCCAATGTTCTTACTGCTCTGACAAGGTTTGTGTAAACATGCTCTGGGCCAAACTCTTGAGAGCCACATTTATAGCATGTGGTACCTTACAAATACAAACTAAACCCTTCACCCCCGTATTTTACTCATCTCGGCATGATTATGGCCATTGAACGCCACAGAAAAGGAAGCTGGTCATGGAAATTACTATTAGGAGGTCTATTCCATGTCTGTGCTCTAGGGCCTTGTTGTAAGTAATTTACTGTCACTGAAAAATGTAGAGTTCCTAAGGCAGGAAAAGACTGGAGAGAGTTTTGTTCATAAATAAATGCCAACACTTAAACAGTAACGACAGCTTCAAACTCCAGGACGTCTGAAATGAACAATATATACCGCCTGGGTGACTTATTACAGTGGCGTTTAGGGTCCAAATGGTGAGACAATTCAATTCCACCTGAAGAGTCATTATATGGCCGAGCCTAAGAGATGTGCTCTGGGTAAGAGGCGATATTTCTCAGGTTTTCCATTTCAAACAAATTATCTCCATATTTAGGATATCATCCAGGCAATTCCTTTCATGATATGTAGCCCTCTTGGGCAATTAAAAACATTGATATGATGAAAGAAGTTAGGGGCGGATGCCAAATCCAACGTGATCAACAGAATACAGAGGAAGCCATGGAGATCACTGAAGACTCAACACGAGGCAACATAATCCTTCCTAGGCAAGGAAACATAAGTTGAGCAGCGAGCCCAAACAGCAAGAGGATTCCTCAGCACGAGCATCAGCTAAATACAGATTACCCTCCAAGCTAAGCTCTTGCCGGATGTGGAAGTGGAAAGATTGTACTGAGGAAGGCCTCACTGGCCCATGGCAGCCTTTTCCCTTCATTCCTTACCAGCTCACATTCTCACCAGCCTTCAGGCTTTTTTTGGAACATGAGCTCATGTAGCCCAGGTTAGCTTCAAACTCATTTAGTAGCTGGGATTGGCCTTAAACTCCTGGTCCTCCTGCCTCTACCTCTATAGTGCCAGGGTTATGGCATGAGCCACCACATCAGCTGAGGATACCCATAAGCAGGCAAGGACACAGTGGTCCTGGCCAGTCAGAGAAGGATTCCCAGGTCTACATACCATCTAGACCATTGTGATGGCTGTAGTTTCTTTTCCCCAGAATGCTCAGAGATGTGTGATTCGGAGTGGCGAGCATCCTCTTGGTAGTTGGAGTTTGCAGGCTCGGTGGAGATCGAATTACATTAGGTTTCTTTGCAGGATGGATCTCTGAGAGAGGGAAAAAGGTTTATCAACTCAGAACATGGTATTGGAAATCTGTGTGGACTCTAATACAGCTAATAGGCATACATCTTCTTTCCTAATGACCTTAGAGTCCGTCCCTTATGAACCAGCCATGGGCTTGCATAATGAGGTAGCTTCAAGTGTTGTTACCATGGCTCTGCTTATCAAGGAGACTGGCTCCTCCTCTGCTGGCTGGAGCTCTGAGCCTCAGGTTGGGAAGACAAACACTCAGAAAGCCACTTTAGAAGGTCACTTGCAACATGAGATTTGCCAAGGGAATAAAGCACATGGCTTCTTCAGTACATTAGAAATCTAAAGAGCATCTGCAGAGGCAGCCTCAGAAAAAAGTGCCGCTGTGCTCTGTCCACCAGGAGAGCACACAGCACATCTGGTGTGCAGTGCTGGGAAAAACAAGATTACTCCTCTGGCTGTGCAGTCGTCAGCAGGTCTGGGACCAGCACAGGATACTCTTAAGCCCAGAACATTTCCATGACGATGAAATTTGAAACTGGAGTTCAAACACGGTAGTCAAAATGTAGATGGCACACTGTGACCAAGGCAATGTCATAAACCTGTGATGTGTATGTGGTCCATGGTTAAAGGTCTTTGCTGAGCATCACAGAACCTGACACCACCTGTTCTTCTGCAGAAACTGCAAAGTCCTGGTGGAAGTGGATTTAAAGACCTACTGCCATAATTAGTATGAATGCCTTTGCTCCAAAGCCCCACCCATTCAATGTTCCTCAGAGTTGTCACCTAGCATGTCACCTATGTGTTCACCTGCCCAATGTGAGAGCCAAAAATAGAAAAATTTGATGAAATTTAGGAAAAGACCTAACCTCCCCGCCCCTGACCTGAGTGAGGCAGTGAACTCTTTTAACCCTTTCAGACTGACCCTTTGACTCTCTCGTCCTGTCAACCCTGGGCTGTATGAAAATGCTGCTGCTATGTTTTCCATCCCTTCAAAACCTACAAAACTTCCAAGACTAAGATCAGCTGCTACTGTTGCCGAGAAGGTAGACCTAGCGTGTAAGAGCGCTAACCACTCCCAGGGCTGCAGTGCGCGGCAGTCCAGCACTGCCACACACATGTGACTGCCACACACACAAGTCCTTCCTCCAAGTGCCCAGTGCACATTAAAACCTGTAATTTATCACACCTAAAGTTTTAGGCGATTGCTTTTACTGCATGCTTTCCCCGCTTGACTTAAAGTTTTGAAGACATGGTTTTATTTATTTGGTGTCCCCCAAATTATCTTCTACAGTGTGTAGAGTGGCACACACATGGAGATGGGCCTCAGTTCAGCCCCATCTAAGGACAGACCACTTAGGACTGAACTGGTAGCGACAGGGGGAGGTTTGCCCACAGGAGAAATGCACAGAAGGTGGTCCCTACTCTGCAATGTTAAACTCTTGTCTTGTCAGGTGGGAAGGGGCTTCCAGGAGTTGGTCCTGGAAGAGACTATGGCCTTATTACCCAGGACACGCCCGTAATTATGTGATATGTGGGCAGACGTGAGAGCAAGCCTTGCTTCTGTTCTTTAACAGTTTTGAGGCAGGATCTCAAGTAACTGAAGCTGACTTTAAACCCCTGATCTTCCCAAGTGGTGGGACTAGACATGTTTTCTATGGTTATTTTATTTTATTTCCTTTCCTTTCATTTCCTATTATTTCATTTTATTTTATTTTGGCAGGGTCTTGTGTAGGCCAGGCTGACCTGAAACTCTCTACGTAGCTGAGATTTCAAGTTCTTTGGCCTTTGAGAACGAAAACAGGAGCTAAGGTATCAGAGCAACATCAACGTTGGCGCTCTGGGCTTCTGAGACAGATAACACATCAAGTGCAAGGCTACACTTTGATTTTTTCAAAGATCAGATGCCTGAAGTCTGAACACTTCAAACACATAAGTATTCCTGGCAGCGAAATGAGGCTCAATGTACCTCGGAGTATTTCACCTTTACTGAGAAATGAAAAGGAAATATTGGCATCGCAAAACGCACAGTCTCCTTCCTTCAGAAACGAAGTGCATTGTGTTCTACTCCATTCATCTTAAACCTTTAGGAGAGTGTTGCTGCTTAGTAATTCTTAACACCATTCTAGCTGTCATATTTCATTGTGTAAGCGGAGCCATCATCTTTGGAGTTTTCCGAGTCACGTGGCATAATAGATATAGAAATAGAAAACAATAGAAATGCTTCCTTTCCACACAGCCGGTGCATCAAAACTATAACCCTCATGTTTCTGAGGCTCCTGGGAATCGAACCCAGGGCACGGTGCATTCTAGGCACATGCTCTACCACTAAGCTACACACTTCACCTTCGTGGGAGTGGAGCTGTTTTGTTACTGTGCGTATTTATTTATTAATTTATTTATTTTGGTTGTTTGCTTTTTTTGTTTTTGAAAGGGATAAGTTTGCTTTGGGGTTTTCTTCTCTTTGAAGCAAGATCCCAAGATCTACTGTAGTCCAAACAGACCCTCAACTCACTATGTAGCCAAGGTTGACCTCGAACTCCTGATCCTTCTGCCTCCACTTCCAGAATGCTAAGATGCAGGGGTATGCCAACACTCTTCACTGCTTTTGGGTTTTGAGACAGGGCTTGCTGGGTAGCCTGGATGGCCTGAGGTTAATGGATCTCCCTGTCTCTATTGAGTGCTGGGATTTATAGGCCTTAGTCACTATGACTGATTTTTCCCCCCTAATGTTGAAAAAATCTATTTTTTTCCTAAAGTTGAAAAACCTGTTTAATTCTGTTTTAAAGCAGTCCTCTATTTAAAGGGAAAGGCAAATTAGAGATAGTATAAGGATCTGAATAAGAATTAAAATTAAGATATTCATCCTGTATTATTGAATAACTTTAAAATGCCACCCCCTCTGCCCACTAGTTTGTTTGGTTTCGTTCCTGTTTTCAGATAGGATCATGCTAGGTGGCTAAGCTGTTTTAGAGCTCATAGCAATCCTCCTGCCCCAGCCTCCCAAGTGCTGGGATTATAGGCAGGAGCCACCATAGTTGACTTCTTCTTTTTCTTAGCCTATGTCTATTGCAGTTAATCCACGTTTAATTCAGCAATGTTTTTAGAAGTAAACAGATATATCTAACTCTGTGCAATTGATAAGAATTTCTAAGAGTAGATATAGATACCCAGTTTTGCCCATTTGAAGGACTTCAATGAAGTCCAAATCTGTATTTCTAAAGACAGGATGTCTACAGCACATGAAAGGTGTCTCCTGAGTCCTTCCTGTGCTAGACAATACCCACCTAAATACCCAATGATACACGACAAAGGTTTCCTGGTGCTTTTGCTTTTCAGTGGGCTTCCAGAAAGTTCAGCATGTCTGTCTGCATCTGAAGAGAGAAAGAAACATGGAGACACCAGTGAGGTGGTTTCTTCTACCTTTAACACACAACACAGAAATAAAGGGTGCGGGTGGGGAGGGAGATGCAGGGCACCCACCCTGTTCCCACTACTTCCTCTGGGTAGAGAAAATTGTCTTGAGTTTCAGATCCCTGTGCTGAATGAGGGGCTCACACCAACGCTCACACTAAAGCCAACTGAGTGTAGGTCTCACACGTACCATGTGTGCTCACCTGAAAAGTGATGGAAACAGGCTTCCTTTTTAGTTGTGACATTTCTACATTATGATAGAAAAATACTCAGAGTGCAGGCAAGGTGGGTCAGATCCTAATGTGAGATTAATATGGCTTGAAACAAAACAAACCAACTGTTGGCAGGGCAACACATTCGGCCACCCCTCAGATTAGCTGGAGTGGGCTGCACTCAGAAGCCTTGGCCTATCTTAACGAAACTCAGCTGCATAAGATGGTGGCTAGGCAAAGTCCTTTGGTTCTGTTACTGCCCTCAGTTCCATCCCCATACAATGACACTTGGGCTGAGGCTTTAAAGGTCCCTATGTGCACCCAACAGTCACAATGTGAAAGTGGACACTGACCAAGAAGTTTTTCTCATCTCAGACCATATCAAAATATTTCAGGAAAGGAAATAAAACATACAACATGAACACTGTACTTTAAAGGAGCTGTCATCAAGATGGGGTCAGTGTAACGTTACCATAGCAAAGAGTTGAGGTCAACATAGCCTGAAGGAACCAAGCAAAGGTGTATGGAAAGGTTTTTAAATTAGACATTGCCATAAGCTTATCAATTGCTTCAGCTGATATAGATCTATTATGTTTATGCTTTACCCCATCTCCAAATGTATGACAAATGTCTCCTCAAGGTTTTGAGCCTAGTAGGGATCTTTTCCTTTCGCAAGCTGAGACCAGTCCCAGGCACACAGATGGAAGTTGCCGTTGACACCCATAGGCGTTCTTTGCATTTAGTGTCAAAACATACAATTCAATTTGGAACCTCAAATAACTTAAAGATTGAGCTTGTTGTGAACACTAGTCCTTTTTCACCAAGGACATTTAAAAAAAACCACAGAACTATTAAGCAGATGGAGGAAATAGCATTTAAAAAACATTAAAATAGACAAAGCAAATGCTGCGGGAAGCTTAGAAACTTCAGGAATCTAAGCCAGTGCTACAAGCACTGCACCTATGCTGCTGCAACCACTGATAACTGTAAATGCCCGTTTCCCCTTCACTCAGATGATTACCTCTACAAAAGGTACTAAATTGTGAAGCTTTCCACCTGTTACTGAATAATAATGAAGGCAGAGGCAGAAGCAAGCACATCTTTAGCAAGCGTATTTAGAAATACCCTGCAAAGATGAAACACTGGTCAAAACACCATGCACTGACACCAACATTCCTTCTTCCTGTGTCTACTTTGCCTAAAATTCTGGTCATGTTTGGGAAAGAGACAAGCAGAAACACACTTGGTTTTTTTTTTGTTTTTTTTTTGTTTTTTTTTTCTTCTCCGTTAAGTCAAGTAGCTTGAGTGAATTGTCTTGGTAAATTCCTCAGCATTTTGGACAAAGGCACGCTCCATAGTCCTAGTAACAAGATACGCTTTGCCCTTTAGTCTGCAAGAACACCAGGAAAACTGTCAACGTGGCTACAACTGACTGCTACCGGATTTAAGGATCACTTTGACAAGAGCCACCAAACCCAAAGATGGTCACTGCCACACCAACCAGGTTCCTGCTTTAAACTGCAGCGAACCGTCTGTAGTTTCTCAGACTAGTCTCAGCATTATGTCATATTCCTGGGGAACGTTTACAAGTCTCCCTCTGGAGATCAAAACTCTCTAGCAGGATCCGTATTTCACTAATAAGTCTATTTTAAAGAGAGTAGTTGGTGTTGAGAGTTATCAGTGAATTATAAAGAAATCAGGTTGAAAAGTGCTAAGATGGCCTGGCCTGGCTTTCACATGAGAAAAACAGGAGCAATTCAGTAGGAAAAGCACACTCAGCTCACAGGAGTGCTTGCAAACCTCACTGTGTGATCAATATTGCCACACCCTGGTCTTCAGGCCAGGCTACACCAAGCTTTGTTGGTCCTTGATCCCCAAATTACTCACCATCTCTGTCTGGCTCAACAGGGAGGAGGCCACTACAAGAGTGTGGACAACAGAAGCAACTGAGGACTGACCACAGATGCCAGAGAGAACCAACACTGCCCAGAGAGAGTGGCATGGCAGGTCTCACTCACGTCACTGACTGGACACTAAGCTCATTTCTTGAGCTTCCTTCATCAGGGCAAGCATCGAATATTGACACATTCATGTCAACCTCTGAGCTTTCTCTCTGACGTATTGGAAATACTGGGGGTGGAAGGAGACCATAAATAGAAAAGTGCAAAATACACAGGACTGACTAAAATGCACAAAGGAAGATGGCTCGGTGGGTAAAAGGGCTCGGGCACAAGTGGACCTGAAATTTGGCTTCTGCAATCTAAGCATGCCCCTGGGGAAGATGGGAGACAAAGGCAGACCCTCCAGAAGCTCACAGGCCCTCTAACCTGGTTTATGAAAGGCTGCCTCGAACAAGACAGGCAAGGGCCAACAGCTGTCCTGGGATCTTCACAAACACACTCCAGTATGTGTGCTTCTGCACCTGGCTCTCCACATGAGTAACCACATATACACACTCAAAAAAACCCAAAACCCAAAAAAACAAAACAAAACAAAACAAAAAACCCCAAAAAACAAAAAAAAACAAAAAACCCAAACCCTGACACGGTCTTTCCAGATCTCTGTCAAACAAAATGATCAATAGAAACAAAACAGAAGACTCAGGTACTATGAAACAGTTTTTGGTAGAAATGTTTAGCCCAGTGTAGTGGTGCACGCCTTTAATCTCAGCCCTTTGGAGGCAGAGGCAGGCAGATCTTTGCGAATCTGAGGTCAGTCTGGTCTACACAGAAACTCTGTTCTACTTCCAAGGGGGGGGGGGGGTGAGAGGGGGGAAGAGGAGAGGGGGAGGAAAAGGGAGGGGGAGGGGGAGGAGGGGGGGAGGAAGAGGGAGAGGGTAGAGGGAAGGAAGGAGGGAGGGAGAGGGAGAGAGAGAGAGAGAGAGAGAGAGAGAGAGAGATGTTAAGAAAATACAGCACAGACAAAGTAGGAGGAAAGTGTTAGCACCCCAGATCTGGAAGTAACCTTGCTAAGATAAGGTGTCCAGAGTTCAGGAAGACTTCTAATAGAAAACAGAAAAGAGCAAAAATAATTGACCAGAAATGTAAATGCCTTTCAGATCTTTGCAATGAGTTCTATGTCACTAGTAACAGTAACACAAAATGGAGCTGCATCTACGTCTCATCCATCAGCTAGCTGCATAAGGGTGTCAAAGATGGGGAACATCTCTGTCAAGACTCTTCAGAGGTGGGCATCCGTTCACTCAAGACAGTAGTTGAGAACAGAAACTGGGTTTCTAGGAGACAATGGGTAATGGCTATCAAAATTCAAAATGTATGACAGTTACCTCTGAAGAACATTCATCGGGAAGGAAAAAAGGTGATGTGATTTAAAAACAGTTGCATAACTTAAAAGGAAAAATGGAAGGGACAGAGCAGCTACAGGTTTAAGGCAAGCAGTTACAAGCACCTGTGTCTTGCAGACCCAGGTTAGGTTCCCGGCACCCACACTGCTGCTCACAACCGCCTGTAGCTCTAGGCCCAACGGGATCTGACCCCCCCTCTTTTGACTTCCGTGTGTCACACATACATATAATACACATACATACACGCAGGCAAAATACTCATATACGTAAAATAAAACAAATTAAAAAAAATAAATTTAAGTAACCATTGAAGGCAAACACTATTAAAAAACCGTCAAGAGAAGCAACCCTGTATGGTTCCCTCCTGCTGCTTTAGAGTTGAAAACTTCAGGAAAGTGTGTGCAGTTGCTAACAATAACTTTTATTTGGAAATCTAAACAAAACAAAACAAAAACCAACCCCAAACCTCCCCATGGGGTCTTGGATACTTGCAAAGCTGAATTCACATCTTTAAACAGCAAAATCTCTTGAGGGGACACAAGTACCTTCATGATGGGATTACTGCTGGTCTATGGATTCCTTGCTCAATCATCTCTGCAAGCTGGCAAGGTGGCAGGCAAATCCCCGCCTGCTTGGCTAGGGGGATTAGCTGTCTCTGAAATTCCGCTCACGTACCCCTTAAGTTAGCTTCAGTGTGAGGATTCTGAATACCAACTATCTGTGCTCAGGTTTAAAAACGTTTGTTACATACATATCACATATGTATCCTCTATACTTGTATTTTTGTTCTGAGACAGGGTCTGGTATTAAACTCACTATGTAGCCCAGGCTACATATTTCTTTAATAGAAAATGCATTCCTGTAAAAAATGAACAATGGGAAAAAAATCTCATCTTGTTTTTTTTCCTAGCCTCCCACTTCCCATTCCCGCAGCTATTAATTCTTGCAAAATCCCTATTTACAATGCTGCAAGTCTTAGTACATGGTCCTTAATGAACATGAAAGGTTATGGAACTAGTACTTCCAAATCTGAAATGCTCTCTCCAACTAGGGACCACCTACTGAGGCAAGTTCTTAGGTGCTGGCCATGCTTTCCTGGGACTGCAAGCTCGGTGGCTTCCCTCTTCTGCACCTGGAATCTCTCCAACACTGGCTCTGGTGCTGTGCTGAGGGAGCTACGGTCCTTCCCTTACACTACTGACTAGTCCAGATGTCGTCACTACAACTCTATTCTTCAGTTCTGAAAGATTTATTTTTTATTTTATGTATATGAGTACACCATTGCTCTCTCCAGACACATCAGCAAAGGGCATCAGATCCCATTACAGATGGTGGTGAGTCACCATGTGGTTGCTGGGAATTGAACTCAGGACCTCTGGAAGAGCTGTTGGTGATCTTAACCGCTGAGCCATCTTTCCAGCCCTAGTCTTCAGTTCTTTAGAATTATAAGCTTCCACCTTATCTGAAAGTACATCACACTATATCAGTAACCCTTGCATTTTATAGAGATGGGGTAGTCAACACTGCCTTTAAGAAATCAAGGGAAGCTTATGGAGGAACACACACACACACCACACCCCCACACCACATACACACACACACACACACCACACACATAACACCCCCACATCCCCATACACACACACACACACACACACACACACACACACACACACGGCATTCCCAATGGATCAGAGACTCATTTGCTTGTGGACATTAGGTTACTACAGAGGTGAGATAAAAGTGTCTACTGGAGAGGTTAGAAGAATGGACAGACAGAAGGGAAAAGATAAAGAAAGAATCAGCTAGATGCTAGGAAAGGAAGGAGTCCAAGTAAGCAACACTGACATTTTAAGTTGTAAGGTAAAAATTGTTCTAAATGCCTGATGCTCTATGTACTTCAATGAAGATAAAGAAGAAAATAAGGTTTTTTTTTTTTTGAATTTCATTGCAACAAATGACTGTTCTTCCTTTATTATTTTCCATGCACTTGAACAAATAGAATATAGACAATTTAACCCTGAATCTTTTCTTAGCAGCATAAACTTTCAAGAGACAAGACTGGAATGAAGTGACAAAAACTCACTTCGCTGAAACTATTCAGAGCAAAGATGACGTGCAAAATACACCGAAAATCTACCGAGAGCCAAAGGTGAAGCAGCCCGCCTGGAGGCTGGTCCCTTTGTTGGTGGCCTCTCTTCCATTCACTAGAAACAAAGATTATATCAGGCCCTGGCCAATCATTAATTTTCTGTCTGAAATGTTTCAACTAAACAGTTTGGGTAAATATGTTTATTTTCTAGGTCCTTAAAATGGGTGAAAAAATAGCAAGTCCCTAACCCCAGAAATGCCAGGACAGAACCAAAGATAAGCCTGAATTCTCAATTATAGTGATATGATGCAGCCGACTCCCGCCACTCGGGAGACTGAACAGTCGCCAATTTTCACTCTTCTTGTAGGCTTTTGGCCTTTAAGCTTAAAAATCTTTCACCTTTCTGCTGAAAATTATTTTTATAAATTAATTTTTTTCAGTCAACATTTCTTTTTATGGGTGTCCTCTTTGAATCGAAGTGGATATTGCTTTTATATTTTTGTTGTTTTGAAACAAGGTCTCATGTCACCAAAGCTGGTCTTGAATTATCTGTGTAGCTGAGGATAACTCTGAACTACTTATTCTCCTGCCCCTACCTCCCCAGGATTACAGGTACTCAGCTTCATAATCGGTTTTTATTTAATAGAAAAAGCACCTGAGCTGGGCAGTGGTGGCGCACACCTTTAATCCCAGCGCTTGGGAGGCAAAGGCAGGAGGATCTCATGAGTTGGAGGCCAGCCTGATCTACAATGTGAGCTTCCAAAATAGCCAGGGCTACACAGAGAAACCCTGTCTCAAAAAACAAACAAACAAACAAACAAACAAACAAAAAACCAAAAACCAGCCAAACCAAACCAAACCAAACAAAAAAGAAAAAAACAACAAAAAAGAAAGAAAAACAAAGAAGAAAAGAAAGAAAGCACCCAAATATCTTTTAAGATTTTCTAATCTGCCCTCTTTTTTTTTAAAACCCTTTAAGGAAAAGTTGTATGGTGCTACCAGACATGTACAGCTAACACAAATTATGTGTACATTTTCAGACATATGGTAATAAGAGAAGAGCCCCCAGGTCCCTGGAGCAGATAACCTTAGTTCTAACATCAGCAACAGAAAGGAAACATAAGCAAGACTAGATGTGTCGGGAGCAAGAGCGTGAGCCACAGAGACGCTGACTGGTAATGTATGACCATGAAATGGAGATCACACAGGACAGAGCGCTCAATCTCAACAGGCGCCACTGGTGAAAACCACACGTGAATGCTCAGGGGGTGTTCTTAAGGAGGGTTCCTACAGGGACTTAAAACTCACTACCCTCACAAATACAGGATTGGTTAGGAAGCACTGTGTCTCCTGCAGTCTGTACGATGACTACCAAATGCTCCTGGGAAGACGAAAGCTTTGTCGAGACATAACTCCTAACTAGTTTCAATCAGCAAATTTTATTTGTGCTGTCTCCTTAGGGGCTTTTATCATCCGTTGAGTTTATACTGCCACACTACCAAAAAGGCAGGTGTGCTTCACTTTAAGGTCCCTCTGGGCAACTGTGTCACAAAAGCCCGCTGGGTAAGGTCACCTCCTCCACCTTCTGATTAGTCCTACTCTGAAAATTGACAGGGATTCCGATGTTGTTTCTCAGGGTGGCATGGTATAAATGGCAGCAGACAAGAACAATGTTTAAAAAAAAAAAAAACAAAGGCTGTACACAAGAACTTATGTTTATTGCAAACAAACAAACAAAAAGAGAGAGCGAGGGAAAGAGAGGATGGCAAGGAGCAGAACGTGTAAGGTTAAGAATTAAAAAGCGTCTTACATTCTGCCCTAATGGCAGCATAATTAATAGCAACAAACGGCCGTCTCGCTGCCTGCCGCAGCCGCAGGGTGTTTTTGCAGACCTGACGAGCAATTTTTGTGAAATACGTAGTATGAAGGAAGAAAGCTTGGCGGGTCTTCACTGCAGACTTGGGGCTCCCGGTGTTCCGGACCGGCATGCCCTGCAAGGCCTGCCGGGATAGGTGGCTTCTCACGCGCGGGTCCTGCAATTGCGGAAAACAATGGAATTTTCAGAAGAGAACTCGCCAAAGCACATGGCCACTTGGAAGCACCTGTAACTCAGGAACCTGCCCCTCGAGGGAAACGCAGTAAGAACGCAGGGCAGGCGTGGACCTCAGTCCCAGATCACAGGCGCCATCAAGGAGAAGCCAGAGCAGCCCTGTGGACTGTTTATAATTTGTGAGGAATCCGGAGATACCATCAACTCTGACAGGGATTTGCCTCCCTCTCGTAGACATCCTCCACCAATGCAGGTTTACCAAGCTCATCCTTCTACCGTTCACTCAAGACTGGGCCCTTGTCCCTCCACAATAACCAAGGAAGGAAAAGGTTTAATTTGTGTTTGCTATTTTATGTAATAAGATGTTCTCAACAGTATCTAAAGGTTGCAACTTGTTTTTTAAAACAAGACTATTTGTAAGCTCTACTCTCAGGCAAATACCTCCCACACACATTATTCTTTTTTTCTTTTCCTGAATAATCTCAAAAGACCAATATTTTGAATACCTGAGAAATCCCACGTCTCCCAGCTTCCGTGTTCACACCCACCATGAATATACACCGCTGTTTAACACTAAAGCCCAGCTTTGTTCATTTGTAAGGTGTCCTGTGTTGCATTTCTGCTTCCAAGGAAGAAGCCAACAGGCAGGCAATATGGTGTTTTCAACCTGCAGAGACTTCACTCACATACCTCTGCAGTAGGGCTGGGAGACTTCTCTTCGTCTGACTGGGTAGGCATTTTCAGACCTCCGTACTTTTTCCAATACAGCCAGCAGGTCGCGCAGAGTCTACACTGCATATTAGGCGGGCCCCAGGAATACCACTGGTGAGACTGTGTGGCTAAAGACAGAGGGAAGGGATGCCATGAAATCCATCATCTCAATTTAATGGAGCCTCAGAGACACCCTAAGCCACAGCTCAGGTACAGTGCTGCTCACAGTAGTGGCTTACAGTAGAGTCCATGAGCTAGTTTACAGCTAGTTTCCCAAGGCAAGCATGAAGGCAGTGTGCGCATGCGCATGAACATGCACGCGCATGCGGTTTTCGGTACTCTGAAGATAGTATGTAGCTTGTTTCCACCACACATCAAAGGCTTGGCACGTCTATGAAGAGGAGCCACATCTTGATTTATGCCTCGGGCTGCTGAGATTTTGTTAATTAAAAATGATTTCAGTATGTATGTGTCTAGAAACAAGTCTTTTGAAGGATATTATTATTACTCTTAAGCTCCTTGGCAGTGTTTAAAACCTGGACAGAATGGTTCAGAAGCTCTTATAAGGACTGCTAAGGTATTGAAGAGAGGACTCACTGGTAAGTCAGTAGCCAAAAAACCCCCGGAACCTGCCTGCTGTTCCTTTACTCAGGAAACAAAAATCTCATTTTAGAATTTCTTCCTAAATATAGGAAGTCCTGAAGACTATAAATTCCTGTCATATAAGCATGTGCAGCTCACATGCGTCACGCTTAGAAAGGCCTGACCCCAGCTGATTTACTGCTTGGCTGGACACAACCTGTGTCAGTTTCTGCGGCTTACACTCGGATCCCAAACAAAAAGCTTCCCAAAGCCAAAGAGGTGAAACAGTTAAAAATGCAGGCAGGGACTATTTGACTAATCCTATAAACAGTTGGCCCCTGCCTGTAAGTTACCACCATCCACACAGAGCCGTCAGCTGGCATAGGAGGATGCCCACGAACAAACACCTCACAACCAGCAAAGGACAAAAGCAGAACTGGAGTATGGCTCAGAGCTAGAACCTGGGCTGAACACAGAAAGTCCTGAGGTCCAGTCCCCTACCCACACCAAAAGAGCCAGAAAATAGACTATTACATTTAGTTGCCTTTAGCAAATTCAGAATAATTTCCATATCATGTGCTGCTCTTGGAAAATTCCTTTCAAAGTGAGGCCTACCCCCTTTTCTCTTTCAACTTAAAACGAACAATAAAGTTGGATTTTTTCCGACAGACTTGTGCCAGCATTTCATCACATGTATGTGTGAATGAGTACAGGTACCCTAAAAGGCCAAAAGTGCTGCAATCCCCTGGAGCTAAAGTTATAGTTGGTTGTGTGTACCTGATGTGAGTCCTGGCAACCAAACTCAGGTCCTTTGCAAGACCAGGGCACCAGCTGGAGCGTGGTGAGCATGGAGCCTGGCGGGCATGGAGCCTGGCGGGCATGGCTCTCGCCAACCTTACATTCTCCCCCATTTCCTCTGCCTTACTGAGAACCTTTAGACTACATCTCTAAAGCTAGCCACAAGGCCTATTCCCTTATTTGGCCACTTCCTCCTTCTAGAGCTGACTACCAAGCTCTAGCTATCAAAGTCTATGCAATCAAAAGCCCCCTTTGGCTCACCTAATTAACATGCCCAATCAAAATTAAATACCTTGCTCTAACATGAGTTTCCCCTTGTACCTTTATAAACCTCAGTTTACCTATGTGCTTGTCTCCTCTCTGTCCAGAGGCTGTCCCTTTTCCCCGCTGGACAAGTACAGCTCCCTCTTCGTTTCCTTTTCCCTCATCCTCTCTCTCCCGCGTTTGCATTTGTCTTTTATTCCCTGCCCTCTGTCCCTCTGGGGCAAAAATATCTCCTTTGTGTGAGAACTTGATCTCGGGGTCCTGGGCCATTACCTTTCCTTAGACTATCACTAAGCTAGATCTCTAGTTCCCAACTTGACTTTGTTTAAATACAAACAAGGGCACCAAGGACACGTGTAGACATACATGCACACACATACATACATCCACCTGCACACGTGTATACCCACATAGGAAGGTGCTCACGCAGAATAAACATGGCTGTGCTGTGGTGGCACATGCCTGTGATCCGATCTCTCTGGAGGATGCTGAGGCAAGGGGGTGGTGAGGTGGAGGCCAGCCTGTGCTCATGGAAGACCCTGCCTCAAAACCCCGACCCACAGCAATAATGACAGAGAGGAAGGCTTCTGCTGTTGTTTGAAATTTAAAATATATATTGTGTCAGCTGCAGATCAGACCATATCACCAACCCCATGCAGCAACAAGGGCACACATAAGAACCCTGCAAGCAGAGATGCACATAGCCAGGCCTGAGGCTTAAAACAAATACCGTTACCTGGCATTTCCCCACTTGGTACCCTGGGAGCTTGAGGGCTGTAAGCACTCGATATCCCCACACCTGCCTTTCCTCCAGAAGTATCAGACACACATTTAATTTGTCAGAGGACATTGAGGAACTCCAAGAGGGGATTTGGTATGTATCACAGTACAAAGCGAATATAACTACACGCAGTTTAAAAAAAAAATAAAACAAAAATAAAACAAACCTGCCAGCAAACACAGATCCACAGAAGAAGATCAGAGAAAATGCACACTCACCTCAGCAAGGGTGCTCAGCCAGTACACCCTTGTTCCCAGCGTGGGCGTGGGGGAGTGGGCACCTGCTCACTGAGGAGACACTGCCCTGCCTTTCAGCAGCGGGTGTGCCTTCTAGAAGCTTCTCATTAGCCCACCCCACAGCATAGGACAGTTTCCCACACATAGCCAGACACTGCCTGAGCAGACTTACCATAGCAGCTCTCACAGGCTCGCCCTAGGAGGGCACTCTGGGGCTGGAATGGGGTTCCCACAGCTCCATTCACAGGGCCAGCCTTGCCATTGCTGCTGGAGATTTGGTTGGGATTTGGTTTGCTGCTTTCAATGAAATATAAAGTGAAATAATAAAAATAATTTGTAAGGATGAGGCCAAAAGCAAGCACCCCCTTACTAATTTACCTTCCCTGAAATACGGACAAATACTTCATACATTTAGTAAGGAAGACACAGACTGGGAAAAGCAGGGTGCTAAGATGAACCCAAGTAGGGGAGGCAGTGAAGAGAGCCAATGAGAATGAGGTATAATGGCAGGCATGTACAAAGATGCTGGGATGAACCCTGGGCTTTACACATTAACCTAAAAAAATAACCAGAATCACATACACCCAACAATAACCAGAAAGAGAGAGAGACAGACAGAGAGAGAAACAAACCCTGAAATACATTGGCACACATGATTCCAGGAACTTACATAAGTGAGTATATTTGGTGAAATGATAAGAAAAAAATAAGCAAAATAAAACCAAGGCAAAACAAAGCATAAAACAGTCAGAGTCTTGTGCCAGGCACTCTAAGGCAAATGCAGCATCACCCGTGCCCGCGCCAGTGAAAGACAAGAGTCAGTAGACTTTATCCTCATCACAAAGTTTCCTGAGGAATACAGCTTTTGATTGAATATTAAGATAAAGGCAGTGCTACGTGGTTGGGAGAGCCTGGCACCACTCCTGATTGAGATGATGCAGTGGTCTCTGCAGTGCTCCAGAGGGGCTGAGGCAAGGCAAAGACACAGCTGAGCTCTGCAAAGTCACCTTCCACACCCACAAACAAGGAGCACCTGTCCCAAGCACAAGATAAAAATTCACATTATGTTAGAAGTTTTACAAACTTCAAACAATTAGCAACTGGATGCGAGAGCTTTTGAGTTTGTGTTTTGGATTTTTCCCCCCTCTTCGGTTTAAGAAAACACTTTTAGGAGGAAAAATGGACATGAGTCAAGAGGGTAAATACAAATTTACCAGAGACACTGGTAAGACTGAGTGCACACTTGTCAGCACAGCTGTAACTCTGAAACACAGAGCTCGGCACATCGTGGCGCCTGCTGTGTAAACAAGCTGGCAGTAGGCTGACTCCTGCTTAGAGCTATGCCTACAGCCACTGTATGTATGCACAGTACACAGACTCACTAAATAGCAAACAAAGATTGGCCCCAGAAGAGCTTCCTTCTAGGGTCTAGGGGACCTTTCATCTCGATTACACAGTGAGCCCCTGCCTCATTTATTAACAAACAGGTTTTATTGTTTGTTTGTTTGTTTTTGTTTTTAGAACAAACAAACAAACAAACAAACAAAAAAAGAAGGTGGGGCAGCAAGGCAAGCCTTTAATCCCAGTACTCCTGAGATAGCAGCAGTGGAATCTCTGGGAGTTCAACGACAGCCTGGTCTACAGAGTAAGTTCTAGGACAGGCAGGGCTACGTAGAGAGAGAGACCACATCTCAAAAGAAGAAAAGAAAGGAAGTAGTTCAGAGAAATTCAAATTCCCAAGAAGGTGTGACATTTCCAATTGAAAAGAAATCTTCCATGGAGTGGCTGATATCATGCTCCCACCCACTGAAATCAAGCCAAAAGTTTCCCAGAAATATGGAAAACTTGGCATTTAAATGCAGAGCTAAATATATGAGTCTAAGAGGGGCCACTCTTCAAGCCATGGGTACCCATACTGCAACTTTCTACTCTGCCCCCACCTCCCCAACACCCCCCATTCCCACCGTGGCTGGCTACTCTCTCCACACCAGCCACACCATCTTTCTCTAGGCTCCTCAATCGTGTTCTGCCTTGTCCCAGCCCAGGCCACCACTAGCTGTTCAGTGAAATAGCCTGCAGCCGTGTACACTCACACTTCCTCAAAGACGGGGGACAGGACATAACAGACTGTTCACTCTGCCCACTTCCCCCAACGCTAACTTCCTGGTCACTGCTCTTAACATGCAAGGCCTGTAAAAGGGCAGCCAGTCTTCTCTAACCCTCTACCCCCAGAACTAAACACAAGGCTTGACTGTAGGAGACTGTTAGGCTCAAGACAGAAGAGAAAAAGAGATTTTTTTTTTTTTTGAGACAGTTTCTCTGTGTAGCCCTGGCTGTCCTGGAACTCACTCTGTAGACCAGACTGACCTCAAACTCAGAAATCTGCCTGCCTCTGCCTCCCAAGTGCTGGGATTAAAGGTGTGCACCACCACCGCCCGGCCTAAGAGATTCTTAATGTATTAAAAAAACAACAACATTCTATTTCAGAATTAACTTGGAAATTCACTGAGGGACCCAGATTTACATCTGACTCTGTAACTCGGTTTGTTTTTAAACAATGAAAATGAGGCACATTTGTTATGAGTGTGATTAGAAATTGTTCTCCAAGGATCATTTAAATCAAGATGTAGGAAACTTTTCTTATAAATGGCTCAATAGTAAAGAAGTTTAAGTTTGTGGGTAATACAGTCACAGCCACTGAATCCTGTGCTTGTAATATAATGGCAGGCTTGAGCAATCTATAACTAATACACAGGCCTGTGCTCCAGAGAGACTGATTTACAGAAACAGTTGACAACTGAGATTTTATCCAGACTACTGTGTGGAACCCTGACTCGGATAAAGACACCAAAGCCAGTGTAAGCTGAATAAAATCAGTCACTGGGCCACTGAGGCCCCTTGGGTGCTTCGTGTTCTCTCTGAGGCGTGGGCACTGTGGGGCATGGGGAAGGCTGTTTGCCCCTGAGAAGCTCCGACTTGAATCACAACCAGTGTTTTTCTTGTGGAAGGACATGTTTTGAATTCATGAAGTAAATATATAATTTTAAAGGATCTCAAAAACAACACCGCAGAAGAAATAGAATAATTATGGGATGCGTAAATTACAGTTTTTAAAAAGTAAAAGAAAACCAGGCGTAGTGGCAAATGCCTTTAAACCAAGCACTTGGGAGGCAGAGGCAGGAAGACCTGAGTTTGAGGCCAGTCTGGTCTACAGAGAGAGTTCCAGGACAGCCAGGGCTACATAGTGAGCCAGAACCATAACAAGTACATCAGTCATGTGCATTGACGCCTCCTGGATGTTCAAACATATATTATGCAATGCATCTAAACCCAGCGAAGAAAAACTTATACAAAATGGCTGTTTTTAGTTCAAAGAATTAGAAAACTCAGAGAATTGAAGCAGCAGAAAGTTGCTGTAGATTAAAATAACCAACCTAAGACCTCAAGGACAGAAGAGTATGATGCCCTTAACAGAGACAGGAAAGAGAGTGGAAAGGAAACTGACACTCACTTTTACATGACCACGACCTGAAAACCAAAAAGACGTGATAGGATGCAGACGCAGGAAACAACCGAAAACTACTGACCACCTCCTTACAAAGTGTGGTCCAAGAAAACGATGTAAAGCTCTAAACAAATCATGCAAATAACATGCCTCACAGGGGTGAGGCACACTAATCAAAGACGCTCCTCCTGCCGCCCCGCAGAAAACTCAGCAAGTCCTAGCTCTGTAACACAGTTGCTTCTAGTAACATAGTTACCTTCTCTCACTGGGAAATCTGACACTTGCCCTATAGCTTAATACAAGAACAAGCAAGCGCTTGAGCCTCGAAGCTGGTCTGTGGAGGCTTCCCGACAGTCACCCCCTCCGTCCCAAAGTCATTGCAGTGGGACAACAGAAAACAAGTTTTGAGCTTTGAGGAGGAAAAACAGATAAGACACACAAAAATATTCAGGTTTGTCACAGTAAACAAATGACATGTTTGGAAGGTCATGGTTAAGAGCAGGACAAATATCTCAAAAGACTCAGTTACTTACTAAGTTGGGATGTACACCTGTTTCAGTTTGCTCTCAGCTTCTGCAGCTTTTAGGCGCTTCTAATTCAAAAGATGGACAAGACATTTTAGATGCATACTAGTCATTAACATCTCATTGCCTTAAAACACACAATTCATTATCTTAGGATTTCTTCCATGTACATATTCTAAACCTTTAGTTATTAGCTTCTGAATGACAGAACTGTAAGCAAGGGTAAAACTCCACTTCCCAATCTTTGTTTGTTTGTTTTTTCGAAACAAGGTTTCTCTGTGTAGCCCTGGCTGTCCTTGAACTCACAGGAGATCCACCTGCCTCTGCCTCCTGAGTGCCACCATGCCTGATGGATTCCCAATATTCTCTGAGGAGACTCTAAGGACTTTTCTGATGTGTGTGAAAGTATGTGATTTGAACCTATGGCCTTACACATGCCAAGCACATGCTCTACCACTAAGCTTCACTTCCACCTCTCAGGACAGTGATAATAACCATTCTTATTTTTACAAATTTAGTTTTCTATTTTATTCTTGTCTTTCTGGAAGGAATATGCATACATACACTGCCCGCCCCATACAACATTTGCTTTTAGAAAAATATTTAGAGTGTCTAAACTCCATGTGAGAGAGAGTGACTGTAGTTACTCTAAACAGAATTAAACAAAGTTTTGCCCTCACATGATGGAACACATGTAGTAACTATTAGTCAGTTCCGAGACAGAGGGTCTCTACGTAGCTGCTGAGCCTGGCCTGGAACTCACTACCTGCTGCTCAGCCTTGCCTCAAACTCCCTCAAAAGTGCAGGGATTCCAGGTCTGCACTGCACGGGCTCTGTAAGAACTGTAAATCTTGGCTCAACTCACAGACGGCTGCATGGGAAGTCACCTAGGAGCCAAATGCAGGCCAAGGGTGGGAAGGTGAACACGTCATCAGATCTGCACCGTGATCAGCACGGAAATAAAAGCAAATGGAAAGGGGAATAGCGTACAGTCACTGTCCCCAGAGAGTCTACAATGCCCTCTCCAGTGTCCAACAGATGAAGACAAGAATATTCAGGGACGACCTGAGACTTCGAATGGAGTCAACTCTTTTAGAAAAGACTCCTCCAAACACAGTAAACTGTCCTTAGTGCATGTCTGTGCCTTCCTTGGGGACACTTCCTAACTTGAACAGCACAGGTTTCCAGACTGCATCGCCTTCTTCTCCACCACAGTTGTTTAAAATATGCACTTTCTGGACTCCATATGGTGTTGACACTGGCAATTGTTCAATGCACTGTAGATTTCCATTCACTATTCATGAACGTGGCAACGCCTGGCACTTGAGAGGGATCCTTAACTGAATGTGTGTAGCGTTCAGTGCTTGCCACTGTGCAACTGGCACAGTTAGGCAAATGCCGTCTGTTTTTCATCTCTGCCTTGGTTCTGACACGTGACTGCAAGACTAAATCAGGCATTTACCGGGGCCATTTCAGAGATACGCCGTTCTCCAAAGGTAGATTTTTTTCAAAATAAGTAACTAAGAGTTACATGAATTTAGGACATTTATGAAGAACTCAAAAATTAAATGATTCCCTACTTTTGAATGACTTTGGAGAAGAAAGCATTGAACTACAAAGACTAAAGCTACCACCCCCAGGCTTGATGGTGAACACCTGCAATCCTATCGCTTTGGGGGCTGAAGCAGGAGGAACTCGAGTTTAGGGACAACCTGGGCTACCCAGGGAGGCCCTGTCTCAAAATAACACCAAACATGTTACAATTGAGGTCAAAGCTTAGGGCGGACTGGGCTTGTAGCTCAGTAGCAACAGGCCTACTGACCATTTCCAAGGTTCTAGGAATGCTCCCTAGCATCTCAACAGGGGACCCCAAGGGGGTTGGGGGGCTAAAGTTTATGGAACAGGCCCACAAAAATGTCATGTAAGGAGACTTTAGAAAAGCATAGCAGTATCTGAATTTATAAGGCTGATGGCCTCAGGCTCAAATTTCAATCCATATAGTATACCATCCAAGGATTTCTAGTGAGCCCCACTTGCTGGAGACGAGGCACTGGTCAGACAATGCCTCTCCAGCGGACTCTCTCCCTTTCATTTTTCTCAAGCAGTGATAAAGTTGAATGCTGAAAACAGTGAACTACTAAGATGAAAACATTAATATAATATCCTAAAGACATGAAAACATGGAATTTAAAGCAGTCTAGGAAAGATCAAACAGGCTGAGGATTCTTGCATTGCTCACAGACACTGACCCAAACAGAAAGGCTCACTGTAATACAGTGGTGGGGTAGCATAGAAAGTTACCTGCTGCACGTATCTGTCAGTAGTTTTCCACATGTAATAATATTCAATGATGCTAGTCAAGGACTTCCATGGGAGCTGAAAGACATTCAAGACGATAATGAGAACAACCTACGGAATGAACAACCTACGGAATAAAGTGTTTTCCTGCAAAATCGCATCTTTGAAAAGATGTAGCAAGGATGTGTATATTAGACTCCTTCTAGAAAAAAATCTTTTGAAAAAGAGCAATATTAATTCTTAGCAAAAGTGTCTTAGTCAGGGTTTCTATTCCTGCACAAACATCATAAACAAGAAGCAAGCTGGGAAGGAAAGGGTTTATTCAGCTTACACTTCCACATTGCTGTTGATCACCAAAGGAAGTCAGGACTGGAACTCAAGCAGGTCAGGAAGCAGGAGCTGATGCAGAGGTCATGGAGGGATGTTACTTACTGGCTTGCTCAGAACCCAGGGCTACCAGCCCAGGGATGGCACCACCCACAATGCGCCCTCCTATCCTTGATCACTAATTGAGAAAATGCCTTACAGCTGGATCTCATTGAGGCATTTCCTCAAGGGAGGCTCCATTCTCTGTGATAACTCCAGCTTGTGTCAAGTTGACACACAAAACCAGCCAGTACCAAAAGGTATTGAGTTATATTTAATAAGAGATCCAATCCAGTGCATGCATTCAATTTCTCACCAATCTGATTAAAAATTATAAATATCATCATTAGGAATATTTCTTGACTTACTCAGGAAAGTTCTTAGCACTGTGAAGCAGCGACAGGAGGGATCGAAACACAATTAATTAATTGTTTGTTAATTAATTAATTAATTAATGTGGGCCTTTTGCGTTCAAGGCAACTGCTCTGCCATGGCCTACATTATCAGCTGTGCTGCACAGCTTTAAAAAATCAGTATTTATATAGCCTGAGGCTAAGTTACTATAACTTCCAGATGTCAGTGCAACTGGATGTCTTTTGGTTTCTAGCATAATATTTCTCGACCTTTTCCTGACAACTCTATTTTGTTCATTATAAATAAAATGACCTGAGGCTGGAGAGATGGCTCAGTGGTTAAGAGCACTGGTTACTCTTCCAGAGGTCCTGAGTTCAAATCCCAGCAACCACATGGTGGCTCAAAACCATCTGTAATGGGATCTGATGCCCTCTTCTGATGTGCATGAAGACAGAGCACTCATACATAAAATACATAAATAAATACATCTTGAAGAAAGTAGAACAGGCTACGTCTTTTGAAAAAATTAAAAAGACATGACTAGTGTGTTTCCTATTTTAAAAAGTAAGCTTGCTTTGGCTGTTTTTCATAATATTAAAAAGAAAATCGTATTAGAGCAGAGATTATATTCCAGACAGCCCCCTGTAGATGAGGTTTTATTATGAAGATGAACTGAGAGTGGTTGACCTCGTTAGTGCCTTCTCTCCTTGGAAAACAAGGATCTGACAGGCATTTATCTGGAAACCCAAGAAAAGGAAGCCAAGTGGACATGTACGCCAAACTATCATACACTGTATCTCATCTGGTCTGTGAGGTCCATACAGGCCACACCCAGCACCAGCTCCTTTCAACCAAGGGCAGTCCCAGGCATTGGCTTATGGCTTCAGGAAAGCTGTGACACACATTCAGTGGTGTCTATCACTACTGAGTGGGGGTGCACAGCACTGTAACCCCAGTAATGACGCAGCGAACCACAAAAGCACACTTTACTCACCATCTGTTTACTATGAGTGGAAGGAAAACTACTTAACATAAGCAGGTCGTGGTAGTGCATCCCTGTAATCCCAGTTTAGAATTCTGAGATAGGATGATCAAGTTTGAGGACAGCCTGGACTATATGAGACCTCTCAAAAAAAAACAAAGGAAGGGGGCTAGAGAGACAGCACTTGCAGCTCTTTCAGAGGACTCTGGTTCAGTTCCCAGCACCCACATGGTAGCTCACAGTCTCCCATACTTCTAGTTCTGATGTCCTCTTCTGGCCTCTATGGACACCAGGCATGCATACAGATAAAAAAAAAAAAACCCATATTTACAGAATAAAAATAAATATTAAAAAGATGTTATGGATTGGTTCTAATGCTATTTGTGTTAATTCAGCTCTCAAAATCACACAAGAACCTGTACATCCAGACACTGAGGGTCTTTGTCCCCCATTGGTCTAACTGGTAAATAAGGCTGTAGATGGCCAAATAGGCAGAGAGACAGAGGTGGGACTTTCGATTTCTTGGGCAAGGGACCACTGGAAGAAGGAGGTTTTAGAATCACCATTCAGGAAAGGAATAGGATACAAACATGAGAGCTGCAGAAAACAGAGAACCAGCCATGTAAGAATCTAGGAAAAGCAGCTCTAGGGGCCACTGTTCCAAATGGGTCTGGGGTAGCAGAGTTGAAGTATAGATTTTAGAAAGTAGTAACTCAAAAATGTTGGAGGGGAGGTGTGTTAGCCATGGGAAAGGTTGGGAGTGGCCCAGCAGTTGAGCTGCTTAGGGCATATTAAAAATAAGGTTGTGTGTGTGTGTGTGTGTGTGTGTGTGTGTGTGTGTGTGTGTGTGTCTTTCATTCATGAACCCAAAACAATTGGGCGGGTGTAGAGGAGGCACAGGCACCCGCTGGGGAGTTTAGAGTGGATTAACAATTTCCCTGCTTCAAAAAGAAAGTAATTCCAAGTATTATGGTTCAGATTGCCTCTTATTCATCACAGGCCCTAAGAGAACAACTGGCTAATATTTAAGAGATAAGAAAAGGCAACAGACCAAGCAGATGGGTTGGCTTAGTCACTGATGCTCACCACTGAAGGATGTGAGAGCTGCTCCTGAAAATGGAGTAGCCAGTGAAGCTACGGAAATGACACTCAACAGCATCAAAGGGATAAGGTGTCTCATGGATACTTCAGAAGGCTCCCATGAGTGGATAGGATGGGTTTGTTGGAATAATTCTGCAAGCTAGCTGGGCAGTAAAGCCCATTAGGAGAGGACTGGGGTGCGGGTGAGTGTGCTAAGTTCCTAGTCAGGTAGGAAGCCTTTCCTGGTTGGTGAGGAAAATGTCTAGTGGGAACCAGGAACTCAGATCTTCGAGGCCCTGTGAGACTCAGATCAGTTTGAGCAAGCACCCAATCTTATGTCCCCATGGCTTTAGCCCCAGCACCCTGGACCCTTGCTTAGGAAATGTGGAGTCTCATAGTTCTATCCTTTAAGCTGCAATTTGTAGAATTTGTATACCAAGCTTGCAGCTCAGTCTGGGAGGGACTTCTGGGTCAAAGGAACAGGCTTAAAAGTTCGTCCTAGTTTTGATGCTCAGTGAGGCCTAGCGATTCACAAAATAACAACCACAAAGGGACAGACAAAAGACACGCCAGCATACATTCCCAGCCCTGTCAGAAAACACGCGTGAGTTCTTCTGGCCACATACATGCTAATCTAGAAGAAGGATCGAACTGCTGACATCAAGGGAATGGGTGCTGTTCAAAACGGAATGCCCTATAAAGGCAAAAGGGGAGGAGCCTGTGCTGTCCGTCACTCAGCTGCTGGCATCAACGGGAACATTCCTGTCTGGAGAATTAACATATAGGACATAGAAGCACTGAATTCTGAACTACCACCAGAACATAGAAACAGGAAAAGCTGTTTCCATTTAGCATTTCTCAGTCAACCACCTGTCAATTAAAAAGCTGATGGCCAATGAGCTGAGGCAGGAAAAAGGGGGTGGGACACTGGCAGGAATAGAGGATACTGGGAAATAGTGGTGGGAATAAAAATATCTGCCCAGAAATCTGTGAAGAGACTATCAGGGAGATGGACCTAAACCAGCAGAAGTTGAACTCAGGGAGATGCTGCTGAGAGAAGAAAGAAGCGGGGACTGAGGAGAGGTAACTAACCACATAGTAGATATAGATTAGTTTAAATGGTTAAATAAGTTAAGAGCTAGTCAGGGAATGAGCCAAAGCTTATGGCCGAGGCATTTGTTTATTAATAATTAGTCTCAGAGTTGTCATTCCCAAGGGGCTGTGAAAGGAAAAATGGATTTAAAAATTATTGTAATAGCACATAGCGCAGACTGGTCTCAGACTTGTTGTGTGGCTAAGCATGACCTCCTCCTGATCTGCCTGCCTCTGGCCCAGTGCTGGTGGTGCACAAACAAGTACCCACCATGCTTGGCTCTAAGTTTGTCCTTTACAAAAGTAAGTAAGACCTTTATTTTAGTTTTTTATTTACTGTGGGTGTGGTACACGTACACAAGGACGATTTGTGTTGTGGGATTAGTTTTTTACTTCCCACCGTGCGGTCTCTCGGGTTCTAAGGCTGAACAGCTGAGGGCCTTTGCCAGCTGAAACATCTCGTCTCGTCCTGTTCTAGGGACGGGATCTTCAGGACATTTTTCATCTTGCACTTTTAGCTCTATTATGCTAATAACTTTTACACCAATAGCCTTGCACTACTATAGCCACCTGACCATAACCTGTAATAAGTATGATCTCTGGGTTGGCCTTGAACTTACGATCTTCCAGCCTCAGCCTCCTGACTACAGGATTACGGAGACATGTCACTTGGCTGGCGTTAGAACTTAGTGTCATAGCATGTAACATGTAACAATGCTGGTGAGACAGGACTTCTCAGAACAGATCTCCTTGGTAACAACATTGTGCTTGCAATTTATTGCATCAATCCATATTGATAAGTAACATTTTTTGCTTTAGAGCTGATTCAAGAGATATGGTATACATCTGTAATCCCAACACTCGGGAGACAGAAGATTCAATTCCAGCCCAGATTCAACACCAGCCAGGGTTCTCCAGTGAGGCCCTACCACAAATAAACAAACATATCTTTACAATTAAAACGAAGGATAGTTATTATAGAAAGTACTTTATGAAGATTTCAAACAAAAATTCTTTTTCAGAAAGAATAAGTTTAACTAAGCAAAGTGAGCCCCGGGTGGTTGTGCAGTTATAAACTCAGCTGCTCCAAACACTGAGGCAGGAGGAGCTCAAGGTCTAGGTCAGAAGTTCAAAGTCAGCTGTGCAATTCAGCAAAAACTCTGACCAAAAAGGTCAGTGGGCCTGGGTCATGGTTCAGCCATGGAGTACTCCTGAGGTGCCAGAGGTTTGGGTTCGCTCTCTAGCACTGAACAGTAAAAGCAGGCTTTCCATCCCCAGCAATCTGAGGAGAGAATGAGCTCACATACAAAAAACAAATAAATCTTAAAAAAAAAAAAGTAGGCTTCCCTGCATGCGCGCGCGCGCACACACACACACACACACACACACACAAGCACACGCACACGACAGTCAGCAGATGTGTGTTAGGTGCTTCTCAGAACACGTGCATCACATCATCACACTGTACAACTTGAATACACAACTTCTCGATGAGTCTGAAAAGGAATACACATTAGACATAGTAAAATTCTAAGTAGAACACAAAATATCATCAACGACAGATGAGAATTAGCATATTGGCTCTTCTGCTTGGTTAGGGTTACATGACATCACAGGTTCATATCAACACGTAGTAACATAACTGGAGGAAGGACAGAGGAGACAGTGTGTGCGCGAGCTGTAAAGGAGACACTGTACTCTCAGGCTGTAATCATCAGCACAGAAGCAGGGAACCGTCCTTATTTCAGCTTGGAGTGCTGCAGAATAAATCCATGCAAGCGTGGTTCATTCCAGGGCCCCAGGGCTCCTCACCCTGAGCATATCCACAATGCAGAGCAAACGTTAGCCTCCTCCTTCATAAGTGGCCCTCCTTTCTATTTTAAGCAAATAAAATTACTGTCAGGGCTGAGGATGTGGGTCAATAGAGGAACACACGCTCAAGGCCCTGGCTTTGATCCCTGACAGCAATAAGAACTGCATCATAGGTGTGGAAAATGCATAAGAGTTACTCAGGAGATAAAACGGGATATTTCCGTCCCAAGAGGTCATTCGCAGTTGTCCACTTACAAAGTCCTGACGGATGTCATTGAAATCTTTGCCGTATTTTTCCAGTGCCTCTTCGAATAAGCTGGCTTCAGAGGCCGACCACTCCTCCATCTCGTCCCTGCACAGGACGGGCCCCCCGAGTGGCACCAGCACACTGATGGCACTGCTGAGGTCATAGCCGTGCCTGTATAGTGTGTCCATGGCATGGAACTGGAAGAGACAAAATAGAGAGGACGTGTCAAGTAAGCAAGCACACCTGCAGGCCAGCGGAGGATGGAACTCTAATGCAGACTGTGTGCGATTAACGGTATCCTTAGCAGTCCCTGTTAAATAACAAAATTAAACAGTCAAGCACCTCCAAATAACTGCTCTAAGAGAATGCTAACTGGACTACTTAAGTTATTTAGAAGCAGCCGGGCGGTGGTGGTGCACGCCTTTAATCCCAGCACTTGGGAGGCAGAGGCAGGCGGATTTCTGAGTTCGAGGCCAGCCTGGTCTACAAAGTGAGTTCCAGGACAGCCAGGGCTACACAGAGAAACCCTGTCTCGAAAAAAAGTTATTTAGAAGCAGATCCATTTGAAATAGAAACAACCCTGAAGATACAAATGCTCAAAATATTAAATTAAGACACAATCGATTTCACTTCAAGATTTCACTTACTTAAAAAAAGCCAAGTCTTTCAGTTATTGGAGAAAACTGGCATAATCTTCACGGACCAAAAAAAAAAATATATATATATATATACACTATGTGTGAAAGAGAAAAGTATTGTATTAAAAGCATCAGTTCAGGGCTGGAGAGATAGCTCAGCGGTTAAGAGCACTGACTGCTCTTCCAAAGGTTCTGAGTTCAATTCCCAGCAACTACATGGTGCCTCACAACCATCTGCAATGTGATCCAATGCCCTCTTCCGGTGTGCCTGAAGACAGCCATGAAGACAGCTACAGATAATCACATGCATAGAATAAATAATTCTTTTTAAAAAATTGGTTCAGTTAAGAGAATAATGCACTATTAATAAAAATGAGAGATGGAAAGAAAAATGGAGTGGTATATAATATTTAAAGCAAATATATATCTTTGGGCCAATGAAATGACTCAGCAAGTAAAGGTTGCTTGTAGCCACCAACCCTGACAGCCTGAGTTCTATTCCCCTACCCACAAGGCAGAAGGAACAAGCTGACTCCCAAAAGTTGTCCTCTGGGCTCCATGTGCACATCATGACACACATACATATACACACAAAATAAATAAGTAAAAAAGAATATGTATTCATATTTAATACAAAACAAACAAGATTATAAATCCATGTTCAAATGATTGGCTGAGCCTTTGGAAAGAGAAGTTACAGCTGGCCAGGCATCCTTAGAGCAGCTAGGCCAGTGTGGGTTTCATATTCTGAGAGTGATTTGAAGCCAGTGGGGGCACAGACTTAATCCTAGCACTAGGGAGGCAGAGGCAGGTGAAGTCAAGGATAGCCGGTCTACACAGTGGGTTCTAGCACAGCAAGAGCCACACAGAAACCCTATCTCAAAAAACCCAAAGAAACAAGCAAGCAAAAGAATCATTTGAACGAGGACAGAGAATGGGTCACATGGTCAGCTTTTTGTGGGAGTGGGTGAGTGGTGGTGGTCTTTGCTGGCATGCACCAAGTGTTAGGTTTGATTTCCTAATTGCTCCCCAGTCAGCAGCGCATATAAAACTTCAAGTTGTGAAAACTTTTGATAGTTCCTCTACTGATGAGGAAGTCCTTTATACATGTGTACACATGTTTATGAATACCAAGAAAACTGCAGTGCAGTACAATTAGCTCTGTGTGTGTGTGTGTGTGTGTGTAAGTGTGTGTATGCCCGTACACATGTGCACCAGCACAGGTTGGCTGGCAAGGTGATCCTGCTTCTGTGTCTGTCCTACCACACACACAGGCTTCAGAGCACATGGGTCAAGCCTTGCATCTTTTTGTTGTTGTTTGGTTTTTCAAGACAGAATTTCTCTGTGTAACAGAGCCCTGGCTGTACTCGACTCCTTTTGTAGACCAGGCAACCAGGCCAACCTCAAACTCACAGAAGCATCTTGTGTTGATCATTTCAAACTTCACAAATGGATAGGGCCTGGTGGCACGCACCTTCAATTCCAGCACTTGGGAGGCTGAGGCAAGTATCTTTGAGTTCCAGGGCTATATACAGTGAGACCTTGTCTCTCAATAAACCAATTAATTAATTAACTAGTTAGTTAGCTAGTTAATTAAAAATACATTTCCAGCTGGCATGGTAGTACATGTCTGCAATCCCAGCACTCAGGAGTGAGGCAGGAGGATTACAAATCTAAAGCCAGGTAGCCAGTGAAATCCTCCAACACAAGGGTGCATTTACACTGTGAGACATTAACAACATGGCTCATAAGGGCATAAATTGAATTTGCTGACAGAACCAAAGGAATAACTAATACAGATCTGCTCAGTAATTGGCTGGACAAGGTTTGAACAAACTTAACTTTAAAACAAAACATTGCATGCCACAAAACAAAAGCCCAGAAGAAAATGTCGGTTATCAGTTTCCCTTGACGGTCACCGTGTGGCCACTGTTGAGAGACTCATCTGCTGTGGTAGTGGGCCAGCATCCTCTCAAGGAAGCTCTACCTTCTGCACAGGGCTGTGGCATGCTCCCCCCTGCTCACATCCTGCCAAGGTCCACAACCAATACATTTCTGATTCTCTAGCTAACCTCACTAAATAGACCCTGCCATTTAGCTGTTTCTTTTATCTCAAAATCTGAGAGCTCTTTCTCACTATCTCATTATAAAAACAGAACGATCAATAGTATTTAGGGATCCTTTCAACTAAGGATAGGGCCATACACTGTTACTTTGTAATGTCCCAAATTGACTGCAGGTAATAAAACTTAAAAGACCAGATAGTGTTCAAAGGCCAATCCCAGCACTTGGGATGTGGAGGTAGCAAGCGAGGTCAATGTTATCCTTGAATATATTAGGCCTGTCTCAAAAAAACAAAAATAACAAAGCCAGTAATTACACAAGGGCTGGAGTGTAGCTCAGCGCCAGATTTGTTTTCCACCCCAGGTTTGATCCTCAACAAGTCCTCTAAAATTTTATGCAAATTAACTGTAATGCCGAAATTCCTCAAAAAGATAAAGGCAATTTTTATAATTAACCGGTGTTCTGGAACCAAAACATCACTATAATTAAGTGTGTTTGTCTCAGGTGACAGCTCGGCAACTGCTTGATCAGAGGAAACTCACACTTAGACCACAGCACAAGCCATGTGCAAGGATGCCCACTGCAGCCCAGCTAGCTACTCGGGAGGCACAGCCTACAGGCCAGCTTCCCATCACCAGTCAGCTCTAGCCAGCATTAACACCACGACTCAGCCTGGGAGTGCGTGGTGCAATCAGTGTGAACTGAACTTCTAGGGGGCAGTTTCCCTGTGCGAACCAGAGAGTCCTACCTCACAAGTAAATCCCTATTAGCCTCGGCTTTCTGAGCTGCACAGATGTTGCTTTTGAAGGCACTTTTGTG
The DNA here is from genome assembly GCA_030674055.1 of Rhabdomys pumilio. NCBI lineage: Eukaryota > Metazoa > Chordata > Mammalia > Rodentia > Muridae > Rhabdomys > Rhabdomys pumilio. Next base: position 67,388,430 of record JANHMN010000010.1, on the reverse strand, counting down.
TGATCTAACTGTACTCTTTAAAAGCTTTAAGTAAAAGAGCATAGCTTCTACTACAGCAGAAAACATTAAAAAAAAAAAAAATACAAATTCAGTGTGATGCACCTTCTTTATGTTCCAGAGGGGGAGACATAAGGGAGTTCTGGGGACACTACCCTTATCTACAGCTACATGCATGCATCCATGAAGGTCACTCCATACATGTTACTGCACATATATCTCAACTTAAAAGTAAAGATGAATTTGAAAACTAAGCACAGGACAAGCAGATACTTTGCAAAGGTCGCATCTTTTCAGTAGATACGTACACGCGCTGTGAGATCCATTTGAATCTAAATTTTGAAAACCATAACTGAGCACAAGCTGTTCCCTCTGCCAAAAAGCAAAGGTGTTGTCACATGTCATCTCATTCATAACAGATGGAAATGACAAACACAAGTATTTTAGGAGAAAGACTGACAAGGAAATCTTGGCAATGGGGTTCTCATCTTTTGTTCATTAAACAGAATCACACCGTGGTAAAAAAACGATTGTTGTTCAGACATTTTTCATCCTCGCCCTGGACCCCCGCAGGAGGCCACTCTGCCCTACACAAATACTGGGTTTCAGCACTCGATTTGCTGCCCAGTAGGATGTTACATGGCATAAGCAATCTTTAGTATGAGTTTGTGCGTTTGGTCTTGGTCTCTTATGCTACTAATTTGTGTTCATGGAGGCTAAGAGATGCAGGAGGGCGTATGTGGCCACCAGAATCCTAGTGGGTCTACAGCTGAGTGTGTGAGACGAGGCATACTAGGTAAGCCTCGGCACTCTGGGGCAGCACATGAGTGACACTATCTGAGGACAGAGAACACGTTCCTGGAGGTGCTCCAAGTTCTGCAGGCAGGCACTTCCACAGTTGGTTTCAATGTAAGACTGGATGACACGTAAGAGCCGCATGTGGGGTGTCTCTTCAGTGCACCCATGAGCCAGCAATGACTTCCTTCAGACTGCAGGGAGATCCTGTTTCCCTTCTTGGCTGATTCCAAAGGAACTTTCAAAATTGTATGGCCTGAATATCACCATTAGAATCATCTGCTTCTCAGAGAATCCATGCTTCACTTGGGCCATGATTCTGCCCCCCTGACCCCGCCCGCACATGTTTAATGCTAACTACCAATTTGCCCAAGAACAATTTCATAAAAAACGTTGCACTTTTAATTCCAGCACAAACTACTGAGTTCAAGCTATTAAGTCAATTCAAAACTTACTGAACCCAACTTTTCCCTCCAAGCATGAATAAATGCTTATGAATATATCTAAAACTGTGATCAAAGTATAAGTTTGTATACATAAAACATGTATCATCCACTTTCAATTTTTGCTTCAATGGGAACAATAGACAGAGATCATGTTTCTTTTTATTTTAATAGGGAAAGTACTTATTTTTTCTAATGGAAAATAGATTCTTTTCTCATACAACACATCCAAGCCATAGAAGAAATTACAGCTGGCCGTGGGTGGTGAATACCTGTAATCCAGGCAGTCGGAGGTGGAGGCTGGAAGTTTAAATGGACAAGGCCAGACTCAGATACAAGCTGAGCTTCAGGCTAGCCTGGGCTGTATGAGACTGTGCCTCAAACTCTACTCCTCATGCCCTTCTGTTGTATAAGACTATGCTCTGAGGCAAAGCTACCCCATCATGAGTTCAGCTCTGAGGCAAAGCTACCCCACTATGAGTTCAGCTGTGCCAGCTTGTGTAGTAATTCAGTTAAATTTAAAAATTAACTGCCCCAGGACACAACTGGGAGGAGTACATTCCTTAGGATACCTGCTGAATTAACATTCCTCAGACCACAGGGAAGGGAATCCACCTGCAGGTGGGGAAGGTCCAGAATATGCAGACACATTCCACAGGACAGACCAACCCTTGCCACTTATAGACAAGGGAGGTCCTTGCCACCTCACTCCCCAAAGACCAATCAGTTTAAAAGTCACACTGTACTGCCAATCATATTGTGCCTAGTCACTGTCCACCCCTTAAACTGTATAAAAACTGCTCTTAGCTTTAGCTCAGGGTTCCTCTTGCCTGCATGCGAGGGAACCCCAGTGCACTAGTTATTATCATTAAACCTCATGTTATTGCAGTGAATCCCTTGTCCATGTGCGTTTCTGCGGGAGCGCGTCCCCTGGTTTGCATCTTAGAGTCCAACACTTGCAAATGTTCATCACAACTACACTTTCTGACTAGTGAGTTCCTTCTGAGGAGGGGTAGGGCGGCTGTGGCACCCTCACTCAAATATCCAGCCACATGTCCCAGCAAGTTGAATGTAATTTTACCCTGATTGTGCCTGGCCACCAAGAGGGGTAGAGTACATAGGCTGGGAAAGTCAGGTGCTGGTGGTGGGCACATCTAACTGTCTGTGCAACCCTGGGGAAGCTATCTCCATGTTGGATGCAGACCTTCTGCTGTGGTTGCCTTAGGGCCACACACTCTGCAAGTGATCGTAGTTTGGTGGAATCAAACTATGGTTTGCCATTGGGGCTCTGTGGGGGCAGATGTTGCCTAGCCCACTCCCCAGGGTGAAACTTCTAGAGGCAACCTCCAAAAATGTACAATTTGAAACATATTAAAATAAATGGGAACATACATGTTACCTCTGACCACAAACCCCTATAAAGAAAAAACAATTAAAAAGAAGAGAAAGGAACCAGGCAGTGGTGGTGCACGCCTTTAATCCCAGCACTTGGGAGGCAGAGGCAGGCGGATTTCTGAATTCGAGCCAGCCTGGTCTACAGAGTGAGTTCTAGGACAGCCAGGGCTATACAGAGAAGCCCTGTCTCAAAAAACCAAAAAAAAAAAAAAAAAAAAGAGGAGGAGGAGGAAGAAGAGGAGAGAGGAGGAGAAAGAAAATATTATGCCTGGTGAGACATGGAGACATGTAGCCATGAACTTGACTGAGGCAAGTTCAGGGCCAGCCTAAGCTAAACAGCAAGGCCGTCTCCAAAGCAGGGGTAAAATCTAGGAAAAGGACTATTCAAAGTAGATCTAAAAGTTGAAAATAAAGAGGAAAATTAAATAGAAAACATACAAGAAAAATCTCATTTTTATGAATAAAAAGTTATATGGCAAAGCTATCAAAGAAAACACAAAACTTTCTCCCCTACCTGCCCTTGTGTGTGTGTGTGTGTGTGTGTGTGTGTGTGTGTGTGTGTGTGTAAAATACCACAGCTACCAGCACAACACAGCACTAAAGGGTATTATTACACAAACGACAAATGTCATAAACAATGAACAAGATCTCGGGGCAGGAAAGACCTCCTCCTCTGCTCTAATGGACGTTCCTGGAACAGCTGGTCAACTGGACTCAAGCCCCTCATTAAACTAGACACAGTGCCACATTATGCTGTTAGTGCAGAAGAAAGCTATTATTTAGGAACGAATACTTAGTAATAAAGAAATAGCATTCTGAAACTTACTCTCAAGCTGTCTGGAAATAACTGACAACTGACCACTTAAATAACTCATGTGTAGTTAAAACTGAGAGGTGGCCGTTGTGTATTTTGGCCTGAGTGCCTGCAGTAAGCCCCACAAACTAGATCAAGTCAAAATGGAGCCAATGTGATCAAACACAGTAGGAGTCTCATAACCACAAATGTCAGGGCCCAGCTTCTGTAAGGCCACAGGAGTGAAATATTGCCTGACACCAGGAATGTAATAAAGCCAGTAGATGCTTACATTCACTTGCTCTAAGTTTGTCCTTTGGCCTCTTGGCCTTAGAGAGATGATGAAACAGATGAGGTAATAACCGTGGTGTCAACCTGGACAGGAACACAGGACGCCTTTGTACTGTGTCTAGACTCCACAATACAAAGTCGTGGTTTTATTAAGGTATTATAAGGATAAGCTATTATCAACTCACATCCCTAAATCCAAACCTCTTTTCAGAAAGTATAGAGTATTTAAAATTCTCTACTATATTCCACATTCAAATTCAGTTATCTTCTGAGGTTTCTTACTTTAGTGCTAAAGTACTGGCTGAAGAGTCTCAGTTGGCAGAATGGTTATCTGACGTGCACAAAGTCCTGGATCCAGTCAGCAGTGCTGGATAAGACCCATTACAGAGATGCACACCCTAATCTCATTGCTCACAATGTAGAGACAAGAGCGTCAGAAATCAATACACAAGGATGTTCAAGGCTGAACTATGACACTTAAGCCTTTCTAAATAAATAAATATTTATTTATTTATCTATTATTTATTTATTAGAAAGCAAGCAAACAATGTTTTGGGCCAGCAACAAGTTCGGTATGCACAGACACTTGCCACCAAGCCTGACTACCTCAGTTAACTCCCGAGCTGTCATCTGGCAATGCATATGTGTAAGTGTGCGCACACTGGCAAACACACAGAGTCAGAGAGGTTGCTCACAATAATGCCCAACTGGAGGCCAAGGAGCTGGAGTGAGGAAGGTACACCCCAGGGACATGAGGGCATTTCTAGAAGATCGACTGTGTTACAGGCATCAGCGCTGTTCCAATACCTGAGTCCATCTCTTACTGAACCAACACAAGCAACCTTTCTCAATCCAGACCTGTCACTCATTAACTGTTTGGTGCCTTGGGTTCATTGTAGAATATCCTGGTGTTCATGGCCACAACACAAAAAATTGTCTTTCTTTGACTCTGCTCCCCAAGTTACTTAGTTTTCAGAGTCCAGGCAGGAGAGAAAAGCCAGAGCACTACCCTCTGGGAGCAAGACATGTCCCGGACAATGCTGATGCTGCTCTGCAGGCCAAGGGGTGGCCTTGTGGCCAACACCACAAATAGGAGTAGAGCAGGGGGGCACCCTACCAATGCCAGTGACAGTAGGGTAGCAATGTATCAGTCCAGGACAGACTGGATACATGACACATACAACTTAGCACCATGGTCGAACTACCTGGTGACTTTCACGACCATCTTTCTTTGTGTGAGATCTCTATGATGTTCCCAGTGAGAGAAGGCAGGGCTTGACTGCACTACTCACCACCCAAGCGAGGGGGAGGGTGTCAGCTGGGTGTAAGCATTTCTCGTTTCACTAGGGGGGAGTGTGGATGAACCCAGTAGATTTTGTTGTTTGCATTTTGAATTCTTGATCTGCCTGCCCCTACCTCCCAGGAGCTAGGACCGTGGAGGTGCACTCTCACCCAGAGGCTTCTGTATCTTTTACCAATATAAATCTTACATAGCTTAGGTTAGCAACACTTGATATAAATCTTACATATCCTAGGTTAGCAACACTTGAGATCTGCCGCTGCGTCCATAACAGACCTCAAAATGAGGACGCCAGAACCAGGCATGAACAGTTACCTGCCCCCGAAATATTATTGGTGATTGACAAAAGGTATAGGTGTTCTGGACGAGCAAATGGTCCGGGAATGCTAAAAGCCTGCTGGTGTCCCCTTTGAAGAGTTCCCAAGGAAAATGAACACTGGAGGCCACTATGAGCTTTTTATGTATCCAATCTGGCAAACAATCCCCAAAGTCTGTATCCAGAGTTTAAGCATTGGTTTTAACCAGGCCCACCCAGTTTGTACAAAACTCCTAGGACCTCAAGATTCCAAATGAACCTGAAGCTACAGCAGTTTAAACAGGAAGCCAAGGTCTTCCATATGTTCGTCTGTCTGCTGTCTGTCTGTCCAATCTGGCTCATCTCTGTTTCTGTCTGTCTGTCCAAATCACCCTGTCTCTCTGTTTCTCTCTGCTCTGTCTGTGTCATACACACACACACACACCACACATCTTCAAGAATAGCTAACCAAGAAAGATAAACAACCCTGGTGTTCTAATAAAGAGAAGGCAGAAGGCGGGTAGAAAGGAAAACTGGTAGAGCAAGAGAGGCCTTGGTAGAGACAAGAATGGGTATGATTCAGCAACACAGCCCACAAACACTTGAGCCTCCAGGTCTACTTCTGTTTTTAAAAAATTACTGTAGTAATGAGCTGGGTGTATGTGATGGCGTACACCTTTAATTCCAGCATGGTGGAGCCAGAGGCAAGTGTATTCTCTGTGAATTTGAGACCAGTCTGGTCTACAAACTGAGTTCAGGCCAGCCAGACCCACATACTGAGACTGTCTCTAAATAAATAAATGTATCTTTAAATTATGTATTACTGTAATTTTGAAAATAATGTATGATAAAGTGACATCTAAACAAGCAAACAGGAATAGAAATACTGGAGAGTCAGAAGTCGCCTTCTTAGAAGGTGCATAATAGCATTAAGACTATTACATACTGGTACACACCTGTAATTCTAGCACATAAGGGTGGAGGCAGGAGGATTAAGAATCATCTGACTTTTACACAAGTGTCATGGCACATAATAATAAAAGTAAGTACACAGATATTTACACCGGTTTGTTTAAAATGTTTCTTTTTTCAAGTAGTCTTCAGCCAGGTTTGATGGTATTGACATCTTGATGACTCTGAGCGAGTGTCTCAGGCCCAAGAGTTCCATGTCACCCTGAGGCAACATTTTATACAAATGTGTTATAGAAGAGCCTTCACAGACAAGACACATCCTGAAATCCTGGACTCTGCCCTCTTCCTTTTTTTTTTTTTTTTTTTTTGGGTTTTTTTTTTTTTTGGTTTCTCTGTGTAGCCCTGGCTGTCCTGGAACTCACTCTGTAGACCAGGCTGGCCTCGAACTCAGAAATCCGCCTGCCTCTGCCTCCCAAGTGCTGGGATTAAAGGCGTGCGACACCACCGCCCGGCATCTCTGCCCTCTTCCTGAACAAGTGCTATGCTGCATGTTCTCTGGCAGTGGGACATAAAGAGTCACCGTGTCTCCCCGGCCCACACATGAGCTCCATCAGGCAAATCGGCCCCAGCCACCAACTGCCACAGCTCACGGACTGGCTTTCCAAATCTGGGTCCTGAGTCAGGGCAGAAAGTACCGCTAGAGGATGACAGGAGCACATGGCCAGTTTTCTCTGAGAAGCATGATTTCCTGAGAATGGTTAAATGACCAAGGGCTGGTTACAGATAAAACTCTCTTTACACAAAGCAGGAGCACACAGCATTGCGGGCCAGCTTCCTGCACCCCTAAAATGGTAAGGAAAAAAATGTGTTGCTGGTGTCAGTCATGAGAGGGCATCAGTCAATCCCATCACCCCACGTCATCATGCAGCAAGGCAGACAGGAAAGCAGTGTTTGTACCACATAGAGCAGGGAGACATGGGAGGAGGCTAGAGAACACAGCTGCATGCTTCGGGGGAACTCAACTCCAAAAAAAGAAAATCCAGGAGGCTTGGCTTATCAGTCAGAACTCATTATTCCGTGGAGTTACTTGGTGACAAACCAGCAGAATGAACTACACTGAGATGGCTCAGGAGGTAAAGGTGCTTGCCACCAAGCCTGACGACCCAAGGTCAACCCCTAGAAGCCACAGAGAAGAAGGAGGGAATACCGGGAAGCTGTCCTCTGACATCTGAGGGCGCGTGCACACACACACAACCAAACCCCAGAAACACACAAAAAAGAAAAGTGCAGGTCACACTGGGATTGCATTTGAGGTTATAAATTTTCAACCCAGTATGCAGTGACTCTGCCACATTCTGAAGGAGCAGGGCCCGGAAGTCCACCCCGGAGTTGGCACACTGATCAATATCAGCTGTAGCAGAGAATAATTGTACACGAGTTCACAGAAGATGTTGTGAAATTTAAAATACTAAATTATGAGTAACAACAAAAGAAAAATGTTTATAAGTATAATACACCATGAATAATGTGAACCAGCCAGAGGCTCAGGCAAGAGGTTCTCCTGAGCCCTGAGTTCAAAGCCATATTAAACCTGAGCAACACCAGGCAGTGATGGCCTGCGCCTTTAATCCCAGCACTTGGGGGTGGGGGTAGGGGCAGAGACAGGAAGATCTCTCTCTGAGTTTGAGGCCAGTCTGATCGATAGAGCAAGTTCTAGGATGGCCAGGGCTACACAGGGAAACCCTACCTTGAAACAAAACAACAACAAAAAAAAACACATAAAACAACAAAACCCCACAAACCTTGTATCTCTGCATTTGAGAAGCTGAGGCAAGAGAATTTTTAGCAGCTACAGGTTGGACTAGGCTGTAGAGTGAGACCTTGCTCAAAAACAACAGGGGCAGGAGAAATGGCTTAGTAGGTAAAGGTGCTTGCTGCTAAAGCCTGACACCCCAAGTTCAATCCCCAGAACCCATGTTAAGGGAGAGGGAGAGGACAAAGTTGTTCTCTGACCTCTACCCAAACACCATGATATATCATTCATTTCCATGCACCATGCACTCACACACAACACGAAGTTAAACTAAAACAGCAAGAAACAAGTACCAAGTAATCCTGGCACCGAGATAGAAACAGGAAGATCAGAGTTTCAAGGTCCCCCATAGGTACACAGTGAGTTCAAGGCTAGCCTTGGCTACATGAGTCCCTGTCTCAAATGTCTTTTTAAATAAACATTTGAGTGTGCTTGGGAGTGTGTGTGAAATGCCTGACTATGAGCAAAATGTAGTAAGTCTGAAAATGTCATAATAAAACACAATATTTAAACACTAAAAATTGAAATGCGGTTACCACAGCAATAGTCTCAATAATGATAGCAACAGTGATACCTATAAAAAAGAATAAAATACTGTACATGACCTAAGGCCAAGTAGATAGATAAACAGGGTAAAGCACAAAGCTAGAAGAAACCACAAGCCGGAAGCTGAGGTACGTCCCCACCACGCTATAGCCCCTCCCTAACACTGTTTACTTGTCTCGGCTCACAAACAAGAGGTCACCCAGTTAAATAACTGCCAACCTGAGTCAACTTTATAGTCAAATGCTAACAGCCAGAGATCTCCAAGTCTCGAGAACTGTTATAATGGTTTTATAACTGAGCAAGCAGCAAAAGATAACCCCAAATGACAAAAGGCTTCTTACCAAGGTGATGTCTCGGGAGGCTGCGGCCGCGCTCATATGCAGGCTGGGCTGCCTCACGGAGCTGCTGCAATCCAGGGCACGGGCAAAGGTTCCGACAGCACTGAGGAAGGCAAACACAGAGCAGTAAGAGAACAGTAAGCCTGCTACTCCTTTAATAAAAGATTATCATCTCTCCAGCCCCTTTGTCCCAGCTTGCTTTCTAGGACTGGAATAAACGCCATGAGCAAAAGCAATTTAGGTGAGAACAAGTTTATCTGTCTTGCATGTCCCAAGTCACAGTCCGTCACTGAGGGAAGGCAAGGCAGGAAATGGAAGCAAAAGCTGAAGCAGAGACCAAGGAGGAGTGCTGCTCCCCGGGGGTGCACATGGCTTACTTACTTACTTGTTTGTTCTTTTGACCCAGGACCACCTGCCTAGGGGGGCACCACTCACAGTGAGTGGGCTGGATCTCCCATGCCAGTCACTAATCAAGAAAATACACCTTAGACAGGCCAATCTGAGAGGGGTGTTTTCTCAACTGAGGTTCCCCTTTCTTAGATGACCTCAACTTATGTCAAGTTGCCAAAAAACTAACCAGTGCACTGCCTGTTATTATTTCGTTTTATAATTTGTGTCTGTGTGTGTTATGGGGAATGCAACCCGTATACATATGTGTGCACATGCAGAAAGCAGAGGTCAGCTCCAGTGTCAGTGGTAGGAGCTGTCCCCTTATTTTTGAGAGAGTCGTTCATACTAGAACCTGAGGGCTTGCACCTAAGAAAGCAAGCCAGGAACTCCAGGGTCTCCCCGCCTGCCTCCCAGAACCGGGCTTACGAGCGCACATCCATCACCCACAGGCCCTGAGGACTGAACTTAGGCCCCGTGCTCTAGAACTTGAGCTTTACAAAAGGAGCCACGCCCCCAGCCCCTGCCTTTCCGGTTTTAACCGGAAGCAGGAACTAAAGCAGAGACAGAGGAGGAGGAGGAGGATGTGTGTGCTTTGGGTAGTAAATCATTAACCGTAAAAGAAAGGGAAACAAGTTGTTGGATGTTTTGGAATTAAGTATCAATTTAAAAGTATTTTTCTCTTTTAAAGTTTAAAACAGACTGAGTAATCCTGAGAAGTACTGACATGACACCATAAATAATTCTGCTCTAAGCTTTGTTTCCTGTACAAACTCGTCTGCATGAAAGATATGGTGTGGTGGCAAATCCTTTTAATCCCAGTGCTCAGGAGGCTGAGGCAGGAGGGTCTGTAGGAGTTGGGAGCCAGCCTGGTCTACATAATGAGTTCCAGGCCAGCCAAGGCTACATAGTGAGACCCTATCTGTAAACAAAACAACAATATTGTATGAAATTCCTTTCAGGCTCTGTAAAACACATATGAAACATAAAAGACTTTCATGTTTAGTCTTGGGATCCATCCCCAAGATGACTCATCATGCAGACGCCAAACCCGAAACAAACCACAAACCTTAACTCTGAAAAGCTCTGGTTCCAAGCACTTGAGCATATGTAGGTAATTATCACTCAAGCAAGAAAAAAAAAAACCACCCAAACCTGTGTGGTCATAGAAATGGAAGGAAAGATGAGTCTAAAATGCCATGGGACACATCATTTGGTATTCAGATGCGCTCAAAAATAGGAAGAGGAAATTAACTGAGCGTTTGACTACCACTGCAAAGCAAGTTCTAAATACCAACTGTGAAATCCCAGTAACATTTCTCACATAGAATGTTATAACAGAAACCCCTTCCTGTGGCGACTCAAAATACTACATTTTTTACTATATCATTTTTTTAAAGCAACTTACACAACACTGATTTCCATTTGTGATAATCTAAAGCCTTTCTGTGTGTAAGGAGCCTTAACCCCAAAGGTGCGGGATGCATAGGCCGACTGCTTCGCTAAACAGGATAGCTGGGAAACATTTCCTCATATCGGTTTGCTTTAAAATCTAGTATGTAAAAAACAAACAAACCCTACCATACAATACAGATACTTGGCTCTCACAAAGTGAATGTGACCAGGGTCCAGCCAACACCCAAGTGAAGAATCAGAAGTGGTCAACCACACTCTTTCCAAAAGAACCCATCATTCCAAATTCTACAAAAACCAAACCAAACCAAACAAACAAAAAACCAAACAGACCAACAGGGCTGACTATGGTGACTCAGGTCTCCAATCCAGTAGTCAGAGGCAGGGGATCTCTGTGAGTTCCAGGCTAGTCAGGGTTACACAGTGAGACCCTGTTTCAAATAAACAAAAGCTAACAATAACTACAGATATAAAAATCACTCCACGACCAGAGTCTCTCACTATGAAGCTGAGGTTAGCCCATGGCTTCACCTTGCCTTTCCAAGTGAGGTTAGTGTTCCTGACATGAAGGTACACATACATTAGACATACTGCTGTTTTGAGATCAGGTTTCTTGTAGCCCAGGCTGACTTGGAATTTGATAAAGCAGCTCAGACAACATCAAACTCGAAATCCTTGGCTTTTGCCTCCCAGATGCTGGATTACAGGTCTATACAGACCCTGCACGTGGCTGCATACCTCTCCCCTTGTTTAATTCTGCTTGGAGTCATCTATGCTGTTGGCGTAATATTAATGCATTTTCTCTGAGATGGCATTCTCTTTTGCCTCCTCACCTCTTCAACTGGACCATATGACATCTCCACCTGGATATCTCCCCAGTGGAGATACCGTGAAGACTCCTACTAAAGCCATATGCATGCACACCCTCCAGTACCCAGGATGCTTTTCTCCTGTGAGGTATTAGCAGTGAGATACAGGATGTGTGGAAGAGATTGCTGCTCTCACAGAGAACCAGGATTTGGTTCTTAGCATCCACATGGTAGCTCACAAATGTCTGTAACTTTAGTTCCAGAATAACCGATACCCTCTTCTGGTCTCCAAAAGCAATAGGCATACATCTAATACATGTATATACATGCAGGTTAATACTCATACACATAAAAAAAAAATAAAAATAGGTTTTTTTTTTCTTAAGAACTGTCCATAAGCGTCAGTTCTTTCACATAGACTTGACTCTATAACAGCATACTCACCGGGCTACAACTAAAAACTGGTCAATCTGTCGATCCGTGAGTGGACTATTGGGATCCCAGACCTTAACTTCCAATTTTGATTGTTCCCTCTCATCTGAGTCTCCTGCCCAAAGACAAAGGAAAGGGAGTGTTGTTATTGACACTGTAGCACACGGTTGTTATGTGGTTGTTATTGACACTGTAACATGGTTATTGTTATTG
>JANHMN010000010.1:67342986-67376248 GCA_030674055.1 Rhabdomys pumilio | reverse complement strand
GGTTGTTATTGACACTGTAACATGGTTATTGTTATTGACACTGTAGCATAAGGTTGGCACTATGGTTACCAATGTGTTAGAAATGTTCAAATGTCAGATACATAGTGGTCACATCTGAGTACATCCTGTGATAAGGTGTACAGAGATTGTGATACAAACAAGCCTACACCATGGTCACATCCCCTGAGACCCTAGGTGTAGTGGTGCATGCCCATAATCCCTCCACCTTGGAGGTAGAGACAGTAAAATGGACACATTAGGTTCTATCTCAGCTACTGCAAGACTGTTTAGCTATCTACCTTTTTATTTTAAATCACATAAATTTGGAAAAACATAGATCCAGAAATGTTCTTACATAATACAAATCCTCTAACTATTTGAAGACTTTTGGGAGCATAAACTATTTCTTCAGTATATTCCTTACAAACCCCAGCAGTACTCCTGTGTGGAAGGACCAAGGTGTATCACACATCCTAGAAGCCCTTTATGGACAGCTGGAAATATCTGCTTCCTAAGTGAAATTCATCTTAGTCACACCAGCTACCACTACCTGGCATTTTTTATGTTATATTTAAATCAGAAACACTCAAGGAGGCCATTTGTCACCATTTTTGTTAAATATTGCTTGAAAAGCTCTGGCTGATACACTGAGACATGAATCAAAGGAATAATAAGTAGAATAGCATCATAAATATGAATATAAAAAGCTCAGTGGAATTCAAAAGAAAATGTAATATGAGAAAAAAATCACATTCGTTGTGACAATAAAAATAAGAAATAACAAATAACATTGGAAGTATATTTATGTAATGATTAGAACTTCCAAAGCAAAGATGGGCTTAAATAGGAATCCAGACTAAAGTTTTAAGTCTTTCTGATAGCATTTTTGTACAACTCTCTCAAAATATAAATTTATAAGAACTTAATTTTGGAAGCAGATAAATTATTTTATTAATCTGCAGTTCAAACAGTTTTAAGCTAATAAGAACTATGACTAATTTCATATGGGTTCTAACACAGAGTGATAGTAAACCACACAACATTGAGCTCAATTTAGATTCCTCAACACCACAAGAACAGTTGATGAAAGTAGAGAAGCGGGGACTGGCGACAAAGCCTGGCTGGTTACACACTTGCTAACATGCCCAAAGCCCTGAGTTCAATCCCCAACACCACATAAAACCAGGCTACATAAGACCATATCACATAACAGAAAACTACTAGGGCATATAGTAATATATATTTGAAATTTTAAGTATTATAATCATATGTTATAACTGACACTAACTAAACACAAGTCCTAAGAAGCCATTATAGCAAGTTTTCTCAAGCTAGACACTTGTGGTTTGAATAAAAACAACCCCTATAGACTCGTGTGTTTGAATGCTTGGCCATAGGTAGTGGCACAATTAGGAGGCGTGGCCTTGTTGGAGGACTTGTTGGCACTGTACAGGCAGGCTTTGTGGTCTCCTATGCTTAAGTTCTGCTCACCCTCCTGCTGCCTGTGGAAATAGATGTAAAACTCTGGGCTCCTCCAGCACCATGCCGTGCTCCCTGCCATGGTGATAATGGACTGAACCTCTGAAACTGTAAGCCAGCCCCAGTTAAATGTTTGCCTTTATAAGACACCTTGGTCATGGTGTCTCTTCATAGTAATGAACCCTAAGACAACACTTGACACTTAGGGCTGAATACATTCTGTGCATTCTCTCATGTCTGGCAGCATCAGTGGACTGTACCTAAGGTGTGCCTGTAGAATATCACTGACCTACTTTCTTCACCAATATAACGATAATGTTTATACCTTGCCTAATGTTCCCTAGGGGACAAACTTGTGCTGTTGTTGAGAATTACTGTTCAACATGTCTGCAATGTATATCTGCCTATAATTAAATTTAAAGAGAGAATATTAAATATGTCCATGCTAGGAGGAAGGGCAGAGACCCAATGCCCCTCCAAGCCCATCTTCATGACCCTGATATGAGACGTTGGTTTAAGCAGAGGACCACAGCTAAGCACTTTGACAAAGAGGTGATGTGGCTCCACCCATCACTGACTCTGCTCCACCCCTCCTGAACATTAGAAGTGTGTGAGGCTGAGCATGGTGGTACATACCACAAACTCCAGCACCAGGCAGGCAGGGGCAGGCAGATCTCTGTGAGTTCCAGGCCAGCCAAAGCTACACAGTGAGATCCTTCTCAAAAAAACAAACCAAAACAAACTGTCAAGTCTCTCTCCTTGAGAATAGGGCTCCAAGCTGGCACCAGGCTTCAGCTTTTTCCTGTTCCCAGCATGAGATTCCTATTTAAGCCCATCAATTTCTAGCAGTGTTGAGTGATCTGCATTCTACAAAATTAGCCATTGCAAACAACACAGTTGAGCTGAGAGTGTCGCTCATTGTGTGAGGTTCCACGTTCAATCATCAAAGAAAGGGAGAGAGAAGAAAATAACACTGCTTACAGAAAAAATGGACAGAACTTTCAAAACCTGGGGTACTTGTTCTGAGAGAATCTAATGAATAAACTGTAAGGACCAAAGTGAAGGCTCCTCTGACATTTGCACGAAGCCAGAGGTTGGTTGGTCTTTATCTGCTTAAACCTTGAGCCCTGGCCTGCACTGGGATGCCCACTCTGACAGTTTCAGTGTAATTAAAAACCAAATTCAAGGTGCAGGACTGTTTTCCCTTTTGCAAACACCACTGCTTATCTTCCATAGCAGAGCAGTGTAGCAGATTGTGAAGCCATAAAACCAGCCTCCTGGAGGCCTGTGCTGGATGGAGGGGCTCCTCTGGAATCCCTTATACCTCTCTGAGCACTGCAGGAACCCTGAAGGGACAGATCCTTCTCTATCTGCCAACATTTTCCAATTTCATGTCTACAGGTGAAACGATCTTGTTTTAAAAACACATAACAAAATATGCACAAATCAGTTCTTTAGCCCTCAAAGCAGATCCCCTTCTGAAATTCACTGCAGTGTGACAGGAGCATTACCCACTTGTCACAATGCCAAAGGCTCAGCCTCACACTCACTCTTCCTTTTCTTTCTTTTTGTTTTTTTCAAGATAGGATTTCTCTGTATAGCCCTGGCTGCTCTCAGAGATCCACCTGCCTCTGCCTCCCTGGTGCTGGCATTAAAGGCGTGTGCCACCATCTCCTGCCCACAAGCTTTTTTTAAAGAAAAAGAAAAGGTTATGTCAGACATGTCAAAATATTTCCCAAGGCTAAAATTAAGTCCTATTAGCCATGTTTTACCAAAATCTGGAAATCTTAGTTCAACCATTTAACAACTAAAAATTTCATATAGAGAATAGACTTCTTTCTTAACATTCTAGTGTTATAATGCATTTAAATGATAATTTTAAATTTCCCACATGACATGTTGTTCTATGGAAAATTCATACTGAATGGTCTATCTGAATTTATAAAATACAGTATCTAATCTTTATCTTCATTTACAAGCTACGTACTCATCACTTCAGCTCTGAAGCGTTTGTTTTCTTAAGGGTTAGTGAGCCATAAGTGAATCCTGAAACACCACACCACGCTGGATCTTCTAGAATCTATCCCGACATGGTCATAGAAAAGCAAGCCTGTATCAGATTCTGACAAGCTGCTGCTGCCTCCTACCCAGGAGATTATTCCAGGTCTGCCTCCCATGCCAATGCAAATTGCAATCTGGCCACTGGTCAAAACGCACCCACTGGAGATTGTCGATGGGTTTAGAGAGCTCGAGCTGCACCAAGTCCTAAACACTTGCTCTCAGATATAATACTTTCTACTGACCATCTGCACTGCAAGCAGGTACTTAGCTGTATGCAATTGTGAGTGTATGAGTGTAGTGGCAATGCCTCTGGTGTGTTTTGGTTGTGTTGTTTGTCTGTTGCTTTTTGTTTTTCAAGACATAGTCTTGCCGTGCAATCCAGGACAAAACTCAAGCACTCTCCTGGATCAGCCTCCTCACGAGTGCTGGGTTTCCAAGCGTACAGCCACACCAGGCTCACGTCCACTTACACACCTACCGTTCATGCTTAGGTTCCTTTCTCCTAACAGATGCTAATTAGAAAGAAGGTTCTTTGAACCATACGTCTAGTTGGCTGCCCGATCACACACGTGAAGAAACACTGAGGCTGCAGCTGAGGTTGCAGTAAGAATCCAAACGTCTTCATTAGTGAGTTTTTTAAAACAGCATGTCAGGCCAGTGAGATTCCTCAGCAGGGAAAGGTACAGCCTTCTAAGCCTCACGAGCTGAATCCCTAGGACCCACCCTGTGGAAGTTGTTCTCTGACCCCACCAACCCCTGCAACCCCTACAGCACGCACACACACACACACACACACACACACACACACACACACACAATGTAATCGATTTTCATTTTGTTTGTTTTTGATTTTTAGCACAGAGTTTCTGTGTATCCCTGGCTGTCTTGGAACTTGTTCTATTTTAGAGAACCTGAGTTATTTCCCAGGATCTGTAACAGAAAGCTCGAAAAATCATCTGTAACTACAGTTCCAGGGGATCCTATGCGTTCCCTGGATGTCTCAGGTACGCATATACTGTGACATATACTCACGTGATCCACATATACACATAAGATAAATCTAATAAAAGGTCTTTAAAATTTTGAAACAGTGAATCTTTTTTTTTGTTGTTGTTTTGTTTTTCGAGACAGGGTTTCTCTGTATAGCCTTGGCTGTCCTGGAACTCACACTGTAGACCAGGCTGGCCTCGAACTCAGAAATCTGCCTGCCTCTGCCTCCCAAGTGCTGGGATTAAAGGCGTTGAAACACTGAATCTTACAGTTACATGAACTATACAAATGAGCCAAATTCTGACCGAAATGGAGTTGCTCACTGACTTCATTGCCCCTGAGATAGATGGCCTAAAGGACCCCATCTCCAGACAGAAGGCTGGGAACAGAGCTCACTGACAGAGTGCTTGCCTAGGCTACATCAGGCCCTGATCCTCAGGGGTGGGTGGGGTTGGGGGTGGGATCCAGAGGAGGAGAGGGGGAATATGAATAAATATGGATCGCACATTAATTCAAAGTTCAACAACACTACCAAAGATTTTAAATTTTGTTGTTGCTGCTGTTGTTTTTCGAGACAGGGTCTATGTAGCCTTGGCTAGGCTGTCCTGGAACTCACTATGTAAGACCAGGCTATGCTCAAGCTAACAGAGATCAACCTGCCTCTGTACTTTAAAAGGCATGTGCCACCATGCCTGGCACAATCTAAAATTTAAAAACAGCCATAGAACCTGCGAGATGCTCAGTGGGTGACAGCTTGCTACACAAACACAGGGATCTCCTTTTTATCCCCAGTGTCCACAGAAGAAAGAAAGAAGTTGGACACAGCAGTGCATGACTATAATGCAGCACTGAGCAGAAGGACAGGCTGACCCCTGGCACCTGCTGGCCAGACAGGCTAGTGAAATAAACAGGCTCCAGTTCAGTTAAAGACTGGGTCTCAGAAGATACAGTGACAGACACCCTACCTAACGCTGACCACTGGCCTACCCCACCCCACACTCACACACAAACCTGTGTGAACCACACACCCACACACCACACACATACACATACACATACCCACTCACACACATATGCATGCACACACAACACACATGAAGTCATGAAGGAGTGCCCTAGTGAGTAGATTATTCTCTGATGCTTTTTATACTTCTGAAACTGGAAGGTTCAAATTTTTAAACTGTCCATTTACATTCCGTCTTCCATGAAGGTTCCAAGAACCATCATGTTTTAGAACGCCAGTTCCCCAGGACACCAGTTCCCCAGGACACCAGTCTCCGGGACCTGAACCCAAAGCACACACACCTTCTGGTAGCATGTCTGGAATGTCAGCTTGGTACTTTGGGCCCACTCTGATTTCACCTTTGTCAGCCAATAAGGTTTTCACTGAAGGGTCATACACCAATGAGTAGAAGAAGGTATCCTGAAAAACAAAAAGACAAAAGCCACTCAAGTAAGCTGAGCTTAATCTACTTTTTGTAAAGCAGTCAAACCAATATCACTATAATGAAACATGTAGCTTTAACTTCTGAGAATATAAAATTTCATCTTAGTGAATAAATTAACCTTTAAGAAGAAATATACAATTTTATAATTTGTCTTAATATGAAAGAAAGCCATTAATTACTCTAGAACAGAGTTTTGCCAAGCTAGAAGGGCTGGCTATAAGGGAGGCTGAGGCAGGAGGATCTTTTAGACTAGTCTGAGCTACACAGCAAAACCCTGTTTCAAAAACAAAATGAAGTTGGGGTGGTATGGTTACATCTTTAGTCCCAGCACTCAGAAGATGGAGGCAGGGGGATCTCTGTGAGTTCATTCACACATACATACATTCATACATACATACATACATACATACATGCATGCATATATAGTGAGACTGTCTCAAAAGCAAGCAAGCAAGTGAGCAAACAAACAAAAAGCCACATATATTGACTAAATATACAAGAGTGGAGCTTACATGTGTGTTTTTAAGATGTGTTTATTTTCACTTTATGTGTATCAGTGTTAGCCTGCATGTATGTCTGTTTATCACACACATTCCTGGATCCCACAGAGGACAGGAAAGGGCACTAGATCCCCTAGAACTGGACTTACTTGGTTGTAAGTGGCCAAGTGGGTGCTGAGCACTGAACCCAGGTC
Source organism: Rhabdomys pumilio (assembly GCA_030674055.1). Lineage (NCBI taxonomy): Eukaryota > Metazoa > Chordata > Mammalia > Rodentia > Muridae > Rhabdomys > Rhabdomys pumilio. Next base: position 67,369,576 of record JANHMN010000010.1, on the reverse strand, counting down.
CTTCACAAGAGCATCAAGTGCTCTTAACACTTTAACCATGTCTCCAGCCCCTATCCATGTGACTTGTTAATATCACTATGCAAATCCTGTTAACTAGTTATTATAATTATGTCATTCTCGTCTCAACTGCAATACGTAGTCATGACTACAAAGATGGACACAGCTGTAACTAACCACAGCATTTACCACCAACCAGTCTACACATTAAAGATTCCACTGGTTCCTTCAAAAGCTCAGTAGGGCCATCGAAACTACTCAAAGGGTAAATTGGTCACAGACCAACACTAATGACCTGAGTTTGATCCCTGCAATCCACATAAAAAGGTAGATGGGGGCTGAAGAGATGGCTCGGTGGTTAAAAGCACTCACGGACTGTTCTTCCAGAGATCCTGAGTTCAATTCCTAGCAACCACATGGTGTGGCTCACAACCATCTGTAACGGGACCCAATGCCCTCTTCTGGTGTATCTGAAAACAGCTACAGTGTACTCACATACATAAAATAAATAAATTAAAAAAAAAAAAAAGGGTAGCTAGACAGAAGTGACTCCTGTGACCTCCTTATGCATACAGTGGCTTCCATGTCTGCCCTGCAGCCATTACAAATATGTACATGTGGACAGACACACAAACATATAATAAAAATAAATTAAAAATTTAAAACAATAAAACCAAAAAGGCTCCTGTGCCCAAGAGTTAATAAGCACGGTAACCTGGACACTAATTCTTAGTGAGCCATTTACTAAAAACCAAGGGCCACAGGGAGAAGGAACAAGACTCAGAGATAGACACCCACACATCCATCCTGAGCCTCTCACTGGCAAGTGACAAAGGCCACTGCTTTTGCTGACTCTGCCTTTAGCCCAGACAATGCTACTGCTCAAATGCACTCTGGTCGTTGTCCTCTTGCCAGGATAGCACAATAACATGCTGGCACAGAAGTCCAAGGTGTGGCTTTGTATGAAGTAATGGAGAGAAAGCACAAAGCAGAGACGGCTGTGAATTACCTCTTTCTCAAGGTATGACAACACTGATTCTGTCTCATTCAGCAGGGCCACGCTGCACTTCCCCCTGTTAAAGAAAGGAACACATGACAGGCGTTACAGTCACAGTGGTTACGTACTAGCTTGGAACATTCAGACCCTGAATGTAGAGGGAAGTCTAGATGACAGCAGGGACATATTCAGACTCTTCAGACCAGCTTTATTGTCCCGGTCTCCAGTGACCTGTACAATAAAGCCACATTGACAGACGTTTAGAGGCCAGCCAGTTCCAGCAATGTTACTAGACAGAAAATCATTACAAAAGACACCTTACAGGCTCTTCCTAATTATTTACTACAAAAGAAAGGAACCCAGTGAAACCTTCAGACTTACAGTGAGACTCTCAATCTACGAAAGCACTGAGGTGAAATCACACACAAGGGGTCTTCGGTCATCCCTATACAAACGAGCACGGACATTAGTCAGACCTCTTACAAGAAATAATGCACATTTGTGACAGGATGTAACCAACCATTATAGGAACTGCTGTAAAGGCTAATTCAGCTTTAAACATCCCTGCAGAGCAAGGGGCGAAGTAAAGTTCACAAATACTCAGAACTGGGGCCTGGGGTGGAGCCCCAAGTGTGACTTCAGAAATGAGAGACAGGTCTCACTATGTAGCCCTGGCTGGCCTTGAACTCACAGATGCAGTCCAGCCTCTGCTTCTCAAGTGCTAAGATTAAAGGTATGTGCCAGCATGGCAGGCTGAGAATCTATTAAGAGGCTAGCTATGAGAGAAACTCTGGTTATAAAAGGTAGAAGGATGGATGGCAAATACTTTCAAGATTATTCTTCACTGGCTTATAACAATTTACTCTAAGCCACAATAACCATGCAAACATGCAAAGCCAAACATCACTTGGACAAGCACAAGACAAGATCTTCTTGCTCAGATTACTAGGCTGAAGTATGAGTCAAAGAAAAACAACAATTAAAAGCAAAAAAAAAAAAGAAAGAAAGAAAAAAAAAAAGAAAAAACCCAAAACAAACAAACAAAACAAAAGAAAACACCCCACAACTAAAATGCTAAAACACTGACCAAAAGCGAATTTTCTGAGTGGGTGTGGCCATGCATACCTTTATTCCCTGCGCTCATGAGGCAAAGACAAGCAGCTCCCTGGTGAGTTCTAGGCCAGCAGGGGCTACACAGTGACCCTGTTTTATTGTCTCAAAAACAAAACAAACAAACAAACAAAAAACAACAATAAAAAATTTAAATGGAATTTAAGATTTAAAAATTTTAAATGAAAGTTTTTAAGATCTAGGGTGAGGGGGACCCCTCTTTCCTTTTGTTTTGTTCTGTTTTTTGTTTGTTTTTTCTTTTTTTTTTTAATTCCCCAAAATTTGTTTAAAGGAGGATTAATGGCTCAGACTTGTATTCCTAGCACTTGCGACTCTTAAGAATGAATCACAAGCTTAAAGTCACCTGACCTTCGAAGGGCCTCTCTGGGTGAGCCTCACAGTCTCTGAACAGTAGGCTCCTAGTTGGTGGTGCTGTTTGGGGAGACTTGGGGGACAGCCTTGCTGAGGGAAACTCAGCACTGGGACTGGCTTTTAGACTGCAGCTTCTGCCTGCTTCCAGTTCCCTCTCTCTGCATCCGGTCTGAAACTGTAGGCGCGTAAGCTCTCAGCTTCCTACCTCCTGTTCCTGCTCCCCTGCCTGCTGCTTGCTGCTCTGCCTCCCTGACATGGTGGGCTCTTAACCCTCTGGAACCATAGCCCAGATAAAGTCTTTCTTCTGTAAGTTGCCTCAACTGTGGTATTTTATCACAGCAACAGAAAAGTAATTAACACTTTGGGCCACTGTGAGAAACTGCCTCAGAGACAGAGAGAAAGAAAGAGGACAGAATAGGACAGTTAAAAAAACAAACAAACAAAAAAAAAAACAAAACAAAACAATAACAACTTAAAAAAACCCAACAACAATAATTAAACAACAACCAATGGTATATGTAGAAGCCACTTCCAGAGAAACTGAAAATGGTACAGAATGGGAATAAAGCATATGTAAGCAGGTAAACTGAACAGATACATGTAGATACTATACATCACACACACACACACACACACACACACACACACACACACACACACACACACACACACACGTCTACCTGCACACTGCCATGCTTCCCACCATGATGGGAATGGACTAGCCTCTGAACCTGTAAGCCAGCCCTGATTAAATGTTTTCCTCTATAAGAGTTGTCTTGGTCTTGGTGTCTTGAAGCCAGACCCTAACTAAGACAGGGTCCCACCCTTAACCAAGAAGCTATTTGCCATCAATGCCTTCTGGGAAAAGGAAAATCGGTTCTTTCCAATGGAGTATCTTTGGGTTTATCAACCACACTCCGGGGTATAGTGGGTTGGCCTGATGCTGCTTGTATTCTAACTCCAAGACTGGCTGCCCCCAAGTTACTTCAGATTGGGAAATAAAGATGCCAACAGCCAATAGCTGGGCAGAAGAGTTTAGGTTTCTCAGGCTGGGGTTGGAGGAGAACCACAAGGAGAAGAAAGGTGCAGGAAGAGGAAGGAGAATCTGACATGGGTTAAGTGAGTCATGAAAACATGGCCCAGAAGGCTGACCAGTTGGATAAAGAGCAGCCCAGATGAAACACAGTAAGTAATAACTTGGAGTCATGGATAGAAAAGTAGATTCTAACAGCATAGAGAATAGGTATCTGCCCAGCTCTCGGGCTGTTTAAGGCTTATTGTAAGCATAAAGGCTGAGTGTGTCTTTTATCCGGGAACTGAATGGTAAAAGGTGGGGAGAGAAACCCCAAACCATGACACCAGGGCAGACCCCGTGCCCAGGAGGAGTCGGCCACACACCCAGACTCCAGGGCAGACCCCATGCCCAGGAGGAGTCGGCCACACACCCAGACTCCAGGGCAGACCCCGTGCCCAGGAGGAGTTGGCCACACACCCAGACTCTGTGCTTATGTTGTTATTGCTTGTCTGTTTATTTGGGGGGGAGGGCATTTTGGGTTTTGTCTCATTGATTCTTCTTTTTTTAAAGTTTTTCTGTTTTGAATTTTGTTTGTTGTTGTTCCTGTTTGTTTCTGAGAGAAAGGGAGAAAGAAAGAACATGAGGTTGGGTGGTCAGGGAGGTAGGATGGATCTGGGAAGAGTTGGGAAAGAATATGATCAAAATATGTTGTATAAAAAGGTGTGATTATCATTATTTTTTAAGGAAAGCATGCTAGGTGTTGAGGACCAACCTGTGCTGGGACACCTGGTAGTGTGCAGAGGCCCAACAAGGAAGAGGGGGACTAAGGGAAGAACCCCATATATAAGCTTTGGTGTGATTTCCTCTTTCACTGTTTCCCAAAAGCCCACAATCTACTGTTAATGTTAAGAGCAGAATTAGGTGCAATAAGTACTATTTTTAAATGAAAATGCTGTTTTTAACATTAAATTGTGTGTGTGTGTGTGTGTGTGTGTGTGTGTGTGTGTGTGTGTTTATATGCCTATGAATCTAGGTGCCCATAGTGAGCACTTTTTTTTTTTCCGAGACAGGGTTTCTCTGTGTAGCCCTGGCTGTCCTGGAACTCACTCTGTAAACCAGGCTGGCCTCAAACTCAGAAATCTACCTGCCTCTGCCTCCCAAGTGCTGGGATTAAAGGCGTGCGCCACCACCGCTTGGCAGTGAGCACTACTTACAGTCATTGATGTCATCCTTTTGGCTAATTAAATTTTTATTTACAGATGACCAAGAAAATTATAAAAATCTAATTTCTTAAAATAATGTGCAAGAAGAAAATTATCTTCATTAGAGCTTAAAAGATTTAATTAACTCACGCTGGAGTTCTGTTTCATTACTTTCATGAAGTAAGCCATAGGAAGGACAGAAAGCTCGATCAGAACTTTCAGAAAGCTTGTTTAGCTCGTCTAGTTGGCATCGCTTTGTTTGTTCAAAGGCCTGCTCCCTTTAACATAACTGTAGCCAGTCTGTATTCAGTGTCCATTTTATTCATAAGGTGAAATTAAGTTCAGGCTCTCAGAATCTATTTCCCAGAAGTAATTATCTATAGGTGACACTGGAAAATGCTACAAATAAGCCCAAAAGTTATTGAATCACTCTCACCATGTTGACTCAATGTTCTGAAATTCCCCTGTTCACCATCTGTCCACTCCTCTTACTTCACTCAGGACCAATCAGCTTAAAGGTGAGCTGATGATACTTTGTCTAGTTAGCCAAAATGTTATACCTCTTCACTTCTTGCCTTTGAACTTATGAACCTAGTTTTTCCTATAAAAAGCCCACCCTAAGAGCAGAAACACACAATCAGTGCCACAATCAGACTTCTGAGTCCTTTTTTCAGTCCTGAACCTTCAGTCTTGGGTGTGTGTAAACACTGAGATCAGAGTTTGTACGGTTGGTGTAGTGATTCCTCAACCCCAACAAATCATATATATTTATATATCATATATATATATCAAACATGCATTTTATATCATCCATGTAGAACTTTTTTCTTGAAGTATTGTTTTTAACAGCAAAAGACCAAACTGAACCAAACATCCATTACTTAGGGATTAAATAAACCAAAATTTTAAAGCATTCACAGAAGAGAATGGGCAGCCTGGTCTAGTAATGTAGACCTATAACCACAACCTAAAGGGCTTAGACAGGCAGATAAATTCAAAACTGCTTAATCCTAGCACTCGGGTGGCAGGTAAATCTCTGAGTTCAAGGCCAGCCTGGTCTGCAAAGTGCGCTCCAGGGCAGCGGGGCTACACAGAGAAACCCTGTCTTAAGTTCAAGACTTTCTAGGCTGCAGAGTGAGTTCCATCAAGAACCTGTGTCAAACGAAAAAGGAAAAACTACTGGGGCCCTAGCTGGGTGTACAGGGTGCGACTGGCATGTGAAATGACTTAGGTCCAGCAAATGTGGCTCAATGGCAGTGATGCTAAGCAAATGTGGGGCCCAGGATTTCAGTCCATGGCACTCGGGGTGCCGGGAGAGGACACAGCATAACAGCATCACAATGTCCTGCTCATGAGGCTCACAAAGCCACAGGCAGCATTGCTTCTGCATCAGCAAAGAGGTTATGGAAAATTCAGAAGAGTCTAGAAACATTGATAGGCTCTGCGAGAGTGAGATATTTAATCATGCATCCACTTTATATATTTTTATTTCTGAACCCTGTCCATTTATCGCACACGCGCGCGCGCGCACACACATCAAAAATGCAAGTGCCATTTTTGAGAGGAGAGGCTTATCAGTTTTCTGTGATCGTACATACAAAAAGACTAATTTGTCACCTGCTGCTTTCGGTGCCAGGTTACAAAAGCATTCATCTGAACTGGAAGTAACTATTCTTCACCGCTCCTTTCTATCAACTCTGCCCATCTATCCCTGGCTACTAACCTCAGGTATGCAAAGTATTTAAAACATTGTATTTATTTATTTATAGGAGCTAAATTATTTAGTAGCCTACATATATACAGCCACCTAAAGAAAAATTCTATCTTCAAACATTTATTGCTCTAGGTATGAAATGCTTTACCAATGCTGAATAACTTGAATTCCAATGGATTTTCAAAAAGAGAGAAATCCCAAGATATCTATCTATCTATCTATCTATCTATCTATCTATCTATCTGTCATCTATCTATTTATCTATCATCTATCTATTCAACTTCATTCACGCCTACTGTAATATATTTTTAATTCACTGGTCTGAATGAAATAAGTTTCAAACATTCCCAGTGAAGTGGGAGTAGGGTTATTTTAAAGTACCAACACAATAGTAACAAAAAAACAAATGGCAGGAAAGCCCACGTAAGTGGTTTCTGAGATGCCTTTAAAGTGATGAGAAGAGAATGAAAATAAAAGGCCCCAAACAACTGTAAAGAAAAACCCAGGGCCTTGTCAGCAGGTGAAAGATTTCAGAGAAGTCCTTTAACAGATGAGACTGAGCACGACAAATGAAACTCCACACAAGCAAGTCCGTCCGTCCACAGGGAAACACCACTTTCCACCCAAGATTAAAAGATACAAACCCATGGGAGAGGAGAGCTGATGCTCGGAAGAGGGACCTTGTGTAAAATGGCCGGTCAAGAAAGTGGCCGCGGAGGGGCAGCTCCAGGCCTGCCGTAGTCCATCCGGCTGGGGATTTGGGTTTGGTGTGTGGCATGGAGCCCACAGTCCTGCACACACCGAGCTATGACTCCACCCAGTACTTTATCTGGTTTTGAAAAGAAGAGCCAGAAATCACTTTCCTTCTCTAATCATAAAAGTAATTGAGTGTTTTTGAAAGGCCAACACAATCAAAACCTTACCAAAAGGATGTTTTTCTTCAAAGAACATTAGTAAGAATATTAGTAAGTGGCCTGGAGAGTATTCTTTGTAGTATTTTGGCAAAGAACTTTTCCAATCACTTTTACGAAGAAGGAACGGTGTGAGTTTAGATCACACTATTCATACTGCTGGCAACTAATGGCTCCCTAAGAGGCAGGGAAGGGCCCATCACCTTCAAAGGATGTGAAAGGAGACAACCCAACAGCATGTGGTGGTTTCAATAAGGATGGTCCTCACAGGCTTGTACATTTGAATACTTAGTCATACTTATTTGAATACTTAGGGAGTGGCACTACTTGTGGATTAAGAGGTAATGCGTCATCCGGGCAGTGGTGGTGCACGCCTTTAATCCCAGCACTTGGGAGGCAGAGGCAGGCAGATTTCTGAGTTCGAGGCCAGCCTGGTCTACAGAGTGAGTTCCAGGACAGCCAGGGCTACACAGAGAAACCCTGTCTTGAAAAAACAAAACAAGAGGTAATGTGTGAGTGGGGGGTGGGCTTCGAGGTTTCGAAAGCCCAAACCAGGCCACCCCACCCTTTGGATATCTCGTTTCTGCACTCACACACCACACACACCACACACACCACACACACCACCATGCATCCTCTCTTCCTCTGGATCAGGATGTAGCTCTCTGGCTATTCTCCAGCACTACACTGGCCTGCCGCCATGCTCCCTGCCATGATGATAATGGAGTAAATCTCAGAAACTGGAAGCCAGCCCCAGTCAACTGGTTTTTTTCCTAAGAGTTGTCTTGGTCATGGTGTCTCTTTACAGCAATGGAACAGTGACTAAAACAGAAATCAGTACCACAGACCGGGGTATTACTGTGACAGAACTGACCATGCTGCCGGCTGGAAGGCTTTAGGACTTTAGATTAGAAAAGAAACTGGATACTTCAAGTGAGACTTACTAGTCTGTCCTAGTAGGAGCATGGAAGACAGTAGTGTTGAGGGCAATTTTAACTGTTGGGGCCCAGATCAAGAAGTTTCAGAAGGGAAGAATATTAGTTAAGTGGCCTAGAGACCATTCTTATGACATTTTGTTAAAGAACATGGCTGCTTTTTGCCCTTGTCCCAAAAATCATCATGAAGCTAAGTTGAAGACTTTTGGATAGATAGCACTGGCAGAGGAGATTTCAAGATAGCCTATTACTGGCTCTAGCATGTGGTTGCTAGTGGTCACTCTTATGCAGACCTAGAATGGAAAGGAGAAAGTGGAACAAGGAGAAATACAAAATATACACTTTGAGAACAAAGGAAGCAGCAGGAAAAATCATGGTCCCAAGGCCAGTGCTCAAAGAGATAAAATATAGAGAGAAGCCTGGTCCTGAATAGAATAGTGTGTGCTGGCCTGGGACAAAACCCCCACCCAGCCGAGCTTCCAACTTCCTGAAAGGAATTTGAGGCCCCTTAAGCAGTGAAGGAAACCATCAACAACAGACAGCAGGTCCAAGTGTAACTGAACAAGGGGGCCGCCTTCAAGCCCCAGCAAGCAGCAGGGCCTGGCAGCTTTGGCCACATGGTTCTGGGTGTAGTGTTAAACATGCAAGGAGGGGGTTGTGGAATATTTCTCAGTGGCTAAGGAAAGCGGCTGAGACCAGGCATGTGATAGGGGTGCCCCTAAATGGGAGGTAATTGTGTGGAGCTGTGAAGGTGAAGCCTGGATTTCATTGGAGACCCCAAGAGGTTGGAGATGCCAGAGTCAAAAGGGGAGATCTGTCAGGAAAGTGGACACAGCATCAGAGAGGGGCATGCTGCAATCATGAGCTGACATCTTAAGAGTACCTGACATCAAACACAGAGACACAAAATTTACAGTTTGCCCTGATGGTTTCAGACTTGCTTTTGCTTTAGTCCAGGATCTCCCCACTATGCTTCTTCTCCACCCTCCCAAATGGAAAAGTATAGTCTGTGCCACTGTGTGTTGAAAGCATGTGATCTGTTTTTTGATTTTCAAGTTAAGAGATTGCTATGAGTCTCAGAACAGACTTTGAACTTTGGACTCTTAAGCGGTGTTGAGACCACAGGGACTTCTGAAGTTGGGTTGAATATATTTCTTGCATTATGATATGGCTACAAACCTATGAGGACCAGACAGCAGAATGTGGTGCTTTAAATAAGAGTGTCCCACAGAGGCTCATAGATTTGAATACTTGGTCATCAGGAAGTGGCACTAGGAAAGGATTAGGGCACACAACACATAGAATCTAAGAGGGAATGTGCCTACCCAGTGCCTGAGAGACATTTCCTATCCCATCCATGTACGGCCACGACATAAATCTAAGCACCAAGATGGAAATACCAGGTAAAGAGAAACATTGCAAAAAGGCATTCACTACTGGGGAAACAGAAAGACAAACTAAGAAAATAAGCTCCTTCAGCCCTCTGTCCCCCCAAATATCAAGGAAAGAAAGGAAAAATGTTCTTTCCCCCATGACACCAATGGCCTTGGCAATACCATCCCAGTCTACAGCCATGCTACTTGTACCAGAAATCAAGGATTATGAGTTTGTTTCAGCTCTTTTGATTTTTTTTATAGGTCTTTCTTGCATAAACTCAGGCTCACCTCAAACCCACAATCCTTGCCCTGCCCCCAAATGCTATCTCAGTGCTTTAAGTGACACTTCCTCTGACTCAGCTGTTTTATTTTGTTTTGTTAGTCTACTCTTCAATCTGCTTACTAAGTTCCTGTCTTAGTTCGATTTCTCTTGCTGTAATAAACATCATAACCAAAAAGCCACTGGGGAGAAAAGGATTTATTTCACCTTACAATTTACAGTCCATCATGGAGGGAAGCTAGGGACACAAGGCAGGAACCCGGAGGCAGGAGCTGATGCAGAGACCACGAAGGAGTGCTGCTTACTGGCTTGTTCTTGGCCTGCTCAGCTCCATCTTTTACACCATGCAGGACCATCTGCCCAGAAATGGAGACACCAGTAGGCTAGGTCCTCATCAATCATTAATAAAGAAAATAAAGCTCACGCCTTTAATCCCAGCACTTGGGAGGCAGAGGCAGAGGCAGGCAGATTTCTGAGTTCAAGGCCAGCCTGGTCTACAAAGTGAGTTCCAGGACAGCCAGGACTACACAGAGAAACCCTGTCTCAGGGGGAGGAGGGGGGAAAGAAAATGAAAATAGCCCACTGACATGCCCACAGGCCAATCTGACAGAGGCAATTCCTGAGGTGAACTTCCCTCTTCTCAGATAACTCAGACAAATTAACTAGCACAGACTCCCTTATCATAATCATTATCATTACAATTATCTTGATATCTTATATAAGCAACACAAATTCGATTGTTTCGTCATTTTTAAGAGTGATGATTAGCGGTTCTCAAACTTTTTGACCTTACATTTCAATTTATAGCCCTAGAAATTATAGCTGATCCAAAGAGTTATACGTCAACAATTTACCATGTCAGAGACTAAAATGAGGAAATATATTAGTATATTCTTCAAATTAATGAAGAGTATTATTTTGTAAGGTCGGGTGGCACATACCTGTAACTCCAGCACTTAGGAGTCTGAGGCAGGAGAATTACTCGAGTTTGAGGCCAGCCTAGTCTACAAAGCAAGTACTATGCCAACCAGACTGTAAACAACACTCCCCCAAGGAAAACATGATATTGCTTGATATTTTCACAGATAGACTCAATTTCTAATGTAAGAGACAAGTACTCTCCCCACTTCCCTGATATATACACCGATGTGCAAAAGTATACATCAACGCACGTGATGGTCTCATGGACACATTGGCAAATGATTGACAACTAGACATTTGTGTAACACGCACACTGATATTTGTGTAACACACAGACTTCATTTTCAAGTCAGCCAAGTACATCTAAACAGATAGGCTTTACTTTCAATTATTATATCCATAAAAATAGTGTCCCGTGAGACAGCCATCTAGCTCCTATTCACACAATCCTAGTACCCTTTTCTCACGACAGTATCACACTTTTATAAGCAGAAGTCGGTTTATCTGTGCTTCCTACTCCATCACAGAACACTTCTTTAAAAAACAAAAGGAGCCGGGCGGTGGTGACGCACGCCTTTAATCCCAGCACTTGGGAGGCAGAGGCAGGAGGATTTCTGAGTTCGAGGCCAGCCTGGTCTACCGAGTGAGTTCCAGGACAGCCAGGGCTATATAGAGAAACCCTGTCTCGGAAAAAAAAACAAAACAAAACAAACAAACAAACAAACAAAAAAAAAAAAAAAAACAAAAGGAGAAGGCTGGAGGAGGGATGGCTCAGTGGTTAAGAGCACTGACTGCTCTACCATAGGTGCTAAGTTCAATTCCCAGCAACCACATGGTGGCTCACAACCATCTGTAGTGGGGTCTGATGGCCTCTTCTGGTGTGTCTGAAGACAGTGACAGTGTATTCACATATATAAAATAAATAAATCTTTAAAACACAAAACAAAAGGAGAGCCCTATATTGTGGTGCACACCTTTGTTTAGCATTCAGGAGATCAGCAACAGGTGGATCTCTGAGTTTGAGGTCAGCCTGGTCTACAGCAAATTCCAGCTAGAGCTATAAGAGGAGACTGTCTCAAAAACCAAAATCAAACAAATAGGAAAAAGGGTGGGCATAATAGCACACATGTGCAATCCCAGCACTTGGGAATTGGAGGCAGGCAGATCTTCAGTCCTCCCTGGCAGCTGGCCTAGTAAACCTGAGGTCCCAGTGAGAGTCCCTGTCTCAAAAGAGACAGGCTCAGAGAGGCCATTGGCTAAGAGTACCCACATCCATGTCAAGTGCTCCACAACTGCCTCTACCTCTAGTCCAGAGGGGAGGATTTGACTCCCTTCTTTGGCTTCTGCCATCACCCCACAACTGTCTGACACACAACCCCCCCCCCCCATGATACATGTTTATTTATGAAAGCCAGGTTCACTGTTGTTCTAAATCCCAGCACTCAGGAGCCATGAGAAACAGAGTGACTCACTATACTCCCCCTCAGTCAAAGACCCTATGTGCCTCCCTGCTTAGCCTCCGCTGTGCTGCTGCTGCTGAGTTAAGTCTGGACTACACAGAGGCTCGAGCTACAGCTAAGCTGTCTGAAAGAAAAAAGTTAGATGCAGTGTATATATAATATGCAGTGGGGGTGGGGGGAACCTCTTGTTGGCCTTACACTTCTTCATTCCTCCCACCCATGGTAGCTGCAAAATGCTTACAAGGTGACTCTGCCTGGCAACGGTCTATATAAAAAGGGACCTCCCAATCCTCCACCTTGCGGCCCACGTACAAGTTTGATATCAACTCCAAGTAAGTCACTTCCCCCCAAAGTCCTGAGCAGCCTGTTTGTCATACACCCAATCTTTACTTCTTATTCTAATAAGATTTAAATATTCCATTCTAATTGACAGCCTCGATCTCAAAGTCTACATAAGGTCAACCATAAGTGAGAAGCTCCTTTATCTGCTAATGGCCTTTGTTTCCTTTAAGTGAAATGCAGAAACTTGGTGCAAGGTTCCAATTCTGAATATCTCGGTGTCAGTTCTCCACAGCAGAGAGAAAGAGACACAAGATGCTGACCTCTGAGATCTTGCAGTCTAAGATGTAGTCTGGACAGAACTATTTAGGCAAATTTCACATAAGGTGTCTGATTTTTAACAGATGTTCAAGAGTCTCAGAGCTGAGTTAAGACAGACAATTCCTCATTTGGAGTTGCCACATGGCAGGCATACTTAGGCAAGGATGCTGGCTACAGATGGTGGTTGTAGCCATTCTGCACAGAGACGGTGACAGGGGCATGATGTCTGTATTCTGTATATGAACCTGACAACTGTTCAAGAGAGCCTTGGGTCTCCTCTGAAGCACAGAGACTATATACCTGGGTCTTCAAAATGGGCCCTACTACTGTTAGCAAAACGAGACTTGAAATAGTTTCTCTGGCCCCTTTAAGAAAGCAATCTGGCTCAGTAGGTAAAAGCATTTGCCACCAGCTAAAGGGGACAACCTGAGTTCGATCTTCCCTGGTCTTGACTCCTAGTACCCACATGGAAAAATGAGAGACTAACTCCAACAAATCACTTCCAGTCATACCGTATGGCGTACACATGTTCACAGCCCCCACACACAATAAACAAATGTAAAAAAAATTAATTAAAATAACCCATATTTGAGTAAGCACGTGGTGGTCACAACTGTAATCTCAGCAGCTGGGAGGCTGTGATCAGGATTGACAGGAGCACCAGGCTAGCCCACTCTATGGAGTAAAGCTCTCTTAAAGCAAACAAAATTCAGTAAGTATTTATTAAATAATAAAAATAAATAAAAAGCATAATAGGGATATTAAGATACACACTACCCTGGAGCTAATCCCAGTATTGGGGGGAGGGAAGAGTATGGTGTCCAGCACAGCCAAAATTAAACAATAAGGAAGACTGGGTCCCTGCACTAAGACAGGGTCCACTAGCATGCATATAATGGATGCCTCCATCACTGTTGATGCCTTGCGACAAGAGAAGCTTGGGGAGCAAATATTCAGGTCCAAACCTGTTACTAAAGGACACACCGGGGCCAGCTATCAGCAGGGAGCCAAGGAAACCTTCACAAGACACACTGAAGCCCAATTTCAAAGGCTGTGGTCCAGATCTCAGGGCTGGCAAGAAGGAAAGAATTAGCCTTTTAAATTATGACTAGCTGTGCCACAGACTGGAACAGACATAATCGTTACATGTACCAATGCTGTAATTAGCAGCTTTTAAAAAGCCAGGCTTAGTGTATTTGAGATATGGAGACGCTAATGTCAGACATAGAAAGGACACATCCATAAACCTATATTAAGAGGATTTTTTCCTGGCTTATACATGCAGGTAATCTTCTGAAATAACCAAACAACATATATGCTTAAACAGTTTCCATTTCGGATGGACCCAGCTGACTAGAGTCTCTCTAAGAATGACCGGAGGTTGACAGTTAAAGAGCCCGCCTTCCCAGCAAGTTACCTCACAGCTTCATCGTGCCTGACCTTTTTCTAGAACTAGCTCTGTATGAGTCATTAATACTGAATATCTGCAAGTATCAGACAGTATCTAAACTTTGTGCAACTTACAAAGTGGGAGACTTAAGCAAGCACGAAATTGTTTTGTGCCTTGGCCCCCTCATCTGTAAACAGGGCTAATAACAGATCTATGTACAGAGTCGCTGCGGATAACTACATGAAAAGCAGCCCTACATAAAAGGCTCAATAGCTGTTAGAACATGAACCACACATAAGCCCAGGCCATTTGTAAAATGGAATACAGAAGCCCCAGTAGCACAAAACAAGAGGAAGGATCCATTTAGAAATAAGGCAGAGGCAACACTAAACAGTGGCACATCAGCCTTCTCCAGCTGTAACTGCTGCCTTCCTCAGATGTACAAACGCTGTGTCTACTATAGGCGAATGAAGTACACTGCCCGTCAATCACGGGGTGTGCATGTAAAGGCATGCAGCACTTGCCATATGTATGACACCTTTGGACATGCACATAAAATGACTTGATAAAGTAAAATAACGACTGCTGGTATAACAATAAATCTTTGTGCTTTAATACATGCAACATAAAATCTATTACTAAAGGACCCAAGCCCAGCACATGAGTGAAGGGTACAGCTTCTGGCCAGTTCCTCCATCCCTGGAAATACACCCAAGGGACGCTCACTACTTATGTCCCATCTCACAAATATGGGGTGAATCTCCAACTCTGCTCATAACAAGCCCAGGTCTCTCTCATTCCCAGTGGAGTCAGAGGGAACAAAGAGTTGCTTCTGAAGCACACAGAGAGGCTTACAGCAAGTGAGCATTAAAGATCACCTACACCAGAGGGCTCAAGAATACTGCTGTCAGGCTTTCCCTGTGTTCCATTCAGTAGGAAGAAAATTCTGGGCATTTGATGGTGTCTCTGAGAACAAAAAGTCAGTATTCACCAAATTAGCCCTCTAGCTGCCAAAGAACAATGGGGCTTCAGCAATTTTCTCCTTTTCAATCAGAAGCAGATAGGGCAGGACTTCAACCCCAGCAAAATGTCAAGACCACTCTCCTGTGCACTTGTTCAACATCAGCATGTGGCCGCTCAGCAAGCGAGGCTCTGTGCCTTGCTAGGGACTGCCTCTAACTACCTTCAGCTGTTTGCAAAGGGGAGCCACAGAGGAGAGAGAAAGCGTGGCTCTGCACTCCCCCCTCAACCGGGAAAACAGAAGAAAAAGGCATAAATGTCTCTTCATCATAATTCAAAGCATCGTCACTAGGTAAAGCCTTGCATAAGTGTCTTGATAATTATATTCCAATACACTCTCTCGGGCCTTATGGAAGATGAAAAACACCATTTTTCCATTCCAAGCAATCTGTTAAAGAAAACCAACATTACTTGTAAACAGATTCCAAGCTATCAGAAGGGTAAATTAAAAATACACTTGTGTGTTTTGGATACATTCTTTAAACCATTTGTCAGATTCGTGTTCTAACAAGATCTATGCCTGGCCCCACAACTTCTTGAGTTCTAAATGAATCTTTATATTCTAACTTCTTCCAATTAAATAATTAATGCATATGGTTTTAAAATATTTATTAGTTATGCACATCCTTAAGAAAATTTCATCTGGGCACAGTGATGCTTGACTATAATCCCAGTATCTGGAGGGTAACGGGTCAAGAGTTGAAGGCCAGCCTTGGCTACATAATAAGTTAAAAACCAGCTTGGGCTATAAGGGACCTTACCTCAAAACATTATGCACACGTAAAAAATAATGTATAACACTATCATAATGAAAACCACTATTATATGGAATTAATATATGTTAATAGAACCCAAAATAAAATAATCTCACAGTATGTTTTCATGTTCTATTCTTTAAGCAAAATTATTAACATATGTACCTAGTTTTCCTTCTGGAAATAGCTGGATTAGTGAAAAGATTTTCACATGACCTGATATTTTCTTGCAGAGGACTTAAGTCACACAGAATATGTTAACTCCTAAGGAAAGCCATAGCCATAGCAAGATGCTCACTGTGGAGGAGTCAACGTTTCGGGAACCATTAGCAGACATGGTTCCTTCATCATACACTTGCTGTTCTGGAATTTGTCTGTGTCCAGTCATGAAGAAACAAGCTATGTATAAAGAACCCTCACACTTGTAAATTGTCTTAGGGTCTCTAATACTGCAGGGAAAAACCATGACAAAGTAGCAGGTTAAGTGGGAAAGGGTTATCTGTCTTACACTTCACATCACTGCTCAGCATTGCAGGAAGTCAGGAACCTGGAGGCAGGAGCTGAAGCAGAGGCCATGGAAGGGTGCTGCTTACTGCCTGGCTTCCCATGACTTGTTCAGCCTGCTTTCTTACAGAACCCAGGACCACCAGTCCAGTGGTGACTACTCACAATGGGCAGAATCCAACAGTCACTATTTAAAAAAAAAAAAAAAAAAAAAAATGTCCTACAGGCTTGCCTACAGCCTGATCTCATGGAGGCATCTTCCTCAATTGAGATTCCCTCCTTTAAAATAACTCTAGCCTGTGTGTCAAGTTGACAGAAGCCCAGCCGGCACCTGTATGTAGGTAGGAGGACCAAGTCAGAGCTTTAGAAAGGACCACAAACCTTGCAGCAGAAATGCAGACTGGGATTCAAGATTAACACTGGAGGACACAGGTGTGTGTGGGGGGAGTGGACACACACACACGTGTGTGTGTGGGGGGGGGGAGTGGACACACGTGTGTGTGTGGGGGGGGGGAGTGGACACAGGTGTGTGGGGAGTGGATTACTAAAACAGTTGCTACTTTTCTATTAAGTATTCACTGTCACAATCAGCAAGGAGCTGGAGAGAGACAGAGAGACATCAGAGAGACAGACAGAGAGATTGATTCTGAACTCAACTGCAGGAATTGGTTAAGCTGGCAGCACACTGAATCCCTCCAGTAACTGCCCTGGACTCGAACTGCCCTCTACACACAACTGGTCTTCACCAGCTCCTTCTACCCGAGGTGTCTCCCACTCTGTTGAAAGTGAGGAAACCATGCCAACTACTAAAGTTTTATTGATCAAGGGTCAGAATCTACTTGTCTTTTTTTTTTTTTTTCAATTTAATGGTACCATTATTACATGGATTTCTGTATGAGGAGAGTGGGTACCGTGCACCTCCATGGCACACATGGAAGTCAGAGGATAACTTATAGTTACAGATTCTCCCTTTCCTTTCTTACAGAACCCAGGGCTGTGGGTTCCAGAGATTGAACCAGGTCAACAGGCTTGAAAACATCTCACCAGCCATCTTTCTGATGTGGTTAAGACAGGGCCTCATGTAGCCCAGGCTGACCAAGGACCATCCTGAGCTTCTGATTTCCCTACTTCCACTTTCACAAAGCTAGGGACCAAACCCAGGGTTTACTACCTGCTAGGCAAACAGTCAATCAGCTGAGCTCTACCCCAGTCCCAGAAGCCATTTGTCTTGTAAATTCCTACAAACTAATTTTTTAAAACAAGGTCTCTCCATGTAGCCCTGGCTGTCCTAGAACTCACTATGTAAACAAGGCTGGCCTCAAACTCAGAAATACACCACTGCCTCCTGAATGCTGGGATTAAAGGTATGCACCACCTCTGCAGGGCTCTGTGACTACCTTCAATTCCTATCAGCAAATCCAACAAGACCACCATCACTGCAGCACAAACTTTCAAATGAGAAAAGTCAGATCTTACCAATGCACAGAGCAAAGGTCGTGAGCACAGTTCAGTGGTAGAGTGCTTGCCTAGTGTGTGCAAGGCTTCAATTTCTAACAGTGAAAAACACACCTATTAACTTTTTGAACTAAATAAGTGCACAGAGCCGATGCCAGTAATTGAGTATTAAAGTGCAGGGTTTCCATCCCAGAGGTACTCACAAGAAAGAAAATAAAAAGCCAGATACCCTACGAGGGCTGGAGTCGTGTGACTGCAATCCAAAGAAGTACAGCATTTCCCAGAGAATATCCACTAGACGCTGTTGTGTGTGATGCTAACACAGACCCTCAGACTGTTAGTGAGGAGGCCACAGGAAGATGCCTGCATCACTGCAGAGCCTGCGCAGGACGTCTGCATGCTAACACACCCTATAAACCCCAAGATCAAATCCTACTATGAAGTTTGCAGTACGCCAAGCTGAGCAAGATCTTGACAAGAGTTTGGGACAGTGTTTCCAGACACGTCAGAGCAGCTTCCAGAAGGTCTCACCTGATATGTGTTGCAGGCAGGGACTCATACTGGCGGGAGAGAAAGAGCTCCCTATGTTTCAGCTGGTGCTTCTGCTTCTCTGTCAAGTCAGCCTCAACTGTTGTCTCCGATTCTTCCTCAGTTTCTTCTACACAAACAAAATTCAAAGAATCCGTTATTACAACTCATGATGCCTCTTAGGATATCAAAGCAGGGTGAATCAACGGGTAGGACTAGTAGATTTGATATTTTCTTCCAACTAATCACTTCTGACCTTCACATGAAGCTTTTCATTGCCATCTCAACCCTAAATGAAGTTCCCTAGACTGCCAAGGAAGAAGACAAACACCAGTGTTGAGATGGCGGACTCAGTCATGGCAGTACACACCTGTGATCCCAGGGGAGGCAGGAGGATCACCAACTGAAAGCCCATCTGGGTGTAAGTTTAAGGTAAACAAGAGCTACACAGTGAGTCCTGTCTTACAAAAATAAGTGAGCAAGCACACAGGGCCTGGGGTTGGCTCGTTGGCTGGGAGCACCTGCTGCAGAATCAAGGACCAGGATTTAGGATCCCAACACCCACACCACAAGCCCGGTGTCCTCACTAACAATTGTAGCCCCAGCTCCAGGAACAGAGACAGAGGGACCTCTGAGGCTTGCTGCCTTCCAGCCCAGCAGAGAAAACACAACCCTAGGGTCAAGATAGACCCTACCTTGCAGAAATAGACAGAGAATAATAGAAAATAACATATGCAGACATACCTGCAATCACACATGTGCATACAACTCACACTGATACACACAAATAAATACACACACACACACACACACACACACACACACACACACACACATATATATGGTTTTGGTTTTTAGAGACAAAGTTTCTCTGTATAGCCTTGGTTGTCCTGAAACTCACTCTGTGGACCAGGCTGGCCTTGAACTCAGAGATCCTCCTGCCTTTGCCTCACAAGTGCTGGGATTAAAGGTTGGTGCCACCATCACCACCTGGCATAAATTTCTTTAAAAAAAAAAAAAAAGTAAATTAAAAGTAAGTGATTGAAGACATGGCAGCTCAGATGTGAGCAGCAGCAGCATACACCTGGAATCCGAACACTCAAGAGGCTGAGGCAGGAATATGTTGCATCCTAATCTGCTTAGGGCTACAGAGCTCAACATTTCTTAATTAAAATAAAATATAAATGGAGCTGGGTGTGGTAGTGCATTCCTTTAATCCCAGCTCTCGGGAAGCAGAGGCAGGTGGATTTCTGTGAGTTTGAGGCTAGCCTGGTCTACATAGTGAGTGCCAGGACAGCAATGTCTAGATAGTAAAACCCTGTCTCAAAAAAACAAAGGAGAGACACAGATACAGAGGGAGGCAGACAGACAGACAGACAGACCATTGAATCACACTAATAAAACAATGGGAGAATTAGACTAGAGGAAATCTCCTCAGACATTAGAACTGAAGCAGGAAATGAGTAACTGAAAGAAAGCTAGTACATTTTTTTAAAGTCCCAGGTCTGAGGCTGGGAGTGCTGAGCATGTAGGAGGCAGACCATGTCCCAGGACAGCATCAGTGCTGTCCCGGAGGTACTGAGACCCCAGTACTCAGGAGATAAAGGGAGAAGGTTAGATGGGACAAGGTTATTGCAGGCTACAGTCCAAGGCCAGCATGGGATGTAAGAAACAGACTAAACCAAAATCTAAACAAACTGTGTGCCGGGCAGTGGTGGCACACGCCTTTAATCCCAGCACTTGGGAGGCAGAGGCAGGCGGATTTCTGAGTTCAAGGCCAGCCTGGTCTACAGAGTGAGTTCCAGGACAGCCAGGGCTACACAGAGAAACCCTGTCTCGAAAAACAAAAAACAAAAAAACCAAAACGAACTGTGTGGGCCCAGTGTTGCGGGCCTCACGCTGCCCCAGGTATACAGAAATCAGGCTTAGGAGACTTAACCCTTTTGTCTTGTAGGAACGCTATCAGCCAAACCATTTGGGGAAGGGGGAAAATGCTTGTAATACCAAAGACTTAGGCAGGAGGATGGAGCTCAAGGTCAACCTGGTTTTATAGTCTAGTTCTGTTTCCAAAACAAAAACCTGTGAAGATCAACACTGCGGAAAGAAAAAAAAATCCCAGAAATAAAAAGAAGAAAATGGCCATCTTTACTGTCTCTCCTCTTCGCAGGCAGGCAGAGGAGGGGCTCCAGGAATCCCTTCCCTTCCCGAAAGAAACTCACCTCTAACACCCTCCACAAGCTTCATTTGTTTAAAGCTGACAACGTAAGGAACTGGGACCAAAGAGAAGCGACTTGCTCCTAGTGAGCCTGTTAAGATGGTGGCACAGTGCCACCCAAGAGGAGAGCGAATGAGGCTCGCTGAGAACTGTTGCAGCCCTCCACTCTGAGAGGGAAGAGGTTCTAGCCCTGGCTCAACCAGCATGAGGCAGGTGCTACTCAGGGAGCGGGACAGTGACCTGGCCATTGAGAAGCAGGGCCAGAGACCATGGGCAAAACAAAGAGACAAAGGTGTATGTGATGTTTCACTTTCTTTAGTTACTTTTCTCCTATGGTAATAGCACACTCACCAAAAGCAACTCAGGGGGAGAAAGGGCTTCTCACCCACCCTTTCAGGTAACAATGAGTCACTAAGGGAACTCAGGACAGAGTAGGAAGCTGAGGCAAAAGCAATCGAGGGGTGCTGCTTACTGGTTTGCTATTTATGGCACACTCAGTATGCTTTCAGATACAACTCAGGACCATCTGACATGGGGTGGCATCACCCACACTAATCAAGAAAATGCCCAACAGACTTGTCCACAGGCCAGTCTTATCCAGGCATTTTTACTCTTCCCAAATGCCGGTAGCTTGTGTCAAGTTGACAAAAACTAGCCAGCACACCGTCCTTCTGTCTTCCTCCCGAGTACTGAAATTATGGGATGCACTACCACACGTGACTACATGCCCCTTTTTTTGACATTACATTTAATATCTTTGAAGGGAGGAGGACACCAATATCATTTACAGACATAATTCTGACTAACTTGACCAACACAACTTAAAAAAAAAAAATGTAACAGCTCTGGAGGCTCACTGGTCCCTGGCAGGCTCACCTGGAGCAGATTGTGTTCAAGCTACGGGGACAGTGAAAATGCAGGCTCAGAACGAGGCTGCAGCAGGCAGGAAGAGGGCTGGCTGCTCTTCATGCAGAAAGCACAACCCAAGGGTGAACTTGGGATACCTGGCTTCATTCTACCAGTGACACAGGTGACACATGGATAGAAACATATCTAATCACCACAACTCTGTTTCTTGTTTTTGTTTTTGAAGATAGGGTTTCTCTGTTTAGCCCTGGTTGTCCTACAGACTAGCTCTGTAGACCAGGCTGGCCTTGAATTCAGAGATCTGCCTCCCAAGCGTTGGCATTGAAGGCATGCACCACCACCGCCTAGCTCAGTCTTCATAATGCTGATTTTAGGGCCCAGGACCCCAGAAGGCATCTTATCAAACACAATTCCCACAATTCTTTTTTTAATTGTATCAAGGTCTGTCATATTCTCTAATTTCAAATTCTAAAGCCCTGAGTTGAAAACAAGCCTGGAAAACTGAGTTTAGACATCTCACTTAGGAGCGGGCAAGTTAGTTCAGCAAAGCGCATGCCATGAAGCTTGGTGGCCTGAGTTTCAATCCCTGGGCCTCACATAATGGAAGGAAAAAACAGACTCTCCAAAGTTCTCTGACCTCTCCTACATATGCGCAGAGGTGGAGACAAAGGCACACACACACACAATCTGTCAATATAGTAAAGAAAGTTAAAGTCTCACCAAGCTCAAACAAGGAACCAGGCAATTGTAGCCTCGGTGAATGTTCTCTCTAATGATGTATGCACAGAGACAGAGCTCTAAAGGAAGCAGCTACTTGCAGGTCCAATAACATCTCACCGGTGGAGATCGATAATGTTATTGCTGCATTGGAACTATTAGTACAGCAAATATCACATACAGAATTAGACCCTTTACCTAATTGGAATTTGATAAATTGTTGCTATAAAAGACATGGCTAACTGAATTCTAATGGTGCTCTACAGAGCAAAGGGGGCCATTATGTATCGGAATAACAATAGCAAGCCTCACTTTTGGGGTGGAGGGCGGGTTGGCTGGTTCTGTTGATTTAGCTTTAAACTTTGTAGTCCTAGCTGGCCTGGAACTCTCTATGTAGACCAGGCTGGCCTTGAACTCACAAAGATCTGCTTGCCTCAGCCTCTGAAGTATTTGCTTGTTTGTAGCATCAGCTGGCCTGGAATTCACTATATAGTCCAGGTTGGCAACTCAAGGCACTCCTCCTACCTCAGTCTACCAATGCTTACTTCCTTTTTTGTGGTGCTGGGGACAAAATGTAAGACCTGGACTCCTGAGCAATCACTCCATCACTGAGCTATGCTTCTGCTAAAATCTGGTTTGGTTTGGTTTTGGTTTAGCTTTGGTTTTATGATTTGAGGTCTTACTGTGTAGCTCTGGCTGTGCTGATGAAACTCACTCTGTAGACCAGGCTGGCCTTGAACTCACAGAGATCCACCTGCCTCTCCCTCAAAAGTGCTAGGACCAAAATTGTGTGCCATTACTCCCAGCTTTTTTTTTTTTTTTTAAATCAGGTATGTGAAGGGCTAGAAAAATGGAGGAAGGAAAGAAGGGAGGAAGGGAGGGAGGGAGGAGAGAGGGAGGGAGAAAGGAAGGGATGAAGGAAGGAAGGAAGGGATGAAGGAAGGAAGGAAGGAAGGGAGGAAGGAAGGAAGGAAGAAAGGAAGGAAGGAGAAATGGGAGCCACAGACAGACAAACGCCTGAAGCCCGTGGAACAGCAATCTAGCCCAGTCCATGAGCACCAGCTTCAGGGAAACCCTGTTTCAAAAATTTGTAGAGTATAATTGTGGTGGTTTAAGAAAGAATGGCCCCCACGGGCACACAGATTTGAATGCTTAGGGAATGGTACCATTTGTTTGAGTGGGTGTGGCCTTGTTAGAGGAAGAGTCAACTGGGGGTGAGATTTAAGGTTTCAAAAGCCCAAGCCAGGCCCAGTGATGCTCATGTTGTGTCTGTCTGTCCGGCTCCCTCTCCCCCTTCCCCCTCCCCTTCTCCCTTTCTCCCCCTCCCCCTCCCTCTTTTCCTGCTGCCCTTGGCTCCACATGTAGAATTCACATCGGTCCATGCATGCTGTCATGACAACAATGGAGTAAATCTGAAACTCTACGCCAGCCCCAGTGAAGTGCTCTCCTTTACAAGAGCTGCAGTAGCCATGATGTCTCTTCGCAGCAATAGAACACTGACCAAGAAAATGATTAAGAAAACGTCTGGCCAACACATACTTACATGCTGCTTACTTATACAAATGTGTGTGCGCACATACACACATCATGCCTCCATACATCACATACACATACATACAAACTAATTTTTAATTTTAAAAACAGACACCTTAGGGGTGTCCTCCTCTTCTTCCTCCTCCTCTTCTTCCTCTGCTTCCTCCTTCTGAGAGGGTCTCATGTATCCCAGGCTAGCACTAAGCTATCTACCTAGCAGAGGAGGACTAACACTTCTGATCCTCCTGCCCCAATCTTCTGAATGCTGGCTTTACAGACATGAGCAGCTGGCTCACTTTCTGTTCTGGGGCTCACAGGCAGGGAGAGCTCTATGCATGCTGGAGATACATGCTGAGCCACCTCCCAGACTCTTGGATATTTTCTAGGCCAAATTTGAACGTACTTTTCTGACAGAACACCTGCCCAGAGTTCTCTAGCTCTGTAACCTAAAGAGTTACACTTTTAAGTCCCATTGAAGACCTTAAGCTTTTATTAATGGAGGTTATGTCTATCAAGATTTACTGTAAAAAGCAGAATTAATTTTTTTTTTTTTTTAGTTTTTCTTTGAGACAGGGTTTCTCTGTGTAGCCCTGGCTGTCCTGGAACTCACTCTGTAGACCAGGCTGGCCTCGAACTCAGAAATCCGCCTGCCTCTGCCTCCCAAGTACTGGGATTAAAGGCGTGCGCCACCACCGCCCGGCAAAAGCAGAATTTCTTAAAAGGCCTATTTCTTTTTCTTTCTTTTTTCCATTTATTTATTTATTTATTTATTTATTTATTCACTTTACATTCCTATCACAGCCCCCCACCTCTCCTTCCAGTCCCCCTCAAATGACCCCTCCACCATCACCTCTGAGAAGGGGGAGGTCCCTCCTAGGAACCAACCCACCCTGGCAATCTCAAGTCACTACAGGACTAGGTACATCCACATCTACTGAGGCCAGACAAGGCAGCCCAATTCAGGGAGCAGGACCCACAGGCAGGCAACAAAGTCAGGGTTAAGCCCCTGCTCTAGTTGTTGGGGGACCCGCATGAAGACCAAGCTGCATATCTGCTACATATGTTGTGGGGGAGGCTAGGTCCAGCCCACATATGCTCTTTTGTGGAAGTTCAGTCTCTGGGAGCCTCCAAGGGTCCTAAAGACATATTTTAACTATGTATATGGAAGAATGTGCACTTAAATGCAGGTACAATTGCCTATAGAGGCCAGGAGAGGGCGCTGGATCCCTGGGGCTTGAGTTACAGGTCTTTGTGTCCCAATGTGAAAACTGAACTCAGGTCCCCTGCAAGAGCAGTGAACTATCTCCAAAGCTATAAATGCAGAAGTTATTTCTTTAAACTTAAAGAAAAAAAAAAGGTATGCATGGGGTAGGTATGCACATGGGTGCAGGTATCCCTGAAAACGAGCCATCAGTCCCGCAGAGGTGGATAACAGGTGCCGATGAGCTGCCGAATGGGTCAGAATGGGTGCTGGGGTCAGAAATCCAGTCCTCAGTAAGAGCAGTATGTGTTCTTAACCTCAGAGCCATCTCTTCAATCCCAGAATTTATTTTTGTTTTGTTTTGTTTTCAATTTCCTGTTTTATTTTTGGTTTTGGAGACAGGGTTTCTCTGTGTGCCCCTGGCTGTTTTGGAACTCACTCTGCAAACCAGGCTGGTCTCAAACTTGGAGATCTGCTTGCCTCTGTCTTCTAAGTGCTGGGACTAAAGGCATGTGCCACTACACAGAGCCAAAAATGTTTAAGTAACCTTCAAGCACACATTCCATAAGCAGGGAGAGCATCATTCTCACTACCATGCAGTCTCTGCAGAACTCTGTGGCACATGCATTGAGAGGCCTGGCAAAGCAGCTGGTGCCTGGTTAGTGTTGTTACTCTGACCTCACAGACCCCACAGAAGGGAGTGGAAACGAGCAAGGCAAGCACAGGGAGCCGTGAAGAGGCCATCTGAGACGGTCCTATCACAGTGAGCCACCGTGACTCATCAGTTCTACAGCAAGTCAGGACCCCATCAGAGATCTAATCTATTTCTGCTTTGCATTTATTCAAAGAACACTGCATCTGGCAAAGGCTGCCCAGTCTTATAATAAATCAAAGTCCATCTGGAATTCTGTAGCCTTAGCATGCCACCATGCAACTTTCCACTTGCGTAAACTGTGAAACTTCAGAAACAAAATAAAAGAGCCACAGGTGTCTTAGCTAGGGTTTCTACTGCTGGGACGGGACACCATGGCCAAAGCAGCTCAGGAAGGGAAGGCTCAGGTCACAGCCACCACTAAGGGACTGGAAGCAGGAGCTGATGCAGAGGACATGGAGGAGTGCTGCTTACAGACTTGCCTTCATGATTTCTTCAGCCTGATTTCTTATAGAACCTAAGACCACCTACCCAGGAGGGTTGGGACCTCCCACATCAATTATTTAATCAAGAAAATTATTAATTGGCCACAAAGGCCAATGTATCAACTGTTTTCCCAATTGTGGTTCCCTCAGCTCAAGTAACTCTAGGTTTGTGTCAAGATGACAAAAGCCAACCAGCACAAGAAGTAACCAGGTCATCCACTGCCATCACACCCTCCTCTCCAGCACACTCCCAGAGCATCCTCCTCCCAGTTCACTCCCAGCACCGTCCTCCCAGAGCACCCTCCTCCTGAACTCACTCCCAGCATTGTCATCCCAGAGCACCCTCCTCCTGAACTCACTCCCAACACCATCCTCCCA
>JANHMN010000010.1:67273198-67342976 GCA_030674055.1 Rhabdomys pumilio | reverse complement strand
CTCCTGAACTCACTCCCAACACCATCCTCCCATAGCATCCTCCTCCTGAACTCGCTCCCAGCACCGTCATCCCAGAGCACCCTCCTCCTGAACTCATTCCTGGCACCGTCATCCCAGAGCACCCTCCTCCCAGGTAACCACCAGTGCTGCCCTCCTAGAACATCACCCTCCTGGATTTACCAGCACCGTCTTCCCTAGGCACATCTGAACACTTCTTCCCGCAGTGAAACTAAGTAAGAAGGTTCCACATGCCTGTAATCCCACCACTCTAGAGACCGAGGCAGGAAAGACTTCTGTGAGTTCAAAACCAGCCATAGTGAATTCCAGGGTAGTCAAGACTACAATTTCCAGTACCCAAATGTAGACCCAACTCCACAAGGTTGTCCTGACCAACGCATAAGCACCATGGTACACACATACAAATAAATAAATATGTTTAAAAATTTTAAAACAGGGGTAGGGGGTACTTAAGTGGAGGAGTAGGAAGGGTAAGACAGGAGAGGGAAGGGGACATAAATAACCCTAAGGACATTTGGAAAACAAACTGTTATTTTGTAAGCTTACTTAATAATATCTACCTGTGTGTGTCCCTGTAATAATATGTACCTGTGTGTGTCCCAGTCCCTGTGTATGTGTGTGTGTGTGTGCGCATGTGGGCATGTATATTCATCTATAGTTTTACTATTACAGGGTGATAATATTCTCTCAGGAGCCATAGACTAACAAAAATCCCAGTGACAGACAAGGGACACCTCACTTAAGTAGTTAGTCAGATCTAAGAGAACAATACAATGCAGACTACTGCTTTACAAAACAAAACAGACAATTGCTATTGCCCTTAGTTGCTTCCTAGATCTTGAAAATAAGACCCTACAACTGAAAACACCACACACTTTGGCCACTGGACTTGGGAGCAATCTAGTTGGAATGACCTTTAAAGACCTTCCTCCGGGGAGTTAGCTCTCATAGTATTAGATAATGCTATACAAACTGCTAAGGAGAAAAGCAATAGCCCCCCTCAGCTGTAAAGCCTTCCATCCACAACATGACTGACCACACCACATAGCCCACTAGTAGCCAACAGCTGTGCAATTGGACTTAAGGCCTGCTCAGAATGAGAGAACCTATGCCTGGTACCGTAAACTTAGCCAAGAACCTGTGGTGAAGAGGTCACAGACCCTAGAGGAGAACCTACTACAAGCCATTTTCCTAAAATACTAGAGCTTCCAACTACATTCTAAATACTTCTCTTCACACCATCAGTGCGCCTCTCATCCCTCACTGGAGTCTCATTGTGCAGCCCACAGAGAGTATTGCAGACATCCACAACTGGCCAACCCCAGAGAAAAATATGACTCAGTGTCCCAGCAGCAACTGGGACATCAACAGCACAATCCCCACACCCACTGCTCAGGGAACACTGCAGAAGAGGGAGAAAGAACGCAGTAGGTGCTAGATACCAGGACAACTGCTGCAAGACAGCATTTTCCCTACGTGACAGGATGTTGCACCCACGTGCTCTCAACAACAAGGCTGCCTGCACAAGACCACTCTGGACAACACCACAATGTGGACGGGCTCTACACCCACATGCTCTCAACAACACGGCTGCCTGCACGAGACCACTCCAGGCAACACTGCAACGTGGACGGGAAATTTTTGTTGCTTTTGCTTTTTTTAGACGGTCTTTCTATGTTCCCCTCTCTGTCCTGAAACTCACTCCATAGACCAGGCTAGCCTCCAAGTCATGGGGATCCTCCTGTGTCTGCCTCTAAATGCTAGACTCAAAGGTGTGTGCCACTATGCCTAGCAGAAGGGGTAAATTTTATCAGAACCTCATCCCCAGATGAGCTACAGGAAATCAATGGCTGCTGAGAGAATCAATTTCCCAAGGAAAATCCAATAGGTTTCCCAATCTTAAAAAAAATCACCCCTTAACACATGAATATATGGGCAAAACAAGCTGGACTTCACAGGGTGTGTGTGTGTGTGTGTGTGTGTTTTGTGTGTAACAGTAATAGTTAAAGAAAAAGAGGTCAAGTTGAGAGGGGTGGAGAAGTGAGGGGCGTGGAATGATGTAAGTATGACATAAGCACTGTATTCACGTATGAAATTCTCCAAAAACATTACAAGTTATATAAATAAATACATCCTTCCTGTTTTGACAAAAAGCTCTTCACAGTTGTCGGCCACCTATCAGATAATGTAAACTACAGTGGGGATAAATAAGCCTAAGCATCAACCATGCCTGTTTACATGGAAGCCATGCCCTCCCTGCTACCTGACCTCAAGCAAAACATAAGGGATACCTGCCTGTATCTCACTCTGGATTCCAGGCAGGAGCTCGGAACACACCTTCAAGAGCAGCGGGGACTATAACACGCAGACGCAGATGGGAGCTCCTAATGCAAGGCGGGGATGCCAGCATAGCTTGAGGAAATGTAGAGGTTTCCCTTGAAGAACCCAAGCCTTGGGTGAGGGTGGCCTGGGTCCTGTCTGCACTAAGTCTTGGCCTGACAAAGTCTTATTTTCCCTGCCACACCTGGGAGGGCAAAACCAGAAGGCACGTCTAAACAGCCTCCAGTTCCTCCCGTGCAAATGGGGGGCATCTTGTTATCTCAGCCTTCATGTAATCCAGTTGCAGTCCAAAGCCCTGCAGAGCATGGTGGTGCATACCCATTATCCCAGCGCCCAGGAAGCAAAGGCAGGTGGATATCTGTGAGTTCCAGTCTATATAATGAGCTTGGACAAACAAGACTACATAGAAAGATCCTGTCTCCGTGTGAATGACTGTGACATAACACGCACACCCATGGGAATCCACTGAGCTGCACTTAACCCATGTATTCCATACATTACTTTAAAACTTTAAAATACAACTGCTTCTGTTTCTAGCCAAATCAAATAGCAACACAATGAAATCCTATCTCGGAAAAACCAGAAAAGAAAGGGAGGGAGGGAGGGAGGGAGGGAGGGAGGGAGGGAGGGAGGGAGGGAGGGAAGGAAGGAAATGCCAGAAGCCAGGAAAGCAACCCCTAGACAGAATGAGGGGGAGCAGGGCCTGAGCTCATACAGGGCTGGATGAACATTTCTCCTACAGAACATTGGAAACACATAGTGCACAGTGCACTGGGCACAGGAAAGGAATTGCACCTTAGGTGAATACAGCTCTGTCCCTGATTATGAAGCAGCAATGAAACACAAAGTAACCATCTCCCAGAACCAAGGGTAAAGTAACTGACAGGAACACAGTGTGGTCACAGACACAGACACAGTTGCACACCCAGCTACACAGGCTGAAACAGGACTGCTGGAAGCCACCGGTTCAAGGTCAGGTTGGCAACACAGAGGCTATAAATATCCTGTTCTCTCAATGTGTAAGAGTGCTTGTCTGTATGCATGTTGTGTGTGCAGCACGTGCATGTCTGGTACTCAGAGACGGAAAGAGAGAGCCCCAACCCTTGGAACTGGATTTACAAATGGTTGTGAGCCACCATATGGGTGCTGAGAACCAAACCTGGATCCTCAGCCTGACAACCAAGAATTAATTGCTGTACCATCTCTCCTGCACAGAAACCCTGCCTCTGTGTGTGTGTGTGTGTGTTTATGTGTGTGTGTGTGTAAAATGTATGTATATATATATATATAATGAACATATATGTACATATGTGTGACATATTTAAATATATATGATATTTTTATTTTTATGTTATTAGATAGATAGATAGATAGATAGATAGATATGATTTTTTTAATTCCTAAAACTTAGAAAGACCATACTAAATGCTAGCCAAACTGTGAAGAAACTAGACCTCACCTCCACTGCCATTTATTGTAGTTGTACAATAAATAACTCCCACAAACAGTTCACAGTGTCTTTCAAAAGTTAAAAAATAAACTGGGTGACACACAGCTGAAATTACAGCATTCAGAAGCCTGGGGCAGGAGAATTGTGAGTTTGAGGCCAGCATGGGGTGCAGAGTGAGAAACCCAATCTCAACAAACAAACAAAACTAAACAACGGGACCACTGAGATGCTTGAGCAGGTAATGGTGCTTGTGGTCCCAGCCTGGTGCTGGGGGATCACTGGTCCTCGGAGTCAGTGTAAAGGTGTGTGCATGAGAGAACCAGGTCCACGGTCGCCCTCTCATCACGCGCATTCCCTCTTCCAATACACACTGGAAATTTAAAGGTAAAAATACCAGAGCATGTAAAAGACTATCCTACTTCAACCCAAGGGAAAGGCAATATATCCACCTACAGATGAATGGATCTGCCATTATATCCACACAATGGAATACTACTCAGTCACCAAAAAGTTAAAAGAAAAATAAACTAACAAGAGTTGCCCTGTGAAACTTTAATCCATGGACAAAGCAGAAGCAGAGGCAAGTAGATCTCTGAGAGTTTGAGATCAGCCTGATCTACATAGAAAGCTCCAGGACAGCCAGAGGCACATAGAGAGATCTTGGAGAAAGAGAGAGAGAGAGAGAGAGAGAGAGAGAGAGAGAGAGAGAGAGAGAGAGAGAGAATTGCCCCATGATCAGACATCACAATACTCAGATGAGATGCAGGCCAGCCAAGGCCTCAGAGTGAGACCTTGTCTCAAAAGAGTTGCCCTAGAGGTGGGCAATGCAGCTCACTTAGTATGCTGCTTACATAGCTTGTACATAATCACAGTAGTCTGGAGGCAGGGATGGGAGAACCAAAAGGTCAGACTCAGTGAGATGGCTCAGTGGGTATGGGCCCTTTCAGACAACACTAATGACCTAAGCTGGATCCCCAGGACCCATGGGGTGGAAGAAAATGGGCTCTTATAGGTTTGTCCTCTGACCTCCACACACAATGCCTGGCATACATTCTAGGACTCTAAACTGCTGTTTCTGGCAACCCAAATTGAGAGAGCTATTCTGTGCTGTGTTCCTGCTAACCAAAAAAAAGGCATAGGCCTCGTCAGCTTCCTCACAGGAGATCCCAAACTGTGCTCCAAACTTCAGAAGACCATTTCCCATCTGCATGGCTAAGTCACCTGAACAGCATGCTGTCAGCGCATCTCTGGAGAGTTTCAGAGGGACTGGGTACCTATAGGATCTGTTCCCTGGGTGGCTTGAGTTCCCCAAGGCCCTGAGTAAGCTCCTTCTGTCAGCCTTGGTTCCTGGGGAGAAATTCAACCCAGACTGCTTCATTTCTCTGGCTGACTCTGACTGACATGACTACTGTTTCCGACTCTCCTAGGAGAACTTAATTTAATCCCAGCACAGGCAAAAGAGGAGAAAGCACTGACAAAGCCTTGAAAAGATAAGGACATTAGTTAAAGGCTAGGGAGATGGCTCAGTGGGTAAAAGCACTTGTTTGAATCCCCAGAACCCATGTAAAAAGCCAGATGTGCAGAGTCTGTGAAGGGAGATGTGCCCAGGAGAATGCCTAGCAGCTCACAGAGCAGCAAGTCTTGGAAACACAATGGAAACCCACATCGGCCTCACTTCAAAGTGGAAGGCAAGGGCCCACATGTGAGAAAGTCCTCAGCCCTTCATATGCACATCACATGCAGGCACACACGTATGTACATAAGCGCACACGTGAGCATGAATGCCCACCTAGGATGCATGAGGAGTGCCCAGCCTTTTATATGTTCACCACATACACACACATGACCACCTAGGATGATGCACAAGGCCTTAGGTTCCGTCCCTAACAATTTCTCAGAAGGGGAAAAAATATTTTAAGTACTGGCAGGAATATAAAGAATTTACTAAAGTAGTCTAGTGTAATGATACATATTTGTAATCCCAGTACTCAACAAAGACAGGATTGTAAGATTGAATTCAAAGCCAGCCTGAACAAAGCAAGATTCTGTTTCAGAAAAAGAATTTACTGAAAAAACTATTGTGGTAGTTTGATAAGAATGGCTCCTATAGGCTCATATAATTGAATGCTTAGTCAGCAGGAAGTGGAACTGTTTGGAAGGATTAGGGGGTGTGGCCTTGTTGAAGGAGGTGTGTTATAATCATGCAAGCACATGCAAGGATAGAATTGTATATGATATAAATGTTAAACATGTGTATAACTGGGGTTACTCTAGAAACTTGTTCAGTTTTTACCTTAAAAATTTTAAAACTGTGTGTGTGTGTGTGTGTGTGTGTGTGTGTGTGTGTGTGTGTGTGTGTGTCTGTGTGTGTCTGTGTGTCTGTCTGTGTGTTTCTGTGGTGGGTACGGGCATACATCTGCAGAGGCCAGAAGCATCAGATCCCTTGGAACTGGAGTTACAGGTGGTTGTGAGCTGTCCGATGTGGGTGCAGGGAATCACACTCGGGTTCTTTGCGAAACCTTTATGCTGGTACTCTCGTTCTTAATGTCTGCACAGTGTTCCAGCGTAGACTTAAGCCAGGATTTGCTTAGAGAGCACAGAGACTGTTTCTTCAAGATGGCTTCAGTTATACAGTGTGGAAAACGGACTCTAATTCTCCTCTCACCAACCACTGCCTGGGGTTCTCTCTGCTACACACTTCTCATAAAACCCTAACATGGAGGCAGATCTCATAGAAGAGAGTTGTATTCACTGCTTAATAGGAGTGGTTATGCCTGAGGGACCCTGATACCTGTGGGTCTGAGAACAGCTTCATTCATAGGAAGTAATAGCTGTAATATCCTCTGTGTGTGTCGGTGTCTGTGTGTGAGAGAGTGTGTGTGCGTGTGTGTGTGTGTGAGAGAGTGTGTGTGCGTGTGTGTGTGTGTGTGTGTGTGTGTGTGTGTGTGAGAGAGAGTGTGTGTGCCTGTGTGAGAGAGAGTGTGTGTGTATTAGTGTGTGGGGTGTGTGTGTGTGTGTGTTCTCTCCCCCTTATGGATCAGGTTGAGCTCTCAGTGCAATGTCTGCTTGCTGCCATACCCTCTGCCATGAAGATAATGGACTAACCATCTGACCCTGTAAGCCAGCCCCAATTAAATGCTTTCTTTTTCAAGGGTTGTCTTGGCCCTGGCGTCTCTTCACAGCAATAGAACAATGACTAAGACAATTATAATGCTTCAATAAAAATATTTTCTTTGTTGTTTTTGTTTTTGTTTGTATGTCAAGACGGGGTCTCATGTAGCCCAGACTGACTTCAAACTTGCTATGTAGCTGAGGGATGACCTTGAACTTCTGACCCTCTGCCCCTGGAGCTGGGATGACTGACAGGTCTGCACTGTTACTTACCAACACTCCTGGTTCTGAGGTGCTGGGGATGAAGCCAAGGCTTCCTTCATGCTAGACAGCACTTTCCAGCTCACCTGCAGCCCAGACCTGAGAAAACTTCCTTTTGACAGAGAAAACCAGGCACTGCACACTTGCATGCCCAGTACTGGGGAGACTGAGGCAGGAGGACTGCTCCAAGTGTGAGGCCAGCTTGGTCTACACAGTGAATTCTAGACTACATCCTGAGAGCTCATCTCATAAAACAGAACCAAACAAAAACAATCATCTGTGGAAAATTTGACCAGCTCCACTAATTATAAAAATGGCTTTCATTCAGCTGCTCATGAAAATACAAAACGCAAGGAGGACATATTTTTCCAACCCATAAATCATGTCACATAATTATAAAAGTAAAACCAGTACAAAGCCTTGAAAAAAAGCTTAGGAATTACCTAATGACTAGAATGCCTCATTTGGTGATCAATAAGCAACGTGACATAAATTTTAAAGTAGAAACAGAGTACTTGCTGTTTTAAAAAAAACAGAAACCGTTAACATTAGAAAGAACAGATCGATAAGAAAATGTATACCATAGAACATAATTAACTTGTCAAATACTAGAACTTTGTAATATTTACAGTTGATAATAATCTGGCTAATGAGACACAAACTCACTATAACTGCTAATTATAAAATGTCATTCACAAAAATAAAAACATCATAAAACAGCAAGAGGAAAAATAACCCTAGAGATGCAAGTTTATTGCTTTAATGCTCTGATAGAAAATAGATTTTATGCCAACTCCAATCAAATAGCAGAAAGCAGTCTGGAAAGAACTGAAGGTGTCACCAAGGGCATGGCTAGCACTCTGTCTCAGATGATTTTTGTTTTTTGAAACAGTGTCTTATTTACCCCAGGCCAGGTTGAACTCCTAATCCTCCTGCCTCCACCTCCCAAGAGCCTGGAGTACAGCTGGTACCACAACATCTGACATGGCCTTAGACTTGATTTGAAAGGAGAAACGAGGCTCACTAAAACAGGCTTTTGTCAACTGTAAGAAGCCAAGTGTACTTACATAATTCTTCCCTGTTCTCAGTAGCTGAGGCAGGAGGACTGTTGTGAGTTAGAGGCCAGCTTGGGCTACATGAGTTGGCAGCCAGCCTGGGCTTTACAGTGAGACTCTGTCTCTAGACAAACAACAACAACAACAAACCGAACAAAAGAATTTCAATCACAGAACAGATCTCACTAAATAGGCATCTTGGAAGAAATCCCCCAGAGATGGACAGAAACATCATGAAAGACACACAGCAGCTTACTGACATAAACCTCACACAGATATTCTGATAAATCTTCAGAATGCTTATGGTAAAGGACAAACCACCAGAAGAGAAAAAAAACATTACCTGCCAAAGGATAATAATCTACTGAGCTAGGTGTGGTGACCCGCCCTTTTAATCTCAGCACTGGGGAGGCAGAGGCAGGCAGATCTCTGTAAGGCCTGGTCTACCTAGAGATCCAGGACAGTCAGGGTGACAAAGAAAGAGACTCTGACTATAAACAAACAAACAAACAAATAAATAAATCTATATGACAGATACTTAACAGTGAATACCCCAGAACAAGTTAATTTCTTCAAAGTTCTAAGAGAAAAATATTTTGAACCCAAAATTCTATAAAGACCCAAACTAACATAGACATGATGATAAAGACATTTTAAGGAATGCAGAGATTTAGGACATTTAGCATCAACATGTTTTGTGGGAAAAATGTAGATAAGGACATGGTTCAGCAAGGTGAGACACATGGAAACTTAAGGGTGACATCAGCACGGGGTGCGCAGCAAGCAAGAGCACACACAGGAGATTCGAGCCTCACCACGATTTTGTTAAGGTGTTTATTCTCTGTGTATGAGTGTATGAATAGATGTATATGTTTTTCTTAATGTATTCATTCTCTGTGTATGAGTGTATGAACAGGTGTATATGTTTTTCTTAATGTATTCATTCTCTGTGTGTGTTTCGCTTACATGTATGTTTGTGTACCATGTGCACCTGGTGCCCAGGGAGCCACAAGAGGGCATCGAATCCCCTGGACTGGAGTTACCAATGGTTATGTGCAGCCCTGTGGGTCCTGGAAATATAACCCAGGTCCTCTGCCAAGAGCAGCCAGTGCTCTTAAACTCCCAGCCACCTCTCCAGTCTGGGAAATAAAGTCTTAAAAAGTAGATATGGCATCAGGTGTGGTGGCGTGGGCCTGTAATCCTAGCATTTGGGAGGCACAGAGCAGGCTGATCTCTGTAAATTGTACATGGTAAAAGCCTGTCTCAGAATCAATAAATAGGTGACGAGGCAGCTGAAAGGCATGGAGAAATAAAGTGACAGACAGGGAAAATAGGCAACTCTGAGCCAGCTCCTCAGAGGGAGGGAACCAAAAGCCACAACTACCAGCTAAGCCTGGAAGCCCTAACAGCAAGAGAACAGGTCCCTCAAGCCTCGAGTCAGTCTAAGGACTGTCTGACAGCGACTCCTCCTACGGGAAGGCTAGGACTGAAGAACATATGGCAGAGTGTCACAGCCATAACAAACGAGACTGGAGTAGCAGCCTTCTCTGAACAAAGGACAGCCCAGAAGCAGACAGAGTCACTCTGGCTTCTAGCAGACCTTGAGAGAGAAGGAGCAGAGCTCTGGGATTTAGTGGGGTTTGGGGGACGAGAGGACAACTAGGGACTGGGTGTATAGCTAGATGGCAGGACGCTTGAATGTAAGCTCAATCTTCAGCCAAAGGGGGTTGGCGATGGCGGAGCACTTGCCTAGACAGAGCCTGGGCTGGATCCTCATCATAGACCAGGTGAGGTCGCACAGGCCTGTAATGCCATAACTGGAAGGGACAAGTAGGTAAGTCAGAAATTAGCGGTCATCCTCAGATACATAGTTAGTTAGAGGTGAAACAAGAGAGACAAGGAGTGGCACCCGAGACCCTGTACCACCCTCACCCCCCCAAAAGGCAACAAAGAGTTAAGAGGAATGGCAAGGAGGAAGAGAAAGAATTGTCCCCAAACTATTCCTAAAAGTAGAGAGGGAAGGAACCCATTCCAGAACAAGATCGCCAGTACCAAAACCAAGTAATACATGCCAACAAGGAAAAAAGCTATAGCCCAGCTCCCTGGATGAGTGTAGACGTTCTCAATAAAATACCTGAAAACCATTGGGAACGCAGAGAGCAAGTAAGGCCAGGTGCTTGATCCCCACGAGTGCATATTAATGAATTAAAATGCCTTCAAACCAAATTCAGCAAAACATTAAAGAGATCACACACCAAGATACAGTCAGCTTCATTTCAAGAATTCCCCTTTCACCACACAGAAATCAATAAATAAAACACAGCACATAAATCAAATCAAGGACAAAAGTTAAACAACCCTCTCAGCACACACAGAAAAAGCCTCCAAAGTGGTGGCGCACGCCTTTAATCCCAGCACTTGGGAGGCAGAGGCAGGCGGATTTCTGAGTTCGAGGCCAGCCTGGTCTACAGAGTGAGTTCCAGGACAGCCAGGACTTCACAGAGAAACCCTGTCTTATGCCAGGCCGAGCTGGTACACGCCTCTAATCCCAGCACTCAGGAGGCTCAGGCAGGTATATCTCTGAGTTTGTGGCCAGCCTAGTCTACAGAGCAAGTTCCAGGACAGCCAGAGCTTCACAGAGAAACCTTGTCTCAAAATAAACAAGCAAACAAAAAGCCTGAAGAAATTTGACGCAGACAGACATCGCCATAACATGACACAGTCTGCTTCTACTGCCTGCAGATCCAGGTGTAGAACTCTCAGCCCCTCCTCCAGCATCATGTCTGCCTGCACAGTGCCATGCTTCCTAGCATGGTGATAATGGACTGACCCTCTGAACCTGGAAGCTAGCCCCAATTAAATGTTTGCCTTTATAAGAGTTGTCTTGGTCATGGTGTCTCTTCACAGCAATAAAACTCTAAGACACATAAAACAAAATATGCTATCCGGGCAGTGGTGGCACACGCCTTTAATCCCAGCACTTGGGAGGCAGAAGCAGGAGGATATCTGTGAGTTTGAGGCTAGCTTGGTCTGCAGAGCTAATTCCAGGAAAGCCAAAGCCAAAGTTACAGAGAAACTCTGCCTCAAAAAACAAAAGAGAAAGAGAGAAAGAAAGAAAGGGAGAAAGAGAGAGAGAGAGAGAGAAAGGAAGGAAGGAAGATTGATTTGACTAATAATGTAGGTAGGCATATGCCTTTAGTCTCAGCCCTCTAGAAGCAGACTGATCTCTGTGAGTATGAGTCCAGTCTGGTCTACATAGGGAGTTCTAAGCCAGCTAGAGTTACATAGTGAGACCCTGTCTCAAAAAAAAAAAAAATCTGTTTAAAAGACTTGACTAATGGGACTGCATAAAATTAAAAAGCTTTTTCACAGCAAAGAAAACCAGCAGAATGAACAGGCAGGCTGCATAATGGAAGAATATCTTTGCCAAGTAAGCATCTGAGGGAGACTGAGTATCGTGACTCTATACAGAACTTGGACCAAACTTAGTGGCTCTCACCTGTAATCTCAGGACTGGAAAAATGAGACAAAAAGATTGCCAAGAGTTTGAGGCCAGCCTGGGCTACAAGCCTACAGTACAGTGGGAAAGCCTGTCTCAGAGACAAAGAGAACAAACTCGCAGGTGTGGTGCAGCACACCAGTGATCTCAGCACCTGGGGGGTGGAGGCAGGAGGATCAGGGTTCCAAGGTCAGACTCACGAATGTAGTAAGTTCAAAATCGGCCTGGGATACATGAAAACTAGTCTCCGAAAAGAAAAAAAACTAGGAAGACATCTATGGTGGCTGGAATGAGAAGGGCCCCATAGGTTCATAAGTTTGATCCCTGGTTTGACGGAGCTGTGAGGGAAGGATTAGGAGGTATGGCCTTGTGGGCAGAAGTGTGTCACTGGGAACTGGCTTTAAGGTTTCAAAAGACTCAGGCCATTCCCAACATGTTCTCTGCTTCATGTTTGTGGATCAAGATATGCGCTGAGTTCTCAATCACTGCCCTGCCATGTCTGCTGCCTACTTCCTGCTACTTCTCAAAAGCGTGGACTCTAACCTTCTGGAACCATAAACCTAACTAAACGTTTTCTTCTACAAGTAGCCTTGGTCATGGTGTTTTATTGCAGCAACAGAAAAATAACTAAGACAGCATCCCAGTGTCAGCCTTTGGTTCACATATGTGCACGTGTGTGCACATAGGCACGCGAGCACACACACACACACACACACACACACACACACACACACACACATTTTAAGGAACAAAAAACCCAAAACAAACCAGAAACCACCAAGTGTACTAGCTATAGGAATTTTCCATATCTAAATAAAACTTAGTACTTTATCTAGCAAAGTTTGAGTTTCTTATATCCTAATGCTATAAATACGTAATAATAGGAATAAGATCGCAAACCCTAGCTGGATATGGCAGCACAGGCCTGTATTTGGATCATTTTAGAGGTTTGAGGCGGAAAACTCATGAGTACGCACAAAGCTGATGCTCAAAAACAAGCAAAAAATTAACATATTGCCCAGTTGTCTTAGAGAGAACAGTATCCCCCATTGAAACACCTCATAGGGAAATATAAATTTCCTCAAATATACACCCCACAAAGAAACTACTGAAAACAAACAATAACAAAATTACTACCCTGATAGCTAATGCCAACTTTCAAATCTTTTTTATTTCAATATGGTAATTATTTAATAAAGAATGCATGATATAATCTAAACAAGTATGACTTGGACTGTAGCTCATAGGGAGAGCACCTCCCTAGCACACACAAGGTCTTAGGCTCATTCCCTAACACATGCACACATAAATATTATAAATATATAAATCATATTAGTATATATAAATTGTCTCTGTATAAACACAGAGAGAAGAAAGAAGACAAATACTACCCAAAAACTTAAACCATGAGGAAAATTAAATGACGAAGAGACGGAGTTCCTCCAGAGGGCTCAAGGGATAAAGATGTACCAAGCCCACACACAATTAGTTTTATAGAGAAAGGCTAGAGAGTTGGCTCCAAGGCTGGGAGCAATGATTGCTCTTCCAGAGAGCCTGGGTTCAAGTCCCAGCACCCACATGGCAGCTCACAACCATCTGTAACTCTAGTTCCAGGGATCCTACACTCTCTTCTGTCTCTGAAAGCACTGGGCTTACATACAGAATATATATATATATATATATATATATATATATATATATATTCAAAGCACCCATAAACACAAAATAAAAATTAAATTAAAAAACAAATTTAAAAAAGAAAGAAAAGCTTCACGATAACAGAAAACATTTTCCTCACGTCATGGTTAACATTTTTCTTTTGATCCACAAGAAAACCATCTCACTTACTTGCATGCTTATCGGCGAGCATTATAAGAGTGTTGGAGATATCACGTCTTCTATAAAAGCAGACTACTTTTGCTTCCACATTGCCGCTTGCAGTCTAAGAAATAAGAAAAATAAAAGTCATGTGGGACCTGAAGTCTCAAATGATAAATGTGCGTAAAGGCGGGGTGTGACGGCACATGCCTATAATCCCTGCACTCGGGAAGCTATGGCAGAAGGATTGCTCAAAATTAGAGGCCAGTCTGGTGTGCATAGAGTCCCACACCAGGCAGGACTACAGAGCAAGACACTGTCTCAAAAAAACAAAACAACAGCGAAATGTGGACAGAAGGAAAGGGAGAAGAGCTCCCTCTAATCTGTGTGTGTGTGTGTGTGTGTGTGTGTGTGTGTGTGTGTGTGTGTGTGTGTGTGTATAAGACAGGGTTTCACATAACCCAGGCTGGCCTTGAACTCACTACCTCCTTGTCTCCACTTTCCTCAGGCATGCACAACCATATCAGAAAGATTCATCCCTCCAATATTAAAGCCACCAGTAATTTTTTCATGACATTGAAAGCTACCCCCTCAAACCCATCCGCAGACAGCACAGATTAAATATAACATCACCAAGCCCCAGCTCTAGGGGCTTAGCCTGCATGCAGAGCAGACCTAGAAAGACACCCTCTGCACAGCCAATATACTTAGTTTACTTCACATAGGAAAATACCCAAAACTGTAAGTTCCCTGGAGCTCTCACGTCTTCTGACTAGTCTAGAATACAATCAGCACATGGCTCAACTTAATTTACTGCAGCCGAGGCCCAGGCTCCTATTCTAATCTCTATAAATTCTGCAGCTTTCAAGCGGGTCAACCACTCACTAGTGAGTTCTTCATAAAAAACACATAGATTATAATAAAGTGTTACTGTAATGTCCAATTTCTAACAAATGTGGCACACACACGTTTCAGAATGGATCTGGACTTACAGATAGATTCAAATATAAAGAACATATACCATAATAAATTTGCCAGTTTTACTAAGATCAGCAGCAATATTTTAGAGGGAAACTGCACTGTGGAGATAGTGGCCCTTCAAATTGAAATTATATTAAATTCCTATCCAAATGCCAATATATTTCATAATGTTGTGATCAAACTCATCCTCCAGAAGCAATGAGCCAGCAATCTGCTAAATGAACAGGCCGATATTTCCATGTAAATAAAATCTAGAGCTCCACTCCAAGCTTTCTCATTTCTGTCTCATTAGTGTGCTCTCCTAACAGCAAGGCTCTACAAAGATGATTAAAGTCTCAGATAAACCCGCTTCAGGGATAAAGACGTTGCTCAGAACATTTTGTCTTTTACTTTGTTTTTTAAACTTTCTTTGTTTTAAGTCAAAATCTCACAACATAGCACAGGCTGGCTTAGAACTGGTAATCCTCCTGCCTCAGCTGACCTAGTGCTAGAAGAGGTGTGCAGCATCACACCTGGACATAAAAATAGGTGGAGGGGGCTGGGCATGCTGGCACTCGCCTTTAGTTCCAGCACTCTCAAGGCAGAGGCAGGTGGATCTCTGAGTTCGAGGCCAACCTGGTCTACAGAGAGAGTTCCAGGACAGCCAGGGCTACTCAAAGAAACCCTGGAGGCAGGGGGTGGAAGGTGGGGTGGTGGTGGAGGGGGTCTCTTTGGGACTGAAGAGATGGCTCAGCGGTTAAGAGTATAGGCTGCTCACTTCCAAAAGACTCTGGTTCAATTCGCAGCACACACTTGGCAGCTCACAACTGTTTGTAACTGTCTGTAATAATATCCTCAAGACTAAAGGGTGTGACTTGGGGACAAGGTGCACTCTTAGCCTGGGGTTTAGTCCCTAGCAACAAAACCCTCGTCCTGGGTCACATGCACTCCCGACTATTGGATGGCTCAATAGTGCAGTATTGTTCTTCCCTCGGGACTACAGTGCCTTTGTTCTTCCTCAGGCCTACAGTACAGCATGGTTCATCCCTTCCATAAAGCACACACAAACCATTTCTCTGAAGGTCTGCTATTCTAAATAATGACCTGTTGAGCACTGGTGGGTCTGTTCCAGTTTCTGAAGTGAGGGTCTACCACAGTGAGTGGAGGGGTTGAGGGTGCATGTGTTCTGAATGCCAAGAGTTAACTCTGAGCTCAGGGAGTCACTATGCTAGGAGATCACAGAGACAGAACATCAAGAATTGAAGATTAGTCTGGGCTTCACAGCGAGCCCTTGTGTCAAAACAAAAACAAAAAACAAGGGCTATAAACATGGTCCAGTATTATAGCACTGGCTTGGCATGTTCAAAGCCCTGGGCTCAATTTCCAATACTCCAAAAGGGGAGTAGGGAAAATCCATGGGAAAGCTTTCTAAGCTCCTTGCTATTACCAAGAGTTCCCAAGTGGCCGAAGGATCCTCATTAAGACTCCATGAAATGGCTCAAGGGAATCTTTGGAAATTATTTACAAAAGCTTGTATATGCAGGTGTGGTAACTCAGTATAACACCAAAGCTACAATCTCAGCACTCAATAGGCAGAGGCAGGAGGATTGCCCCAGGTTTACAGCCAGCTCTGTTTACATTGCAAGCTCCAGGCCAACAGGACAGTCTCAAAAACATGCAAGGGCCTGGGCTCAGTATTTAGTACTGACTAGTGTGGTGGTATGTGGGAAGAGAGAGAGATGAAGCTAAAGATATCTCTCAACACCACAGCACAGTCAGGCATGTGAGAGCCCTGCTGTATTCCAGCATTTAGGAAATCAGGAGTTCAAGACCAACTTCTGCCTCATAGTGAGTTCAAGGCCAGCCTGTACTATGAGTGACCCAGCTTCAAAAAAGAAAAAGATTTTGAGGTCAGCATGAACCACCAAGAAAGTTCAAGAGCAATATGGGAAACAGGAAAACTTGTCTCAATGCCAAGTGTGGTGACACACAGCTAGCACTTGGGAAGCAGAGGCAAGACTTCTGTGCTTTAGAGGCCAGCCTGGTCTACACAGGGAGTTCCAGGCTAGTCAGGACTACACAGTGAAACCCAGTCTCAAAACTTAAAATAAACTCTATAGGTTCAACTTTTGTTTTTGTGGGGTGTGTGTATGTTTGTGTGTGTATGTGTGTATGTGTGTGTACACAAAGAGATCAGAGATCCTGGAACTGCTTCTAACATGGAGGTTCCAGGGATAGACTCCAGCGCAGGTGCTCAGGCTTGGTGGTGAGCAATTTTACCAACTGAACCCCCCACCTCACCGGCCCTCTCCTCTCCTTTCATATTTCTTTCCTTCTGTATTCAGTGCTAGGGCCACAGTTCTAGAAATAGGAAGTGATCGCTGTACCACTGGGCCATGTGGCCTTGAGTTAAATATTTGAAGGTGATAAATGAAATGAAAAAAGTAAGCAGGAGGCATTTTCGTTTCTGAGACAAGGTCTCGAGCTCTTTGGGCTGGCATTGAGCTCCCGGTGAGCTGATGAATACTTCCCAGGCCCCAGCCTCTGCCTCCTCTGTACTGGTGTGCATCGCCACACCTAGTTTTTTCTCTGCTGGGCATTGAACCCAGGGCTTTGTGTGTGCTAGGCAAGCTCTCTGCCGACTGAGATGTAGTTGGCAGTTTCAGACACTGGACGAGTGAAAGTGACGTAAAGCATGTATTTAAGAGATGAAGACATTAGCCATGGTCTCACAGAGAAGAGCAGAATCACAGATGTGCTAAATTTAACATGTCACACACAGGACAGTGCTCTGTAAACATTCAAATGTGTTACCTCTTTGAGTTAGGAGGGTGACAAAACCCGGGACCTTAAACAGTCTGGAACTTTTAAATTCAAAGCTAAAATCTCTTGATGAACATAGTTCAGTATGGTACATCTTGTGAGCTTCTTTTGCTATGTGATCCAGGACTCTAATCCCTGCATTTAGGAAGCCCAGACAAGAGCACACAGCCAGCCTGGACCACATGAAACTGTTAGCTTACAGGCCATTCTGCTAGGCTCCTCCCAGGGACCTACCTACCAAGGGCTTAGGTCATCCCCTGCCACCTGCCTCAATTACCTACCCCCAGGTGCAGGCCTCTGATGAAAGGACTGCTAGTCACCCCAGTTCTCTCTCTCCCCATTCACACGTGTTCTGGCCAGTCTCTCTCTCTCCCTTTCTGTCCCTCTCTGCCTAGCCCCATTCTCTGCCCTCATGGCTCTTGCTCCTATGACAGTCTCTACCTCTCTCCAGCTCTCTCCAGCTCCCTCCTCCTTTATGCCAGGTTTATTGCATGATGTGATTTCTCCTGGAGCTCCTTGGCCTGGGCCTGCCAGGTACCACCCTCCCA
Organism: Rhabdomys pumilio; assembly: GCA_030674055.1. Taxonomy (NCBI): domain Eukaryota; kingdom Metazoa; phylum Chordata; class Mammalia; order Rodentia; family Muridae; genus Rhabdomys; species Rhabdomys pumilio. The sequence continues at coordinate 67,325,093 of JANHMN010000010.1, read as the reverse complement.
GCGCCGCCCAGGGGGGGCTTATATTATATAACAGAAACCCTGCCTCAAAACCAGAAACCAGAAACTTCTCTCTTTTACTTTCCCCTAATCGGTACTCAGATTAAGTGACAGTCATCTTTTGGATGAAGAATGTGAAGAAACACACACACACACACACACACACACACACACACACACATATATATGTACATATTACATTGTATTTATTTTCATTACCTGTTTTTCTAAACCAGTGTGTTCTGTGGTTCTTGTTTCCATCAATAACACATTTTAAGTATTTTAGGATAAGTGGTTGGCACATCGTTAAAGATATTAAGTAAACAATAGTTGAACTAATGACTCTCTAAACTGTCTCACGTTTATGCTAATACATAACATCACTATTCATCAAGTACTTTGGTTCATTTGTTTGCTTGTTTGGTTTGAATTTTTTTGAGACAGGGTTTCTCTGTGTAATTCTGGCTGTCCTGGAACTCTTGTAGACCAGGCTGGCCTCAGAAATCCACCTGCCTCTGCCTTTGCCTCCCTAGTGCTAGAATTAAAGGCATGTGCTCTGGCTGGCTCATTTTCTTTTTTCCATTTATTTTCCTTTCGTTTTTGAAAGATAAGTTCTGTCTCTCACTAGCCTGAAACTCTCCAAGTAGGTTGGCCTGTTTGGCTGGTGAGCCCCAGGGCAAGGATTACAGACCTGAGCCACTAAACCGGTTTTCTTTTCAGATTCTGGGAATTGAACTCAAGACCTCATGCTTGCAAGGCGAGCTCTACTAGACCAGCTGAGCCACCTCCTCAGCCTCTCATCTTGTTTTTTAAGACAGTCTCAGTAATACAACCCAGGCCAGGCTCAAACTAGATATGCTGTTTCTGCGTCAGTCTCCCAAGTGCTAGTATCATGCTGACTCATTTTACAATTTTGTGTGTTGGGGGAGGGGAGGAGGCGGAGACAAGGCCCAGGCTGTGGCCCAGGCTGACACTGAACCGCCATGTGCCTGACCATAGGCATAAACCACCACGCCCAGTTAGATTCTTCCTTCTAAAGCTAGAGGAGAAATATATTAATTCACTAGCAGATGTGAAACATAGCGTGTGGGAAACTGAGGCAGAATTGACATTTGAAAGTCAGTGAAAGCCCAGCTTAAACAAACAAAAATACATAGTACAGTCCTAAATATGAACAGGAATAAAGTTACACAACTGGCCTGGTCTTTAAGGCTCAAAGCAATTTGAAGAAACTTGAAATCTTTTATTCAGTAACTTTGGACAAAAAAAAAAAAATCTTTATAAAAAAAAAAATACTCAGATGCCTGCAAAACTCTGTAATCAGTCTGGAACTGAAAGTTAAAAAAAAAAAAAAAATCACCTCTTAGGCCCTTTACCCACTAAGTCTTAAAGGGAAAGCACATTAGTTTTCAACAGATGACGCAACAATCCTCACCTTGTTGAGTTCCTCTATCCTTCTGATTAGGTACGGGTTGCTGGAGGAATTCTCAAAGTAAACATAATCTGCAAACAAAAAGTCACAGGTCTTTTCAACAAAAAGTTCACATTTGACAGCTCACAGCAGGTTTGCTTGTTTGTTTGTTTGTTTGTTCTGACAGGGTGACATTAGGTAGCCCCAGATGTCTTTAGAGAGCTTGCCTTGTTAACCAGACTGGCCTCAAACTGGAAGATCTGCCTGCCTCTGCCCAGGACTGGAGTACTGGGATTAAGGTGTGCAACAATCTCTTGGGCTACAACTCTCTCTACCCCAGGCGATTCCTCTTAAGAAGTAGGTAATCCACTGTAAGGCAACCTTCAGCAGGGCGGTGGTGGCACACGGCTTTAATCCCAGCACTTGGGAGGCAGAGGCAGGCGGATTTCTGAATTCGAGGCCAGCCTGGTCTACAGAGTGAGTTCCAGGACGGCCAGGACTACACAGAGAAACCCTGTCTCAAAAAAACAAAAAACAAAAAACAAAAAAAAAAAAAAAAAAAAAAGAAAAGAAAGACAGTAAGGCAGCCTTCATTGCTGTTCCAAGCCTATTTCTTTCCTAGAATTCCCACTTCTGACTAAGTAGCCCAAGCTCATCTAGAACTCAACACCCCACCTCACACTCTCAAATGTGGAGATTAGTGGCGTGTACCATGAACCACATCCTGTTTAAGTTTCTTTTTCTTTTAGAAATAGCAGTCCAAACTGGCAAGAACTGGCGAAGTAGCTGAGGCTGGCCTTTAGCTCCTAAGCCTACTGCTCTCACTCTTACAGGCTGAATTTACCAGCATGAGCCACAATGGCAACCCTTGATTAATTCTTTAATTAAAAAAACAAAAACACTGGGCAGTGGTGGTGCACGCCTTTAATCCTAGCGCTTGGGAGGCAGAGGCAAGCGGATTTCTGAGTTCAAGGCCAGCCTGGTCTACAGAGTGAGTTCCAGGACAGCCAGGACTCTACAGAGAAACCCTGTCTCGAAAAACAAAAACAAAAAACAAAAACAACAACAAAAAACCCATGACTTGGTGTAATAGGGTAGAGTGGAAAACAAAGGCAGGATCACAAAGCAGAGGCCAGCCTCGAGCTACATACATAGCAAGACTTTGCTTCAAACAAAAACAACAAAAAGCATAAGCCTTAAATCCCAGCACTTTGTGGGGCAGAGGCAAGCAGATCTCTGTGAGGCCACCCTGGTCTAGGAGTGAGTTCTAGGGCAGCTAGGCCTAAATGGACACCCTGCCTCAAACAAACAAACAAGCAAACAAACAAACACCCCACCACAACGTGATAGCCAGACCCCTTCATCACTATGTATCAGGGCTCACTAATACACCATCCCAGAGCACCTCATCCATCTCTCCAATTCAATCAGCCTTGAACGATTCTTACATAAAATTGTTGCCCTAAGACAAAAGAAAAAGAAAGGTTTACCGGCCCGAACTCATTTTAAACACCAACTTAAAAAATAATCCGCGTGCAGAGTGTGTAAATGAAAGCCATGTAACAAACTTTTCCTTACTCTACCTGGGATGGTGAGGAAAAGGGCTGGGTAGTGGGATTTTTAACCCGTTTATTATATTTGATTCAACTCCATTTAGATCCTTGTTGTAAAGAAATCATGGCAAGTTTTCAGCCAAACGTACAGGATTTTTCCAAGTGTGGCTTTTCCTCCACAGAGTCGCTGGAAACTTCCCACTATGTGTTTACCTGAGAGACTAGACTGCACAGTCACGGTCTACCTTAGCGGCTCTCTCCCAGCTCTCTGCTGCTAAGTGGCCTCATTTAGCCAGGCCATTCCCCACCATCATCCATCAGGAGCCCAGCTAATGAGCAAAGACGGAAGAGCAAGTCTCACTCACAAACACGCCACTTATCTGAATTATTATTTTACCAGGAAGGAGGGAGGGAGGGCGTCGTGAGCAGGGAAAGTTTGTTTGACCTTATTTCTCTCTCTTCTGCAGAAGGCTGGGAAGACAGACAGCAGAGCCAACGTCCAGGCTGAGCTCAACTCCCCACCTGGGGCTGCGACTCCCTGGCCCCTCACACAGCCCCACTCTTAGGGGGGCTGAACGAGAAACCGAAGGGAATGGGGGTGAAGCAGCGACGGTGCAGGGCCCAGGTTCTGCAAACAGGCCTGTCCAGCTGTGCCCCCATCTGGGCCACCATCGCCCCCAGCCCACACTAACATAGAAGCAGAAGCGGGGAGTGGGGGGGGAGTGCTCCAGCCCCCCGGTGCCCAAAAGCCACGCGAGGGAAAGGCCACTCAGCTAGGGGGCTTGCAGAGGCCCTGTCCCTTTGGGGCGTTCGTAAAGGGGGTGTCCGATGCGTGTCCCCAGAAGAGGCCTGGCCCTGAGACGCCGGGCAGGAGCAGTGGGGGAGGGGAGTGGGGGTGGGGAGCCCCCTGCGCCCCGCCCGCGGCGCCCTCAGCCCGAGCTCCCGGGCTGCTGGCAGTAAGCGTGCGCCGCCCGGACCCCCGCTCCCACCGCCCGCTCCCCGACGGGCCGGGAAGGGCCGAGCCTTCCTACCTCCGACCCGGTACATGTTGGCCGCCATGTCCGCCCGCCCGCCCGCGGAGCCCGAGCCGAGCCCCGCCCGCCGCCGCCGCCTCAGCCTCGACCGCCGCCGCCGCCGCCGCCGCCGCCTCGCCACGGGGGAGGGGGAGGGACGGGGAGGGGACACCGAGGGAGGGGGCTGTACCCGCCCCCAGCGCCGGCAGAGCGACGCCGAGCGGGCCCGGGAGGCCGGAGCGCGGCGGGGACGGGGCGACGGGCTGCGGGGGGCCGAAGACCCCGGGGCCACCCGCACTAGCCTCGGGTAGCACACCAGGGTCAGGGGCTTTGGAGGAACCAGGGTGGGGACAGAGGTTCAGCCACTCCCAGCGTCTCTCCTGCCCGCGTCACCTGTCCACCTTGGGACAGGTTCTCCTTTCCTGCTTCTGTCCCCAGAGACACCCCTCTATGTGTGACCTCAAGCACATGAACGCCCTTCTGGGTACAACTCTCCGATGCAGCCAATGCAGGCGACAGATGCTTGCTTGTGTCCCTCCCTCGTGGTGAGAGGATGTTTGGTGGCTTTAGAGCCTACAGGCCCTGGGGCCAAGAAGACCCTACGTGCTTGCAGCTTGCTCAGTCTGAGACCCAGCTACGAAAAGAGCTAGAAGCTGGCTTTCTCACGCCAACCACATTGGCAGGTCTACCATGGTTGTGCCAAAACTGAGCTGAACAAAACCGACTCCCCAACATCCTCTGGCCCTGCCTCTAAACAGGCTCTGTGTACAGCCCGTGCTTTGACCAGGAGAGACCTTCAGTACAAGAGGGCTTCCTTTGCCGGTAGAAGAACATGGTTTCCACAATCTGCCATCCCCCCTCACAACCCCCATCAAACGGAGGGGATCGTGTCTAACAGCTTGGGGTTGCTGGTCAGCGAACTAGTTTTATGTCAAAAAGCACGCCCCTCCTCCAGTTTTTTGTATTAATGGGGATTGAAGCCAGGTCTTTGCATAGGCTAGTCACCCAACTATAGTACCAACTTTTCATGTTTGTTGGTTTGCTTTTAAATTTTTAGTACATTTATTTGCTTATCTATCTATCTATCTATCTATCTATCTATCTACCTATCTATCTATCCATTCCATCTATCCTGTGAGGGCACAAATGCCATGGTGTGTGTGAGTGTGTGTGTGTGTGTGTGTGTGTGTCATATGAGTGGGGATTGAACTCAGGTAGTCCTGGCTGTGCTGAGCTATCTCACCAACATTACCAACATTGCTTGTTTTAAGCAGGGTCTCAGCTCAGGCTGCCTCTGTAGCCTCCTGCCTCTGCCTGTCAAGTGCTGGGTTATGTTACAAGCGTGGGATAACATGCTCCATTAGAAACCTCTTCAATGGTTAATTTTCCCATGCCGAATAGTGAATGGCTATAGATCCCCTTTTCACATTCCGCACACCCTCTGTGGAGGGTTTCAATATGGAAGACCCTCACAGTAGTAAACGTCTATCACCATAGTATTCCACAGGCTGAAGGCTCTCCGGTTTGTGGCCAGCTTGGGATACAGAGCAAGATCTTCTTGACTGACTTTCCCCAGTGAACACATAACTTCTTTTAGGAAAGCCAAGGCATTCCAAACTACACCCAGACATTGTTGCATAATAAACATTAGCCTAGTATTATGAGTTTGGAGTGCCTAGTAATACTGATTTTTAAGGTCTGTGCCAGGGTAGGAGTTGTCCCCAGAAGAGAAGACTACAGATGTTCTTCTGTCATACAGTATTGAAAAAAAATCACTTTATGAATAGCTAAGGCATAAATAAATGGGCTTTTGCCAGTATTACCCTGATTGTTCTGTGGCCTGTTTTCACATCCATAAAATGGAGACGTTAATTCCACAGCACAGTTAAGTTAGGGATCAGTTGTGATATCTGAGGATGATTTGTAAACCAGACAGCAGGAAGCACTATGCAAATGCAGGTGTCTGTCGATTCCTTTGTACTTTGGAAAGCCTCAGATTCCTTTGTAGCTTGCAACGGTGAGCCCTCAGCCCTTCTGGCCCAGAGAAGAAAACAAAAGCACCCTGGTACACTGACAGCCTCGCTGTTATTTCTCATAACTCTTTTACTGGGAGTCCCACGGAAAATACAATGTGACTTATCTGACTCCACTCTCCATTTCTAAACGGACACACATCGGCTGAATAATTCACCTGGAATAGTATTCCAGCATCAGAACTAAATGTAACTCAGCCCTTTTCCCTCTGGCCCACAACAGTATGAACCACAAAGTTTGTCTTCTAGTAAGAATGTTGCCTGAAAATGTAAAGAAATGGATCATAAGTTTTAGAAGGTTTTTCTCATTCTTTTTGAGTAATAAGTGAACAAAAGTGGTGCTGAGGGTGCATAGGAGATGGCCCAGCACGCAAAGATGCTTGTTGACACGCTTGCTGACTTGAGTTCAATCCCTGGAGTCCACACGCTGGAAAGAGAAAACCAATTCCCAAAAATTGTCCACAGAGCCCCATACAATACGCATATCACAGCCTTCATACATGCACATATACACATATGCACATGTAGCTTACATACATGCACACTTACACACATGTACACCATAGCCTATATACACACACATACACATATGCACATCATAGCCTACATATATGCACACATATATTCATGCACATCATAGTCTACATATATGCACACATACCCATACATACGAATCATAGTCTACATATGCACACATATGCACATCATAGCCTATATACATGTACACATACATACATGCACATCATAGCCTACATAGATACACACATACACACTAATTTTTTCTTAAAGCCTAGTTGGTGGGGGTAGAGGCAGGAAGAACAGGAGTTCAAGGTTATCCTAAACTGCAAAGCAAATTTGAGGCTAGCCTGGACTCCATGGCTGGATTATAGCTAGATAGAATGTGAATAGAACCTACCATATATGAAGCTGCGGGTTAGATGCCCACTACTAAATAAACCAAGAATGCTAGCCTATGCTTCTAATCCCTGCACCCAATCCTTGGATTGGAAGTGGAGGTAGGAAGATGGTAGGAAGGAGAAGTCAAGTTTTTCTCAGCTACACAATTTCATGACACCATCCTAGACTACATGAAATTCCATCTCAAAAGCAAAATAATAAGTAAAAAAAAAAAAAAAAAAAAATTCTTCCTCAAAGTATTTCTGTATTCTTATTACTTCCTTGTCTGCTTGTCCCATTTCCTCAGGTTTTTGAGGTCCCTATACTTACCACAATAAGTATGTGAAAAGTGTTAAGAACATTTCCCACACCTGTCTACACTCAACTTTTCTCCTTAGGAGCAGCCATAACCTGGAGCCCCTATTAAACATTTAGAGACCTGGGTCAGAACAGGAAGTAATGGTGGTGGCCAGACCAGACTCTCTAGCCTCCCCTAGATTCTGTGTTAAGCCCCTTCTACCTCCAGCTCCAAGACAGGTTCCTCTATATAGGAAACGCTCAATATCTTAAAGAATGGGGGAGGAAGGGTGGCTCAGCAGTTAGAGCATACACTGCTGTTCCAGGGGACCTAAGTTAGGATCCTAGAAGAATCCATATTAGAAGACACACAATTGTCTGTAAATCCAGCTCCAGAGCGTTCAACATCTTTTTCTGGCCTTTGCACATACCTACATTCACATATATACACCTACACACAAGCACACAAACACACATAAATACAAATAAGTCTTAAAGTAAGTAAGTAAGTAAATAAATAAATAAATAGATGGAGGCTGAAGTTGTAGCTCGGTTGTAGAATACATACACAGCATGCATGAACCCCTGGGTTCCATCCCTAACACTGAATAAGCCAGGTGTGGTGCCGTATGTTAAGGACTTCGTGCCTGGTGGTGGTGCACGCCTTTAATCAACCCCAGCACTTGGGAGGCAGAGGCAGGCAGATTTCTGAGTTCGAGGCCAGCCTGGTCTACAGAGTGAGTTCCAGGACAGCCAGGGCTACACAGAGAAACCCTGTCTCGAAAAACCAAAAAAAAAAAAAGAAAAAAAAGAAAAAAAAATAGAGACAGGCATGGTGGCACACATCTTTAATCTCAGCACTTGGGAGGCAGAGGCAGCCAGCTCTCTGTGAGTTTAAGGCCAGCTAGATCTACAGACTGAGCTCCAGGACAGCCAGAGCTACACAGAGAAATTCTGTTTCAAAAAAAACAACAGATAGATAGATAGATAGATAGATAGATAGATAGATAGATAGATAGATAGGGATAGACAAGAGACAAAGGGTAAAAGAGAAGGAAAAACAAAAGAAAGAGAAAATAGAACATATGAGAGAGAATTTGGCTTTGTCTCAACTTAAGAATGGAGTTCTTTTTGTTTTGTTTTGGTGTTTTTCCTACAGTTTTTCTCTTCAGGCATGGAATTTTTCTTGGGGGGAAAAAAAGAGTGTTCTGTGCTCTGGCCGAAGTCTGGGAGCCTTGTGATATTGAACCTAGGAAAGGAGCCTGGGGGCCTCAGGTATAATTAGTCTGAAGCTGGAGCCCAGGCTTCAGAGGAGAAGCTGTATTTTGTTCGTGTTTTCTAAGATTTATCACCCCCTCCCTTTCATTAACTTACATTTTTTTTTTTTAGCAAATTCCTTCGGAAAAGTCCAGCCTGTCTCAGATATTTTAGGGAGGTCCTCAGCTGTAAAAATGGACAAATGAATCCTAGTTGTATGTGACATCAACAAGCAAAGCAAGAATGTCCCGAGGGGAAGGGAACCTGTGAAGGGGTTTACACTGTCTCCCATATTTGCTTCCCACACACTCCCTAGCTCAGAACATGAAAGCCCAGCATTCTAGAAGGGCTTACTTTTCCTTTCCTTTTCCTGTCCTCTATTTTTCTTTGAGATTCAGTCATACTGTGTAGTCAGGTGGGTTTCAAGGAGCCCCTCCTGCCTCTCTGTCTCCCAAGTGCTGGGATTAAAAACAGACACTGCTAGGCCTGGTTGGGATCTCACCTAGTTCTCTAATGCCCTGGGAGGGGAGTGAGCTGAGCCATATGGTTCTAGCCCCAGGAAGCTTCCTTCTCTAGTAAAGATTCAAGGAGGCAAAGGGAGCCATGGTGGTAAGGATGTTTGTAAGAGTGAATCAGAGCCTGGTGCGGTAGTACATAGGCCCCTAATCCTAGCACTCGGCAGGCAGAGGCAGGAATATCCCTGTGAGTGAGAGGCCAATCTGCTCTACATAGAGAGCTCCAAGACAGCCAGAACCATACAGAGAGACTCTGTCTCAAGGAAAAAAAGAAAAAAGAATCAGGCTATAGTACCCCAAGAATAACTCAGAGAAGAAGGGGTCCGGACAGGAGAACAGGCACAGGTAGGGGGTGGGTGGAAGGGAGAGCTAGTCTGACCTGGGACAGAGACAAGAGGCTGAGGGAGCCGTGAATGGAGCTCATCAGGGGAGGAACGACAAGATCTGGAGGCTTCGGGGAGATTGGAACAAAAGGAGCCACAAGATAGGTGGGTCCCTGAGTACACGTAGGATACAGGAGCTAAAACAAGGCCAGGTCTGGTGATGTGCATGTTGGTCTCCTGTGTCTTTGGAAGTGCCTAGGTAGATTGTTTCTCTTTAGGGAAGAGTTGTGTGAACAGGCCTGGACTGTAGGACTAAGACCAGAGCTTGTCTTCCCAGTCACCATTAGCCCACGACCCAGCCTGTCAGGTCTTAGAAGTAAGCCAAGCCCTGGCCCCGGGGGAAGAAGCAGTTCTCAAGAGCAGAAACAGGTTTAACAAGTTGGGTCCTGCTCAAGGTCCAAATGTGCAATCAGGTAGGGCAAGTGCAGTCACTCCAGTCACTGCCCAGGGCAGAGCGCCCAGGGCTACCCCTCTCAGTGTGGTCAGAAGCTAGCATGGAGCATGCCCTAATAGAGTCCTGCCTTGACCCGTTCTTGTAGGCCCTGTGACAGAGAGAGGAAAAAAGAACAGAAAAGGGAAGAGACCAAAGCCTAAAGAGGCAACCTGGTTCCCCACAGTCCCTCTGCTCATTCTCCCTCAGATCACTGTGTAGCTGAGTGAATGGCACCCATCCACAGAGGGAGAGCACACAAGACCACCTCGCTGGAGACTGTGACTATGGCCTTCTTTGGAAAAAGACCGTTTATTGGTGTAATTAAGTTAAGATTTCAAAATGAGTTCATCTTGCTGGGCGGTGGTGGCGCGCGCCTTTAATCAATCCCAGCACTTGGGAGGCAGAGGCAGGCAGATTTCTGAGTTCGAGGCCAGTCTGGTCTACAGAGTGAGTTCCAGGACAGCCAGGACTACACAGAGAAACCCTGTCTCGGAAAGAAAAAAAAAAAAGAAAGAAAGAAAGAAAGAAAGAAAGAAAGAAAGAAAGAAAGAAAGAAAATGAGTTCATCTTGGATTAGAGTAGGCCTTAAATCCAAAGACAATGTCAAGACATGGACTAAGAGACAACACTGAAGAGAAGGCCCTATACAGGAACAAGGTGTGAGTTGGAGCCTACAGACACAGAGGGCCCAAAAAACAAACAGCAGAAGCCAGAGGTGCTACATTTACCTGCCATTTTCAAGGCCCTGCCTGCATTCCATTCTTTCTTCAGCATCACAAGGAAAAGCCATGTTGGAGGACTAGATAGCCCATCTCACTAATTGCAGCCTACAGGAGTCAGAAGCTTAAGAATATGAGTTCAAGGCCAGTTTTGGCTACACTGAGAGTTTGAGAAAAGCCTAGAGCACATGAAATGCTCCCCACATTTGGGCCAAGGTCTTCCTCAGCCATGTTCTACCTGTGAGACAGGATTCCTCGCTGAATCTGGAGCTCACTGACTCAGCTAGAGGACCAGCCAGCTCCAGGATCTGAGTCTGACAGCCCTCCCCTTTCCCTTGTCCTGAACTGGGGTTACAAGAAACAAGACCAACGCACCCAGGTTTTGTGTGGGTTCTGGGGATCATAATCCAGACCCTCATGCTTGCGTGGGGAGCACTTTACCAACTAAGCCACCTCCCCAGCCTCTATTTGTTTATTTTTGGGGATCCTAAATGGCCCAGAACCTGCTGTGCAAACTGAGCTGCCCTCCCCCCTCCTAACTGCTGGGATTACTGGTGTGCACCCACATGGGGAGAAAAAGAAAAGAAGACATTTCTCTTAACCAAATGCCAACCAATATACACTGAATGCATTGTAGATATACCAGAGACCAAGCTGAACCAAGTATTTGTTTCCTGACCTTGGAGGAAACACTAAATATACAAACAGGTAAATGTATGTGATGTATATGATAATAGTGAATGAATGATAAATGCTACAGAGACTAAAATCAGGATCTGAAAACAAAACAAATTGTTGGTGTGATCAAGAAAAGCCTCTGAGATGTAAGAACTAGACCTCAGTGAGAGTCTAGGGCCCTGGGACACGCCTCTAAGCTTCCCACACCTAGAAGCTGCTGGGTCTGTGGGTAGGAGGTAAAGTGGCAGAGGTGACTAGGGTCTAGGTCACACACAGCCTGGTGGCTTCAGAAAGGCTTGGCTTTTATTCTAATTACAATGGGATGGGGTTAAAAGGATTTTTGTTGCCTTGTTGCTTTTGAGACAGGGTCTCAGTATGTAGCCCTGGCTGTCCTGGCATTCACTATACAGATCAGGCTGGGCTAAACTGAGTTCTGGGATTAAAGGTGTGTGTCACCACACACAGTAAGAAAGTTGTGATGATCACCCGGGATGATGGTGATCTAACTTATGACAATTTATTAGTGTGTGTGTGTGTGTGTGTGTGTGTGTGTGTGTGCCAGTGGAGAACTGAAAAGGGTATCAGATCCCCTGGAGATAGATTACAGGCCTTTGTGACCCAACTGACACAGGGGGACATGAACTCAGATTCTTTTTGTTTGTTTGTTTTTGTTTTTTTTTTTGTTTGTTTGTTTGTTTTTTTGAGACAGGGTTTCTCTGTATAGCCCTGGCTGTCCTGGAACTCACTCTGTAGACCAGGCTGGCCTCGAACTCAGAAATCTGCCTGCCTCTGCCTCCCAAGTGCTGGGATTAAAGGCGTGCGCCACCATTGCCCGGCGCCCCTGTGAATTCTAAATCTAACTCAGCCTCTCCTCAAGCTCAAAAGCCCCATCCTCATCCTTTCCATTGTTGGGATTACAGCTATGCCCCACCACACCTGGCTTAATTTATGTGTTTTTCTTTTTTTAATTCTTAAAGTCAAATTTATTTATGTTTGTGCAGGGGTATGTGGCCATGGTCGACTGTTGTAGTAATTATTTAAAAAGCGGCCGCTGGTGAAGCCAACTAGCTGCAGCAGTTCTGCCTAGCTCAGCCGTTATGTTGCGTGGCCAGAGGCCACATGCCCGTTGCAGCTAGAAATGGCCAGCCAGAAACACCAGCCCTGCCACCCAGGAGACGACAGCATGGGAGATGGCTCTGCCAGTCTTCCATGCTGTCTCTGCAAGGCTGGGTATTGCCCAGACTATCCTGCCAACCATGCAGGCTCGGTACAAATGAGACTCTAATGCTTAGATTATCCAAAGGCTTATATATTTAGTAATGATCAATAACAAGATGTCATTACAATCAGAAGTGTGACCCAATAACCAACCTAGATATACCAACTACCTTTGACTGCTACAGACAAGCAAATATCAGCCTCCATGTCCCTCTCTCTCTCATCTCTCCTCTCTTTTAGCTCCTCCTCTTCCTCTTACTCCTCCCACCTTAGCTCCTCCTACAGTCGGCATGTGGAAATCGGAGGACAACCCACAGTTGATGTTACACCATGTGAGTCACATGAATTGAACTGCCTGATGTGGCGGGTGCTGGGAACCAAACGTTGGTCCTTTGTAGGAATAGAAAACATTCTTGAGTCCTGGGCTAGCCAGTTTACGTTGTTAAAGCATCACTTGTCTCTGAAGAAGATGCACAGTGGGGAACAGAGACAGGGAAATGAGCAAAGAGTCTAACTTAGTCCAAGAAAAGATATAGGAAAAGCTTAGAGTAGAATGGTAGCTAGCACTGTGAATGGATATATATGTGTGTGTGTGTGTGTGTGTCCTCATCTGTCTGTCCTCTTAAATATAGGCTATATATGTATACACACACATGTACACACACACACACACTTTGGAGAAGGTCAGAGATAGAGATCAAACCTAGGGTCTCATATCTCCTAGGCTAGCAAGTGCCCAACTGCTGAGTTATATCCCTACCCCCCTCCTCTTCATCTTCCTCCTCCTAGTCCTCCTTTAATTTAGTTTAAAACACAGCCACATAAAACAGGTGTGGTGTAGAATGTCCTTGGTCCTAGTCCCAGAGATTCTCTGAGGTGATTCTCTGAGTCTGAGATCAACCTGATCTCCATTTCAAGTTCCAGCCCAGCCCAAGTTACATAGTAAGACCTTGTCTCAAAAAGCAAAAAACCTTGCCAGGTGGTAGTGATGACACACTTTAGTCCCAGCACTCCAGAGGCAAAGGCAGGGGATCTCTGTGAGTTCCAGGCCATTTGGGTCTACAGAGTGAGTTTTGGGACAGCCAGGACTACACAGAGAAACCCGGTCTTGGAAAAACCAACCAACCAACCAACCAACAAAATAGGCTCTCCCTAAGTCATCTAACATAGCCTCAAACATGCCCCAGCCTGCCTTTCGTTGGGGTTATAGACATCTGTCACCTCACCCAACTCCCAGGAACTTCTTTTGGTTTTAACTCGGGTACTAGGAAGCTGGAAATAAATGGTAGGTTTTAGCCTTGACTCCAAGGACAGAGAGGAAGATTCATTACTCCTCCCCACCTCCAGTCAAACAGAGGGACAGAGACTAGAAGGTACCCCTTTCATCTGCTTCTTTTATCTTTATCTGGAGGTTGATAGTGGCTGCCCTTTCTGTAGAGAAAGAGACCAGTTTATTTGTTCTCTTGATTTTAAAAAGAACTAAAAATGTTGAGAGTTCAAAGCTAAACTTTGAACTTCTGGATAAATAAATCATTGTTTTTGTCTCCTTTTATCTCTGCAAAGTTTGGGGGAAAATAAAACTTGTATTACAGAGCTGCCCCAAGATACGGTTGCCAGATTGGGACGTATCCTTAGTGGTGACTAACTTGAGGATCAGAGGACGGGCTCTGAAAGGTGGTCACCTGGAGGCACTTTGACCTTTTGGGAACTTTGGCTAAGGATACTCAGCCAAAACCTGTCCAGTCAAAACCAAACCAAACCAAACCAAACCAAACCTCTATTGGTTCCTTTCTGTAGGAGGGGGACAGACAATGCCAGAAACCTCAACAGTGTCCTCAGAATGGAGAGTGAAGGCCATGTTGGAGCCCTTAAGATGGAGGAGAAAGTTGCAGCTTTTCATGGCTTCTCTTGTCCTTAAACTTGGCTGATCCCCATACCAGCTTGATTTTCTTTCCCTGTGTCCTGGCATTCACACAGAGCCTAATGTAGGCCTTCTCTTAGTGGCCGTCAAATCTCCCTGCAGGTCTAACATTCCATAGCCACGGTATGTGTATCTACTTCTACCAATACTTGCCTCACACTCCTGAAAAGGCCCCTCAGAGCTGGGCTGTAGCCCTCAGTGACGATTTTGGGCAGCAGCCTTGATGCCCAACCCTTCAGAGCTTCTCCATTATGGCACCAAAGCTCCAGAAGCATCTGCAGGCCAGGCCAGGCCCAGAGACATGAGGAACGAGGAACCCCAAGCCAGTGGCATGTTACTGGGATCAGATCCATTATTTATGAGTCCGGTGTCAGCATGGCTCCCAGGCACCCAGGGAAATGGAAAGGCACTTGGGCCTGTGCTGATTAAACTAAATATTTAAACAGGAATGAGGAATTGAGGCAAAAATCATTTTTCTTCAGAAGGCAGACAGCACCACAAACTACTTCAAGGCCGAGAACCTAGTAAGCACCACCCAGATTGGCGGGGAAGGCTGGTCAAGGACGCTTCAGAGCAGAACTGTGGGCAAGATTGAAAAATGACTGAGGATGAGACCTGGAGACACCAGGACAAAGCCAAGCTGAAGTTTTCCTTGCCCAGGGAACTCCATGTTTGTGTCTTAGAGATATTCTGAGCTGGGCAGTGGTGGGGCACACCTGTAATCCCAGCCCTTGGGGGGCAGAGGCAAGTCAACTTTGTGAGTTCTAGGTTAGTCAGAGCTACATAGAGAGAATATATGTTGTTGTTGTTAATAATAATAATAATAATAATAATAATAACAACAACAACAACAATAATAGCCAGGCAGTGGTGTCGCACACCTTTAATCCCAGCACTTGGGAGACAGAGGCAGGCAGATTTCTGAGTTCGAGGCCAGCCTGGTCTACAGAGTGAGTTCCAGGACAGCTAGGGCTACACAGAGAAACCCTGTCTCGAAAAACCATAAATAAATAAATAAATAAATAAATAATAAAAGGAAAATGATGGTTTCAAGGCTACCTTTGGCTGTTTTATTTTATTATTTTTTTTGTTTTGTTTTGTTTTGTTTTTTTCAAGACAGGGTTTTTCTATATAGCCTTGGCTGTCCTGGAACTCACTCGGTAGACCAGGCTGACCTGGAACTCAGAAATCCACCTGCCTCTGCCTCCCAAGTGCTGGGATTAAAGGCGTGCACCGCCACTGCCCCACTCAATCCCTGTCTCAAAACCAAAAATAAACAAACAAAAATCCCAAAACGCTAGTTTATTTGTTCTGTGTCTATATATGTATGCCGGCTCCGTGACAATAGTATGGAGTTCAGAAGACAGCCTGAGAGATTTATTCTTTCCTTCAGTCACGTGGGTTCTAGGGATTAAACTCAGGTGGTCAGACTTGGTGTCAAATATTTTACCCACTGAGCTATCTCACCAACCAGCTTTGGGTTTTTTGTTTGTTTTGTTGTTGTTTTTTAAGTAGGATCTTAGATTTTCAAGTTTCGCCTTGTGTTTCTTATCCTCCACCTCATAAATGCTCTGGGTTACAGGCTTGTGCAGACCCGCCTGGCTGACCAGCTGTCATTTAATCTAGCTTTTTCCGGTTGCCTTTTCCTTCCCTGTTTGACCTCTCACTGGTATCTCCACAGCAGTCAATGTCCCCAACCCCCAAGGATGTGCTTTTTCTCAGTCTCTGCGTACACAAATGCCCTTTTCCTTCTCTCCCAGGAGGACAGCTGAGACAGGCTGACATTTTCCAAATTAACTTTTATAAGAATTTAGGGAATAAGTGCAGAGAATACAAGTGCATAAGCTCGGTTCAGTTCAACATTTATGGAGAGTCTGGTGTTTAGTGTCACACTCTGGACTGCAGTGATAAATGGAACACAGTTCCAGGAGCCGGGGAGCCTGCTATCGAAGAAAGAGGCAGGGCTGAGGCCAAGACGGCTTATAATCTAGGAAGGTAAGAGCCACAGCGACCCAGAGCAGTTAACGGGTGTGCTGTGTGCAGGGGTCTGCAGACAGGGCCTTTCTGAAGGTGACATTCTGCACCGGGTGGGTATGGGAGGGGAAGACAGTAGGATTTTCTTTATTCTATTTTGGTGTGTTTGGTTTTGACTGTATGTTTTTCCTGGGTCCTATGACGGAGGGTTTTGTTTGATCATTTGGGCTTTGTATTTGGTTTTTGAGACAAGGTTTCACTGTGTAGCCCTGGCTGGCTTGGAATTCCCAGCAATCCTTCTGCTTCTAAAAGTACACTACCATGCCTAGCAGTCAAAGGAGTTTTGACTTACTACCATGAGCATAGAAGAAATGAAAAACCAACCTGACTAGATTTGTATTGAAGACGTGTGAGAGTAGACTTATTATTATTACTATTATTATAATTATTGTTGGCATAAATGCCAAAGTGTGTGCACTTGTAAAGGTCATAGAACCAACTTTATAGACTTAGTTCTCTCCTTACAGTCTTACGTAGGTCCGAGGGACTGAACTCAGGTTAGCACGCTTGTGTAGCAAGCACCTTTTCCCTCTGAGCTATTTCACTGACTGTAGTCTTAAAGACAGGTAGCTGAAGGTAGCCTGTGTGGCCAAGTCTTGTTATGTAGGCAAGCAGGCCTGGAATTCCTGACCCCCTACCTCTACCTCCCCAGTGCTGGAACAATAATGCTGTGCTGGAATCTAACCTGGAGCTTCACACATGGTTAATGTCAGCTTCACAGGACGTGGAGTCACCTAAGTCACCTAGGAGACAAGCCTCCAGGCACACCTGTGAGGAGTAATTAGGTCCAGAGCACGCCTGTGAGTAGGTTCCTGGATGGGGGAGGGGACACTAAAAGGAAGCAGTATAGTTGTCTGGGGCTGGGTCCTGAACTAAATAAAAGAGGAAAATCTAGCCCAGGAGGAACATTCATTTTGCGGATGCCATGTGCCCAGCTGACTTGAATTTCCTGTAGTGACGAACCTATTGATCAGGGAGCTAACATAAATTCTTTTCTTTTGAGTTGCTCTTGACAGGGTATTTTATCACAGCAACAAGAAAAGAAACTAAGACACTCGCTCAAGATTACCCTCCTCCGTCCCCTCCTCCTAAATTTGGTGGTTTTCGTGGTGCAACACTGTCCAAGAACGGAGTTATGTGAGGAGACAAAGTCTCCTGCTGCCCAGGCTGGCCTTGAACTTGGTATGTAGCTGAGAATGAACTTGTTGATCCTTTTGATGTTACGTCCTGAGTAATGGGATGACAGGTTTGCTATTCCACACCTAGTTTTTATCCATTCTTTCAATCAAGCTCAGCCGTCTACCAACTGACTGACATCCCCAGCCTCCCAAGACTTACTTTAAAATCAACAGAAGGCAGGTAGAGGTTGTACCTCAGTAGTAACTCCCATCTGCCACGCACACACAGCCCTAGGTGCCGTCTCCTGCACCACAAGCAAACACACATAGCAGAAATACTCCCGAGGAGGCAGCGGTATAGTTAGCAGAACAGCAGTTGCCTAACGTGCAGAGTCACAAGAGTCAATCCTTAGGACCCAAAATACAATTTAATTTCATTTTAAAATATTTCCAGCCAAGCATGATGAATCACGCCTTTAATCCCAGCATGCTGGAGGCAGAGGCAATTAGATCTTGTGAATTCAAGGTTAGCCTGGTCTACATATCAAGTTCCAGGCTAGCCAGAGAGCTACATTGTAAAAACCTGGGGATGTTGTTGTTATTGCTGATGTTTGTTTTGTTGGTGGTGTTGTTTTAAAGAGAAAAAAGTGTTTTCCAGAAAAGCATGGAAAACTAGAGCTCATTCCTAATGAGCTCTAATGCTAATTAATACCTAAGTTCCATTTTCCCTTTTGGGGAACCCATTTATGAGGCGGGCAGTATTATTTATTGCCTTCAGACAGAAGAAATCCCAGCAACAGGGTCGGAGAGAGGGCTCAGACCTGGGCTCTCAGAACTCACACAGCCCTCTATAACTCCAACTCCAGGGAACTTTGATGCCTCTGGGGAACCTGTACTCATATGCACACACCACCTCCCAAACATATACACAACTTAAAGTGAGATACATCTTTTATATATATATGAGTCCTGAAAGATGAGGTTACCAGACCCGATAAATATATAATGTGATTATGTGATTATTTATGATTGTTTCATTTATTTATTTATTTATTTTATTTTATTTTTTTTCAGAGCTGAGGACCGAACCCAGGGCCTTGTGCTTGCTAGGCAAGCACTCTACCACTGAGCTAAATCCCCAACCCCTTCATTTATTTTACTTGTAGTGTGTGTGTGTGTGTGTGTGTGTGTGTGTGTGAGAGAGAGAGAGAGAGAGAGAGAGAAACAGAGACAGAGAAAGAGAGAGACAGAGAGAAAGAAAGAGAAAGAGAGAAAGAGAGAGAGAGAGAGAGAGAGAGAGAGAGAGAGAGAGAGGTAGGTGTGCAGGTCAGGTGCCCACTGAGGCAAGAAGAAGGCAATGAATACCAAGGAGCTGAAATTCTAGGCAGTTCTGAGGTGTCTAAATGGGTGCTAGGAACCAAGCTCAAGTCTTACAGAAAAGCACACTGCTTTTAGCCACTGAGCCATCTTTCAAACCGGTTTGTTTAAACACTACTGTTGACTGAACCCAGAGTTTCTAACCTGCTAAGCAAATGCAAATTCCCTCTCTCTCTCTCTCTCTCTCTCTCTCTCTCTCTGTTTCTCACTGAGCCATATCTGTAGGCATCTTTTTTTATTATTTAATTTTTTTTCTTATTCATTTTATGTCCTGTTCATTGCTCCCCCCACCCCCAGATCTTTTACATTTAATTTTAATTTAATTTAATTTAATTTTACATTTAATTTTGAGACCTAGTCTTCCATAGTTGCCCAGGTTGACATGAAGGTATACTGGGATCCAGTCAGACCTTAAACCTCATCCACCTGCCTCATCTGGCTGAATAGCTGGACTTACAGACCCACACCATCAGGTCTGGTTCCAGAAGTGGAGACTTCAAGTGCTCTTTGGAAAGCTAGTTGTGTTAGATGGCATTTTGCTGGGGCAAACACGTAAAGGAGCATTTTGTTAAAGTGGACACAAGTGAAAGGCTAAGGCAGACTTGAGAAGGAATGTTTCACTGAAGCAGTCACAGGAGAGAGGATCTTCTGCTAAATCAAACACATGAAAGGACACATGATGAGAGAGTCTTTCCTAACAACACACAACATGCATTATTGGTCTGCCTTACATTGGTAGTTGAGCTGCATTTGTCAGGACTCCATAGAGAGAAATGCACCAAAAAACTTCTAGTGGTGTGCTGCAGTTTCTTGCTGTTGCCACTGGCTCGGGCTGATTGGCAGAGTGATGTCAGCTGAGACAGATGCGTGTACACGTGATGTTTGGAAGGAGTATAAATAGGACTCCACACACAGTTGGGGCGGAGAGTGGGGGGAACTTTAGTTTGGCTTGCTGGTACAGCTAGCTGTCCAATGCTTGTTAGTCTCCAGTCTTTGCTGATCTTTGCTTCCCTGAGAGAGGCACAGCTGAGAACTTCTGGCGTCCCTCCTAGTCCTTCATGCTGACTCATACTGAGGTCTGGCTCAAGGCTGAGGTCTGGCTGTCTCTGCTAGGTAGTTCCACCACTACTGATTCATGTTTGCTATCCCGACTCTACTGAGCAGGACTCCTGGTGTATCCATGAAGTGTTTTTGAGTGAATCGAGTGAGCTGCCACTGCTGACCTATGAACTGAACTGCCAATTTCCAGATAACACAGATAGGATTTGAACTAAAGAACCTTTCTAAACAGGTCCACTTCCCCATATCTTTTCTTTTCCACTTCCTCTGGTGGATGATGGGCTAAAAGGGAAGTTTAAAGTGTTTAAGAACCATCGCTAAAAATAGGTTTAGAAAAAATTAAAGTTACAGGATCCTACACAGTTCTTGTCAAGAATCAAAGAGATGAATATTTGGGGGCTCCTAATAGATTTAGTCACTTTCTTACAAGGTGCAGCACTTGAAAAAGTAGTTCTTTAAGCCTGGAAGACTACCAGAGTGTAAGAATTGTTAGATATGTCTTTCTTTTGCTGGGAAGTGGAGGGTTGTTTTGCTGTTAGTGATGGTGTGTGTTTTGTTTTGTTTTTAAACATCTCATTAACTTTTGAGACCAGGCTAGCCTGAAACTCACAGATATCCACTTACCTCTGCCTGCTGAGTGCTGAGACCAAAGGCTTTCTCCATTTTTTTCTTCATCAAAATAGTTAGCACTCTTCTTAGGCCTCTGAAGAATTAACTGAGAAACAAAGCTACAGGATTACAGGATCCTACACATAGGATCCGTACATATCATTAACTAGATAGGAATGCTAGGCAATCACTGGAAAACTGTGTGGTTGTTACTGGGAATTAAATGCAAGGGCTGAAGAAAGGGCAGCAGGCATTGTACCTCTGGGCCACAACCAACAGCTACTTAATATGCCACTCAGGCTGGCCTGGAACTCAGAGCAGTCTATGGAGACAAAAGGCCAAAAATCAAAGCAGAATCTCATATTTTAACAATCAGGCCACAAACCAGGTGTGATGGTGTGCACACATCATCCCAGCACTTGGGAGGTCTAGAGGCAAGAGGGTCACAGGTTCAAAGCAATTCTTAGCTACATAGCAAGTTTGGCATTGGGTGGGGGTAGGATATTTGAGTTTATTTTTGTTTTATTTTGGTTTGTTTGGTTTTGGTTTTTGGTTTTTGCAGTTCAGGGCTGGCCTTGAACTCATTCTTTAGCCCAGGCTGGCCTACCTAGGATCCACATATCTCAAACTCCTGAGTATTTGGGATTGTAGGCCTCAGTTACCAGGACTGGCTGGCTGCTGCTTTTACACACTGTATTTTAGTAAATTATCTTTGTCTGTTTGTGTCCTTTATAATTTTCTCTTATAGTGTGCCTAAAAGGCTTTCCATATCCTACCCTGTCTACAGGGTACAGCTCCCCTACTTTAACCTAAGTGTGAGGTATTACAAATGTAAGCCACCATGCCTAACTTGAAATTCTGCCTTTTTTGTGGAGAGGTCAGTACTGGGAATTGAATCTGGTGCCCTGATCAAGTACCCCTTACCATTTTGATCTATATCCCTGCACCTTAAACTTCTGCTCCTCCCTCTACTTCTGGTCCTGGGATTACAGGTGTGTAGCACCATGCCCAGCTGCTGTGCTGAGGATCAAAGCTGGGCTTCTGCATGCTTGGGAGGCATCAGCCAGCTGAGTGCATCTCCGTCACAAATTAGTGCGTACATATTTTTGTTTTGTTTTATTGACACAGGTTCTTATTATGTATCTCTGGCTGTCTTGGGACTCACTCTATAAACTAGGCTGGCTTCAAACTCACAGAGATCTGCCTGCCTTTGCCTCCCAAGTGGCAGGCTTAAAGACATACACTATGCCCAGCTCCAGAAACCATTCATTCATTCATTCATTCATTCATTCATTCATTCATTCATTCATTCTAGTATTTAAGAGGAGATATAGTCCTATTTATTTATTTATTTTTTTATTTATTTTAGTATTTAAGAGGGGATATAGTTCCCTGAGACTGGAGTTGCAGGAGGGTGTGAGCAACCCAACATGGGTGCTGGGAATCGAACCCTGATCCTCTGCAAGAGCAGCAAGTGCTCTTAATCACTGAGCCATCTCTCCAGCCCTCCCCCCTCCCCCAGAAATTTTAATAAATCCTAATATGTTATATTTTCATCAAAATAATTTGTTTTATGTATTTATGTTTGGATGTTTGAGATGGTCTCACTGTGTAGCCTGGAAGTCACCATGCTGACCATGCTGGCCTCGAACTTACAGAGATCAGCCTGCTTCTGCGTGGATTGAAGTTGTACACCACTGTACCCAGCAAAAATCCTTTTTGCTACTTAGGGGGACTTAAGTAGAAAAGACATGAATATAAACAACCAAGGTTGTTGGGCCAGGGTTGTCATATCTCTTCGGCGCCTGCACCTTCCTTGCCTTACACAACCCTGTCTCCACTGGAGCCCAGAAGTCTGCTGGCTGGAGAGCAGACAGGAGGGACAATGAGGGAGGCAGGAAGCTTCAGCCTCCAGTGATCCCTCACTCTGCTCCTGAGCTCAGGACAGCCTTCTCTCCTCGTGAGATTTCCTTTTTTAAAGATGTGAAGTTAGTTTACATAGACAATAGACTCCTCACTAATATAGCCAAGGTGCCAGGCCACTGGTGCTGTGAGTGCCAGCCTGAAAGGAGATTCGCTGCAGGAGACAATGGGGCTGCAGTAGGATTTCAAGCCAGCATGTGTGGCAAGTGTTTTAGAAACACCCACAGAAGCCACTGGAAAAACAAATTAGAGAAGAAAAGCAAGACAGATATAAAGAGTCTGCTTCTATTTGATTTTTTATTTTTTTAATTAAAAAAATTATTATCATCAATCTGTGTGTGTATACATGTGTGTATGTGAATGTATATGTGTATATGTGTATATAAGTGTATGTTTGTATCTGTATTGCATGTATGCATATATATGCATATGTGCATATGCATGTATATATGTGTGGGTGTATATGTGTATGTATGTTTATGTGTATCTGTACATCTTTGTGAATGTGTGTGCATGACTATGTGTGTATATGTGCATGTATGAGTGTGTATATGTATTTGTGTATATGTAAATGTGTATAGGTATGTATGTGTACATGTATGAGTCTGTGTGTGTATGTGCATATGTGTCTGTATGAGTATGTATATGTGTATATGTGAATATTTGTATATGTGTATGTATGTATATATGTGTATATGTGAATGTGTGTATATGTATGTATGTGTGCATGTATAGGTAGGTGTGCATGTGTGTATGGGTATGTATGTGTGTGCTTATGTGTGTATGTGTATGTGTGTGTATACGTGTATATGTGTATATGTGAATATGTGTATATGTGAATGTTTATATATATGTATGTGTGTATATATGTGTATATGTATGTATGCGTGCATGTATAGGGGTGTGTGTGTGTGTGTGTGTGTGTGTGTGTGTTTGTGTGATTCATGAGAGTGCTTGTTCCAAAGTACCTATGCATTCAAAGGAAAACTTTTAGGAGGGTTCTCTCCTCCCACTGTGGGGCCCAAGGGGTTGAACTCAAGTCATCAGGCCTGCACCGCAAGCATTTTTCTCAGAGGGAACTTTTCATCAGCCCCTTGTTTTCTTTTCTGAGACAAGGTCTATCTGAGGATAGGTAGGGCAGGCTGGACTAGTGCTCATTCTCTGCAGACTGGTTTATCTGGAGTTTCTTCTTGTTGGAATACAATCTCACTCTATAGCCTAGGCTCAGTTTGGACTCACTATATAGTCCAAGGGCTGGCCCTAGAACTTACGGCAATCCTCCAACCTCAGCCTCCTAAGTGCTGAGGTTTACAGCTCTGTGTTACCATGCCCTGCTATAAGTCAAATTTTAAAGAATTTTTAAAAAGATATTTTCTAGGATCAAGGATAGTGATCCCTTCCTTTAATGCCAGCATTCATGGGGCAGAGACAGGCAGATGCCTTTGAGTTTGAGGCAGCCTTGTCTCCATAACAAGTTCTAGTCTAGATTAGGCTATATAGTGAGACTGTGTCTCAAAAAAACCCATAAATGTACATGTGAATTAACTGGGTCCTATGGTTGTTCTGTTTTTAATTTTTTTGAGGAACCCCCAAATTGATTTTCATAACTGTGTGTTAATTTGTACTTTCAACAGCATGAACAAGGAAGTGTTCCTCTCTCCCATCTCCTTTGGTGACAGACTTCTCTCTCCAACCCCCCACCCTCCTGCAACTAGCTCTGTAAACCAGGCTGGCCTTGAACTTTCAGATATATGCCTGCCTCTGCCTCTGCCTCCAGAGTGCTGGGATCAAAGGCATGTGCCTTTAATGGACTTCTTCAGAAAGCCATTCTGACTTGGTGAGATGGTATCATAAAGTAGTCTTAATTTTCATTTCCCTGGTACTAAGGAAACTGAACACATTTAAAAATAGTTATGTGGCAATTTGTGTTTCTTTTGAAAATCATTCATTTCATTAGTCCCTGTCTGACACAGAGCTAGTAAAGATTTTTCTCCCCTCTCGTGGGCTGTCTGTCTGCTTTGCTGAGTTTTGATGTTGTTATGTAGAAACCTGTTAATGTCATGGTGTCTCATCTGTTGATTCTTTGGGTTAGTTTCTGTGCTCTTGACGTTCTCTTCAGTGAGTATTCCAGTGTCTGAAGAGTATTTCCTATGGTTTCATCTAGAAGTTACGGTGTTTCAGCTTTTAAAATTAAGGTCTTTGACTCATTTGAGATTGAATTGATTTTTGTGCAAAGAGAAAAATATGAATCTAATTTCACTCTTGTGCAGGTGGATATCCAGTGTTGCCAGAACCATTTGTTGAAGAAGTTGTCATTTTTCTGCTGCGTGTTTTTGCCTCCTTTGTCAAAAAATTAGGTGGCTGTAACTTTACTGGTTTATTTCCAGGTCTTTCATTCTGTCCCACTGCTGTGCCTGTGTGTTTCTTATGCCAGGACCACATCTCTTTATCTCTATAGCTTTGCAGTATAATCTGAAGTGGGCTGTTATAATCCCTCCAATTGTGTTCTTATTCCTTAAAATAGCTTTGACTAGCTGAGCAGTGGTGGTGCATACCTTTAGTCCCAGCACTCAGGAGGCAGAGGCAAGTAGATCTTTGTGAGTTCGAAGCTAACCTAGTTTACAGAGTGACTTCCAAGACAGCTAGCGCTACTCAGAGAAACTCTGCCTTGAAAACAAAACAAAACAAAACAAACAAACAAACAAACACAGATTGCTTTGGCTATCAATGGTTTTAGTGGTTGCAGAGGTGTGGGAATCGCTGCACAAATCACTCAGATACCAATCTCAGTCAAACAGGGCCGGGCATACTCCAAGACTAATTAATCAGGGATATAGTGCAGACCTGGAAGCTAAACTGTCACCCAGAGCCATAATCTTACAGAGTCTTTAAGCCTGGAATCCATGAATATCTGTGTCAAGTTACCCCACCAATCAGAAGGTAGGGATAGGGGACTTCCTTAGGAACATGTCTTCGTTGTTCATTCATCCTGTTTCTATTGATTGTGCTATTTAACCATGGCGGGTGGTTTGACTTGCCAACCAGTATGGGACTTGGCTACCATTCATGTCCTAACTTGCCAACCAGGATGTCAGTTACTCAAGAACATGTCTCTTTCTGTCAAATAGGATGTCAATTCCCAGGGAGGTATTGGGAACTTAAAACTTTATTCGAACCCTATTCAAAATGGAAGTTTTATTCTAAATAGCTTCATATATTTGTGCAGGTGTCTCTCTTACGTTTGGGTCTATCCAGGGGCAGCTTTTAAAGGCAAAAACCATAAAAGCTCATACATTGGTGCAGGAAGTGTGCTTGGCAGTTGGTTTGGGTCCAAGCGTATTGTCGCTAACTGCACAAAGCAGTCTTCACTGACCTCTATTGTGGTTGTTTTCCAAGAACATTAAGGCACAGAACATAGCAGAATATGTAATTAACTTGGGCATGAGAAAGTTTCCTAGGAACAGCAGAAATAGCATAAAACAACCAGCTAGACAGACAGCAGTTACTCAGGCCTTAATAGTGGTCCTATTTGAATTACAGGATTGTTTTTTCTAGATCTCTGAAATATGTCACCAGTGTTGATGGATATTGCATTAAGAATGTCATGGGTTAATTTTTGCAGTAGAGCCAACTTCACAGTGTTAATTCTGCCATTCCAAGAACATGGAAGGATTTGCTGTTGTCTTGTGTTTTTGACTTCTATTTTCAATGTCTGGACATTTGAGGTGGGGGGGGGCGATTCTTTTTTGAGACAGGTTTCTCTATTGTGTTAGCTCTGACTGCTCTGTAACTTTCCATGTAGATAAGGCTGGCCTCAAACTCACAGAAATCTGTCTGCCTCTACCTCTAGAGGTTAAAAGTATGTACAACCAAGCCCAGCTTGTGGGGATGTTGTCCTTTAGCACTATTTAGATCTGTTCCTAGGTTTTTTTGTTTTTGTTTTTGTTTACTGTTGGGTTTCAATCCTAAAACCAGGCTGAGTTGCATATTTTGCATACCAAAGCAGCCATGGTCTCTGGGTTCTCCCAGCATCCCTCAGTCCTTACCTGGCGTACCCTGCCTCCAACCCTGGATTTTCCAGCCCAGGAACTAGGCTGCCCTTCCCCCAGAAGCAATCCCTGTATAATCCAGACAACTCTGAACTTTCCAGCCCCTGCCCTTCCCCCAGAGGCTCTTCCCTATATAATTAGACATTTTGGTTTCTCCCCACTTCCTTCTCTGTTTTTCTTCCTTTTTCTCTTCTCTCTCTACAGATGGCTTTCTCTCATTCTCTTGTTGGGTTGTTTTTTTTTTTTGTTTTTTTTTTTGTTTTTGTTTTTTTTGAGACAGGGTTACTTTGTGTAGCCCTGGCTGTCCTGGAGCTCACTCTGTAGACCAGGCTGGCCTCGACCTCAGAAATCTGCCTGCCTCTGCCTCCCAAGTGCTGTGCGCCACCACCGCCCAGGTTTTCTCTCTTTCTCTTCTCCCTCTCCTATGTCTCGTTCCCATGGCAACTTCCCTGACCTTGGTCTTTAGGGTCAGTGAACTTACCTGACCAAGAGCAGTTTCCCAGTATAACTTTTCATGTACACCAATCTGACCTCCAACTCATAGAGATCGCCTGCCCCTGCCCTCCCAAGTGCTGGGACTAAAGACATATGCCGCCACCACCACCCAGCTTTTTAAAAATTAAATGTATGTATGTATGTATGTATGTATGTATGTATGTATGTATGTGAGTACACTGTTGCTTCCTTTCAGAGATACTAGAAGAGGGCATCTGATCCCATTACAGATGGCTGTGAGGTTGCTGGGAATTGAACTCAGGACCTCTGGAAGAGCAGTCAGTACTCTTAACTGCTGAGCCATCCCTCCAGCCCCAGCTTCTTCTTCTTCTTCTTCTTTTTTTTTTTTTAAGCTATTACTAATGGGATATTTTCCCTCATTTCTTCCTCTGAGAGTTTTGCAAGGTATCCACCAAAGAAGACTACTCAGACACAGGTTTAAATCAATAAAAAGTCTTTATTAGATGGCTAGTGTTAAGCACATAACTACACACTAGGTTGATACATCTCAGTTAGCAAGAACAGTTAGCAAGATGCTAAGCTACAAAAGCCAACAAGCAAGACTTCAGAGATTTAAAGATTTGGGGACTTCCGAGACCACTGACTTTGATGGAATAATTTTTTTGTTTGTTTTGTTTTTGTTTTTGTCATTTTGGCAGGAGGTACTGTCTGTATGATGAGTTTTAAGGCCTGAATGGTACTTTCAACATGGCATTAGTTGTGCTAAGGTCTGGGGCCTGCTGAGATCGAGGGCCCGTTACAAGAGTGTATTTTTAGTTTATATGGAGGTTACTATTTTATAGTGATTTTTTTCAACCTGTAACTTTCTTATGTTTATTAAATCTAAGATTTCTCTACTAGATTCTTTTGGGTCTTTTAAGAATAGAATCATGTCATCCTTTCCTATTTTTATATCTTTTTCTTGTCAGATTGTTGAAGCTAAGACTTTAAGCACTATATTAAATAAGAAAGGAGAGAGGGGGCATCCTGGTGTCATTCCTATTCTTAGAGGAAACGGTTAGGTTGTCTCCTTCCCTTTGGAATGATACTGGCTGTAGGTCTAATGGTATGGTCTTTGGCTGTTCTAAAGTTTCCGGGACCTGCATCATGAAGGCATGTTGAACTGCCCAGTGCTTTGAGCATCACTCTGGATGAGTGTGCGTTTCCTATCCATTAGTTTGTTTATATGGTACTTCACATTTATTGATTTACCTATGCCCCAGTACAGATGGTTGTGAGCTACCATGTGGTTGCTGGGAATTGAACTCAGGACCTTGGGAAGAGCAACCAGTGCTCTTAACCACTGAGCCATCTCTCCAGCCCTGTAGTTTTCTTTTCCTTTTTTCTTTTTAAAAAAAAAAAAGATTTATTTATTTATTTAATTATTTTATGCATCTGAGTATACTGTAGCTATCTTTAGACACACAAGGAGAGGGCATTGAATCCCATTACAAATGGTTGAGAGCCACCATGTGGTTGCTGGGAATTGAACTCAGGACCTCTGGAAAAACAGTGCTCTTAAACACTGAGCCATCTCTCCAAAACCCCTGTAGTTTTCTTTTTGCAGTGGTCATCTGGTTTTGTTATC
Source organism: Rhabdomys pumilio (assembly GCA_030674055.1). NCBI lineage: Eukaryota > Metazoa > Chordata > Mammalia > Rodentia > Muridae > Rhabdomys > Rhabdomys pumilio. The sequence continues at coordinate 67,296,516 of JANHMN010000010.1, read as the reverse complement.
AGGATAACACTGGTTTTATAGGATAAATTCAGTACGCACTGTTCCTTCCTTTCTATTTTGTGGAGCAAGTTAAAAAGAATTTATATTAAATCTTCCTTGAAATTTTGGTAGAATTCAGCGGTGACTCTGTCAGGACCCGAGGGGAGAATTTTGATTTCAACTGCAATCTCATGGCTTATAATGGATCTGTTAAAGTTATTTATGCCTTCTAGCTTTAATCTCAGTAGGTCCTATGCACTTAGAAATTCATCTGTTTCTTCTAGTTTTTTTATAGCTTTTTGGAGAATAAGTTTCAAAGTATTTGCTAATAATGTTCTAGATTTCATTTGAGTCTGTGGTAATGATTCCCTTCTGATCTTTATATTAGTTTGTGCCATCTCTCCCTTTGTCAGATTGGCTAAGGGCTTATCAATTATATTAACTTTTTTGAAGAACTAACCCTTGGGTTGATTTTGTTGTTTGTTTGTTTGTTTGTTTGTTGGAGATAGGATTTCTCTATGCAACAGCCCTGGCTGTCCTGAAACTCCTTCTGTAGTCAAGGCTGGTGTAGAACTCAGAGATCCTCCTGCCTCTGCCTCCTGAGTGCTGGGATTAAAGACGCCATCCACTGTATGTCGCTAACATTCAACCTAATGTTCTTAAGACTCTATTTCATTCATTTCTTCCCTGATCTTTGTTCTTTCTTGTCATCTGCTGGGTTTGGGATTGGCTGCTTGCTGTTCTCAGGAGCTGTGAGGTGGGTGCACTGTTGGGTTGCTTATTTGAAAAGTGCCCAGGCTTTCTAATGTGCTCCCTGCCTCAGAGCTGTCCTCCTAGGTTTCCCTCAGCTGGGTCCCCAGTGCTTTGGAAGGCGGTCTTCTCATTTTTATTTGACTCTAGGAATCGTTCAGTTTCCTCTCTGCATTTCTTGGATGACCCACTATCTTTTGGTTTTGTTCTGTTTGTTTTGTTTTAAGTGTCTTGTCTCCTGTTACTTTTGTAGTTTCTATGGTTTCTTTTCTCTTGTTGATTCTTACTTTTATCCCATTGTGGTCTGAAGGAATTATCTCCATTTTTAAAATATTTGTTGAGACTTGATTTGTGTTCTATGATATGAACACTTTTGGAGATAGTTCTGTGTATCAGTAAGAAAACGTGTGTTCCTATCTGTTGGGTAGAAAATTCTATATTATCCATATCTATATATCTGTATCTGTATCTATATCTCTATATCTCTATATCTTTTTCTTATTTTTAGTTTGGAAGAGCTGACTATAACATGTTGGGAGAGTTTCTTCTCTGGTCATATCTATGCGGACTTCTACATACCAATTGTGTTTGGATGTCTGCTTCTTTCTCTGTTTGTCAAGTTTTCTGCTATAATCTTCTTCAATGATCTGTCTATTCTACCAGATTTCATCTCTTCTCCTTCTTCTCCACCATGAAGTCTCAGTTTGACCTCTTGAGTATATCCCAGACTTCTTGGACATTTAATTCATGATCTCTCCTTTTTGTTGTTGATTAGGGGAGGCTTCTGTTAGGCTTGGCTTGGTTTGTTGTTGTTTTGTGTGTGTGTGTGTGTGTGTGTGTGTGTGTGTGTGTGTGTGTGTGTGTTGGTTTTTAGGATTTTTGTTATTGTTTTGTTTGTTTGCTTGTTTGTCTGTTGAAATGGGATCTCTCTAGAGATGTAGCCCTGGCAGTCCTGGAACTCAGAGCTATGTAGACTAGGCTGGCTTCCAACTACTTGAGCTAAAGGTATACACCGTCACACACAGCTAATTTTTGTTTTTGTTTTTGTTTTTGTTTTTTTCTTTTTTTGTTTTTTTGAGACAGGGTTTCTCTGTATAGCTTTGGCTGTCCTGGAACTCACTCTGTGGACCAGGGTGGCCTCGAACTCAGAAATCCACCTGCCTCAGCCTCCTAAATTCTGGGATTAAAGGTGTGCACCACCACTGCCTGTCTAATTTATATGTGTGTGTGTGTGTGTGTGTGTGTGTGTATGTGTATGTATGTATGTCTGCTTGTGTTATTGTCTCTAAGTTGTCTTCCATACCTCAAAAGTCAAAGCCGCAGGCCTTTGAGACTGTTGAGCCAAAGTCCCAGTCTCTCAGGGACCTAGGGCTCCATACTGATCTCTGGGACCACCAAGGCTGGAGGCGTGGTTGCTTGTGATGTTTGCTGCTTTCCTCTGGTCCAGAGCCAGACACCTGAAGAAGCCATGTTCTTTGGACCCACAGGAGCCAGAGCTGGAGGCCTAAACGTGCAGTGCTCTCTTGTCCTGCCAGAGACAGAGACCTGGTCTCAAAGCACTCTCTGGACCAGCTGGAGTAGAAAGCAGAGGCCTAGATGAATGGTGTTTCCTGGTCTGCTGGACAGGAGAAAATACCTTATAAATTTATTTGTGTGTATATGTGGTTGCATGTCACATGCATTGCAGGGGTGTTTTCTTTTTTACCATGTGGGTGACAGGGACATGTCATCAGGCTTGGCAGCAAGTATCTTTACAGGCTGAGCTGCCTTGCTCAGGAATACCTTTTTTTTTTTTGACAGAATCTCACACCCTGCTTGGTTGGCCTGGAATGTGCTATGTGGGCCAGGCTGGTCTTGAACCCCATACTCAGTACCGGGATTAAATACATGTGCCACCATGCCCATTTTAGTAGTCCAATTTTAAAAAATGTAGGGAGATAGATTGGTAAGAAGATAGTCTGAAACAATACCTTACTTTGTAGCTCAGGCTGACCTAGGACTCATTATTGCACCCCAGGCTGGCCACAGATCTGCATCATCCTTCTGCCTCTGACTCACTAGTACTGAGAGTGCTACCATAAACCAGTTCTCATCTTTTTAAAAATTATTTCTGGTTTGCCTTGTTTTGTTGTAGGGCTGTCCTGGAACTTACTCTGTAGACCAGGCTAGCCTTGAACCTAGAGAATTGCCTGCCTCTGCCTCCCAAGTTCTGGGAATAAAGGTGTGTACCACCATTACCTGGCTAATATATATATATGTGTGTGTGTGTGTGTGTGTGTGTGTGTGTGTGTGTGTACTTGACTGTATGTGGGTATGTACATACAAGTGAAGGTATCCACAGTCTCTAAAGGTGTTGGATCCCGTGGTGCTTGAGTTATAGGCCTTTGTGATCTACCTGCCATGGGTGTTGGGATCCAAACTTGGGTCCTCTGCAAGAGCAGTAAGCTCTTAACTATGCAGTCCTCATCTCTCCAGCCCACCATGCCCTTCTAAAAAAAGATTTTAAGATATCCAAATAAGAGAAGACTTTTGTACAAACTTCATACTCCGTTCTAAGCTTTCTAATTAGTTCAAATGGATTCCAATTTATTCATTAATTTATTTAACAAAGAGAAGGAGAACAATGACCAGAGCTTACAACAGCGCCTGGCTCTTATGCCCAGACTGTCTTCTACTCTAATGTGTCAGCTGAGGTCATCATGCCTGTGCCTCTAGGTCAGGTTGCTCTCAGTGCAGACAGACATACTCCAGCCGCAGAACCTTTGCTCCACTTGGTCCCTGAATTCCATCCTGCACCTGCCTATCTGGTCCTCTATCTCAGCAGTGCCTTCTCTGCCCATCCTATTTAAAATTGTAGCCAGGCAGTGGTGGTACACACCTACTCCTAGCACTCAGGAGGCAAAGGCAGGTGGGTCTCTGTCCAGGACAGCCGGGGCTACACAGAGAAACCTTGTCTTGGAAAAACATGCAAACAAAACAACAACAAAACCCAAACAAACAATAAAATCATAATCTCCGCTCTGTTCCCAACTCTCTACATTATCCCTTGGTGCTTTGCTGGTCCTATACACAGTGGCTCATTTTTCTCTTTTCCACCAAAAGTGTCCTCTGATCATGAGTTCCATGGAGGGGATGCTCCATCCACAATGAATAAACATGGGGTCAGGGGCAGGGAAAAGAGAAAGAAAGAAGCACCAGGTTTACTTGGTCTGGTGGCTCAGGCCTGCCTATATAATCTTAGTACCATGAGTTCAAGGCCAGTTTACTACACTATGATTTTTCAGGACTAGCCTGGCCTACAGTGAGACTCTTAAAACAAACAGCAGCTGGGGGTGTGACTCAGAGATTAGGAGGACTCACAAGTTTGTAGCTGAATTCAGTTCCCAGCATCAGTTACAGATGGTGGTTTATAAGCACCTGTAACTCCAACTCCAGGGGCGCACAACACCCTCTTTTCAAAAATCTCAAGGTACCAGGCATGTATGTGGTGCACATACATACAAGCAAAACACTCATACATGTGAAAAAAAACCAAACCATAAATCTTTGAAAACAAAGCTGGGCGGTGGTGGTACACACCTTTAGTGCCAGCTCTAGGGAGGCAGAGGCAGGTGTATCTATGAATTCAAATCCAGTCTACAGAGCAAGTTCCAGGATAGCTAGGGCTACCCTCCTCACCAAGCTCCCCAGCCCCCCCAAAAAAGTTAAAAAAAAAAAAAAAAAAAAAAAAGAACTACATCTGGGCTGGAACCCAATAGTATAGCAATGGGGCACATATTGGAAACCTGATGCTTTTCTCTCTACAGATAAGAACAAGACCTAAAAACCAGCCAGGCAGTTTAGGGCCAGAAGCTGGAAACATCTTTGGTTCTGTCCTGGTCAGAGGCTGAAAATGCCAGAAGTCTTTGTGGACTCTGTCTCCTGGTCTGATTTTCTGTCATTTTTCTTCTGTTCTTACACAGCTGCCTGGAAACTGTATGGGAAAGTATGCCTAAAACTCCAGTACAGACCCCTGGGATCCACAGGCATTGGGAGGTCCACCTTCTGGGTGAACCAACTGGCATCTCTTGGCATTTCAGTTAGCATATGGAAAATTAAGGATATCTGGGCCTTGCTCTGAGTTCCAGCCTCATTCCTGGACTCTGACCTGGTAAGCTAAGCCATCTAAAAGAACCAGGGAGGAATAATTATCTTCTCAGTGAGGTAGCAGACCCACCCTTGCTTCTCAGAAACAACTTCACTGGCCCTTGGGGACTCTCTGCTATGGGATTCCAGTTATCCAGAAAATCTTAATACCCCACCCCCTTCTTCCTCCTATCCATTTGTCTTTCAGATACTGGCCAAATCCTGAGCAGGCTTGTTTCCCCTGAGCTCTGGGGTTTTTTACTTTCTCTGTCTCTCTCTCTCTCTACTTGTTGGCCTCCATTAGAAATGGGCTGGGGTTTTATCTTCCTCCTCTCCATCTCTCTTCTGGCAGTGTGAAAAATAATTTTTCTTTTCATATGTGTACCATGTGCATGCCTGTGGCCTGCACAAGTCAGATGACCAGATTAGACCTCCTAGGACTGGAGTCACAACTGTGAGCCACCATGTGAGTTCTGGGAATTGAACCCTGGGCCCTCTGCAGGGGCAACAAATGCTCTTAATTAAGAGCCAACTCTGCAACACCCAATCCTTCCTTTCTTGTTGAAAATATCTAGCCTGGCAAAAGCCAATGTCCCATAAATCTCCTTACCTTGTAAAATGTGTATGACATCTGCTAATTTTCCAAACCTTTTGTTTTTGCAAAGGCCTGGCTGCGTCTCTGTTAACTTGATGGCCTTAGTTGGTCCCTCCCATTTTCCTTCATGTCCTTTGTGCAGATTCCTTTAAAGACAGCTTGTCTAGAAAGACTGTGATGTCACACTATAGCAACTGGGGGAAAGACCATCACCACCTGAATAAAAACTAAGAGGACTTCCTGTCCAGGTGTGCAGCAAGCTTGCTAGCATTAAAAGAAAATCTAATGGGACCCATGAGAAACTAATCAGAAATAGGGCTCTGTAGATTCCTTCTCCCTAACCTGAGTAGCTGCCTACAGTTAATCAGCTAACAAAGAATGCGGAGTTACGGGACAAAGAGCTGCTGAGTCATCTGAGGAATAGGCCGGATATGAGAGACAAACATCCGCCTGCAGGAACTGCACCCCCCCTCCCCCATGGACCGGTTCAACCTACTGATGTTCAAGAATTGGAAAACAACCAATCGTGTGCACCCGCGCGAAAGTTTCTCCCAACCATGTGCACCCGCGCGAAAATTTCTCCTTTTCCCCACCCCAAGCTTATATTTACCCTAAATCCTGGAGCCACGAGGCCAATGCCTCTGTCTCCTACACTGAAACACGTGTCGGCCCGGAACGTTCCGCCATTAAACTACCTCGTGTTCTTGCAGCAAGTTGGTCTTTCGTGTGTCCTTTGGGTGCACGCAATCCTGAGACCCTAGTGGGGTCCCCTTTGGGGAACTCCAGACTTTTCAGCATGTCTGAGTGACAGTGAGAATATTTGTATCCACAATTCACTGAAGAATGACGCCCTGGACTCAAACAGTATGTAAACTCAAAGAGTGTTTTATTCTGCACAAGTCCAGCATGCTAGGGTCTCCCATTACCAAGATAGAGACAACCAAGCGAGCTCATAGGCCTAATCTAAAGCACATTAGGGAATTCCAGGATAGGTGACCTCTATGTTAATCTGTTGGATCCATCTCTACAGACATTCCATTGCCTGGGTGTGGGGGCCGGAAACTTGCTGGGGAGGTCTGGAACTCTTACTGAGGAAGTAGCTAAGGGAGTCTGGAAACTGCTGCTGACCCAGTGTCCTTGCCTCAGGCTAGGTGTGTGGGGGGGTAGCTTTTGAGGCCTGGACTTGCCTGTAATTGTCCAGTTCTTAGAAACAGATTTAGGTCTAGTCTCTTTGAAGCCTGTCATGGAATCAGCTGAGCCTTCTCCTCTGTAACCTATGCAGATATCTATCCAGTGGCAGCTCCCGAGACACACCTCTCCTGATTTGTTGTTTTTCTTATACTCCAGTAATACTGTCTACAATATTTCCTTTGAGTTCATTTCTAAATTCTTTTTGTTTGGTTGGTTTGGTTTTTTCAAGACAGAATTTCTCTCTGTAGCCTTGACTGTCCTGGAGCTCACTGTGTAGACCAGGTTGGCCTTAAACTTGTAGCAATCTGCCTGCCTCTGCCTTGTGAGTACTGGGATTAAATGCCAAAGGGTTTTTGTTCGTTTTCCCCCTTTTTTGGGGGGTCTGGTGGGGGAGGTGTCACTATGTGCCTCTGGATGGCCTGGAACTCGCTTTGTAAACCAGAATAGGCTGGCCCTGAACTCACAGAAATCCACCTGCCTTTGCTTCCCTGGGAATCTTTAAATTTTCTAAATTTTATTTTATGCATATGAAGATTGGCCTGCACATATGTATGTGTACCACATGCATGGTTTGGTGCCCTTGGAGGTCAGAAGAGGGAGTCGGATCCTCTGATACTGGAGTCACAGATGGTTCTATGAGGATGCTGGGAAATGAACCCAGGTCCTCTGAAATCTCCCCAGACCTATATTGTCTTTTGAAAAAGTTTAAAAATTTGTTTTAAAATTACTTACTTATTTACTCATTCATTGATTTATTTATGTGAGACAGGGTCTTGCTGAAAAAGATGAAATAAAAGGAGGACAAGACTACTCCTAACGTATGGAGTCAATGTTTATTGTAGATATCAGAAAGCCAGCAGAAGGAAGAATGCAGGCTGACCATGGCCAGCAGGCTAACCCAGACCATGAGAGGAGCAGCTGACCAAGAGAAGCCAAGAGACCTGTGTAGACAAAATGGCTGAATTATAGAGGAATCATGCTGGAGGAAAAGAAACAGACTTCAAGTGCCTGAGAGGGAGAGTTTTCCGGTGGGGGTTGGGGGCGGGTGAGAAGAGCTGGGAGGAGCCACAGGAACCAAGTGAAACTTGTCCAGGGCTTGAGACCTAGCTGCTGTGTAGACTGCCTCTGCTAGCCTTGTTTCTTTTTTTCAGATACTAGCCAGAACCTAAGTTTACTTTTTCTTCCCTCTGTTTCTCTCCTTCCCCCTCTCTCCCTCCCCCTCCCCCTCTTTCTTTTTCCCCCTCTTCATCCCCCCTCCCCTCCTCTCCCTCTCTTCCTCCCCCTCTCTCCCTCTCCTCCCCCCTCTTCCTCTTCTTTTCTCCCTCTCCTTCCCCCTCCCTAATTGCCCTGAGCTTCTGTTTGAATGCATTCATAAGTCGTCTATTAAGGAGACTAAGAACACCAAGAGGGACCTCTGTTTCCCTTGTATCACCTCCTCCAAAGGTCCAGGATCAAATTCAGTTCATCAGGCTTGTGTGGCTTTAACACACTGAGCCTGTTCAAAGGCCTGCTTAAGGTTTTTATTAGCACATAATACTGGGTTTCTTTAAAGCATTTTCATCCATGTATAAAGTCGCCGGACATGCACACCACCATTATTCTCTCTTCCCACACTGTTGGTCACTTTCCTCCCACTTCTCTCATGTTTTTTTATTTATTTTTTGCTGCTGTTTTATACCATTGAGTTTAATTATGGGTACTCACAGGAGTAGAGGCTATTTGTCAGATGACTACATACATTCCTGAAGAAAATACCTCTTTTTTTCCCAGCCATTATTAATCACCTACAGATCCTCAGGGAGGGGAGACCTGTGAGTCCCTCTTACTTTAATATTTTTTTCTTGTTTGAAACACGGTCTCAGGTATCCCAGGCAGGCCTTGAACTTACAATATATGACCTCCTTGCCTGGACTATACCATGATGGGGGACAAATCCAGGCTCTTGTGCATGCTAGGCAAATATTCTATGATGCCATATCTCCAGCCCCTTATGTTTCAAAAGGCTATGGCAAGCCCAGTGTTTCTTTTTCTTTTTTTTTTTTGGTTTTGTGAGACAAGGTTTCTCTGTATAGCCCTGGCTGTCCTGAAACTCACTCTGTAGACCAGGCTGGCCTCGAACTCAGAAATCTGCCTGCCTCTGCCTCCCAAGTGCTGGGATTAAAGGCATGTGCCACCACTGCCCAAAAGCCCAGTGTTTCTTTTCTCTCTGCCTGCAGACAGGATGTAGCTGTCTGCTACTTCTCCAGCACCATGCCTGTCCCCTTGCCATGATGATGATGGACTAGCCTCTGAAACTGTAAGTGTAAGGCCCCCACGAAGGGAGGACCTCACTCGAGCCTCAGGAATTCATGACCACCCATTAACTCACAAGATACCGAACTTGATGCAATCAGCAAGGGGTATATTTTGATCAACATGTTGAGGTCAAGACCCATGACCCACGCAGGGGCAGTAGGGTCTGACCCCCGGACTTTGAAGACAGAGAAAATTTAAAGGCCAAAACCACAACCCAGGGGGGAAACCACAACCCAGGGGGAATGAAGGGGGGTTATTGGAGAGTACCTGTGGAAAGTCCCAGTCCATTATTCAGTTTGTGACAGAGTCCAAGGAACAGTCATGGGGAACATTTTGTATAGACTATTCTCAAAGAGCCTATTCGTAACCAACCATCTATCTTATGGTCAGCCAAGTTCCTAAAACACAGAGCTCACGACCAAGCTGACCTGTATTCTTGGTTCTGCTCAGTCTGTTAGGAGTTTCTAAGAATCTTTAACCCTTTCATAAGCAAGACCCCAGTTAAATACTTTCTTTTATAAGAGTTGCCCTGGTCATGGTGTCTCTGCACAGCAATGGGTCCGTGTCCAAGACAACCAACTATCTGGTTTCAAGTTAGATGGCAGGGAATGCTTATAAGCAGGTCCAAGGAAGAGCAGGGCCTTCAAAGCATATAGGTCAGAGGATGGCATCCTAATTTTAGTCCCCAAACTGCCTGCACTTCACTCAGAGTTCTCACCCAGTGAGGGCCCTGGCCATTCCCTGGGCTAATTTTCCCTGTGACTTTCCTCTGAGCACAGCTATCTCATTAGCATGTGATAAGAAAGAACCCAAGGTGCCTCCTATTTTCCTCTAACAGTTTAAGAGCTGGCCTTGTGGGGTGCCTCTATTCTTGCTATTAGCTGCAGTTAATGGTTTTCTATTAGAACTCTAAGGCTCTTTTCCTCTTTCTCCCTTAACAGATTATCTAAAGAGTAGCTTCAGGGGTAGCTCAAGGACCCTTCTTTTAATCTCACTGTGGTGAGTGTGACTCTGAGCCCATTAATTTCTGTGCATCTTTCTGAGAGGACAAGTTCAAATACTGGTCTTAAAAAGGACTAGGGTATAATGGTACACAATGCATCTGAGTGGTGGAGTGTGATGGTCACAAACTTGAAGCCAATCTGAGATGAGAGAGAGAAAGAAAGAGAGAGAGAAAGAGAGAGAGAGAAAGAGAGAGAGAATGAATTCTTAGTTGATAGAGGTGAAGCATATCTAATTCTACTCATGAGAATAGCGAGTTTGTAGAAGTTTTTTTTTTTTTTTTTTTTTTTTTGGCTTTTCGAGACAGGGTTTCTCTGTGTAGTCCTGGCTGTCCTGGAACTCACTCTGTAGACCAGGCTGGCCTCGAACTCAGAAATCCGCCTGCCTCTGCCTCCCAAGTGCTGGGACTAAAGCCGTGTGCCACCACTGCCCAGCTTGTAGAGGAATTTTAATCCAGCAACCTGGCTTCTCTGGCAAGGGGTCACATGCAAAGATATAATGCCCTTAGTACATACCTTTAATTTTTAACAATGAAGATTTGTAGAAGGAAGTACCCATGTTTGAAAGTGGCAAGTAATTGAGGGGCAGACAAAGTGATGAATCAGAGAAAGATTTGACGGAATGAGTCAGAGATAGGATACACCCAGTTCACATGAGAAGAGACAGGAAAAAGAGGCTACTTAAGAGCATCAAGGAAAGCCAGAATGCTAAACACAGGGAGGACAGAACAAGCTAGAAAATGAGAAAGAGCCCAAGATTATAATATATTGCCAATGTTAGTATGAGGCCAATTTAATCAGAAGAGGAGAGAAGCTGGATTGAATCAGCTAGAAGATTAGATTGTACAGAGGCTAGAAACTTCAGGGTTAGGAGTGAAGTTAGAACAGATAAGGAAATATTCTGGGCTCAGCCCAAGCCATGTGCCCAGCTCTCATCTCATCATTTCTTCCGAGGAAATAAAAGCTACATTTCTATAAGTTCAAGGTCAGCCTTGACTACATTGGGAGATTCTATCTCAAAAAGAAATTTTTTAAAGATCTATTTATTTTTATGTGTATAGGTGTTTTGCCTGCAGGTATGTCTCTATGAGATCCCCTGGAGTTAGAATTACAGACAGCTGTGAACTTCCATGTGAGTGTTGGGAACTGAATCTGGGCCCTCTAGAAGAGCAGCTGATACTCTAACCACTAAGTCATCTCTCTAGTCCCTCAAAAAAAATTTTAGGTGGGGGTGGGGGTAGCTGAGTGGTGGGATGCTTGACTGTGATTAGAAAAGTGTCGGGTCACAAAAAAGGAGAACTTCGCTCCTACTGGAGTGTCTTGACAAGCCAGAACTTTGCTTCTGACAGAAGAGAGAAAGCAAGTGGGGCAGGAGGTGCTCGTGGTCTTCATTCTAATCCCATTTATTGGCTATGGTCCAACCTCAGCCTTGTGTGATTAGATAGGTTTGAAAGACTAAGCACAGGACATGAAGAAAACCAGAGAGGTTGGGGTCAGCTACTCGAGTCCCTGAAGTTCAGATAATGCAGGGAGGCCTTTTTGGAACCAAAAATTTTATAGAATTGGGGTGATTAAAACATTTGCACAAAGATTTTATAAGCTAGGGGGTTGGGGATATAAGATTTAAATTGCTTGTCATAAACACAAGTTTTACAACGTTTGACAAAAAGACCAGTATTTAGTGTTTCTTACACTGCCATGCACAAAACTATGGGTTTTATTTACAGCACTGCAAAAAATAAATAAATAAAAAATTAGGGCTGGCAAGGTAACTCAGCGGGTCTGAGTACCTGTGGTGTATGTAAGCCTGGCTGCTTGAGTTCAATCTACTGAACTCACATAAAAGTAGAAGGAGAGAACCAACTTCACAAGGTTGCCCTGTGACCCTCACACGCATGCCGTGACACAAGTGTTCGCCTGTATGCAGCACACATGTATTCACGCACATGTGTGAGTGAGCACCAGTGAGCACGTGTGCATGCACACACACAAACACACAGTCAAGGGTCATTGTAGTTCAGTGGTAGAGTGCTTATTTGCTTGTTCAGTGCATACAAGGATATTCTTTAGTTCTTAGCACCTAAATAATGTTTTGACTTATAATGATTGTTGAGGGGAACATGAGTGTATTAAAATTGTATCAGACACATCAAAGACCAAAGACATTACAACAACTTTACCTGGACTCCACAAAGCAATAGCATGGTCCCACCAACCTGTCATCTGACATCTGGTATGTATTTGTGAGTGCATGTATGCCTTTGTGTGTGTGTGTGTGTGTGTGTGTGTGTGTGTGTGTGTGTGTGTAGGATCTCAGGCAGAGAACTGACTGTCCCTATGGCTTTAGCTCAGTTTAGTTCTCTGCTTCTGATACAGCCTTTAAGACTGCTATCCACCCACACTGTACCTGGATCTGCCATTCCTTTTCCAAGTTTTTCATTTTGCAGCTGAACCCTACAATGAAGCTTAGCTTAGAACTCTGACTCTTTGGGGATCTCAGCAGCTCCTTCACCATAGCTGGTCCTAGACTTATCATCAACACAGACTCTATTAATATATCTGTCAGCAGACTTCAAAATCTCACAAATTCTAATGTAGCTTCACTAATTTGTATTGATTCTGTAAACCACAAATATACACAGAGAGATATTTGCTGTATGACATGGGTTAATATTAGTAACTAAGATTTAACTTTTTTTTTCCTTTGGAAACAGGGTTTCTTTGTGTAGCCCTGGCTGTCCTGGAACTCATTCTGTAGACCAGGCTGGCCTTAAACTCAGAAATCCGCCTGCCTCTGCCTCCCAAGTGCTGGGACTAAAGGCGTGTGCCACCACTGCCTGGCTTTTTAACTTTTTGGTTTTTGTTTGTTTGTTTGTTTTGTTGTTGTTGTTGTTTTTGGTGTTGTTGTTGTTTTTGAGACAGGGTTTCTCTGAGTAGCCCTGGCTGTCCTGGAACTCACTGTGTAGACCAGGCTGGCCTCGAACTCAGAAATCTGCCTGCCTCTGCCTCCCAAGTGCTGGGATTGATTAAAGGTGTGCGCCACCACCGCCCAGCCTGGCTTTTTAAGCTTAGTAACTAAGATTTAAATGATAGAATCTGTGGTGGTTTGAAGATGCTTGGCTCAGGGAGTGGCACATTAAGAGATGTGGCCTTTAAGATCCAGGATAAGGAAGACATTCCTCCTGATCTGCAGAGTTGATCTTCGCAGATAAGTAGCTGGAAGATGGCTGTGCTTTGTCTGACTACAATATTCAAAAGGAGTCTACCCTTCATCGTGTGTTGAAACTTCATGGTGGTGCTAAGAAAAGGAAGAAGAAGTCTTACACCACTCCCAAGAAGAATCAGCATAGGAGGAAGGTTAAGTTGGCTGTGCTGAAATACTATAAGGTGGATGAAAATGGCAAAACCAGCCGACTTCCCCGAGAGTGTCCTGATGAACGATGAGTGTGGTGCTGGAGTTTTCATGGGTAGCCACTTTGACAGGCATTACTATGGCAAGTGTTGTCCGGCTTACTGCTTCAACAAACCAGAAGACAAGTAGTTGTGTATGAGTTAATAAAAAGAAGGAACTGGGGGGAAAAAACAGGTGTGGCCTTGCCGGAGGAAGTGTGTCATTGTGGGGGTGGTCTTTGAGACTTTTCTCCTAGCCACATGGAAGCCAGTCTTCTCCTGTCTACCTTTGGATCACAATGTAGAACTTTTGCCTCTTCCAACCCCTTGTCAGCCTGGATTTTGCCATGCTTCTGCCTTGATAATGGACTGAACCTGGGAAGCTGTAAGCCAGCCCCAATTAAATGCTGTCCTTTATAAGAGTTGCCTTGGTCATGGTATCTCTTCACAGCAATGGAAACCCTAACTAAGAAAGAATCCAAAATTGCCTCAGCCATATTACTAACATAGATAACATAACTGTCACATTTGTCATTAAAACTGCTGTACTTTAGCCAGGTGTGGTCACACATGCCTTTAATTCCAGTACTCTGGAGGCAGGCAGGCAGATCTCTGTCAGACTGAGGCCACCCTGGTCTATAGATCAAATTCCAGGACATCCAGGGTACACAGAGAAATCCTACCTCAAATGAACCAAAACTAAAACAAGACAACTACTCAACACCTGCTACCCCTTGTAGATTTACTGTTCTTTAATAAATTCTAACATTGCCAAAAGATGTGACTGTGTTCTTGGCCTAGCATGCTCACAGCAATGACTCAACCAGCAGGGATGGGGGGAGGGGCAGTAATAATTGGAATATAGCTTATGGTGGAGCACGTTTGGCATATAGGAGGCCTGGGTTCACTTACCAGCAAACCCCACTCCTACTCCTGCTGGCCTTACCATCTTCCCCTCAGTAAATTTAATACCGAGATCATGCAGTTGGAGTTCCTTCTCATGGTTTGTTGGAAGTATAGAAGTCTAAAGTAAGACGGCGTGACTGAACTTTCAACCTGAATCTCATTGAAGGCACTTTGGCCTCTACATTCACACGTGTAAGCTATCTGCTATCTTTTCTCCCCTCTCCTTTTGCCCAGCCTACAGCCTGGCCTTGCTATCCCAGACACAATTCCCCCAAGTAGCTGGAATCCCTGTGAGCTGTCTGTTCTTCCAGCCTAAACAGCTTAGCAAGGGGCCTTAAAGTCTATTGGAAATGACACGCCAACTTTAAACCTACCACTTACTACACACTGGAGAGAAGCTACCTGTTATAATCCAGACCAAATGGCCAGCCAGTCACACCAATTTGCAGTGGTGTCTCTCTACACCTTTGTGGTCAATTCTGCACCTAAGCCCCAAGCTACCAACCTTCAAGCTATCAGGGGCTACCAGAGGCATACAACTTATGATGAGTACATGTCAACTAAGTGGGTCCCCCCAACTTCTCCTACATCCTCAAAGTGACACATTTCTTCTTTGGAATAACAGACACTCCCATTGCCCCCCACCCCAACTTTGGAGTATTCATCAATCACATGGCACGGAACGCCCTTCTTCCTCTGAAATCTGAAACCCTTAAAAAGGAACATCCCACTCTGCCATGTGGGCCACCAAGCCCACCAGGCTAGTTTGGCATTAATAATTTTTCTGGGCTTGGGAGGCAGAGGCAGGTGGATTTCTGAGTTTGAGGTCAGCTGGTCTACAGAGTGAGTTCCAGGACAGTCAGAGCTACACAGAGAAATCCTGTCTCGAAACCCTCCCCCACAAAAATAATAATAATAATTTTTCTGGGGCTGGAGAAATGGCTTATTGTTTGTTGTTTTTTGGTTTTTTTTTTTTTTTTTTTTGTTTGTTTGTTTTTGTTTTTTTTTTGTTTTTTTTTTGGCTTTTTCAGACAGGGTTTCTCTGTGTAGCCCTGGCTGTCACAGAACTGGAACTCACTCTGTAGACCAGGCTGGCCTGAACTCAGAAATCTGCCTGCCTCTGCCTCCACAGCCTACCAAGGCTTAGCGTTCTAGATACTTTTGTAGAGTACCAGAGTTAGATTCCTAGTACCCATGTTGATTGTGATAAAAGTGCCTTGTCCCGTCCAGCGGGCAAAGTTATTACAGGGTCCCTGAGTAGCCACCACCTGAAAGAGACACGGGTGGGAGAGAGAAAGGAGACCAAGTGGCGAAGAACGACAGAGTCAGTCTAGCTCATGTCAAGGTCTCATTTACTAGAGGCAAGGCTTGCAGTATATAAGCAAAAATTAAAACAGGGAAGTAAAAACACCTATCCCCTCCCAGTGTCCTTAGTCTGGTTATCTATGGCTCGAGGCTGTTGCTTATCTTCATCATCAAACGTTCTGAGGTTGGGCTGGGACATTACTGGAACTGTGATGGTTGAGCCTTTTCTGGGAAGCCATCTGTCCTTTGGCTGACCCTGGCAGCCTAGGGGTCTCCAGTCCCCAACATCTCTCCCTTTCTTGTTTTAAGGAAAATCTCAGTGGGGGGGGGCAGAGGCCCCCCAAAAGTGTATGCTTTATAGGAGTATTGTACTGTCTCCCAACTCCCATCGTTGTGGGTGAATCTTGAGAGCAGACCCACTCCAGCACCTTTCTTCAGGGGGAGGATTTTGGTGCAAACCTCCATGCAATCAGGCATTCTCCTCAAGAGAGGCTTGGGTCTGAGGCCCCTCCTTGCAGTCACTGCTGGCACCCGCACTGAGAGAAGAGAGTTAGTTCTGCCACAGTCCGAGATACCATGGGACTGAGGGGCGTTCTACTGGGGGGAAGTGAAGGGGAAGGGGATTCATGATGTCAGGGCCAGAATGGCTTTCCCTTGGCTCCTCCATCTCCAGCCGTTGATAATGAATGGCGACTGTCTTCTTTGTGGCGGAGTCTACTGTCTCGACCGCTCGACCCCGAAGAACGCGCGACGATCTGCGTTCACTCGACCAAGAAGGAAGACGCCTGCGTCTGCTCGACCAGGAAGAAAGACGCGAAGATCTACGCTTGCTCGACGGAGAAGAAGGACGCGACGACCGGGATCTTCTCAACACGCTTTATTGCAGGAACGCCCCATCGTGAAGCCGGGACCCCGAGCAGCCAGAGAGGGCTGCTTATATAGAGGGGAGAGGGGGCGTGGCTTTCCCTGGTTGGTTGCCCTGTCGGACCTAATTTGCATGTCTTCTCTGATTGGTCGTTCTACCCAGACCTAATTAGCATAAATCCTATTTGCATAAGCCCCTGCCCAGGGAGTGGTTGCCGTGCAGGGATTGGCTGGCACCAATACCTCATTTGCATATACCCACTCGGGAGGGGTTTGTGTCAGAATCTGTTGATGCATGCGCAGTAAACTTGTTTGCGAGTGGTGCAACAGTAAACCAGCGCCATCTTGTAATGCCGGATCAGGATCGGCGGGCTACAGTCTACCTGTTGCTTAATGAAAGTAGTCAGTCGTCTGAATGCCCAAGGTCCAAAAGACAGCAATAAAAGGAGGCCAACTAACAGACCTAATAGGCTGGGTAGCAGCGTTGTCAGCCATGGCGGCATGGAAAACCAATTCTTATACCAAGATTCTGCTTGCTCTCTACTCTTCTTCCTTTCCTCTAGATGTTTTTTAACAATGTCTATACTGTCTTGGACCAGACCAGTCTTATCTTTATAAAAGCAACATTCCTCATTAAGAGCCACAAAAAGCCCCCCTTCTCTCAAAAACAAAAGATCTAAATCTCTCCTGTTTTGGAGAACAACCTCAGAGAGAGACTGAACAGAATCCTTCATATCTTGTAGCCCTTCTTGGAGATGGGAAATATCGCGGTCGATAGCCACACTGAGAGCATATTGTTGCTGAGAAGTAACCATAGAGGCGATACCAGTGCCAGCCCCAGTAGCCATGAGACCAAGGAGGACAGCGATAGTCAGGGCCATCATGTGCTCTCTCCTTCTGCGAGGGGCAAAGTCAAACTCAATGGAAGGACAAATGGACAAACGGGGAACCAACCTAACAAGAATGCAATAATCAGCAGAATGTAATAAGGAAGCCACAACAACATATCGAGTTAAAACCCCCAAACAGGAAAAATAGGTGCCATTGGGAGCACCAACATATAAAAGGAGGCATTAACCAATAAAGATTGATTGCAAACATCCTTCAAGGGGAAAGGCAATACAACCTGGGGAGAATGGAGGCATAATCCGGCCCCCACATAGTGAGATAAAAAAATATGAGATTCATTAACAGAAGTAAAATCAAGAAGGGTTGTATCATTAGTAAAAATGGGGGAATGAAACACAGCAATACCCTCATAGAAGGGAGGAAGGGGTGACACACAAATCCAACAATCTTCTTGCACAGAGCTATTAAAATTATCAAGCAAAATGGCTGTAGCATTAACTAATTGGATAATCATGTCTACAGTGGAGGGATGAGAAGGCAGTAAGATAGCCTGAATGGCTGTAGGGGTATTGGGGGAAGAAAAAGGGGGTATGAGAACATTGATTGGCAAATTCTTAGCAAGCGACAGAAAGATCACGACCCGCGTATTCTGCCTGGGTACTTCCTTCTTGAGCTGGATTTTAAAGGTGAGGCAGGAGTCTCCGCCGGACATATAGGTACAAAGACCCCACTCAAAGCCCCTGGGAGCCCAAGGGGCCAGTTTTCCCTTATCCGTAAAGGAGATTTGAAGGGGATTGCACCAGGAGTTACATTGTGTATTATAGAGTGTGGGGCCAGAATAACTAGACCCCAAGGAGGTAGGGGAAACACCCTCTTTACTGTGATATAATCCCAAGAGGACGATGGTTTCCAATAAGTATCACCAGTCGTCTCACAACCTCAGGCGGCACAAAAATAGGAGGAACTGTACCCACACTTGTAGGTGATGTCACGGGGCAATGTGCTCCAGGACAGACATAGACGGGAGTCACAGACAAAAAGCTTCTGGTCCATTTGTGGTGACAGCCCGGGGTGACACTATATCAAGTCTGTGGGTCGGCTGGCTTGGTCTGGGGCCAAAACCGATGGGGGGGGGGGTGCCCCATGCTGGGTCTGCACCTAATGCTAAGGCACAAAGATCAACCTGGAGCATAACCCAGGGCGTAGATGCAGAAATTTGAGAGGAGATATTGACAATATCACCCGCCTGGTTAACAATCTGCCAAGTAAAGTTAGAAAGTTGATGGGAGGCACCGAGAGGATTGGAGCGGACGGCACCGGTGGAGGGAGAACATAGGGTGGCGGGTGCAGTTGCCGAACCCGGTAGGTGTCTAGGGGGCCTTCTCCATAACAGTCTGATTCATATTGGGCAGCCTCTTCATCTAGGGAAGCCTCAGAAATAGAATCCAGAGAGTCATTGGTACGCTGAGGACGTGAGCCGCTTTTAGTTTGATTTTTAAAATCCCCAAGAGACGGGTATATGTGTGGAAGTCTACTTTCCCCTTTAGATTTGGCTATCTTTTTTCGACGCTCTCCCCCATCCTCAGGCATGTCTAAAACAACTGATGGTCTGGGTGACGGGGGTTTCAAGGGACATCCCCCGAGGCTGTATTACTCTTTGTTGATTCTAAAAATTCAGTAACCAGTGTGAGGATGCGTCGTCCATCCCCCTTATCATCTTTGTCCACCAAAATGTCTCTGATGAGGGCCCAAAGACTATAGGCACTTTCTGGGATATTTTCTCCCTCCTGGTATTTCTTACTCAAGTCTGTTCCGACCTTGTCCCAAGTTTTTAAGCGAATCTGAGGGCCGGTCACAATCAACCACAGACAGGCCTCACTCAAAAGGCAAAAGAAATTATATAGATCTTTTTTCTTAACTCTTACTCCTCTCTCCCTGAGGGAACTCTTTATATCCTGTAAAACTTCTTCCTTCCTAGTCAACTTCTGACCCATGTCTATGGTACGACAATGATTAGGTACCTGTCAAATCCTGACCTCTCGATGGTCTGAGCGAGACAGTTGTCTCGGGTCACCACATCCTTTTCCTAGGATCCTTGTTCCGTTGTCCGATGGTCAGCTGTACTTCAGGTCCCTGTTCGGGCACCACTTGTCCCATCCAGCAGGCAAAGTTATTACAGGGTCCCTGAGTAGCCACCACCTGAAAGAGACACGGGTGGGAGAGAGAAAGGAGACCAAGCGTCGAAGAACGACAGAGTCAGTCTAGCTGGTGTCAAGGTCTCACTTACTAGAGGCAAGGCTTGCAGTATATAAGCAAAAATTAAAACAGGGAAGTAAAAACACCCATCCCCGCCCACTGTCCTTAGTCTGGTTATCTATGGCTCGAGGCTGTTGTTTATCTTCATCATCAAACGTTGAGGTCGGGCTGGGACATTACTGGAACTGTGATGGTTGAGCCTTTTTTTGAGAAGCCATCTGTCCTCTGGCTGACCCTGGCAGCCTAGGGGCCTCTGGTCCCCAACATCGCCTCAGTTGCAAAACAGGATTCCTATGAGATTACAGATGACCGTGATCAGCTAGTGTCTGTTACCAAATTGTTGGTTGGCCCAGGGATGTGTGCTGAGATAGCTTGTGTCCTAACATAGTCTATCTCACTTTTGGGGAGTTTAAGGAAGGAGAGACTGCAGGAGAGACATGTAGCTCCCTTTGGCCACAATAACTTCTTTATCCCTAAGCCTCTCTGCTCTACCTATAAAGAGGTCACAGCCAGCTTTTTTTCTTGGCAGACTCCTCAATTTCCCAAAGGAAAGAGTAAGCCTCTCACTATGTATGCTAATAAACAGCCCCATCTGTTGAAGGTCAACTCTGGTCTCCTTCTGCTGGCACAGAAAGGCTAACACCTGGAACTTCATTTCTAGAAAATCTCATCCTTTTTGGCCTGCCCCCCACTCTTCCTCTGCCTCCCCATACACACAAATAAAAATAAGTAAATCTTTTAAAAAGGCGATTCTAATAAATCTCTTACCCCAAGACTGTTTACCTCAGAGTCCTTGAAGCTCACATCAGATCTTTTGCTACCCATTTAATCTAACAAGGTAGACATACATACAGATAAACAGAAGGACACACGACCACTAGCGCGCGCGCACGCACACACACACACACACACACACACACACACACACACACACACACACACACGATGTTTTATTAACTGTTATTGGTGCTGTCTAGAAACCTCCCACTTAACGCCTCATCCTGGAAGTCTGCATTGCTCCAACTCTGATCCAGTCTTTCTCTCCCAAGCCCTGCATTTCTTTAAGTTCTTTATGCACTCCCAAGGCACCCCTGTGCCCTGCAAATCCTTTAAAGTCACTCAGCTAATTTGCTCTGGGTACCTTGTTTTGTTTCCATAGCTGAGGACTGAACCAAGGGTCTTGCGTGTATGCTTGCTAGGCAATCGCTCTACCACTGAGCTAAATCCTGGACCCCTCTAATTTGCTGTACTGCCTCTATAGTTTCCCTAGGCTGGAAAGCCTGCTTGTCCCTAGACTCCTTCACCTCCCTCATCACCCTGAGCTCAGCTATTCCTTGGTATAAACCGAACACGATGAAGCTGCACTAGGGTTGTCCGGTGTCTGTGTGTCCTTGTCATTGTCATCATTGCCGTCTTTGGTGTGTGTGTGTGTGTGTCTGTGTTACTGTGTTCTCTCCCCTACATCCCCCAGCACAGCACTTGCCAAACTTCCCCATTACTCCACGAGGCAATTTCTAGTTGGGGATTGAAGGCATGTCTACCTAAGATTTCGAGCCAACGGTGCCTCCCCTGGGCTCCCGCAGCGCTTCTGCACACCTTCATTAAGGCCTCTTACATGGAATACAAACCCTGGCATCTAAGTTGGAACTTACTTGAGAAATTGACATTAGTAAGGTGTAAGGAGCAAGTGAAGTGCAGGCCTGGTGCATGATGGGAAGTGAAGCCAGACGAGCAAACACTGGGAATCTAAAGAGACTTAATTGCTAGGAAGCCTTGGGGTTTACTCTGTAGTGTGAATTTTAAGCAGGGCCAATACTTCTTTTTGTTCATTTTGTCTGAGGTGGGAGTTGGTAGGTGGGCTTTATGTCTTACCATGTAGCCCAGGCTGGCCTCAAGCTCTCCTCCTTCTTGCTTCAGCTTCTCAAGTTCTGGGATGATAGATAGGCATCACTGTGTCTGCTTGAAACACCAGCTTCTATTTCATTGTTTCTGTTTGTTGAGATAGTATTTCTAATGCTGTAGCCCAGGCTGGTCACAGACTGGTGGCAAACCTCTGCCTCAACCTCCCTAGTGCTGGGATTATATTTATAAGCTGTCTTATCTTGCCTTTTGTTTTTGTTTTTATTTTTTAAAGAAATTAAATTAGCCGGGCGGTGGTGGCACATGCCTTTAATCCCAGCACTTGGGAGGCAGAGGCAGGCGGATTTCTGAGTTCGAGGCCAGCCTGGTCTACCGAGTGAGTTCCAGGACAGCCAGGACTACACAGAGAAACCCTGTCTTGAAAAACCAAAAAAAAAAAAATTAAATTTATTCATTTTGTGTGTATGTGTGTGTGTGTGTGTGTGAGAGAGAGAGAGAGAGAGAGAGAGAGAGAAAGAGAGAGAGAGAGAAGGAGAGAGGGAGAGAGGACATGTGAGGGGTGGGGCAAGGGAGAGAATACTATTGTGCACATGTAGAAGTCAGAGAAAAACTTTCAGGAATTGATATTCCTCTTCTCCCTATGTGGGTTCCAGGAACTGAACTCAGGTCATGAGCCTTGATGGCAAGCATCTTTTTTTTAATTGGATATTTTATTTATTTACAATACAGATGTCATCCCCTTTCCCCATTTCCTCTCCCTAGAACTCCCTATCCTATACCCCCTCTTCCTTTATGCTTTTATACCATTTTGATTATATGCATGTATTAAGGTCAGTTCTGGGTTGAGGGTCTAGCAATACAATAGATGCAAGTAGTCAAGGAACAAGCATTACAATAAACACAAATAGTCAAAGAAGAAGCAAGGCATTAAACCAAGTTACATTCCCGTGATCACTGTTTCTAAAGGCTTATCAGGATGACCAAAGTATCTGAGCCTACTTCCCTATCCTAGTCCAAGGTCATTTTCATGTCTCAAGCCTACTTCCTTATTCTAACCTAATATTTAGATTCCTGCCTGAGATTACGTTTTTGTTCTAGTCTAATGTCAGATTCCTGCTTGGAACCTACTTCCTTGTCCTTGGCCAATGTCATGTGCCTGCCAAGCAGTCCATTTCCTTGTCCTTAGTCCATGTCAGCTTCTTGCTAAACAGCCCCAAAGGCTCTCTACTTCTCCTTTTTTATTTCGTTTACAAGACTGAGCCTGTCTTAGGTGTTCTGACAAGAATGCCTTCCTTACCCGTCATGGAATATGCATTATCAAAGGCAATGCACTTATGTCTTTGGTTGGTAAGAATGTGCAGAATCTTACCTGTCCTTGGCTGGTGGCAAGCATCTTGATGTGTTTCTGTGTAAGTGTATCCAAATGTGTGTGAATGCACATGTCCCTGTGAGAAGACACTGATCTCCCAAAGCCTGGAGTTACAGGGGTTTGCTGGATGCCTAGATTGTTATATGGGTGCTAGAATCTTAATTCTGGTCCTCATTACTTTGCAGCAAGTTTCATCCATTGCTTCATAATGAGTTTAAAGCCATCCTGAGCTAAAGGCCCTATCTCAAAAAATATTAATAATAGGCAAATATTTTTGTAACTATGCCCTTTTACCCTAGTATCTACAAACCCAAAGTCCATGATGGCTATAATGTATATCATTGTTATTGTTATTGTTATTGTTATTGTTTTGTTTTGTTTTGTTTTTGGAGGCAGGGTTTCTCTGTGTAGCCTTGGCTATTCTGGAACTTACTCTGTAGATCAAGTTTGCTTCGAATTCACAGGAAATTGCCTGCTTCTACCTCCCGAGTGCTGGGATTAAAGCTGTGTGCTACAAGTCTCTGTCTCTCTCTCTCTCTCTCTCTCTCTCTCTCTCTCTCTCTCTTTTTTTTTTTTTTTTTTG
>JANHMN010000010.1:67256293-67273098 GCA_030674055.1 Rhabdomys pumilio | reverse complement strand
TCTTTTTTTTTTTTTTTTTGGTTTTTTGAGACAGGGTTTCTCTATGTAGCCCTGGCTGGCCTGGAACTCACTTGGTAGACCAAGCTGGCCTCAAACTCAGAAATCTGCCTGCCTCTGCCTCTGTCTCCCAAGTGCTGGGATTAAAGGTGTGTACCACCATCGCCCGGCTGAAGTCTTTTTTTTTTTTTTAAGACATTTTTAAAGACTTTATTTATGTATGTTGAGTACACTTTTGCCATCTTCTAGAAGAGGTCATTAGATCCCATTACAGATGGCTGTGAGCCACCATATAGTTTCTGGGAATTGAACTCAGGACCTCTGAAAGAACAGTCAGTGCTCTTAACCACTGACCCCTCTCTCGACTCCTAATATACAGTATTTTATCCATCCCAATTAGGACCCTTCTCCCTTCTCGGCCCCTGGTATTTTGACAAAGTCTGTGATGCTCAGTGGACTGATCAAAGCCATTCCTTGGCAATGTAAATTTTCCAGTGGAGGTAGGTCAGCAACAATCTGATCTGGTGTAGAAGCTTGCAGCCTAGCAAAAGCCATTTCTCGGCAGGAAAGAACAGACATGCAGCCAGAAGGAGGCTCTAGAATGTCTGATTCTAGCTTAGTGTGGTGACACATGACTTTGATCCCAGCACTCAGAAGCAGAGGTAGGCAGATTTCTGTGAGTTCAAGGTCAGTCTGCTATAGAGTGAGTTCTAGGACAGCTAGGGCTACACAGAGAAACTCTAGAGGAAAAAAAAAACAGGAAAGAAGGAAGGAAGGAAAGGAGGAGGAAAGAAAGAAAGAAAGAAAGAAAAAAAGAAAGAAAGAAAGAAAGAAAGAAAGAAAGAAAGAAAGGGAATGGGAATGGCTGATTCTAGAGCCATATGTGGTGGCCATTGCCAGCAATTGAGAGGCTGAATCAGGAGAACAGTCTGGTATGTGGGAGAACTCCTGGAATTCCAATACTTGGACAGGAGGATCAGGAGGAGTTCAAGATTATTCTTGGCCATATAGTGAGGCCAGCCTGGCCTATATGAGACCCTATTTCAACTTCACCTCCCCATATCTCTCCAACTTTATCTCCTCTCCAAATACCCACCCCCCAAGACTGGAGAGGTGAGCAGAGCCACTGCCTAGCATGTGAGCCTCCTGCGCCACCCCCTCTCCCTTTTAATCCCCAGTGTTGAAAAGAAGAAAGCAAGTACAATGAAGCAGTGGGTAAGGGGTAAGGTGTGTGGTTCTGAGGAGAGAACTTGGCCCAGTAATTCACACATAAACAACTCTGCCCACAACAGCAGCCCTTGAGGTGTGTTCTGGAAAATATCAGGATGTTTCTGTATGGCACTTGGGGTCTGGGTTAGGAAGGGCTTGATTTATTCTTTATTTTTGTGGCACCAAGGAATCCAATCCAAGCATCATAAACTCTCTGCTGGGTTTCAGACCCAACTCTTTCTTGCTCCTTTTCCATCCCAGACAGATATTCGTCATGACATCTGAATTGTTTTAAAACTCACTCGGCAGTGCCAGCTGACCCCAAAACCACTGTGATCCTCCTGCGTCAGCCTCTCAAGTGGTGGGGTCACTGGTGTGAATAACCACACCCAGCCAGCTCCAGATCTTTATCAAGGACTTTTACAAGGTTGATTTACTTCTGTAGGTTGCTGGTATTTGCCGTTCTACCCCAAAACAGGAAGTATTCTAGCTCAGAGCAAATCTCATTTACTTTTACACAACCCTCCACCTCATGTCCCTCCACCAAGGAAAGACCTCATCACTTCTTGTGACTTTACCTTGTTCCACACTGGGCATTGCCAGGTCCCCTTTTTTGCCTGGAAGTGCTTGCCTGGGTCCTCCCCTGTGTTGCTCAGAAACTTTCTACACTAGGATCTCCAGGCATCCAAGTAGTGTCATGCATCTGAGACTCTGGGGTCCACCTCAACATGCCTGTGGGATGCACCTCTCCATGGGGGGAGACCTGCATTCTCTTCCAGATGGATCTCAAATTTAGGATGAGATCAAAAGTTAGTGGCAAAGAATATCCCAGTTGTCTCACAAAGAGACATAGGAACAAAGAGAAGGTAATTGGCAAGCCAATTTACTTTAGCAAACAGGCGCTCGACACCCCAAACAGCCGATCAAGAATGCTGGCGTGGAAGTTCATTTAGTTTTTTGTTCTAAAGCACTAAAATATCTGTGTCTGTCCACGTGTGTGCAGGTGAGTATGTGGGGGCCAAAGGTCAACATAAGTGATTTGACTACAGTTCTTTAGTGCATTTTTAAATTTATACTTTTAAAATACTCATTTTGTTTATCTTGTGTATGCAGTTTGTCTTGGTTACTGTTCTATTGCTGTGAAAAGATCCCATGGCAACTGCAACTTTTTTTTTTCTTTGAGACCCTGTGTCTCACTACATAGCTCACTGTGTAATTTTCTCCTGAACTCACTCTGTAGACCAGGCTGGCCTCTGAGTATTGAAGATCCACCTGCTTCTGCCTCCCAAGTACTAGGACTAAAGTTGTGAGCCACTAAGCCCAGCACTAAGGCAGATTATTTATTTATTTATTTATTTATTTATTTATTTATTTATTTATTTATTTATTTGAGACAGAATCTTACTATGTAACTGGCAGGTCTGGAACTCACCATACAGATCAAGCTGGTCTCAATTTTACAGATATCTGCCTGCTTTTGTCTTAACATTTTCAAGATGTGTGTGTGTGTGTGTATGCTGCCTCTGTGAAGGTGCCCACGGAGGCCAGAAAATGGCATTGAATCCCTTGAAACTGAAGTTATTCACGGCTGTGAGCTGCCAGACATGGAAAATGTATAATACAACACCTCAGTAATAAGTTTTATATTGATAATTTTTATCTCATAATTATAATTTCATGTATTGATTAGATTAAATTGAAATGATAGTGTTTAATATATTTAATATCTAAGATATATGCTGGAGAAAAAAATCTGGGTGAGAGAACTGAGAGAAAAATTCACAATAGAGCATGTGCTGAGTCAGCAAAAAGTCCTGGGTTCAAGCTCTACCGCCCATGCCCAAACAAAGCACAATTCATCTGCCCAGTTTATTTTTACTGACTGTTTTCACTGAGGCTACTGGGCATGCTATCATTTCATTATTTTGGGAAAGTTTAATTGACTTAAAATCTTTATTTATTTGTCTTTGTTGCCATGACTCTGATACAATGGGATATTTCAAGTTGTAGAGTGTGGTAGCCTAGGTAGGACGTAGGTCCTGTGGTCTCCAATAGCAGGAAAACAGAGAAGTGGAGACCACATCCGGGAGCAAAAGGATTTTTTCCTTGCCCCAAAGGCTTCAGAGCACCTCCTTAGTTTTTCATCTCTCAGAAGTAGCTTAGCAGTCTGTCCAAAAACTTGGAGACCCTCAAGTGCCAGGGAGGTCCTGAAGGTAGTGGCAGATACCATGGGGTTACACACTTCAGCACACGGCAGTTCTTTCTGTGTGGAAAAGGAGAGTTTGTAATCAGAGTGCTGAGGTGACAAGGTTTGTTGCTGAAAGAGGAAGAGGAGGAATGGAAGGTGGCATTGTGGCAAAGCCTGCATGGCAACCTTCAGTGTCTTCTATGCCTTTGTTCACATTGCTGCTGAGTGAGATTCCCCAGGAGGCAGAGAACAGAGCTTCAGAGAGGAGGAAGGCTGAGATATGGAAGTTAGAGAAACCTCAGGTCAAAGCACCAGGTGTGGCAGTGTCACATATTTTCTGAGACACAATGCTTAGGAAGAAAAGGAGAAGGGGGGGCAGGGGCATCACACTCTCCAACCTCACAGTGGTGCTTAAATCAACTCACCTTCAGAACCTTGAGCTAAGTTTGAGGAATACAGACTGAACTACAAACCCGTTAGCATATAGACAGGTTGATTAAAAATTCATCTTTGGGCTGTGTGGTGGTGGCGCACGCCTTTAATCCCAGCACTTGGGAGGTAGAGGCAGGCGGATTTCTGAGTTCGAGGCCAGCCTGGTCTACAGACTGAGTTCCAGGACAGCCAGAGCTACACAGAGAAACCCTGTCTCAAAAAAAAAAAAAAAATTCATCTTTGGGGCTAGAGAGATGCCTTAGCAAGTTAAGAGCACTGGCTATTCTTCCAGAGGTCCTGAGTTCAATTCCCAGCAACCAGATGGTGGCTCACAACCATCAATAATGGGGTCTGATGCCCTCTCCTGGCCTGTAGGTATATGAGCACTCATATACATAAAATGAATAAATAAATAATAAATAAATCTTTAAAAAAATTCATCTTTGACTCTGTGGCACACAGTTGTTATTTCAGTACTTGAAAGATAGAGGACGGGGGTCAAGAGTTCAGGGCCAGCCTGGGCTACATAAGGAGTTTGAAATTAACCCCAGGCTTTTTGAGATTCTATCCCAAAACAAAGAAACAAATAAAGACATAAATAAATTCAAGGACAACCTAAGTAATTTAGTGACCTCTGTTTCAAAGTAAAAAGAGTTTCGGATGTTAGCCTAGTTGTTCCTGTCTGGCATTTACAATGTCCTGAGTCCCTGTTTCTACCTTGTCACCACTAAAATAAACCCAACAAACCGAAATCCTACACCCTAAAAATCACTGATGCATTCCCAAATCCAGGTGACCAGTAATATATACACTGAAGTTTATGTTAATTTTCTTTTGGCTGAATAACTAAATCTTGGGTTTAGAAGAAGGTTTGGGGGAGATTCTTAAATTGAACAAAGTAATCAATCTAGGAGAAACAGGAGGTGCAGAGCCTCAAGGCCTCAGTAGTGGGAGTTCCTGGACACAATCTCTGGGGCAACGCTCTGGCTTCTGCTACCCCTGCTCACAGGCTCTTTATTGATTCATCGAATGCTCCTGACTTACAGGCAGGAGAGAATTAGCTCTCCCACACTGGGCCAGCTGCCAGCCCATATCAGTCAGCCTTAGCCGGGATGGAGGACCCCAGGTGCCGCCTTCCTGTATCAAGCCTACTCTCAAGCAGGGAAACAGCCCTGAGAATTATCACCAAGTCTCAGATCACAGCCTGGGGAAGGGAGCCTTACAAGCTTCCATGTGCTTGCTGCTAAGGCCAAGACAGGAACTGGGTACCAGGATTAACTGAGTTTTATGTGGTGGGGTGGTATACACAGATAATCCCAGCACCCAAAATTTGAGACAATCCTGGGCTACACGGTGAATGTGTTTCAAACTACCCCACTCACACCTTTCTACACTGGATTGTTTGGGAGGTCACTGTGAGCTGCCCCAGTTACAGGATTAGGTAGTTATTATCCACCTTATTGAGGTCAGAGTATCTATATACATAAATTGTTATTGTCT
Organism: Rhabdomys pumilio; assembly: GCA_030674055.1. Classification (NCBI taxonomy): domain Eukaryota; kingdom Metazoa; phylum Chordata; class Mammalia; order Rodentia; family Muridae; genus Rhabdomys; species Rhabdomys pumilio. Next base: position 67,267,772 of record JANHMN010000010.1, on the reverse strand, counting down.
TCTTTTGAGATAAGGGCTCTCTATGCAGGCCAGACTGGCTTCCAATCTTGCCCCATATCTGAGGCTCTGAACTTGCCTCAGCATCCAGGAGTGCCAGGACTGTAGATATAAACTATCAGGCCCAGCTACATAAATTATTATTATTCTACTGCAGCAATTTGTCTTTTCTCACAATTCATTTACTTGATCATTTATTTATATCAGCATAGATTCACGAATATTTTTCTTCACTGCAATACTTTGTTATTAAAACGGTCTATCCCTGGAAATTAAGGGTTTTTCAGTTGACTCATCTAGGGCATAGTCCTATTTCAATCAAATTACCTATTTTTAAGCACTTATTTTTTTGAGACAGAGTCACACTGTAGCCCAGGCTACCCTTAGATTTGCCCTGTAGCCAAGGATGACCTTGAACCTCTGATCTTCTTGCCTCTGCTTACCCATTGCTGGGATTACAGACATTTATCACTATTGTCCAGTCTGTGGATTGAGCCCAGGGTGGTACATGCCCAGTGTATTAGTTAGGGTTTTACTGCTGTGAACAGACACCATGACAAAGTTAACTCTTATAAGGATATTTCATTGGGGCTGGCTTACAGGTTCAGAGAGGTTCTATCCATTATCATCAAGGCAGGAGCATGGCAGCATCCAGGCAGGCATGATCCAGGAGGAGATGAGAGTTCTACATCTTCATCTGAAGTTTTCTAGTAGAATATTCACTTCCGGGCAGCTAGGATGAGAGTCTTAAAGTCCATGTCCACAGTAACACACCTACTCCAACAGGGCCACACCTCTAAATAGCACCACTCCCTGGGCCAAGCATATTCAAACAATGATACCTACCAAGAATGCATTGAAGTGAGATACAGTCTCAGCTCATAAGCACTTTTTTGCCTTCATTCACTGTAATATGTACATGTATATTCACGTATATGTAATTCCAGGTTCATCTATGTCCTCCTCCAGTCCTAGAATTATTTTCTTAAGGAGATTGGCTTTTTTATTTTATTTTATTTTATTTTATTTTATTTTATTTTTTGTTTTTGGTTTTTTTGAGACAGGGTTTCTCTGTGTAGCCCTGGCTGTCCTGAAACTCACTCTGTAGATCAGGCTGGCCTCAAACTCAGAAATCTGCCTGCCTCTGCCTCCCAAGTGCTGGGATTAAAGGCGTGCGCCACCACTGCCCGGCTCTGGTTTTTTTTTTTTTTTTTTTTAATTAGAGAAGAATATTAAAATCAAGATCTGAGACAATTACAGAAAAGGGAGTGGAAAGATTATAAGAGCCAGAGGATGTGTATGAGATTATGTCTTCTAGATGTATGTGAGACTGTGTCTTCTAGAAATGATGGGGACACTTCACTGTGTTACTGAAACAGCACAGCTGCCTAAACATGAGTGCAACAAGCACCACCAACAGACATGCCAATGTGGAAGGGAGATCCTCTGGAGTCCCACCCTTAGACAAGAACTACAATTAGTCTAGGAATGTTGAGAGTGGAAGAAGTCTTGTGACCCAGGACATACAAACAGCACCATATGGACTCAGTGTTGGGGTCCAGGAGCCACCACACAAACCACATGAGCACCGATCTCAGTCAGACAGGAATAGTTTATTGAGTCTTTGGATTGATCCATCAGTGATGGCCACAGTCCAGACTCAGGAGCTGAACCAAGACCCTGAGTCAAGACCCTGTAGGCTTTTAAGCCTGAGAGCTAAAAACAACTGTGCTAAATTATTCACCAATCAGGATTTAGGAATAGGGATTTCCTCAGGAACATGTCTTTGTTGTACACGCATCCTGCTCCCATTGGTTGGGGTATTCAACTGTGGCAGGGGACTTGCCTTGTCTAACATCCATGTCTTAACTTGCCAACCAGGATGGCAGTTACCCATGTACTTTCTGCCAAATAGGATGTCAGTTCCCTGGAAGGTGTTGGGAACTTAAACTTCTCTTGACCTCTACTCAAAATGGAATTCTCATTCTAAATAGTTTCTTATATTGGTGCAGCTTTCCAAGCTTATTGTGGGTAACTATACAAAGCAGTTCTACTGACTTCTATAGTGACTGGTTCCAAGGGCACAGAACATAACAGAATATGTAATCAACTTGAATATGAGAAAGTTTTCTTATAATATTAGTAACAGCACAAAATGGTAGGCTAGCCGGGTAACAGTTACCTAAGCCTTAACATTTTATCTAGGCCTTAACACTGAGCTCGTTTATATGTGTGTGTGTGTGTGTGTGTGTGTGTGTATATGCATATATATATATATGCATATATATATATGTATATATATATATGCATATATATACACACACACATATATATAATGTTTATATATTATTATATATATCATGACCATATATATGGACATAGAAATATACATATTCATGGCCTTTCTTTAAATATATATATTCAAAGAAACTATAAATATATAAATATAGTTTTAATTTTAAATATTTAAATACAATTATTTAAAATAATTTTAAAAATTAAAATATATATAAATAAAATTAAATGAAGGTCATGAATTAGAGAGAGCAAAGAGGGCATCCAGGAAGGAGTTGTAGGGGAAAAAGTAGGGAATGATGTAATTATATTTTAATTTAAAAAGAAAAAGATCGGGCTGGAGAGATGGCTCAGTGGTTAAGAGCACTAAGTGCTCTTCCAGAGGTCCTGAGTTCAATTCCCAGCAACCACAAGGTGGCTCACAACCATCTGTAATGGGATCTGATGCCCTCTTCTAGTGTGCGTCTGAAGACAGCGACAGTGTACTCATATAAATAAAAATAAATAAATCTTTAAAAAGATGTAGAACAAATAAAAAACAAACAACTAAAATATAGATCTGGCAAGATCTGGTGGGGCATTCTCAGAATCCTAGCACCTGGGAGGTGGAGGCAGGAAGACCTGGGTTCATGAACTACTTGGACCACACATAAGACCCTGTCTCAAATATAAACCAGCCTTGCATGACAATGGACTGAACATCTGAACCTGTAAATCAGCCCAATTAAATGTTTCCTTTATAAGAGTGGCCTTGGTCATGGTGTCTGTTCACAGCAGTAAACCCTCACTAAGACAAAGACAAACATCCACAAGATTAATCCCTAGTTATTTATCATCTCCCAATCCTATGTCCATCCTTTGTCACTTCCCGGGTAAGCTAGTTCAGTTTTGTATGGGTATTCTTTTCCATTCTAGTTGGTCTTCCTGGTTCCTTTGCATACTCTAATAATCATGCTCTTCCTTGCTTTTCCTCTCTATTTAAAGCTGCATACTGGGTGTGATAGCTCAAATCTATAATCCTAAGATTTGGAAGGCTGAAGCAGGAGGATTGCTGCCAGTTTAATGGCAGCCTGGGCAGCATAGGGAGTCACAGATGTATATGTTTGTAACTTTCCATAATGTCAGAACTGATTGCAAAATAATGATGCCTTGTTAGTTCCCTGACTACCACTTAACACACAATGTGTGATAAGCCAATGTGTCTTACAGCTGGATTTTAGCAATTCCAGGTTCGTTTTTTTTCCAATCTGGGGTGTGTGTGTGTGTGTGTGTGTGTGTGTGTGTGTGTGTGTGTGTTGTGTGTATATGGTAAATGCATGGTATATGCATGAATGAGGTATACACATGAGTCTGTAGAAGCCAGTCTAGGATGTCAGATGAAGTGTCTTATGTTGCTTTTGGCTTTATTGCCTTAAAACAGGGTATCTTGGTGTCACTAGAAGCTTGCTCTTTTGGGTCCTGGCTAGCCAGTGAGCTCCTAGGATCCGTTTCACAGGCTGAGGTTAGAGCCATGTACCAGGCCTTGAGGACTCCTTTGTAAATGGCATATATATGGGCAGGGTCCATTCTGAAAGTCACTCCTGGGAGACGTTGGATATGGTGATCCACCTGTAATCTCAGCACTTGGCCAATGGAGGTAAGATGACCAGCAGTTCACCTGCATGCTAAATGCCAGGCTATAGGAAACCCAGTCGCAAAGAAGAAAGCAGGGCCAGCAAGAAGGCTCAGTAGGTCAACGCAGTTGTTTCCAAACCTGATGACCTGAGTCCAATCTCCAGACCCACAAGGTGGGAGGAGAGAAACAACAGCTGAAAGTCATTCAAGAGAATGTCACTGTGCGGTTGGCTGTGCATGTACACATATTATCTATCTATCTATCTATCTATCTATCTATCTATCTATCAATCATCTATCAACCAATCAGTCTGTCATCTATCAAACTAACTAGCTAACTAGCTAACTAACTAACTAACCAGAATGTTTGTATACCAAAAAAAAGGACTGGTTTAGTTTGTAGAGTATTTGCCTAGCATGCATCTATCCCTGGGTTCATTTCTCCAGCATCAGAGAAAGTCAGCCTGGTTGAACCTACCTGTAATTCTAGCTCTGGAGGAGGAGAAGCAGGAGGATCAGTCATTCTCAGTCATTCTCAGCTGCCAGCCAGGGCTACAGGAGGCCCTGTTTCAAACAAACTATGACAACAAAACCCACAAAACATGGAGTGACTAACACCAGGGCACAGCCTAGTCTTTACAGCTGGCCTATAGAATAAGACTCTCTCAAATACCAAACAAATAAAACATAGCTGCTGAAGCAGCCTTTGAACGAGCTGGCTTCTGTGGGCCGGTACCAGGAAGTGGTGCATCCGTATTAACTTTCTTAGGACTCAGTTCCTACAGCCTGTTTCTCTCTCCTGATGCAAGAGCAAGGCCATTTTCTAAAATGAAGCTCTGACATTTACCTTGAGTTTACACGCCTGTAAATACTTAATCCTACACAGCCATTGTTAAGGAAGAAGAGAGTATCAATTTCGGACACCTAGGCAACTGTGTTGGGCTGGAATAAAAGAAAAACCTTGAGTTTCAAGAAAGCAGGTCTATTGCCAGGCTATAGGAAACCCAGTCGCAAATGTGGTAGTATTATATATTTTTTCTATCCTTTTGAAAAAGTTGGGACCATAAGGAGGAGACAAATTTCTGTTGTTTGTGAATTCCTCCTACTGCTGACACCGTGAGCCCCAGATGTGGCCTCACTCCCTCTTTCTTTAGTATAACTAATGCACACTGAGTTTTTACAGAAACTTTAAAACTGAGCAGGGGGCTTCTGGGGTGCAGCTCCGTGGTAGATGGGCAATGCCTCAGGTTGGTCACACAGTATTGGAAAAACAAACACAACAACCACACACAGGTTTACATAGACAAAACAAAATATAAAAGTAAAGTTGTTTGACCAAGGTGGTGGTGGCACGTGGCTTTAATCCCAGAATTTGGGAGATAGAGGCAGGTAGATCTCTGAGTTTAAGGCCAGCCTGGTGTGCAGAGGAAGTTCCAGAACAGCCAGGGATACACAGAGAAACCCCATCATAAAACAACAAAAACAACAAAACAAACAAACAAAAAGTACAGCTGTTTAAAAGACCATAGGAACTCGAATCTTCACACAGACTCTCTCAGCTGCTTAGCCTACTTTTTAAAAAAAATCTTTTTTTAAAGATGTATTTATTGATTTCATGGATGTGGGTACACTGTGGCTGTCTTCAAACACACCAGAAGAGGCCATCAGATCCCATTACAGATGGTTGTGAGCCACCATATGGTTGCTGGGAATTGAACTCAGCAATCAGTGCTCTCAACTGCTGAGCCCTCTCACCAGCCCTTAGCCTACTCTTAAAGTGTGTGCCACGGCAGCGAAGTAGGCTAAGAACAACTGTGCTAAGATATTTGCCTGCTTTCATATTGCGAACCTGGGTTCCCCACACTCCCCGGATCTGTCTATGTTCTGCTATAGGAGTGCTCAGGGGGATCTGGAGCCCTGTCCAGCCCTTCTCAGGTTCCTTGACAGACCACAGGGAGATGTAACTTGCTAGGAGTGTTTCTATTATTGGTCAGAAGCTCTCTGGAGCCAACTTGTTGGTGTGACCTTTGCTCTTCTCACACCTCCTAGTGGCCCTCCAAAGAAGGTTCTTTTCTTTTCTCTAACATGCAGCTTACATGCGTGCGTGCGTGCGTGCGTGCGTGTGTGTGTGTGTGTGTGTGTGTGTGTGTGTATGCTCATTTTCTTCTAGAGATGGAATGATGTCTGTTTTATCTCCACAAAAGGCAGAGAGTCAATGTTTTAGGACTTGAGGGCTGCATAGTAACTATCTCATAGTAACTATATCTTGCATAGTAACTGCACATATATCTGCATAGTAACTATATCTTGACTAACTAGTTAGTCAAGCCTACCCTTCTAATAAATTAATAAATACTTCTAACAAAATGAATGGCAGGTATAGTCATGTTTAAACAAACTTTATTTAGAGAATTTATTTAGAAGAATAGGCCATTTAGGAGCAAGAAAGATGAGGCCAGTGTGTAAAAGGTGCTTGCTCTGCAAGTCTGGTAACCTGGGTTTGATCGCTAGAATCTACACAAAGGTAAGAAAAAAACCGACTCAGAAAATTTGTCCTCTAGCCTCCACATGTGTGTCACACACATCTGTCTTGCCTCCCTTCACACACACACACACACACACACACACACACACACACACAAACTACAACTACTATTACTACTACTATTAATAGTAAAATAAGTCATAGCCGGGTGGTGGTGGCGCATGCCTTTAATCCCAGCACTTGGGAGGCAGAGGCAGGCAGATTTCTGAGTTCGAGGCCAGCCTGGTCTACAGAGTGAGTTCCAGGACAGCCAGGGCTACACAGAGAAACCCTGTCTCGAAAAAACCAAAAATAAATAAATAAATAAATAAATAATAAAATAAGTCATACAACAACTACTACTATTAACAATAATAATAATAATAATAAAAACAAGTTTTGAAAAATAGGTCATTGGAACCAGGCCTATAATCCCAGCACTTAGGAGGCTGAGGCGGGGTATTGCTTTGAGTTCAAGGCTAATCACAGTAAACAAAACAAAACAAAACAAAATCAAAACCAAGCCAACTAAATAACTAAGCAAATAACAAAATAGCAGTGGGGACACAGCTGAACTCAGTATCCATAAAGCCCTGGGTTTGATCTCTAGCATTGCAAAGGAAATAAAAGCAAATAATAGTCCACTGACCTCTGCTCGAGAGCATCTGCTATTCTCTGTCACCCTTGCTGAGGGTTTGATTTTTTTTTTTTTTTTTTTTTGTTTTTTAGAGATAGGGTTTCTCTGTGTAGTCCTGGCTGTCCCGGAACTCACTCTGTAGACCAGGCTAGCCTCGAACTCAGAAATCCTCCTGCCTCTGCCTCCCAAGTGCTGGGATCAAAGGCGTGCGCCACCACCACCCGGCCTTGCTGAGGGTTTAAAGCAGTAATCAATTTGAATGGTGTAGCCACAAAAAAGACTTGTGTCCAATTGAGGGGAGAGTCAGCATCAAGAGATGTTCAGCTCAAGTCTGGCAATGGTGGCTCGAATCTTTAATCTCAGTACTTGGGAGGCAGAGGCAGAGGTAGAGGCAGGAGGATCTCTATAAGTTTGAGGCCAGTGTGGTCTACAGAGTGAGTTCCAGGATAGCTAGAACTACACAGAGAAACCCATTCTCAAAAACCCAAAACAGTAAAGAGAGAAAGAGGTGGGGTGGGGTCCAAGTCTCAGGACATTCGTTTTAGTACAGGTTGGTGGTCACATCTGTCATCACAGTTTGTCAGGAGGTTGAGGTCAGCCTGGTCTACAGAATGAACTTGAAGTCAGCCTGGGCAACCTATTGAGACACCATCTCAACTTCAGTACAGGACTGGAGAGGGAGAGGAGGGAGGAAGGCAGGGAGGGAGGAAGGGAGAATGATGGGGGGGAGGGACTCGAGAGAGGACATTTGTTCAGTGGAGACTGACTGACCCACACTCAATGTCTGCCTAACTCTTTCTGGAATTCTGAGTGAAGGTCAGATAATCACACTCCAAGAGCACCTTCAACATGGAACAAGAGCCTCCCCGAGGCAAAGATGAGCTGAGATGTTCTCTGGAATAGCAGTTGGAGATGGCAGCCTCTGACATTGAGTCAATTTAGCTAGTCTGTAAAACTGAGAGCAGCCTGAACATTCCTCTAGGGGGCCCTGAGAGGCCTGAGTCAAGTGACAGGGTGATATTACTGTATACCTCCCATTTTCATAGCCTGGGAAAATACAGTTTTATTGACGCTATTAAAATTGGAGTTTCCGTTGCGGCACTGTAACTTGGGATGTCTCAGTGATGTCTAATCTATACAGAATATGAATCTCACTCGCGGGTTGGCTACTAGGCTGAAACTACGGAGAGCTGTAAATTTTAAGTCTTGACTAAACATGACTCAACAGAAGTTACACACCATTAGTCTTTCTATAAGCATCCATTGCTATTGAGACAGACTACTGGAACAGCTATCGAGAGCTTGCTAACCCCTCTGTTAAACACATTGTGTACCTCAAGGCTGGGATGCCCTGGCATCCTCAGAGGACTTGGCGAGCCTATTTTCTTCTCTTTTCTGAGATTTACACTGACATCTACTCTGATTGTTCCTGCTGTTTCATCCATCATGAGAGAAGCCAGTGAAAGGGTACAAAAGCCTCTTGGCTACAGAGATTCTTGTTTGTGATTACTTCCCTCTGGAAAAGAAAAAAAATACTACTTGGAAGACATATAAGTCCCAGCAAACTTTAAGCAGAGGTACTTTTTCCAGACAGGCTCTTAAGTCACCGAGGCTGCATGGAAAAACCCTGCAGAGCTGGTAGAGCTACCGCAGGAGAGCTATCGCCGCCGGTACTCATCCCTGCTTGCTGAGACACAGGCTCTGCTCCCTGACCTAGATCTGATTCAGGCGTATGCTAACTAAAATGCAGCTTTTCAAAGCTGTCTCTAAAAATCCACAACTTAGATGAGCACAGTGGTTCACACCTTTAATCCCAGAAGGCAGAGGCAGTAGGGTTTCTGTGAGTTTGAAGCTAGCCTGGTTTAAATAGGGAGCTCTAGGCTAGATAGGGCTGCATAAAGAGAACCTGTCTGTGATGGTTTGCATATGATTGGCCCAGGGAGTGGCACTATTAGAAGGTGGTGGCGCACGCCTTTAATCAATCCCAGTACTTGGGAAGCAGAGGCAGGCAGATTTCTGAGTTCGAAGCCAGCCTGGTCTACAGAGTGAGTTCCAGGACAGCCAGGACTACACAGAGAAACCCTATCTCAGAAAAACAAAAAAAAAAAAAGAAGGTGTGGCCCTGTTGGAGCAGGTGTGTCACTGTGGGGGTGGGCTTTAAGACCCTCATCCTAGTTGTCTGGAAGCCAGTATTCTGCTAGCAGCCTTTAGATGAAGACGTAGAACTCTCAGCTCCTCCTACACCTTGTCTGGCTGGATGCTGCCATGTTCCCACCTTGATGATAATAGACTGAACCTCTGAACCTGTAAGCCAGCCCCAATGAAATATCTTTGTAAGAGTTACCTTTGTCATGGTGTCTGTTCACAGCAGTAAAACCCTAACTCAGACACCATCTCAAAAAATAAATGGATGAATAAATAAATTAATAAAATAAATACTGCAAGTTGGGGGCATGGAGATGGCTTAGGGGATGAAGGTGCTCACCAGAAGCCTAGTTAACTGATCTCCACCCCCAGCACCCACAGACTGGAAGAGAACACCTCCCATGAATCGTCCTCTGACCTCCACACAATTGTAAGAGTAACAACAATCTGCAAACCTGTCTAAAGCAGTCCTCTGCTCCTGGTTAGTTCCAGGCACTGACATACCCATTACTGAGAAGGCTGCAAATCAACTGAATCCAGATGTTTGAGGGTATTCTGAGCAACACTGAGACCCCCTTCTTAAAACAAAACAGAAACTACCTGCAAACCTTCCAGAGCAACGGTTCTCAACCTTCCTGAAAACCAGTGTTCTAGACGCACACATACTTTTCCACTGAGTTATTTTTGCTAACCTGTTGGAATATCTCAGTGAACTGAGGCCTGTGGTTTCTTCCCAGAGAAAGGCAATGGGATCATACACACCAGAACTGAGTGATTTTTTTTTTCTCTCTCTTCTACCAAACACTGCAATGGAAACACTCAGAAAGCCACAGCAGCAGGATTAGGAATTCAAGGTCTTCCTCCATGAAACAGGGAACACAAGCCCACCTTGAGCTACCTGGGACCCTACCTCAACAAACAAACAAAAACACACAAATCAGAAACCCAGCACTGGGGTGACTCCAGCCAGCACTGGGGTGATTCCAGCCAGCACTGGGGGAGCAGAAGCTGAAGGAGTTTGTGGCCAGAGCTATATAGTGAGATCTTGTCTCAACCCCCACCCTCAAACCAAAACCCAACAACTCGTTCCCAGGCCAGATTATATAGAACTGAAACTCTTAAATAAAATACTATGAAAAATTCATTTTAAATTCTGCACTTTGGGGAAAAATATAGTTGCTGTCATAGAGTAGATCAATTAATACAAGAGGGGCTGATGCTAATTTGGTTGCTTCTACAATGGGAAGATCATTACCAGAGTGGTAAACTTGGCTGCAGCCAACCCCAGGCTCGGTAGTTCCTGAGGCAGAACTGATAGCCCTAGGCTTGGGAAAGAAGGGCTGGGATTGTGGGCTAGGAAGAGACTGCTGGGAGAAGGGTAGAAACAGCAGGTGTTCTGAAAGCTCCTAAACTTGCTAATCTTGGTTCATTAATGCTGGTAAAGGCCCTTTTACTCTTTGTGGAAAGAATAGAACTCAGTGGGAGACTTCATTTATTGTGACAACTTCTTTTTCTCTGGCTGTGGAATCTGAATGCGGCTCCTGTGGGAAAGGGCAGGATAAGGGATCCCCCCATTTTCTGCCAGGTTTCCCCACTTCCTTTTTGACTCAAGGCCGCCTTTGCTGGAAGGTGTCTCCCCCTATCTTGTGTACCCAGGCAAGTGCTTGGGTCTGATTTCTGAAATGGTGATCCATTAAGCAAGAACCATTGCTTTCCATATTTCCTATAGAACCTCGGTTTCCCTTCAGTTTATTTTTGTCTTATGTTCATTCCTGTCTCAGCTGCATGCATGCATGTGTACTGCATGCATAAGGAGTCTTTTTGTTTTTTTTTTTTGATACAGGGTTTCTCTGTATAGTCCTGGCTGTCCTGGAGCTCGCTCTGTAGACCAGGCTATCCCCAAATTTAGAAATCGACTGCCTCTGCCTCCCAAGTACTGGGATTAAAGGCATGCGCCACCACCGCCAGAGCATAATCTGGATCAGGTGACAGGTGACTGAGCTGTCAGGTGATGGAATGGAATCCTGGTACTTTGCAAGAGCAGCAAGTACTCTTTACTGAGCCATCTGTGTTTTTTTTGTTTGTTTGTTTGTGTTTTTTTATATAGTTTTGAAACTGGATATTGCTATGTAGCTCAGGTTGGTTTTGAACTCTGGATCCTCCTGCCTCAGTTTCCCAAGTGCTGGGACTGTAGGAATATTCTATCACACCCAGTTCTGACTTTTTTTTTTTTTTTTTTTTTTTTTTTTTTTTTTTTTTTTTTTTTT
>JANHMN010000010.1:67221696-67256193 GCA_030674055.1 Rhabdomys pumilio | reverse complement strand
TTTTTTTTTTTTTTTTTTTTTTTTTTTTTTTTTTTTTTTTGGTTTTTTCGAGACAGGGTTTCTCTGTATAGTCTGTATAGCCTTGGCTGTCCTGGAACTCACTCTGTGGACCATGCTGGCCTCGAACTCAGAAATCCACCTGCCTCTGCCTCCCAAGTGCTGGGATCAAAGGCGTGTGCCACCACCGCCCGGTCTGACTTTTTGTTTTTTAATGTAATGACTTTATCGAACTGTACTTCCTAAGAAGCCCATTCGAAGCGGTAAAGTCCACAGTGGCTAGCTTTTCTTGTTTTGCAGCACAGGTCGGTCGGCTCACTATTAGCTCCTCTCCAGGAGCAGCGCTGTAGGGAGGGAACTCAGAGCTGCCGGGAGCTAAGTCCAGCAACTTTCCTGATTGGAACATTTGCTGGGTAGGGAGTGAAGTGGGCACGTGTTGACACAAGGTGGGAGCCCATCAAACTAGTGAGAAGGGTTTCTGTAGTGCTTGGAACTGCAGCCACCACAGGCTCGGGGTGGAGGTGGGGCAGCGCCAACATCTCTGCCAACATGTGGAAATTGGAAGTGGTTTTTCAGAAAGAGCCCAAATTTTCCCAGATGTCTAATTCTAGCCTTATTCTCTGTGCCAGTTCAGCACTCAGAGAACAGTATGTAAGCAAACAGCAATTGTCGTGTGTGCTTCCACTCAGCAGTCCTGCACTCTGGTAAGGCAAAAGGCAGGAAAAAGTTGCTGCGGATGAGGACTGGTCCCAGGGTCACTGTTTCCAAAGGAAGCGAGAGAGGTCTGCTGAGAAGACAGATGATCCAGATCAACAAGGAAGAGGCAAATGAGCAAGAGCCTTAGCATTGTTTAAACTCCACCCCCACGGTTACCTGGCTACAGCTAGGTAAGCTCCGCCCCACAGTTACCTGGCAACAGCCAGGTAGGCCGGCCCACTATAAAAGGGGCTGCTCGCTCCCTCCTCTGTCTCTTGCTGTCTTGATCCCTCTGTCCTCTCTTCCCTTCTTCCTCTCTCCACGTGCTCATGGCCGGCCTCTTACCCCTCCCCTTGTCTCTCTCCCTTTCTCTGCCTCTACTACCCTCCTGGCTCCCCTCCCCATGCCCTGAATAAACTCTATTCTATACTATACAGGTGTGTGGCTGGTCCCTCAGGGGGAAGAGATACCTCGGCATGGGCCCTCTGAGACATCCCCTTTCCCCATAACTCACCACACACCCACAGAACATACTCTCTTTATCTCTTTACCTTTTAATAAACACATCAAAGATGATCTTTCAAAGTGTACATTTTGAATAGTGTTAGGTTTGCTGCAAAACTGAGGAGGTACGGATATCCTGCCATCCCCGTGTAGCAGCCTCCCCCATAACCAATATTTCATACCAGAGTTCATCATAGTTGAGGGCTCTGCATGGGCATATGCTATCATTACTTCATACTAAAGATTATTCTTGATGTTGGACCTTCTATAGCTGTGGACAAGTTGGTTTGTTTTGTTTGTATGTGGTGTGGTGGGTGTGCACGCTTGTGTGTGTGTGTATGTGTTCTTGTATGCATACTTAAATGTGTGAGTGCACATGTGTCTGCATGGCATGCATGGAGGCCAGAAGTTGATATCCAGTCTTTACCTAGATCACTCCATTTTATTTACTGAGTCAGGGTCTCCAGCTGAACCTGGGGCCTGCCAATTGCCCTAGCTAAGCCAGCCAGCTACCTTACCTCAAGGATCCCTTGTCTCCCCTACTGAATGCTATTGCTAGCCACTACTTCTGTCAAGTTTTTATGTAGGTTCTGGGGATTTTTAAAAAATTATTTATTTCAAATATAAATTTTGTATTTTATGTATTTATATGAAATATATACATTTATATAAAAATATATTTATATATTTTGTGCACTCTATCTTCAGACACATCAGAAGAGGGCATCAGAACCCATTACAGGTGGTTTATGAGGCACCATGTGGATGCTGGGATTTGAACTCAGGACCTCTGGTAGAGCAGTCAGTGCTCTTAACCGCTGAGCAATCTGTCCTGCCTGGTTCTGGGGAAAAAAAATTTTTTAAGATTGATTGATTGATTGATTGATTGATTTATTTGTTTATTTAATGTGAGTACTGTCACTGCCTTCAGACATACCAGATCCTATTCCAGATGGTTATGAGCCACCATGTTTGCTGGGAATTGAACTCAGGATTTTGGAAGAACAATCAGTGCTCTTAACCACTGAGCCATCTCTCCAGCCCCATCTCTGGGGAGATTTTAATTCTGACCCTCAAGCTTGTATAATATCGCTGTGTCCACCAAGCTATCTCCCCAATCCCAGGATATTAAAAAAAAAAAAAACCAATAAAGTTAAAGAAATAAAAAAACACAGAACACCGCTAATGGTCAGGGAATATCTAAGGAAGTAAACAACATTTACATCTAACCTCCAATGAGAAGCCAACCACATATGGCCTGGGGCAACACGCTTCAGAGAGATCACTGACCGACAAGGAAGACACAGCCAGAATAGACTAGAGGAGTCTGGGGAGCAGATCAGAGGCACAGCACATGCTGAGCGTCTGGGAGACCGTTCAATGTCCAGCACTGGGATGGAGCAAGGAGGTCCTGGGCAAAGGTAATCCTCTAGGAGGATATGTGCCCATGCTTTTGAACTCTTTTTTTCTTTGTTATATGTATTATTACTCTGCGTACGTGCGTGCGTGCGTGCGTGCGTGCGTGCGTATAAAGTTCTGAGTTCCCTCCCTACAGCGATGCTCCTGGAGGAGCTGATAGTGAGCTGACCTGTGCTGCAAAACAAGAAGAGCTAGCCACTGTGCACTTTACCGCTGCGAATGGGCTTCTTAGGAAGTATAGTTCAATAAAGTCATTACATTAAAAAACAAAAAACAAGTGATTCTCTCCTTCTCTATATATATTTATGTATATATCATTCATTATATGTATACACATATATGATTCATTTATCTCTATGTGTATGGGTGTTTTGTCTGAATATTATGTCTTCACCACATGTCTGCAGTGCCCTGGATGGTCAGAAGGTGGCGCCTGATCTTCTGGAACTAGAATTACAGACAGCTGTCAGCTGCCATAGAAGTGCTGGGAACCAAACCCAGGTCCTCTGGAAGAGAGAGAGGCTAGTGCTCTTAGCCACTGAGCCATCTCTCCAGCTCCCAGCCTAGAATTCTTTAGAGGAGAGGACCGTGGGGAGTCTGGCAGAACCCACTGTTCCCGACACTTACAACATTGATTTATGCAGGGGCAATTGTGTATATTGAGCAAGCCATTACGATCTCTCATAAAATCAGGGAAGTTAGGCGGCTATATTTTCATTACAGAGCTACTTTTTAAACTTATTTTGTTGTCTGTTTTATAGTGCAGTACCTAGGATTATAAATTAACAACTGAGCAGAGGCTTTTAAAAAGCAGACAGAATTGTTATGCAAGCTGTATAGAAAGTGGTGTCCACAGCTCTGGGCAGGCAGGGTGCTCAGAGTGCTTCAATACATACAGCCAAACACAGTGGCCCATTGTCACGAGCACAGTATGCCAGAAATACAAACGAACACATTCTTCTCTTTCCACAATATCAAAATTATTGAAAAACAATAAAATCACAAGGTACATTAATTTTACTGGTAGCAATTGTGCCAGGGAGTCCCACGTTCCTTCACTGTCAGCTGAAACAAACACGAGTTCTTTTATTCTCATTTTAATTACAGATTTCAACTCTCCTATCACAAACTGAACACATATCACACAGTAAATACATCTCTCTGCTGTATGCATATACATAGGTTACAGAATGGCTACAAAGGGTTAAAGTAGCAGGACTTACAAAGAGGCCAGGAAAGACATCTGGGGATTTGAGAGAGATGAGAAAGGAAAGTCTGTGGAGGGGTTGGTGTGGGTGCGGGGACGCAGATAACTAACCCGTTAGAGATAGGGCAGATGTGCTGAGTCAGAACAGCTGCTGGGTCAAAGTCCAGCTGAGCGTCAGGGTCAAGACAAATTGCCGAAGTGCAATGTGGGACCGTGGAGACCACAGACGTGAAGGAAAGGTCAGATCCAGATAGGTTAATGAGGGAATCCTAGCAGTCTGTGCCAACTATGGAGAGCTGAGCTCAGCTGAGTCCCTGGGTGCCCGGAGCCAAACCCAGGAAATTACCTGCTGTTCTAAGAGATCTTCAGGAAATTACCTGCTGTTCTAGAAAGACTAGTCAGTACAAGGTTAAGAAAAGACTTTCCGCAGGTCTCCGGTCCAAGGAACTTAAAGAACGTCTGGCATTTCCTGGGAGCCGGTTATGACAGTGGGATGGTCTAGGGCAATAAGGATATGACAGTCTTAGACAAGGAGGATTCAATAGTGGGATAGCCCTAAGCAAGGACCTTCACCTAAACTTCCCAGTTTGCTGGGTCTTTATAACCTGCCCCCAAAATTAAAGTTTCAGAGCTTGACCAGAACCCCAGACTTGCTCTCCTTCTTTCACCCCCTTCCCTAAGGTCTCGTCGAATCCCTGCGGGCCAGGGCACCTGGGACAGTAGGGAGTCACACTCCAGGAGGTTGGATGACACGTGAGTGGGTCATGTATGAAGTGTTAAATGTACTTTTGTGTTTGTTCGCTTAATTCTTTTCTTTTGAGACAGGGATTCTCTATTAGCCCTGGCTATCGAACAACTAACTCATTATGCAGACCAGGCTGGTCTTGAACTCACAGAGATCTGCCAGCCTCTGCTTCCAGGGTGCTAGGAGTAAAGGCGTGTTAGATGTCCTCTTCATGGGACAGGTGAGGGTGTTGCATTCTTTCCTTAACTTTTTGTGCCTAGTAAGTTCTTGGGCCTGTTTTCCTGCTTTTCTTTTCTGTGATGTGTATGTATATGTAAATATGTATATTCATGTGTCTGAGTACAGGTGTGTGCCTGCCATAGCCATAGTTCATCATGGTCAGAGAAGCTCTGGTGTGAGTCCTCACCTCCACCTTGTTTGAGACAGTTTCACATTTGCTGCTATATATCCCTGGGGTTCTAGTTAGGGTTACTATTGCTGCGATGAAACACTGTGACCCCAAAAAGCAAGTTGGGGAGGAAAGGGTTTATTCAGCTTACATTTCCAGATCGTAGTCCATCATTGGAGAAGTCAGACAGAAACTGAAACAGGGCAGGAACCTGGAGGCAGGAGCTGGTGCAGAGGTCATGGAGGAGTGCTGCTTACTGGCTTGCTTCCTATGGCTTGCTCAGCCTGCTTTCTTATAGAACCCAGGACCACAGGCCAGGGATGGCACCGCCCACAATGGGCTGGGGCCTTCTCCCATTGATCATCACTAATTGAGAAAATGCCTTACAGTTGGATCTCATAGAGACATTTCCTCAACTGACGCTCCTTTCTCTCTGATGACTCTTAACTTGTGTCAAGTTACACAAAATCAGCCAGTCACCAGGCTAGCTCGCCTGTGAGTTCTCAGTCTTCTGTTTTGCCTCTCTCACCATAGGCACACTGGGATTATGCACAAATGCATCTGGTTTTATGTGCGCGCTAGGGATCCAAACTCAGCTGCTCATATTGACATAGCAAATATTTCAACCAATGGGCTACCTTTGAAGTCCCAGATACGATGTGACTACGGTCATGTGCTTTCTGCAGCTCCAGTTAAATTGATAAATTTGGAGGCTAGAACCATCCTGCATGTAGGAAGAAGCCATTCATCAATTGGTGCTTTCTGGCAGTAGTGGACTGGACAGATGGTACTGATTATGTGTCCACCAAGATGCAAAATTCACCTGCTTCTATATCTGCACTCAAAATGAAGTCAACAGCTGCTGGTAAAATGGAGTGTCTCAGGGCATAGCATAGCCCAAAAAAACCTGTTTTGTATAACAGTAATTTAGGGCAGGGCACGACCTCCCGCTCAACACTAGAGATATAGGAATTCTCACTGAACCCAGGGCTAGCAGTATAAAAACAGAACCTTTCATTTAATGTTTATTTCTGGGTTAGTGCATTTTTCTTTTCTTTCTTTTTTTTGTTTTTGTTTTTCGAGACAGGGTTTCTCTGTGTAGCCCTGGCTGTCCTGGAACTCACTCTGTAGACCAGGCTGGCCTTGAACTCAGAAATCCGCCTGCCTCTGCCTCCCAAGTGCTGGGATTCAAGGCGTGTGCCACCACTGTCCCATTTGGTGCATTTTTCTATGCACCATATTTACTATGACATGGCATTTTGCACCAATGGAGACATACATGAGATGGGATTTCTCCAGTGTCACACACCGAGCTATTGCCCTCATGCTATCTGTCTCACTTAACACCCACAGCAGCCTCTTAAGATAAGCATCCTTATCTCCTTCTTATGCACAAAAACCTGAAATTCAGAGGCTAAGGGATATCACTTGGCAAATACGTTTTGCAGCCAGCTTCCTATGGAGGATGAGCCCAGCAGCCATCTTGGACAATCTGAACTCCTGAATGCTAGGATTACAGAAATGAACCACTAAGCCCAGTTCACTTGATCTGGGCTTCATGCATGCAAAAACTTTTTCAACTAAGCTATATCCCCAGCCAGGATTTTGGAGAACAGTTTCATGTAGCCCAGGCTGGCCCCAGGTTTCCATTTAGAGTTTGAAGTAGGGATGCCTTGGTGAAAAGGAGAGAATGCTTGGGGGAAACGTAAGGGATCATCACTGTGGCAGGAAAGGTTGTGATGACAATTTAGATGCTGGAGATGGGTGTGGCTAGAACTAGGACTGGCTTGAGCCTCCTTCCCACCATGCTGCTGTGGCTAGAGGGTCTCTAGCAAGTTCCAGTCACATCTGCCACAAACCTTTGATACTCCTCTCTGAAATGGGTTGACACATTGAGAATGAAAAAAAAAACATACCTTCTTTCAAACTCAAATCCTTCCTGATGCTTTTTAAATTTTAATTTGTGCCAAGGATTTAGACATGACAACCCCAGATACCATCCTGAACCCAGAATAGAACCCAGGTGTAATAATTCTCCCCATGATCATCCTCTCAGAACACAGTGGCATAGGACTGTTTGTAAGAATATTTTCTAAGCCAGGTTATACTGAGACAAAGCCATCATTTCTGCACCTTTTGGTATAAATGACTTGAGTATTGCTTTTGGGTTAATGATAGCACAGTCAACTAAGACTGTTAGACTCAAAACAAAGGAAACGATTTAAACCTATCTAGCCAATAAGTATTGTGAAAATATACTTATGAAACATACACTGCATTGTCACCAAGTTTTTTTTTTAAGAATTATTTATTTTATGTATGTGAGTACCCTGTAGCTGTCTTCAGACACACCAGAAGAGGGCATCAGATCTCATTACAGATGGTTGTGAGCCACCATGTGGTTGCTGGGAATTGAACTCAGGACCTCTAGAAGAGCACTCAGTGTTCTTAACCACTGAGCCATCCTCCAGCCTGCCTTGTCACTAAATTAATTGGTTTTCTAAGTTCAAATTTAATTTAAAGAGAGATGTTTCTCTAACTGCTTCCAACAGCAGACTGCAAAGGGGTTTCTGCATAGAGAACACAGGAAATAAATATAGTAATGTTCAAGGAACCAACACAATGGCTGTTCTGTTGCTTGTTGCTTTTAGAATATTTTTAACAACTTGTGCTGAATTGGCTCTTGCTGATGTGAAGCCAGTCTGGTGGATGGCTCTCACCTGCTCTTATTTTTTCCCCTCTGGTCACTGTGTCCTATGATGTATCTATCCATTACTAAGACCTGCTAGTTAGTGGGCTGGGTTTCTCATAACTGGCCTTCATTTTTACTGACACGAGGTTAGGGTTTCTATTCCTGGCTTGCTGAAAGAGCCTTTTCCTTAGAATAACCCACAGGGCAGAGCGTCTTCCTAAACTAAGGCTTTCATCTAGTCACTGTTATTAAAGCTTCAGGGATCCCATTGCAGACAGCCCGGCATGGACACAGGTCTCGGAACTCCCGCTGCTCCAGCCAGACAAATGCATTAGCTTTCTTTACAGTCGCTAATCTTTCACATCTGGCTTCTGCTCCCCGGAATCCTTGGCTTCTTCTGCCAGCACCTCCTTCCATTCCGAATTGAATTCACTTCCTTCAGGATGTTTTCCTTGCTTAGTAGCTACTTAGCAGATAAATAACTCTTGTTTTGAGGTTTTAATCACATTAAGTGCTTTAAAAAAACAAATGGTCCAAGTCTAGGGATAAACAGCTTACAGAGATTTTCATTCTCTAAGAACCACCCAGGGTGACTTTGTCAGAAACAGAACTCAAATTTGCAGGCGGCTGTGTATTCACTAACATCTACCCTAGAACCAGAGCAAATGACTCTTTATGGTGACCTCTAGCGGGCACCGGGCAGTCCTACAAAATTACGAAAGTGGAGGGGAAAGTAAAACCCTTCCCAAGGTACTCATAGGACCGCATTCCACCCCTCCAACCTCCTTATTCATTTTCATTTCTAGTGTTTGTTTTGCATCTAATACCGCCTCCCTCATATACAACTCACCTGTTTCTTGCCTTTGACGGGCTGGGCTGCGGGTGACGGATGTGAGAATTGCTGTTTAAAATAATGCCTGCCAAGTCGAACCCCACTCCGCCAAGCCTTAACACTGCCTCTGCGTTTGGAGGGCTGGTGCCGCAGTCGCACGGGGGTGCAACGGGGAGGGAAGGAATGGACCTCGAGATAGCATAAAAAGGAGAATGCAAGATCGAGGCAATGAGACATTCTGGTCTTGCCAATGAGAAAAGATTCTCTCCAGACTGCCACCCCACTCCACGGGAGGCCTCGTGAGAGCGGTGTAGGCACCTTCTCAGGACCCCGAGGGTGGGAAAGCGGGGGACTAGAGCAGGTCCGCGGCCCCATGGCATCCCCCGGGGGGTGGGGGGGGGGGGAGCTTGATGCGCGGCCGCCTTCGGAGCGCACGGCACGTGGGGCGCCCCACGCGCGGAGAGGAAGCGCAAAGTCGGCAGGGAAAGCCGCGACTGGATTGCTTGCTTTGAGAAATCCTTTGGGGCGGCCTTAGAAGCCGACCAGGGTTCCCAACAGTCTCTTGCAAAGGCTCATCCAGACGCCGTCCGCTCCCTACTTCAAACCTCGCACCTTGGTCCTCACCTTTGCACCCCTCCTTCCCTCCTGTTTTCTCCCTTCGGGGACGGTTTAAAGGAGCCTGGGGGAGGTGTGCCCACCATCCCGATGGCCCCGGGGCTTCCCGCAGCTCGCATCACGCCCCGCGTACCCCTCCCGGCCACTGCGGGCGGGGGCGCACGGCGTCACGAGGCGGGGAGCCCGAGGTCCGGGGCGGGGCGCCGGGGAATCCCAGCCCGAGCGAGCCGGGAGGTGCGGGCGCGGGCGGGCAAGGAGGTGCGCGCGGAGGGAGCGGAGCGCGCGGAGCCGGCGGGCGAGGAGGAGGACGGCGAGGGAGGCCCCGCCCCCGCCTCCCGGAGCCCGCTCCTCTCCGCCGCCAAACCCGCTCACTTTGCCTTTCGCCTCTGGACGGCGGCCGGGCTGCGTGCGCCGGGGACCCGGCAGACCTGCCCACGGCGCCTCGGCTAACGCTCGCCCTCCCGGAGACCGGCGCCACCTGGACCTGCGGACAGCCACCGGACTCCGAAGGGCGAATCCCGGAGCGAGGGGCGGCGGCGCTGACACCGCGGGGGACGCGAGCGGCGCGGGGCGCGAGCCTCGGGGGAGCGCGGGCCCCGACGGCGCGGCCACCCAGTGCGCGCGGCGGGCAGGCCCCCGGGGCGGCCAGCCATGACCTTCGGGCGCGGCGGGGCGGCCTCGGTGGTGCTGAACGTGGGCGGCGCCCGGTACTCGCTGTCCCGGGAGCTGCTCAAGGACTTCCCGCTGCGCCGCGTGAGCCGGCTGCACGGCTGCCGCTCGGAGCGCGACGTGCTCGAGGTGTGCGACGACTACGACCGGGAGCGCAACGAGTACTTCTTCGACCGACACTCGGAGGCCTTCGGCTTCATCCTGCTGTACGTGCGCGGCCATGGGAAGCTGCGCTTCGCGCCGCGGATGTGCGAGCTCTCCTTCTACAACGAGATGATCTACTGGGGCCTGGAGGGCGCGCACCTGGAGTACTGCTGTCAGCGCCGCCTAGACGACCGCATGTCCGACACCCACACCTTCCACGCGGCAGACGAGCTGGGCCGCGATCAGCCTCGTCCCGCCGGGCCCGAGGCGGCTCCCTCTCGGCGCTGGCTGGAGCGCATGCGGCGGACCTTCGAGGAGCCCACGTCGTCGCTGGCTGCGCAGATCCTGGCCAGCGTGTCCGTGGTGTTCGTGATCGTGTCCATGGTGGTGCTGTGCGCCAGTACGCTGCCCGACTGGCGCGCGGCGGCCGCCGACAACCGCAGTCTGGATGACCGGAGCAGGTACTCCGCCAGCCCTGGGAGGGAGCCCTCCGGGTAGGACGCACTGCTTCTTTGCCCGTCCAGTCCGTCCAGTCCTGTCTATCCGTGCCGTCCGTCCGTCCGTCCAGTCTCCGTCCTGTCTGCCTGGCGGCCCAGCTAGGCTTTTTCCTGCCCCAGGAGGCCCCTGGCCCTCCAAACGAGGGGTGAGAGGGATGTGTGGGTCCCCAACCCCGCCCCTCTTTCCCAGGCACAGCCAGCGGGTGTGCTCGGGTCTCACCTCTTAGAGTAAAAACCTCCAGGTTTTGTAGATTAGTTCTGACCAAATAGCAACCTGCTAATTATATCTTTCAAACTTTTATTGCTAACATGCAATAATTTGCACGATAATTCAGTTTGAGCTAAGAGCTC
This sequence comes from Rhabdomys pumilio, assembly GCA_030674055.1. NCBI lineage: Eukaryota > Metazoa > Chordata > Mammalia > Rodentia > Muridae > Rhabdomys > Rhabdomys pumilio. The sequence goes on along the minus strand of JANHMN010000010.1, from coordinate 67,245,437 downwards.
TTTGAAATATGTGCCAATACTGGTGGCGTTTGAAAAGATGTAGTCTCATTTCAGTGAAATGTGGTCTGCTTCAGTGCCCACATATTCTGCACACCCTGCCCCTGGCGTAATGTGTGCTGGGATGGAATTGCCGTATTATAAAGGAGGCTAATTTAGTGATAGACTGAGTAATGGATGCCTGTTCCCTTTTTCTCTTTCTGATCAAGTGTGGACCTAGCAAATTCCTTTCCTCTGTGTGGTATTAAAGATTTAGGGTTTCATTCAGAGGGTTTTCAGTGTGGGGGAAAAAAACAAAAACAGCTATTACCTCGGGAGAGAAGGAAAAAACGAAACTTCCCCAAACCCAGAAACAGGATTCAGTCATTGAAGTGTGCCCCCCCCCCCACTAGGATGAAAAGAAAATACTTTAATCTTTCCTGAGATCATGCTTACCTCTTACTGGTGATAACGCCCCTGTTTTTAGAACAAGTGAGTTTATTTTGCATATTTGGTGGGAGGAATAAGCAGACTAAAGTTGGACTTTCAGAGCAGACAGCCATTTTGGGCATAAAACCCAAACTGTATCTTCTCTTTTGCCCTTTGTTTGATAAGTCTTCCAGGAGCCTTCCTCCATTCATTTTCTCTCTTAATTTTTTTCTTCGTTCACTTTCAAGTCAAGGCCGTGCCTTGTAATCTTTTCCTGATGGGCAGGGTATGCTAGGAACTGTGGCATGTGTAGATACGGCAGTGTATCCCTTCCGCAGAATATCCACCATCTCTGTATGAATCTTAGGAGTTACTACAGTGGACTGGTAGCGCAGTGCCCATTGCCAGCATGCCATGTTGGCATGAAATCCAAGATCTATGCTTTGAAAAGAAGAAAATTAGGAAACTCATCTTGTTTTGTGTGTTGGGTTGGGTCTCCAACAGATAAGAATTAACTCCTTGGTGCTTCGATAATACCATGAAATTAACTTCCCTATATAAATAAAGTGACCTTGATAATTTTACTTTTGGAAAGCGTCATAGAAAAATGAGCCACGAGTGACAGGCTTTGTAAGGACTCATCGGTAACTGTTGAATTCTAAGGTTAGTGATGGATGGAGCTCATTAGCCAAGGCAACAGGAGCATTGACTCATAGGTTAGATTGTGAGCGAGTTGATTACGGGGAGCCAAGTGAGTGACAACTTTTTTGAAGAAAGGAAGGAGGGAAGAAGGAAGGAGAGAAAGATGGCTCATGTAAAGCATTAGAATGACTACTAATTTTAGATAGAAAGAGAAAGTGAAGAAACCCAAACGGGAGGAGACAGAGATAGAGGCTGCAGAGGAAGTGAAGACAGAGTAAGGCTCAGTTTGTGTATATGTATCTTAAGTATGTATATAATTATTCAAGTCAAACTGTTTCCTAGATACCCAGATATTTCAGGCATATGCATGTTTTTCTTGGCTTAATGGCCCAGTTTTAAGCTTCTTTCTATGAGTAGGGATAAGAAAGCCTGTGTCTGTGATCCCAGATAAACCACAGCATGGTAGAATATTAAGGATGTTTTTGCACAGGCAGCCCCTTGCTGGCCTTCTTCAACAGAGACACGGCAGCTGGCATTTTGTAGTTGCTCAGTTCCTGCCAGCCTATGGCCACTAAAATGAGTCCACGTCCTTTTGAGATTTGACTAAGAATTCCCTCTATCCTCTTGGAGACTTGAGGTAACAGGCACCTGACAGGCAAGTGTCCTGCCACTTAAGTAGATCCCCAGCCTCAGAGATCCTCAATCTTGATTCCTCTCATCACAGTTTCTCAGTGTCTTTCCCGTGTATCCAGTTACTGCTGCTGTTCCAAACACTAACTTTTTCTCATAAAGAAAAGTTGATGTAGGAAGTAGGACTCAGAAGCATAATGCGTCTTCAGGAGTTGAATTATTCTGAGAAAGCCTTCAAGGTCATGGAGGATGATGGAAACAAAGCATCCTTGGAAGGCTGTGCACTGTCCAACACTGGCAGGGGGCGTCCCTTACATAAACTGGTTTATGCAACCTGCACAATCCTGTGTCTTGCTGAAGAGCAAAATAGGAGAGTCTTCCAGTAAAAGGAACAGCGTGGGCACAAGCATGAAACTTGTATGTTATGTTTAGGGAGTGAGAACCGTGGTAGAGTGAGCTAGAGAGCATAGTCTAAGGATGTGAGTAACTGTTTTGCAGCCGTAGCTACCTTTTGGCCAGTTTGTATCATTTGTACTGAGAAGCTTATCCACAGAAAGTAGAGACTGTGTTACTGTGTATACCATGAGAGAGGGAGAAGATGGGGCACAGGAAAGATGACTGGGCATGGAGGCTCACACCTGCCATTCTACTAACTCAGACTCAATGCTGGAGGGTCAAGAGAGGAGCCTGTGCTACATAGTGAGACCCTGTAACGCCTCCCCTACCCGCTACCCCCCAATCGGGGCTGGGAATGTTAGCTCAGTACTAAAAGTACTCAGGCAAAAGTTCTTAGGTTCGATTCCCAACCCTGCAAAAGCAAGAGGTAGAAGTCTTTGGGCAGGGTCTGAGAGCTTGTATTGCTCCGTGCTTGTGAAAATAGATACTAAGTAACAACTGTGGTTCATACTAGGGAGAATTGAAATTCCTTCAGAGCATCATAAGATAGACACCCCATCACCACCATCAGTACATAACCAGGAAGACCTGCAGGTCCTGGGAATACTCAGCACCAGCTGCAGGCTCTCCACGCCCTCCTCTGCTTGCTTGTCCCTAAGCCACTTCCATGCCCCTCATAGTGCATTCCTCAACCAGTGAAATGGATCATTCGCACTGAACTCAGGTTCTGTTCTGAGCCTTTGTTGGCTGCTCTAGTAAATGAGATGTTTCCTCTCAAACTTGAGGGATTGGTGCTTTGTCCTACGTATATGTCATTTGTCATGGCCTTCCTCGATGGCATTCTCTCATAAACACACTGTGACTTTGATGAAAAGCCCTTGAAGGTAGGTGAACTCATTCATAATCCCCCCATACCACCATTTTGTTTTTGAGTCAGTATTTTTTTTTCTTTTTTGAGACAGATTTCTTTGTGTAGCCCTGGCTGTTTTGGAACTCACTCTGTAGACAAGGCTAGCCTTGAACTCAGAGATCCACCTGCCTTTACTTCCCAGGCACGGGGATTAAAGGTTTATGCCACCACTGCCCAGCCTCCAACTGACAATTTACCTGCCTCAACCTCCTTAGACTTAAGATTGCATGTGTGTAGTACCATGCTAGCTTGAAACAAACGTCCCCTTTCTTTGGCAGAGATGGGGGTGGGGGTTTTGAGACAGTCTCATGGCCCAGAGTGGCTTGAGATTTGGTAGGTTTCCAAGGATGACCTTGAATTATTCATCTTCCTACTTTATCCCCCACTTGCTGAGATTCCAGGCATGTACTACCATACCTGGCTCGGGAGGTGGAATGTGCCCATTCATGTGTATGAGTGGGGTGTGTGTGTGTGTGTGTGTGTGTGTGTGTGTACTTGTATACATACAGAGATCAAAACAAGAGGTCAGGTACCTTCTTAGGTCACTCTAGCTTTTTATCTGAGAATTTGAAACAGGGTCTCCCGCTAAACCTAGAGCTGACTACTGGCCTTTAAGCTTCAGGGAATTCCCTCTCCTCCTGGGTCAGCATTACAGACCTGTGCTCTCATGTTCTGCTTTTATGTGGATGCTGGGGATCTGAACTTGGGTTTTCATGGTTTTGTGTAAAGTACCTTATTAAGAGCCATTCCTCCAAATTGACATATGTCTTTTGTTACAGTTTTGTTATAGCTGTTGGGGTAACAATGTGTATTAATTCTTTACGAATTGAAATTGTTCTCTAGTTTAAAACCCCCATTAAAAGACAGCCATCACTGCCTGATGTTCTAACAGAATGCTGCCTAGCATTCTGGCATACTTTGCTGTTTATTGAGAAAAAAATATGTGATAGCTAAGAAATTATGAGGCTGGGCATGGACAAGCCTGGGCTACATAGAAAGAAATTCTAAGCATTCATCTCAGTGGTTAAGAGCACTTGCTAATCTTGAAGAGGACCCAGAGTCTGTTCCCAGCACCCACATGGAGGCTCACAAATGTCTCCAACTCTAGTTCTAGGGGATATGTCGCCCCCTTTTGATTCTCTATGGTACTACATGTATGTGGAAGACCAGCCATACCCAGAGGTAAAACACTAAACACACACAAAATAAAAGTAAATCAATCCATTTTAAGAAATGAAAAACATTACTAGACATTGCTATCTATTTTAGAAAATTGTACCCTTTGATAGCTGCTTGTGACACGGGCCAGCTTCTGTCAGGCAGGTTGGGTATAATAGCTGTGTTTTGATCCTTTACCTGTGGATTTGCACACCGTCTGTTGGTCTCAGAAGTGTTCTGAGTTTTTAATCAGACATGCAAAGCCTTATGATAATTTTGATCTGTTCTTTAGCAGTTCTTTGTTACATGTGGGGATTTGGATCTTTAATTTGTATTACTTTGTTGTGGTGATAAGAATTTGAGGAGAATGTAAAATGTTAACTTTCTTGCGTTATTTTAGGCAGCCGTTAAGGAAATTTAAATAATCAAAATGAAGCAGCAAGGTGATGGAAATTTAAAAATCAATTGTGTGATTTCCATTGCCTTTGTGTTCAATATTACATAAACCCAATAGGCTTTGGAATGTGTTAAAAATAAGAGCAGTATTTGAAATTACAGGCGAAAGGTCTCCGGGCTTTCACTTGGCAGATTAGGTGGTTATTTGTCGAAGTTGGTAATTAATAGATCTCTGATAAGATTGGACGGAACCCGGGACCTCAGTTAAACCCTGGTCTTTCATACTGGACTTTTAAGTGTGGGTAGGATTTTTTTTATGTCTGCTGCCAGTTGTACAGTTCTGTGAAAGAATTATTTTGTCAATACCTTTTTTTTTCTAATAAAGTGCCCTTTTTTCTCATTTTGGTAAAGAAGTCATTTTAAATGCTCCCTTTATTCATCTGTTTTTAGTGAAAACTTCACCCACTGGGGAATGTAGAATGTCAGGCATGCCCCACTCTCCTCGGGCCCCATGCAGGTTCGGGGCTCTCTTCCTGGCCTCAGGCTTGCTGTGTAGCTGAGGATGGCCATGAACTCTTGGTCTTCCTGCTAGTATCTGAGTACTCTTTCAGGAATGTTCTGTGTACTATAAACATAGACACGCACGTGTACATGGGAAGCATTGTATAGCATAAAGATGTTAAATGTTTGTGTAACTGGACTTACTCTTTACTCTTGCTGAGTAATTTACCTTCAGAAACATTTTAGACTAATTTTGTGTGTGCCTGTGTGTCTCTGGGTGCCTGGGTGTGTGTTTCTGGGTGTGGGTACGGGCATACATCTGCAGAGGCCAGAAGCATCAGATCCCCTGGAACTGGAGTTACAGGTGCTTGTGAGCTGTCCAGTGTGGGTGCAGGGAATCACACTCAGGTCCTTTGTGACACCTTTATGCTGGTACTCTTGTTCTTCTTAATGTCTGCACAGTGTTCCAGCGTAGACTTAAGCCAGGATTTGCTTAGAGAGCACAGAGACTGTTTCTTCAAGATGGCTTCAGTTATACAGTGTGGAAAACGGACTCTAATTCTCCTCTCACCAACCACTGCCTGGGGTTCTCTCTGCTACACACTTCTCATAAAACCCTAACATGGAGGCAGATCTCATAGAAGAGAGTTGTATTCACTGCTCAATAGGAGTGGTTATGCCTGAGGGACCCTGATACCTGTGGGTCTGAGAACAGCTTCACTCATAGGAAGTAATAGCTATAATATCCTCTGTGTATGTGTGTCTGTGTGTGAGAGAGTGTATGTGCATGTGTGTGTGTGTATGTGTGCATGAGTGTGTGTGTGTGCATGAGTGTGCATGTGTGTGCATGTGTGTGTGTGTAGACCAAACCCTTAAGTAGATTTTAAAATTTCTTGGCTTTATTTTTTTCCTGTTGTTACGTTATTTATTATCTATCTGTTCTGTTTTTTTTTCTCTCTCTTTTTCCTACACACACACACACACACATTCCTGCGCACATGTGAGTGCACGCGAGTGTACACACACACACACCGTACACACATGAATGAATAACTGAATGATCGTTTTCTACTGTGGAGACTGAACCCATGCATAGGCAAGTAACAAGCCATACTATTTTAACCATATGGTTTGGTTAGGAGTTTGCAGAAGTATAAAATGTGCCAGAATTATCTGTGCACTTCACCACACCCAGCTCACTGGTTGGATTTTTAAATAGCAAAAGAAAAAGAACTAGGTCTGGTGGCTATAAACTTGTAAGTTTCAGGCAGGAATGTTGCGTCAAATGAAAAGCCCCAAACAGTTTTAAAAATGAACCAAAGCAAAACTGATGTACCTTGTGTATGGCATTCAGATTTCAGTATCTGTAGTGGGTTTTATTGAAAATCAGTTACAATGATTCTCTTACACGGTGCCTGACAGAATCAAGCAGCTGTAATAAGGCCTTTGGCAGAGCATAGTGGTCCATGCCTATAATCCCAGCACTCAGGAGACAGAGGTCAGAAGTTCAAATTTGAGGCCAACATGGGCTACATGAGACTGTCTTTAAAACCAACCCCAAAAGAGACAGCTTGTCCCTGGCTGGGTAGAGAGGACACTTGCCAGCCCCTGACCTGAAATAAATGCCTCAGTCAGATCAGGGTTCACATGTTTTAGTGGTTCAGGAGGCCTGTTCCTAGGGGCTTGCCCATGCCAGGTTCTACCTTTGAGTTGTATCCCTAAATTGTTTTTAAAGATTTATTTATTAATTTTGTGTGTATGAGTACACCATTGCTCTCTTCAGATACACCAGCAGAGGGCATCAGATCCCATTATAGATGGTTGTGAGCTACCATGTGGTTGCTGGGAATTGAACTCAGGACCTCTGGAAGACCAGTCAGTGCTCTTAACTGCTGAGCCATCTCTCCAGCCCTCTAAGTATTTTTGAAACATTTTATTTTGACACAAAATTTTACCAGGTAGCCTCAGCTGGTCTTGAACTCACTCTGTAGCCCATTCAGGACTTGAACTTGTGATCTTCCAGCCTCGGCTGGGATAACAGGCTTGTGCCACCAGGCCCGAGCCTGACCTGAACTTTATTCCTCTATGTGGAACATCCTCAGGCTCAGGGATTCTCTAGCCCAAGTTTCCTACTTTGTAGAAAGTAGCATAGCAGTTGCACTACCTTTTTGGGTGTCTGAGAAGATTAATGGCTGAGTTATTTCTGTAGAGTCTGATGTTAGATGCTGCCCTTGGATCCTCCTGAGGCATCCTGACCCACAGATGGTTCTGCTTTCTCCCTACCTGAACTTACTGTTCAGTCATAGTTGGGGTGGACTGAGAACTCTCATTTATTCTCTGTGCTGACTATCTTAGTAAGATTTACCTAGATTTATTTATTCTCTTTTTTTTTTTTTTTTTTTTTTTATTCAAGGCAGGGTCTTATTATATAGACCAGGTTGGCCTGGAAATCACTCTGTAGATCAGGTTGGCCTCAACCTCAGAGCTCTACCTGCCTTAGCCTCCAGAATGCTGGGATTATAGTATGTACAATCATACTTGATCTAACTCGTATGTATGTATGTATGTATGTATGTATGTATGTATGTATGTGGGTTTCCCAGGACCCTGCGCATGCAGGAAAAGAGTCCCACCACTGAGTACGTATCAGTCTATTTTATTTTATTTTATATTTTTAGAGACAGGGTCTTGCGATGTGGCCCTAGCTGACCTGAAATTCCTTATGTAGATCAGGCTGGACTTGAACTCACAGAGATTTGCTTGTCTCTGCTTCTCAAGTGCTGGGATTAAAGGTGTGTGCTGCTGTGCTCAGCTTCATGCCAGTCTTTGGTGTTTATTTTCAGACAAGGTCTTTCCTCGTTGCCAGGGCTGGTGTGGAAGTTTCTATGTAGCCCAGGTAGGTCACAAGCTTATGATCCTCCTGCTTCCGGCTTCTGCACAGGCTACCTTGGTCAGCTCATTTATAAATAACCCCTTCCACTCTCTCACATATACACACACTCTCTCTCAGTTTTTAAATTTTAAACATGAGGATTTCATATTCGGATGTATACAAGGTGTTTTGATCATACCCACTCACATCCTCATTTATAACATTCCTCTATCTAGATGCGATACTCATGCCTGGATTCCCCCTCAGAGACCTTGGAGGTTCCCTGCATGGGAATTGATTGTGAGATGGCAGGGTTCAGTAGATGCAGTTAGAAACTGACTCTGCTGCTGTCAGAGTTCGGCTCTCACGTACTCTGTACTGGTAAAGCCTGTGCTGAGTTGGGAGGGCACAGATGACCAAACCTGGTTCCATGAGCTCGGTCCTGTTAAATTAGGCACCTTAGCAACATATTAGAAGTTTATGATTTTGAGACCAGTGATGTGGCTTAGAGCTATGGTTCTCAGTCTTCCGAAGGCTGTGTGCGACCCTTTAATACAGGTTCTCCTGCTGTAGTGACCCCCGACCATAAGATTATTTTCATTGCTAGTTTGTAACTGTAATTCTCCTACTCTTATGAATCATAACATAACTGTTTTATATGCAGACCGCTGTGAAATGGCCCAGAGGTTGAGAACTACTGCCTTAGAGGGAAACAAGTATTTGATGCTGAGATCTCAATGTCTGAGACTGATCCCTGAGATCCACACAGTGGAAGGAGAGAGCTGACTCATGCAAATCGTCCTGTGACTTCTACATGTGTGCTGTGGTACACACAGACACACACATGCACACAGGTACACACACAAATACTGGTATACACACGGACAAATAAATATAAAATGTTTATGATTTTATATGAATATTTAGCATGTTTAAGAAACTGGAAATGGAACCTACAATGTGATTCACTCCTATAATCTCAGCTCTCAGGAGGCCAAGGCAGGAGAATCATGAGTTTGAGGCCAGCTTGGGTAAATAGCAAGGCCGTGTTTCAGAAGACACCAAGGGGGCATTGGTTTGAATGTATTAATACCTACCCAGCTGCTCCTGTGATTCAGGTAGACCCAGCCCTGGTCCTCAGTGACTTTCAGCAGATAGAAGAGCTGAAAGGTGGCTGATGAGGGAGGAGGCATGGTGCCACTGTGTTCAGGAACACTAGTGATGAGAAGACACGGTGCCACCGTGGGCAGGAACACTGGAGAGGGGCAGAGCTGGGCTGCAGAAGGGCATCAGCATCAACCAGCACTCCCCAGTGCCAGGCACATGGATACATAAATAGCCAACCTATCAGCATTGTGTTCTCGACAACCATGAACTCAGGCTTTTCAAAAGGATCATCTAAGAGTGTCCTACGCAAAGCAAACAATCCATTGATTTTCATTATAATTTGCCCCTCAGTACCTATCTGTAATTTAAAAACAAATTGCAGTGTCAGAGAATTCGGGGCTTTGGCTTAGAGTCATGAGCTCTGTCACTGCACGGTGACACCAACACTCGTGTATGTTTTTAAATAATCTGTGTGAAGATGCAGGAGGTTGCAGAAAGCACTTCTATGTATGGTGACATATTTATTGTCTCAAAGGAGAGCACTTTGCAGGTGGCTGAGGTATGAGCTGGACCAGCAGCTCCTCAAAACACTTCTGATATTCTGATATTCCACATTTATTTAGAATTGAAGGCAGAACAGATGGATTTCTCTGAGATGAATTAGGTAAGTCTGTTTAAAGAGAATGGGGGATCATATTTGTTGCTATTGATCAAATCCATTCTTGAAGGTAAAGATTAGTAATTCTGCAAACTTCCTGGCCATGGTGATAGGAACTTACAGGAGGCACTCAGGAGGCTGAGGGATTGAGAAGTTGAGGTCAGCCTAGGCCACATAGTGAGTTCCAGGCCAGCCTCAGTAACAGCACTAAAGACTTCATACAGCCTGTCAGTAGGTTACAGTTCACACCACTCAGATCAGTGGTACATCCTATGTGACCAGTCCTAGATGTTACAGAATTGTGCTCCAAAAGAACCCAGTTCAGAGGTAGATGCTTGCCCGGATGCTGTCTGGGAAAAGCTGTCGTCTTTTGAGTGCCTACAGCTATATGAAAAGGTTAGTACAATTTTTTTTTCTTAATTTTTTTTTTATTAAGAATTTTTAGAAACTGGGACCTGGAAAGATAGCTCACTGGTTAAAGGCTCATTCTCCTTTTTTTAGAGTTCAGTTCCTAGCACTCATAGCTGGTTCACAACCACCTATAACTCCAGTTCTGGGTGTGGGGAAAGGGAGGATGTCTCCAAGCCCCGTGGGCACACGTACTCATGTGCACACATAGACACACAAATATACCTATAGTTAAAAAAAATGTTAAAGCTCTGTATATGTGTGTCTGTGTGGGTATGCACACATGAGTGCAGGTCCTGTTGGGGCCAGAAGAGGGCGTCAGATGCTCTGGTACTGGAATTCCAGGTGAACTGTGAGCTGACCTCTGTGGGTTCTAGAAACTGAACTTGGGTCCTCTGGAAAAACAGTAAGCCTATTATCGACGAGCTATCTCTCTTGCTCCGTTGTTGTTTATGGGGCAGGTTTTTATGCTGTACACAAAGCTGGTGTGTAACTCAGAGACATTCCTGCCTCTGCATTCTCAGCTCTGGGATTATAGGAAAGGACCACTGGGCTGGTTGATGCATTGAAGGCATCAAACTCAGGAACTCATGCTTGCTCTACCAACTAAACTACGTTCTCAGACCTATTTATTACTATCTAAAGTGAACTAACAAATAATTCAAAAATTCCTGCATTATATTTGATGTAAGTATTGATAGATAAAGCCTACATGAAACAAGAATGTCTTGAAACCAGCCAAGTAATTCCTCTGTTTTAGTATGGACATCTAAGCCCGTCTTCTGGAAGCTGTGGGAAATTCTTGCTGTTGCCCTTTTCCAATTGCTAACAAGTACTCTGTTCACCCTTCCCAAGGTAAAAATATTTATTTGTGGGACTGGAGAGATGGCTTAGCAGTTAAGACCCTTTGCTGCTTTTGCAGAGGACCCAGGTTCGATTCCCAGCACTCATATGGAGGCTCACAACATCTGTAACTCCAGTTCCAGGGAGTTCTGGTGCCCTTTTCTGACCTCTGCAGGGACCAGGTGTGCACATGACATACATGCACACGTGCAGGAGAAACAACTCGTATACGTAACATAAAATAAATGTAAAAGGAAAAACATTTAAATTCATTTGTGCTGGATATGGTGACCCCCACCTTTAATCCTGGCACTCAGGAGGCAGAGGCAGGAGGATCTCAGTGAGTTCCAGGCTAGCCAGGGCCATATGCAATGAGACCTTTTTTCAAAATTGTGTGTGTGTGTGTATGTAGGTATGTGTGTTGTGTGTGAGTGTGTGTTTATGTGTGCATATGTATGTATTTGGAAGTAAGAGCTTGGTAATTCTCTCCACATAATTAATTAATTTACTAATTAATTAATTTTGAGGCAGAGTTATTCACTAATCCTGGAACTTAACCAGTTGGCTAGACTGGCTAGCCAGCAAACCCCAGGGCCTCTCTTGCCTCTGCTTCCCTGCATGTACAGCTGCGTTGCCGGACTTTTTATGTGGGTTTTGGAGATGCACACTCAGCTCCTCATCCTTTTGTAGTAAGTGCCTTACCCACTGAACCTTCTTCCCAGTGTCTGGTGCCTGGAACCTGGAATGTAGACCAGCCTGAGGTTGAAGTCATAGTGATCCCCCTGCCTCTGCACCCAAGTGCTGAGTGCTGAGATTATAGATATGTGGCACCATGTCCACTTCAAACTGACACTGCCAAGCAGAAGGGTACAGTGTTTACTGCTAGCACTAGTGACTAGCACATTGTACGTTTTGGGCTGAGCAGTTTTTATGCAGCATTCCCTACAAAGTAAGAGAATGAATGCTCCTATGATCGGCAACACGTCTTTCTGCAAGTCAGAAGATTGTCAAGCCTTTGATTTCACCGCAGTTGAAGAATGAAATTGATTTGGCAGAAGATATCATTAGAGTCCATTGTTTCCCTTTTTAAAAAGAAATTATCGTGGGGCTGAGGCAGATGCTTGGTGTGAACATTTGCCTGGCTTATGGGAAGCCCTGGCTTGATTCTCAACATAGAAAACTTGCCCTAAAGTACAAATAATAATTGTATCTGCAGGGTACAGTTGGCCTTGTATGTGCTCTCGTTATGGCATCTTTTTGTTTTCAAGGCAAAGTCTCCCTGTGTACCCATGGCTGGCATAGAGCTCACTGTAGACCAGACTGCCTTCCGGCTTGCAGCGATCCACTGCCCCTTCCTCCAGAGTGCTGGAGACGCAGGCAATGCCCCCCATCCCCCACATTGAAGAGACATTAGTCAGGCTAACTAATTTGCCTGTTACCTTGTATGCTTGTCATGGCTTTGTGGTGAGAACTCAGAGACTCAGTTTAGTCTGTCCACTAATAAAACAATCATTTTAATTTTTTTGTTGTGAGGTTAGGTTTTAATTTGTCTCACTGGCCCCGAACTTGCTGTGTAACCTGTGCTGTCCTTGAACTCCAGACCCTCCTGCCTGGTTTATTCAGTGCTGGGGATAAAAGACCCTGCCTTGTGAACGCAAGGCAGGCAAGCAGTCTGCCCGCTGAGCTACATCCCAGACTGGCTCTCATTCATTAGTTTAGATGTATGTGTTTTGTGTTTACAGTATGCCAGAATGGACAGAGTTTGCAACTGTTTTCAGTTTCCTGTAAGGCATTTTCTGGCTAAGCATGAGGGCCTATGTTCAGATCTCTAGCACCCAGGTAAAACCAGGCGTACTGAACACCAGGGACTCCAGTTAGGGGAACAGGAGAATCTCTGGCTGGATGGTTATCCAGCCTATCCTAAAACACAAAACTAAACAAAACAGGCAACCTTTAGGTCCAGTGAAGACCCTGTCTTAAGGGAACAAATTGATAGGATAGGACCTCAACATCCTCCTGCCTCCACCAATGTACAGAGATGCACACAAGCACATGTGTGCGTACACACACACACACACACACACACACACACACACACACAGAGAGAGAGAGAGAGGGAGAGAGTTGTATCAGAATAAAAATGTTGGATGGGACATATAGTTTTTCTAAGTTCTTTCCAGGGTGACCAGCTTTGAGCGCACCATGCCTTAGCTCAGTAGAGGCCAACAAGACTGTGGAATAGTTTAGGGACCATGTTACTATAGGGCAGTAGACACCATGATGTCCCGAGTGTCCAGAAATGAGGGTGGCCAGCGACAGTATCAAGTTAGATAACGTTCACCACAGGCATTAAGTAACTGTGGCTTTCCAGGAAGGGACACCGTGACAAGGAAGAAGGAAGCCCTTGATACCACTGAGAAGGCCAGGAGACACTGGGTTTTGTCTTTTCATGGAAATCCCATCCTCTGTTTCTTTGCGTACAGTGTGTGGCCACGGATGATCGTCAGGGACCTGGTTGTGGCTTTGTATGTGACACACTGGAGTCAAGCACACAATTCCGTCTTTGTTATGTCACCATGTGAAGACCTTTGCTCCGTGCACCTTGTGTGTGAGGCAGAGCGAGTGAAGTAAATGTGGTAGAATTTCCCTCAACTGCCCAGCAATGGCATGAATCACCTTAGGGTTCCCCTACCCCAAAATATGCTGAGGTAAGGAGTGTCTTCAGTTCAGGGGAGACCATGGGGAAGGTGTTGTGGTGGGGGAGGGTTGGGGACACCAGCTCCTGGCTCCAGAGTGTGCTCAGCTGCAGTTCCAATTCTTATTGCACAGTGCATTCTGTCTTTGGTTGTATAAATGATGCATGGGGAATTTTGACTCATACTACAAAAGCCAAATTAAAGACCAAATTGAACCTAATTGTTATTGTTATATATGTCACTTAAGAACTAAGTTCAATAAAAAAGATTTTCTTCAGGCCCCAGAAAGATACAAATTAAATGTTACTAGTTAAAAAGTACAATATACAATGTTTTTTTTTTAAAAAAAAATTATTCCGATTTCTCAGTTAACCTGTATAACTTATTTAAATGTTGTTAGCAAGTCATTATAGTAAGTCTTCTGAAGAATTTTTCTTAAATGTGACAGACTAGAAGGTAAAACAAAATTCAGGCATTTTTTTAAATGTAGAATCTCTTATGTCAGTCAAACTGTGTTTTCTTTGAAGAACAGACACCAAAACTTAAGCAGAACAAATGGGCATGTGAATAAAAGAAACGTGCTTTACAGAGGGTATGTCAGTGCAGGTCTGTAATTCAGCACTCTGGAGGTGGAGACCAGCGGGTCAGAAGTTCAAAGACATCTTTGACTGTATAGCCATATGGAGTTTGGGGGCAGCTTGTACTACTCAGGATCCTTTGACAGAGGGAGTGCAGTGGGGGTGGGGTAGCACGGTGTTGGGGGAAAAACACTTTTAAAAAGTTGGAGGTAGAAATTATGCATAGAAGTCTGGAAAAACACAGATGGTGGAGCTGGTGTGGCGATGTGAGCATGTCCTAGCACTTCAGAGGCTGAGGCAGGGGAGTTGCCTCAAGTTCAGAGATAGCCTGATCTACATATGGAGTTTCAGGACAGCCAGGAATGCAAAGAAAGATCCCCTGGCTCAAAGAAAGTTCATTAAGTTCATTTAATGGCAGCCTCTTTGCTACTGGAAATCTTCCCTTACCCACAGTGATGGCTTTTGACTTCGGTGTTCTTATTTCTGTACATTAAAAATACACTTACTGCCGGGCGGTGGTGGCGCACGCCTTTAATCCCAGCACTTGGGAGGCAGAGGCAGTCGGATTTCTGAGTTCGAGGCCAGCCTGGTCTACAGAGTGAGTTCCAGGACAGCCAGGACTACACAGAGAAACCCTGTCTCGAAAAACCAAAAAAAAAACCAAAAAATACATTTGCGGACTGGGGAGGTGGCTCAGTGGGCAAAGGCAGTTGCTGCTGGGTTACATCCCTGGATCCTGGAACCCATATGGTAGAAGGAGAGAACTGACTCCCACAGGTGTCCAGTCATGTGCTTGTCCCTTCTCACACACAGATGAGTAAAGTGTGTGTGTGTGTGTGTGTGTGTGTGTGTGTGTGTGTGTGTGTATGTGCGCACACACACGTACATACACTGAGAATGGTGATCCATGCCTGTAATTCTAGCACTTGATAAGGCTGAGGCAGACTGAGTGCCATAAATTCAAGTCTAGTCTGGGTTATCCAGTGTGATTGAAGCAAGCCTGAGCTACATAGTGAGACCAAACTAATAATAATAATATACATTCACATCCACGTGTGTCTGTGCCTGTTAGCTTTTATTACTGTGATAACTATCTGAGACAATCAGCTTACAAAGAGACTCCTGGTTTGAGAGAGTTTTGGTCCCTGCCCTGGCTCTTCTGTGTCTGTTTATGAGATGGTAAGTCTCATAGATGGTATGAAGACAGTAGAAGCATATGATAGACTGAAATTGCTCACCTCAACACTAGAAAACAAAAAAAGAAAGAAGAGGAAGAGACTAGAGTCCTGCTTTTCACTTCCAGGTTATGTCTTCGATGATCTAACGACCTCTCATTAGTCTCCACCTTGTAAATTCCTAGTACCCCCCAATGACCGTGGCCAGCCACACCTTTAACATGGGTTTCCGGGGAATCTCCCCTGCTCAGATTGTAGTGGTGTCTCTACAGCTGTTGGGAATGGCGTTAGAGCCCAGCCTGCTGCTTGCTCTTCCTGTTGTACCGTTGCTGATTTCCATAGCTGCAACCCTTTCACTTTAACTATAGGAGGCAGAGATGTATCTAGACTTCTGTCTGTAAAAACCTTCCATTACTGTGGTACTACAGTGAACAGCTTTGTTCACGCCTCACTGTGCGGATAGAAAGTGTCTTTAATTTATCTACCTAGGACTGACTTGTAGATGGGAAGGCATGTACATTTCTCTCCGCAGCTGCTGCTGTTGCTGTGCTGACTTATGCTCTCACCAATAGAGAATAAGAGTCTCAGTGTTCAGCGCCCTAGCTGGTTCCAGTTATCAGATTCATATTGCTGACTTGGTGCACATGAAATGCCTTTTAAAAATAAAATTTATTGAGATATCACTTATGGAGTTGACAGTGTTTTCAAGTATACAGTTTGTTGACATCAGACAAATGTCTACTTGGAGGATCCTTCAGAGGCAGAGTGGCTACACTAGGGAGAATCCCAGATAGGACTCAAGGCTCATGCAGATGCCACTGTCATCTGAGAGCATATCTCTCCTTTACACTGGTGATCCCAGCATTCAGAGTTGGAGGCAGGGGGATCTGTAGTTTAGTGAATAGAACTGCAGCCTGGGCTATGTGAAACCTTGCCTCAAAAAACCAAAACAGACATTGTTTTCTGCTGGCCCCAAATGTAGGAAATTTGGCCAGCATGCACCTCCCCTCCCTCAAGGTGGGCTGCCTCCTGCCTCCACCCTAAGTGCTGGGATTATAGACTGTATCTCACGAGTGGCACCTTGTTTATTTGTTGACTCCTGTGATGTGTTTGTTGCTTTATTACTTCCTTGAGTTTTCTGTTCTGTTCCATCTTCCAACCGTGCTTTTGGTTTCTAAGTTCTGCACAATGTCCAAGAACAAAGACACACTTCAGAGACTTAGATTTTGAATATGTTGGTTATTTTCTGGGACAACAGAAGTTCATAGAAGCATCAATTGGTAGGACACTTTGGTTTTGATCCTTGATCCCGTGAAAACCAACTCCATATTTGACATTGCAACCACAGCTTCATACCATGTCAACCGAGGAGGGCTGTGTGAGCATCGTGTGAGCGCCCTGTGAGCCTCAAGTGAGCACTGTGTGAGCGATGACACTCTTACTGAATGGGGCGGGGAGGTGTTTCTCTGTGCTTTTTATTTCTCTTTTCCTGTTCATTTAAAAATATTTATTATTTTTATCTATATATTTATTATTTTTTTAGATAGGGTTTCTCTGTGTAGCCCGGGCTATAGACCCTCTATAGACTAGGCCAGCTTTGAACTCAGAGATCTGTCTTGCCTTGGCCTCCTTAGTACTAGGACTAAAGTGTGAACTATTGCATTTGGCTAGCTCCTTCCTTTCTTTCTTCCTTCCTTTCTTCCTTCCTTCCTCCATCCTTCTGTCCCTCCCTCCCTCCCTTCCTTCATCCTTCTGTCCATCCGTCCTTCCCTCCCTCCCTCCCTTCCTGCCTGCCTTCCTTCCTTTCTTTTTTCCAGTCTTGCTTTGTACCCCATGTTTGCCTGTAACACATTGTGTAATCTGGGCTTTCTTCAAGTTGATGCTGATTCTCCTACCTCAGCCTCCTGAGTGCTAGCATTTCACATGGTAAGCACCATACTTAAGTAATTTTAGTTTTCTTGATGCGAGTACTGGTCATATCCAGGTGGTGGTATCACACACCTTCAATCCCAGCACTTGGGAGGCAGATGGATCTCTGAGTTTGAGGCCAGCCTGGTCTACAGAATGAGATTCAGGACAAGCTACACAGAGAGATTCTGTCTCAAAAAACAAAACAGAACAACAACAAAAACCCAAACAAAACCAGTCCGGATCATGTCTTTTCAATGTGCATATTGGAATTTTATATATCTCACTGTGTGGAGTGCTTGTCCAAATATGTACCTACTTTTTAAAATTACATATTTATTTCTATTTTGTGTGTATGGTTATTTTGGCTACATGTATGTCTCTGCACTATATGTGTGCAGTGCTTGAAAAGACCAGAAGAGGGCATCCATTCTCTTGGAACCGGAGGTACAGACAGTTGTGAGCTGCCATGTGGTTGCTGGGAATTGAACCCAAGTCCTCTGCAAGACTAGCCAGTGCATTTAACCACTGAGACATCTCTCCAGCCCCTGTAAGCTATTGCAAAATGAGTGTATTTATATTTATTGCAAAGTCTTAGGAGTTTCTCGTACATTTTAGATGTTAATAGTTTAAAATCTTTCTTCTAGTCTCTGTTAGAGACTTACCTTGTCATTTTAGTATGTGCATTCACACGCATGTGTGGGCCTGTTTACACATGTGCAGTCCTATTTACACGTGTGCAGTTGTATGTGTGTGTGTGGAGGTTAAAGGTCAGCCTTGAACATCTTTCCCTCAGGAGTTGTCCGCCTTGCTTTGTTCTGGGGGGAGGAGTTGAAACCATCTTGTTCTTTGGGACACTGGGGCTCACTGACAGGGCTAGGATGACTGACCCTCGAGCTCCAGGGGCCCTTTTAATCCCCCAGAGCTTGGCTTTGTCCTCAAAGCTGAGGATCATTTTAGGTCCTGGTGCTTATGGAACAAGCATCTTTTTCACTGATCTCCAACCTTACTGTCTACTTATTTTCTAGAAAAAATTTTTTTTGTTTTTTGAAGCAGGGTTTCTCTGTGTAGTCCTGGAACTCACTCTGTAGACCAGGCTGGCCTTGAACTCAGAAATCCACCTGCCTCTGCTTCCCAAGTGCTGGGATTAAATGCGTGTGCCACCACTACCTGGCATTAAAGTTTTTATTTATTATATGCAAGTACACTATAGCTGTCTTCAGACACTCCATAAGAGGGCATCAGATCTCATTACATATGGTTGCGAGCCACTATGTGGTTGCTTGTATTTGAACTCAGGACCTCCTGAAGAGAACTCAGTGCTCTTAACTGCTGATCCATCTCTCCAGCCTAACATCTAAAATGTTTTTTGTTTGAGAGTCTTGTTATATAGCCCTGGATGGCCTGTCACTTGCTATGTAGCTCAGGCTAGCCTCAAGCCTAATACTTATGCCTGCCATGTGTAGTTTCTAATTGTTTTCTTTCTATATTTTAAAAAATTTATCTATTTCTTTATTTTATATGTATAAGTATTTTCCCTGCATGTATATAAGTGTGCTGTTTGCATTTCTAGTGCCCACAGAGTTTAGAAGAGGTGTGATGGCTCACAACCATCCATAACTCTAGTTCCTGGGATCAGAGTTCTCTTCTAAACTCTGTGTGTCTGTCTGTTCATCTGTCTGTGGGCATGGAGGCCAGAAATGTGTTTCAGACCCCATGGAGCTCGATTAAGAGGTAGATGGCTGTGTGCTAGGAAACCAAACTTAGGTTCCTGACAAGAAAAGCACATGTCCTTAGCCACTTAGCCCCCAGCTGCCCCCTTTTTAAAAAAAGTTCACTCTTTTTCTGTTTTTTGTTTTTTTTTTTTTTTTTTTGTATTTTTTTTTTAAAGCAAGGGTTCCCTGTATTGAAACTTGTCCTATAGACCAGGCTAGCCCATACTCAGAGATCTCTATGCCTATCTCCCAAGTGCTGGGATTAAAAATGTATACCACCATACCCAGCACTACATTTTCTTATAATGGAATTTAGTGACATATTTAAAAAACATACATTCAGTAAAAAAAAAAAAATGTTATTACTTGTGAATCTAGCTGTTTAATCAGTCTAGTGGATACTTAGGACAAAATGAAGTGTGTTTGGGGGATTTTGGTGTTACTAAGAAAATGATTAAGGGGCTGGAGAGATAGTTCAGCATTGTTGCTCTTGCATAAGACCCAGGAACCTAAGAGGGCCTGAAAGCCTGAGGATGGTATGGTATCTAAGAAAAGTCGGTGTGTGTATGGTGACAGGAGGCTCGATAAGACAGAGTCTGCCCTGCCTCACTTTTGCTGGGACAAGCAGATAGCAGTCCAGGCGACTGAGACTATAATTATGCTGTTAGCTTTTATCTGGTGACAACCGGGTGTCACCTCTACCTCTATACTCAAAGCAGGTCTTGCTGCTTTTGTGTGCTGTGATTAAGGCTGGTGGTTTCAGAAGATCCACCCTTGTTTGCTTTAGTCCCAGAGCTCAGGGCCTGTGGTTGGGCAGAACCAGTTTGGGGTGGGACTCGTGAGTAGGGCACCTTACTGTTCGAGTCTCAAATGACCCTCATAGGCTTGTGTGTTTGAACACTTGATTCCCAGGTGATGATGCTCCTTTTGGGGAGACCATAAAATGTTAGAGAGTCAGCCTCGCTGGAGGAAGGGGGTCGGTCACTGTGGAGGTGGCTCCTTGGGGGTATATTAGCCCAGCCCGGCTCCTTTCTCTCACATGCTCCAATTCCTGGTCTGTCAGATGACTGAGGGGCTACCTCTGCGTGACCTTGCTGCCAGGAGCTTTGCCATGGCTTCTGCACATGGTGTGTGACTGTCCTCCCAGTCTGAGCCAGCATGGACTCTCCCCTGAGCCACCTCATCTCCTGCTTTATTACAGCCATGAGAAAATTAACTACTACAGAGCCTGATTGATGGATTGTTTTCCTCCTTTTTAAAAGTTGGGGCCTCTCTTCCTAGTCCAGACTATACAGAAGCTCACTACATAGGCCAGGCTAGCCTACAATCCACTTAGAATCCTCTGCCTCCACGGAAGTCATGAAGTCATGTGACACCTGTAATTCTCACGTCCTGTTTAAACTGTTTTGATATGTATATTGGAGACTGTCTGCAGAAGTGCCCTCCACCCCAGCCTCTGAAGTATTATTGATATCTTGATGTTTGTAGTGAGTTCCTAATATACAGAAATGAAATGGAAATATTCTGAATTGAGCTCTGGATGCATTATTTATCTGTAGTTAGAAAATGGCAAATCATACCAGCCAAAATGACTTCACTTTTAAAAATTACTCTTTTGAAGTTTATTTTCTACGTTTATAGCTACGGTATTTATATCTACATACATATTCTGCAGTTGCTCTGTAGCTATAAAGCTATAGTTGGAATCAAAATGGTAAAATGTTATTAGAGAAAAGAGTTGGTATCAGTTTATAAGATCTTGTTTGAAGAGAGGAATGGGTGATGTCCCTTCTTACCTCATGACTCTTTTAGGAATGAATTGCCATTTAAATGCAAAGGGCGTGGAGCCCCACCGTGCAGCTCTGTATGGAGAGGGAAGGGGCAGTCTTGTGTTGAAGGGGTGTCTTGGGGCATCCTTAAGCGGAACACCTGTATATGGAGCACTGTGTGAAGAGCCAGGAGGTTGCTCTGTGGAGCTGAGAAAGGACTCAGGCGGGATGGAAAATGGTGGTCTGGGAGGGCGCGTGCTGGTGGTCTTGGCTTTCGTGGCTTCTCTAGGGATCCTTTTAGTCCCACAGATGTGGGATTGTGCTCCATAGCTGCCCACCTAGAACATGGCAGTCTTCTGAAACAACAGTTTGTTGGTTCTCTCCTATGATGTGGTCTTAGAGAATAAACTCAGGTTGTTAGGCTTAGCAGCAAGTGCCTTTATACCTACTAGGCCATTCTTGCCAGCTCTAAACATCATCTTAAAAAGTGAAATAGTCCAGGCTGGCAAGATGGCCCAGAGGGTAAAAGCATTTGCAAGCCTGATGACCTGACTTTGAGCCCAAAGTGGAAGGAGAGAACAGACTCCCAGACATTGTCTCTGACCTCACAATTTCACACTGATATACACACACACAAATAGTATGTACATTTTATAGTACATTCCAACTGTGAAAGTTGAGCTTTTCACAAAAACAGTAAAAGGTAGATTCCTAACTTTTACAATCCTCCGACTACCAGCCCCATATATGGTTACCCTGTCTCAGACAGCATTCTATTTCTGTGAAAAGATACCATGACCACAGCAATTCTTAGAAAGGAAAGCATTTAATTGGGGCTGGCTTACGGGTTCGGTTTATTGTTGATCACCATGGCGGGAAGCGTGGCAGCAGGCAGGCAGATGTAGTGCTGGAGAAGGAGCTGAGAGGTCTACATATGGATAAACAGGCAGGAGGAAGAGAGAGAGACACTAGGCCCGGCTAGGGCTTTTGAAACCTCAGATTCCCCCCCCCCCCAACACACCCCCAGTAACACACTTCCTGCAACCAGGCCATGCCTCTTAATCCTTTCAAATAGCACTACCCCAGTGACAAGTATTTAAATCTATGACCCAATGGGTGCCATTCTTATTCAAACCACAGTCTGTTAGTGACTTGATTGTCTGGCTAGTATATATCTATAAATATGACCTGATATTCTTGAACCATCCCATCAGCTGCCATTTCAATGAGGGGTTCCCAGAATTACCACTAGCTTTAGCTTCCCCTTTCCATTTCTGTTACCAGTTACCCTGTTACCTCCCCTAGGGATTTTGTTACTGTTATTTTCCTGTTATTTTTTTTTTGTTACTGTTATTTTATTTTATTGGTTATTGTTATGTTGTTATGTTATTATTAAAAGTGTTACTACTTTCACTTCTCCCAGTATATCAGCTCTTCCCTGATTTAGCCTGTGCTGCCCCCCTCCACGCCAAAATAAATAAATTCCATCATTTTCAAAGCTTTTCTAATTGCCCAAGTAAAGAAAACAGTATTTTCTCAACTTAATATGGTGATTACTGCATCATTTATCATTTCTATGTCTATTGTTTGCATTCTGTTTTACTTTTGATATTTTTATTGGTAAGGGGTTTCATGTCTTAGCATGAATTCTAAGGGGAACTAAACTAGCCAGGTGAGCTCATGTTTCCTTCCGATTGGAAGTCTGTTCCAGCGTGGCAGCCACTTCCATCCTTCACAGCTTTACCTTGGTGCCACTGAAGGCTGGTTTGGGAGCCACGAGGCTTCTAAGAGCAAGGTCAACTCTCACTTAGACAGTAGAGGGCCCAGCATCAAGGACCAAGTAGCACCACCAGCTTCTGACTACCAAAGGAACCCTTCACTCCTGAACCTTTTGGTGTCTGTTCTGCAGGAAGAGCCTGTGACATTCTAGACAGCACTTTCTGCCTGTTTTTTTCCTGAGTTTATGTGCCTAGACTTGTTCACTATTCTGTGGATTCTTTCACAGTTTTCTCTTTTTAATTTTTTTAAGATTTATTTATTTTTTTTTTTGTCTGAGTACACTGTAGCTGTCTTCAGACACACCAGAAGAGGGCATCAGATTCTATTACAGATAGTTATGAGCCACCATGTGGATGCTGGGAATTGAACTCAGGACCTCTGGAGGAAACGTCAGTGCTCTCAACCTCTGAGCCATCTCTCTAGCCCCTCTCTTTTTTAGTTTTAAGGGTATATTTGTTTTTATTTTATGTGTATGCATGTTTGTCTACATGTATTTGCATGCACCATATACACGGCCTTGTACCAGGTGAAGCCAGAATAGGGTGTTGAATTTCCTGAAACTGTGAGCTGCCTCTTGAGTCTGGGAACCGAACCCAGGTCTTCTGCAAGAGCAGCTGGTACTCTTAACTGTTGAGTTATGTCTCCTTTCTCCTCTGTTTTTAAAAAATCTTTATAGGGCAAGTGAGTTGGGTAGAGGTACTTGCTGTCAAATGTGACCTCCTGGACTCATTCCCCAGGACAGATATGATAGACATAGAGAATTGACTCCTGAAAGATATTCTCTGACTTCAATGATGATGTACACATGCCCACACACCTCCCAATTAATAAATAAATAGAATTTAAAAATTAAAATACCAGGTTAGAGAGATGTTTGAGTGGTTAAGAGCAACTTGCTGCCCTTCCAGAGGACCTGAGTTCCTCTCCCAGCACCCACATCAGGTAGCACACAACTGTGATTCCACTTCCAGAGGATCCAGTGCACTCTTCTAATATCATCAGACACCTGCACATATGTGCACATAAACACATCAAGACAACTAAATCATTTTTAAAATTAAGAATAAAGGGCTGGAGAGATGGCTCAGCCCTTTATTTTTTATTTTATACTCACAGGAAGTTGCAAAAATAGAGCAGTGTTCGGTGTGCCCTCCCCCAAGCCCCTCCCCCAAGCCCCTCCCCCAAGCCCCTCCCC
>JANHMN010000010.1:67192204-67221686 GCA_030674055.1 Rhabdomys pumilio | reverse complement strand
CCCCTCCCCCAAGCCCCTCCCCCAAGCCCCTCCCCCAAGCCCCTCCCTTGTTTGCATTTTACATAACTACGGTTCTATCTGCAGTGTATTTCCTCTGCCTCCCTGATGCTCTGTAGAGCTTAACACACTGTATATACTCATTACATTTATTGCACAATTGAAAGAATTAATGTCTTCTGTGGGCTTGAAGCTATATCCACATTAGTAGATTGTCATCTCGTCTCTACATATGGACATTTTAGCTCAACCATCCCCACTCGCCAATACACCTGTCCCATCTCAGAGACTAAACCATGAGCATTTCCTCTGGAGATGCTTGATTAACCTGCTAGGCCAGGAGAGTGAGAAAAGACATCAGTATAATTGCCCAGTGCTACAGTTTGAATCTCAACTTCCCATCCCCCAAAGACTCACGTGTTGAGGGTGTGGCCATTAGTCTACAGCTATGAGAAGGTATAGACACAAGGACCTGGCCTGGTGGAAGATTAGGTCCTTGGAGCATGATCTTGAAGGAGACTCTGACCTCTTCCTGTCTTTTATTTTTTTGCTTTTTTTTGCGGGGGGGGGGGGGGTTTCCTACCTATTGTGAGGTAGAAAGGCCTTCTCTCCCACATATTCATGCCAACACTCCTGTGGGATGATAACTGGCTGGGGTTTATTTAAAATAATTTACAAAGAGGGAAGTGGGTGGAGTGGATGGAGCAAAACTGGATGTAGCCTGGGGTGAATGGGGCTGGGTATTTGGAGGGTCACGATACCATTCTGTTGAGAACTGCTCTGCCCCACACTTGGGGGCCAAAATGTTGCGGACCGCTCTATCAATATTGGAACCCACACTGCCAAAAGCCTTGGGGGCTAAATTGTTAGAGCCCGCACTGCCCCAAGCTGCTCCAGTCCATGGGTTCAGCAAGAGAGAGTGAGGACGGATGCGAAGAATGGAGACCAGAGTGTGATTCAATCCTGTTTATTCTTCAGTCTCTCTTCTTCTCTCTTTCCAAGTCCCTAGTTCCTAGTACCAAGTCTCAGGTCCTAATTCCTAGTTTCTCTGTAATAAATCTCAAGTCCTAATCTCTGTTCCAAGTTGCTAGTCTCTTTCCCAGTTTCCCAAGTTCTCTTCCAAGTGCCTGTCTCCAGTCTCTAGTACAAGTTGCCTTCTTCTGTTTGCCTCTTGCTTTTTATATGTCTCACTTCTAAGTCAAGCCTTTAAGTCACACCTTTAAGTCTCACACCTTTAAGTCTCACACACCCAAGGGAAAATCCTGGGTATCTAAAACAAGAAGTTATCAGAGTGTGCTCAGCTGTTGTAGGCTGTTGTAAAAAAGTCTCTTGTCAGGATATATGGCTCAAGATGGCTGCAAGGATGATAGCCGCCTTCTGTCGGCTCCCCACACCATTCTTCCTTTTGGTTGTGTGTTGAGTTTCTCCACTTCAAAAGCTTGGAGAAAAAGCCCATGCCATGAGAGAATCAAAATCATCCCTTTTCTGAAGCATTGAGTCCATCTCTAAGTCCCACCAGTAGACCAGAGTTTCTAGGAAGAAACAACCTTGGGTACTGTCTGTGTGCCCGCAGGTCATATGTTTAGATTGCTGATGGAATTATTTATCCCAAAAGGAGAGAGAGGAGGCCAGGGTTCTTAGTAGCTGTTTGTCTGCAGTTTTTCTCAGAACACACTCTTAGATGTTGGATGGGTAGCCCCACTCTGGGAGGGCTGAGTCATTGGGTATCCAGGCAGGAATTCAGTTGTTCCTTTGCAGAGGGCCATCAGTTCCCATTTGCCAGTAGAGAGTGAGTCTCAGAGTTCATGTTGTCAAAACAGAGAACAGAGGAACCATAGGGGAATCTGCAGTTGGGAGGCGAAACCTAGCTTTCCCAGGGAGATGGCAGAGTGTTTCTGTGTAAGGAGACAAGGGCAGCCATTGGATACAAGAAGGAAGAGGCTCAGCCTCTTAAGGAGCCCCATCACCACAGCCAGTATCCCTGGTTTTGGAAGTGTAGCTTTTAAATTGACAGTTACTTTACCACCCTCCCCCCTCCAATCTTCAAAAGTGCTCAACTACCCACAGGTGCTATAGTTACTGTTACAGCTTTGGTCCCCAGATTGAAAGATGAGAAACTTTAAGATTTGGTAGAGGGTGGAGGTCTTCAGGGTCTGTGAAGGCCTGCCCTTAAGTGGGCTAGTAGGGCACGTCCTTCCTGTTTTTCTTTTTAATTGCTAGCTGTGAGGTGAGCACCTTGCCATGGTAGTGTGCAGCCTCGGTTCAGGCTCAGAAACAATAGAGCCAGACAGCCAGGGGCCCAGGCCGCCAAATAAAATGGAGACAAAATAAACCTTTCATCTCTGTAAATTGGGTAGCGATTGTTACAGTAACCAAACTTCTTTGTAACCTTGGTAGTATTTGTTATAGTAACCAAACGTCTTTGTAACATGGGTGGTAGTTGTTGTAGTCACCAATGGCTGACTAGCAGATAATCTTATCAGTGGATATAAAATAACAAGTATACACTAACTCTAGCTATAAGAAAATGGCTGCTGCTCAGCAGTTCAGAACACTGGCTGCTCTAACAGAGGACCTGGGCCAGATTCCCAGCACCCACATGGCAGCTCACAACCATCTGCAACTCCCGTTACAGAGAATCTGACATCCTCTTCTGAACTCAGAGGCTACTAGGTGAACAGACATACAGTCAGACAAAACTCTCATACACTTAAAATAAAATAAACCTAACTGAAAAAGTAACAAAAAAGAAAACACAAATTCTGCTAGGCTGTAGTATGTGACATCCTGGACCAGGTCATGGTGATCTGTTGCGGAAGGGAGGAATGCTTCCCTTTGCTTGAGTTTTCTCATCTCTGGGTGGGGATAAAAACTAAACCTGCCACATACATTTGCTGTCAGAATTAAATGAACTAATACATATACACTTAGAGAAAAGTAGTTTGCCTTTAGGGATGTGCTCATCTACTTATCCATATTCCCATCAGTTGTGGGTTCAGAGATAATGGATGCAGATGTTTGATTTGATTTTCTTTTCATTTAGGGTAAAGTCAAGAAAAAAGTTGAGTGTAGAAGAATCCATCTCCACCAGGCACTTGGGAGGCAGAGGCAGGCGGATTTCTGAGTTCAAGGCCAGCCTGGTCTACAGAGTGAGTTCCAGGACAGCCAGGGCTACACAGAGAAACCCTGTCTCAAAAAAACAAAAACAAAAAACAAAACAAAACAAAAAAGAAGAAGAATCCATCTCCACTTAACTGATTGTGACAAAGGAAACACAAGATATAGGAAAGACACTAGGTAATATGGCTGATACTGGTGAGGTATTGGCTGGGAAGTTTTATTACACTGTATTCTATTACACTACACCTGCCTGTTAAAAATCTGATTGGAAGCCAGATGGTGACAGTGGCGCACACCTTAAATCCCAGCACTTAGGAGGCAGAGGGCAGACAGATCTCTGAGTTCAAGACCAGCCTGGTCTACAGAGTGAGTTCCAGGACAGCCAGGGCTACACAGAGTAAAACAAAACAAAAACCCTGCCTTGAAACACACCAGGGGGCGGGGGGTGGAGGGAGGGAGGGAGGAAGGGAGAGAGAGAGAAAGAAAGAGAAAGAGAGAGAGAGATTGGAAATACCTCACATGTTATTAAGAGCTGGAGATGGTGGACAACCTCCCTTTTATGGCTCTTTTAGGGTTGTCTCAGTTGATTCAACCTGCTGACAACTCAATCATGATGATTGCTTTTCTATTTGGCCATGCTTTTTCTTTTTGAAAGTGTTTTAAAATTGGAAAAATAATGTGTGCACCTGGTAAAGCATTTAGTGGTACAAAGAAGAATAGAGCAGAGTTTCCGCTGTGCATCGGGCTTGAGGGTTGCCCTTTGGGGACACTGTTGTTACATTTCTCTCTCTCCTTCCACCTCTCCTTCCCCTGCTTCTCTCTCCCTCCCTCCGTCTCTGAGGCTGGGTCTCACTGTACAGCTTAGGCTGGTCTCAAAGTCACCATCCTCCTGCTTCAGCTCTCCAGAGTGCTTGGATTAAGGTATGTGCCAACATGCCTGGCTTTTGAATATGTTTCCAGTGCACACCCATGCACACACTTGTAGTGTGTTACTTGTGGTGTTCTGTACCTCACGTAACTGCATCTTGAGGAATATCCTATGTCAGCATCCAGTGCTACATCTTTCTCTTCCTTGTGACTACATGGTATAAGGCAAGGTACCTACTCATGGCTGCATGATATAAAACTGGGTATTTATTTGATAATTTCACACAGTTCGAACCAATAATAACTTTTAGAACTATACTTACATAATCTGTCTCCTGCAGGTAGACATTTATATATCCTCTCTCCTCGGGTATTGTAAGTAACGACTCTCATCATACATGTTCTTGGAGGTGTGTGGGCGCGTGTGTAGGATGAATCCTTGCGTGGGTGACTGGTACTCCTGTGCAGTGTTCAGCTTGCGAGCACTTGCCAACTGCTCCTGTAAGTCATTTGAACAAGTCATGCTGCAGCTATCAGTGTGTAAGAATATATGCCAAAGCCTTCAAAGAATTCTGTCTCAGTCTGCTTTGTACTGCTGTTGCAGGAGAGCATGGACTCGGCAATTAGTAATGAACAAAACGTATTAGCTTCCAATTCTGGAGCCTCAAGTCAAGACTGAGGGGTCCACATGTAGTCAGGGCATTGGCTCATGCTACATTTTCCCACCAGGCATTGCGAGGCAGAGGGCAAAGAGAAAAAAACAGGGCGTGCTTCCAAAGAGCTGAACCCACTCTTGTGATGGGTTTGTTCAGCTTTGTGTGTGCTTTGAAGAAGTGTGTGTGTGTGTGTGTGTGTGTGTGTGTGTGCAGGTGTGCACCCCACCACATGTGTGTAGAGCCCAGAGATTTTTCTCTGTTATTTTCTACTTTCTGCCACTGTTGGTATTATCTATTTACAAAGGTAGCGCCCTAATAACACATCCCTCCTAAAGGACCATCTCTTGAGACCATCGCAGTGACAGTTCAGATGAGTTTCAGGCAGGAAGCTGTGGCCCCTTCTCTTCGCACTCAGGAAAACATTAAAATGATCTTTTGTGAGTAAAGAGACAATTGTGAATGGCCAAGGGACAAGATGGTGGGAATCGTAATGAGTTTGCGATAGCCACAGTTTATTGAGCATCTAGTATGTACCAAGGCATGTTCTGGGCTCTGATTTTTCAGGCTTCTTGTCCTGTGTGTGTTAGGAAGAACTTACTATTTATTGAGCCATGTCCCCACCTAGTTACCCACTTTTTTCTAGGTGCTTTGTCATACTGAGTTTTATTTGGGTTCTGCTTCTTGTATTAAAAAACAACAACAACACTTTTTTTTGAGGTAATATAAACTAACTAATGGCAATCTGACACCATTTTTTGTCTCACTCTGGAAAGTGGTGTGGCTTTGCAATAAGAGGAGCCAGGTTAAGGCTCCAGGTTAAGTGATGGGGTATGGATTGGAATCCCATTACTGCCCATATATATTTTTTTTTAATTGTGGTTTTAAAAGCCCACATATCAAATTTTACTTCTTATAAGACATTTTTAAGTACAGTTGAGTGGTGCTAAGTAGTCTCATCGTTATAAAATAGACATTCGGTTCTTTATCAACCTATAAATCTGGAACTATATACCTATCAAACAATTCTCCAGCCCCTGCTACCCATAATTCCACTTTCTGTTTTAAATTAACTATTTAGATCCCTCATATCAACAGAATCACATAGGATTTATCTTTGTGGTGTCTTAGGGTTTCATTGCTGTGAAGAGACACCATGACCATGGCAACTCTTATAAAGGCAAACATCTAATTGGAAGTTCCGTCCATTATCATCACAGTGGGAAGCATGGCACTGTGCAGGCAGACATGCCGAGAGTTTTACATGTTGATCCGAAGGCAGCCAAAAAGAGATTGCATTTCCACACTGGGCAGAGCCTGAGCCTAGGAGCCCCCAAAGCCCGCCCACATAGTGACACACTTCCTCCAACAAAGCCGCACCTCCTCCAACAAGGCCACACCTCCTAAGAGCGCCACATCCCATGGGCCAAGCATATTCTACCTACCACAGTGGGGGCTGGCTTATTCTTACTTAGCTTAAAGTGCCAAAGGTTTGCGCATAGCAAAGGTATAGCTAGCGTAATAGAATTTTCTTCTCCCTTTAAAAGCAGGACAAGGCTGGAGAGGCGGCTCTGTAGGTAAAGGTCTTGCCGTACAAGCATGAGAATTTGAATTCAGATCTCCGGCACCCATGTAAGAGCTGAGCACAGTGTTGTGTTATCTCTGACCCCAGCATTTGGTGTAGGGCTGGGGCAGGCAGACCCTGGGGCTTCCTGGTCAGTCAGTGTAGATGAAATGGCAAGCCCTAGGTTCAGTGAGAGACCCTGCCTCACAGAACAAGGTGACTAGTGACATGGGGAGACCTGATGCTGAACTCTTCTACACACATGTGCACACAAAGCTGAGCAGTATTCCTGTGTGCCTGTATCACTCTTTCTTTATCCTTTCATAGAGGCGAAGTTGATACGTCTTTTACTTTTCTTTCACATGCCCCGTTTTATAGTCCCATTCTTGCTGTGGGGTGGCCGTGCCAGGCCTTCACATCCATCAGAGTCACTCCAACTGTGCTGGACAAGCACCTGCCGTGTGCTCGCAATGTGTCTGATGGACGTGGGAAATGAAGGCAGGACATAGAGGAAAGGGTCAGGCAGAGAGCTGGGCGACATGAAAGCTCTGACTCCATAGGGGTTTAGGTTAAACGTTTGTCAGAACTCAGTGAATGTAGCTTAAAGTGCAAGCATTTCACTGATTGAAGTTTATATTGAAAGAAAAAAATACTAACTCCAGTACACTCTGAGTTTTAGGGGTGGGGGGAGTGAATTGATATCTGCAATTGAACTGCATTAAAAAATGAGACTAGCCCGGACTCCTCAGGTCGGGAGCATCCTCTCAGAGGCAGGGGGCCACAAGAACTCAGGTGAAGAACTCAGGGACGGGGACCAGGAAGGGTGCAACATTTGAAATGTAAATAAATAAAATAATTTATTTTTTAAAAAAACAAAACAGGGAAAACTTAAAAATGGGCTGGAGAGATGGCTAAGCCATTAAAGGTCAGGCTCACAACCCAAAACTGTAAGAGATTAATGACTAGGTAGAGAATTGGCAATAAGCAACCTCACATATTTACCATAGTCACTGAACCTTGAGCTTATCGTGAGAATGCTTGCCTGGTATGTGCAAGGCTGCCCAAATCAACACACAGATGTGTAAGTAAAACTTTGATGAATCTGCTTGAGTTTTATATGTTTGGAAGGTTTTGGTAATAAAATGTTGCAGGGAGAAGATGAGGAGAGGACCATAGGCCTTGACGAGCATAGGCAGTGGTCTTTGTTCCCTAATAGGATGGAGACAGATTCTGATTAAATTAGCATTTTCTTTCCTTTAGAGAGTCTCTGAATCATTCCCAGAAGTGCCTTCTGTCATGAAAGATGGACCAGCAACTGGTAATGACTGCTGTATGCAGGTAGTGATTAAGGTCCTCCAGGACCAGA
The DNA here is from genome assembly GCA_030674055.1 of Rhabdomys pumilio. Taxonomy (NCBI): domain Eukaryota; kingdom Metazoa; phylum Chordata; class Mammalia; order Rodentia; family Muridae; genus Rhabdomys; species Rhabdomys pumilio. The sequence continues at coordinate 67,214,119 of JANHMN010000010.1, read as the reverse complement.
GGAAGACTTTATGTTATAACTGGCAGACCACTTTCTACTACCGTTACAGAGTATCAGACAGACGTTTACTTATCTCAAGAGTTTTCAGCAGGGAATTACAAAAACATAGGCCCAGTATATCAGAGACTTTCAAACTTTCTCTACTCGGTAGAAGTAGAGACAGAAGAGTGGCCCATTCTTCTCCTCTCATCGAAGCCCCTCTCTTGAGATAACAAACTGCTAATGAGCTGAGAAGCCATGTGTGGCTTGGTTTTGTGTGTCAACTTGGCATGACTTACAGTCATCAGAGAGAAAGGAGCCTCAGTTGAGGAACCGCCCCCAAGAGATCCAGCTGTAGGGCGTTTTCTTAATTGGTAGTCAATGAGGGAGGGCCCAGCCCATTGTGGGTGGTACCATCCCTGGGCTGGTGGTTCTGGGTTCTATAAGAAAGCAGGCTGAGCAAGCCGTGGGGAGCAAGCTAGTAAGCAGCACTCCTCCATAGCCTCTGCATCAGCTCCTGCCTCCAGCTTCCTGCCCACTTGAGTTCCTGTCTGACTTCCTTTGCTGATGAATCCTTTCCTCCCCAACTTTTTTTTTTTTTTGGTCATGGTGTATGTATAGACAATATGGCTTGGTCTTAGGCAATAGAAACCCGAACCATAGAAATGAAGATATAGAAACAAACCATTCTATATTAACAGTGGGCACTGTCATGAAAATCATTAGTGTTACCAGGTGTTCATACAGCTCTAAAGGCCTGTAGGTCTGGGCTCTGTTGCCTGCGCCACTGCAGGCCCCGATGGTGTGGTGCTGGAAGACATGGTTAATCTGCCAGTGTTGGTTTTGTCATCCCTAATATAGGAGAAATATAGACAGAAGTCCTAGACTTCTGGAAAGGATTGCTCAAGATGTCTGTACAGTGCTTAGATCAGTACCCAGCTGAAAGGTTAAGTTGGAGATGTTTTTTTATTAGCAATGCAGTTAGAACAGGCTTCTAGGGCATACATTTCCCCAGTAGCATCTCAGTTCTGTTTGCATTTGATGGACGTAGCATTCAGAAGTGTGTCATTGTTTGCCACCATGCTTAGCAAACAGTGCCGACTTTCCCCACAGTTGGTGTGTGTTGGTGAGAGCCGTTTGGAAGCCTTTGGAAGCTGGGGGATTTTGGCAGGCTTCAGGTGTTTGTTGATGGAGGTTGCCTTGGCATAGTCTTTGGAGCTTGGGGTTCCTGGTTGATTCATCCCTTCAGAGTGAATCTAGAGAGAATTCATCTGACGTGGGGGGCAGGCAGTGGAGCCCCCAAGACCTCATTACAGACAAGCTTGGCTCTTTGAATTCCCTTACTGAGAGATTATTCCACATCATTTGAATTTCCTCCATTTTAATCTAAGCAGCTTTGGCTGCTGGTGGAAATAATTAGTCAGAAAGTGTTCTGGATCTTTGGGCACAATTAAGAATTTTGTTCTTCTGAAGGTAATAGATCTTAGGATTTTAGAGCTGACGGGACCCCAGGACCATCCACACACTAGTACTTGGTGGATGAGGCTCACCTATCAAAGGAGAAGAGCCCGGGCTTCTTGCTGTCAAGCACAGCACCCTGCTTATATCTGGTGGGAGAAGACACAGTCCATTAGTTTATCCTTTATCCGAAATGCTCGAGACCAGAAATGGTTGGGATTTCAGATTTCGTGATACCTCCCTACTTGTAATAGGTTATCCAAAGTAAACCCAAAATTCACTTGTGTTTCCTGTATATCGTATACACATAGCCTGAGGCGATCTTATGCAGTACTTTTAGTGTTCCTTGTTTAACTGTGACCTGTCCCATGAGGTCAGGTGTGGGATTTTCCATGTTGAACATCATGTCAACGCTCCAAAAATTTCAGATTCTTGAACATTTGTGGTTTCTGGTTCTTCAGATACAGATGTTTAGACGCTACTGCAGTGTCTTCCTGCAGTTCCTTCTGAGTGCACGGGTCACTGGAGTCACTGATTTATTGGGGACCTAGGATAACAAGCAAGGTTGAGGTCCCAGAGGCTTGGCAAAGCAAAGGTTTAGTAATTGATCATTGCAGTGTCCAGTCTGGGTCAGGTGGGACGTGCCTATGCTCTACAATGCACAGGAGAGACAGAGAGTAGAGCTGGTAAAGGGCCAGCCATCCTGAACAGGACCATTCAGAGTGCATGGCTCCCAGGCTACCACAGCAGGGCAGGAGTGTACACCCACACCGCTACACTGAGTCCTTGTCGCCTATTGGTTAGAACAGGTCATATGACCTTGCTCAGACTCAAGGACTCTAGAAATATGACTGGGTGGGACATTTTAGGACTGTAACAACCAGGTAGACATGACGTTAATGTTATACTTGTTGAAACAGTATCTTTGAAACTGTACTTTGGAATTCTCATCTCTTCCAAGATTTATGACCTGCCCAGTTTTCTAAGACCCCAGATTTACTGAAGCCTTCATGGCTGCAGCTTCTGTTTGTCTGGTGAGGACAAGGATGCTTTGGTCAGTCCAAAAGGCCATGGCCCAACAGATCCACAGTAGAGAAATGGTGGGCCCTGCTGTGATGTCATCTGCTTGGCTGCCTCACCAGAACATTAGGTTACTTATACTGCTCTGGTGACTGTGTGTGGGCTGAAAACATTATCACTTACCCCAAAAGAGACCGTCAAGGTCCTAGTGCCCAGGCTGGGACCTTACAGAGCCACCTCACTTCTGTCATGACCACATGACCACTCAGCTTGGCCAGTGTAGCATGAAAAAAGCATAATACATGTCATGGGATCTAATTCTTTTGGTTTTTTCTTCCAACAATTCAAAAATGTCATACAAAAAAAAAAAAAAAAAAGACTGCCGGAAGTATTTAGACCACAGGCCGTGGCGCTTGTCTCTTACAACAGATTTATAGGCGAAGCCCCTGGACAGTTTTTCAAGACTGAGAAGTAAACAGACCTAATCTGACAGTCTGTGTACCCTGAGGTATCTCCATCATGTATGCAAATAGATTAAAGGCCTAGAGCGAGTGGCATAGGCCATGGAACAGACTGTTAACACATGAAAATATTCTGAGCATCCTTTCAGACAAGGCTGTGGCTTCTCTGTGAGCCTGGCAGAGATCTCTGGACTCCATCTGCTTCACTTTGGGGTGCTGTGGGACTGTCCATGCTACTGCTGAAAGGAGAGGTTAGTATGGTCTCTGTGGGAATAGCTGGGCAAGATCTAGCAAAAATTTCTGTCAAGTCTAGGTTTTAACCTAGCTGGGCCTAGTAGCCTCTACTTGTAATCCCAGGACTAAGGAAGCTGAGACAAGATTGCTGTGCATTTGAAGCCAGCCTCGAGAGCCTGCCCAAACCCAAAACTTGTTTTGGGAGCCAGGGATTAGACACTGCATGATGTCCGAGTGGACTGCCAGAACTAGTCAGATACAGACATTCAGCATTCTAGGGACACGCTTAAAAAAGCTTTTAACAAATGTTTAAGTTTGTTTTGCTTTTAAGATAGGTAGCCCTTGGACTCCTTCCTGATCCTTCTGCCTCCCAGTTGCTGACATTAGTGTGCCCAGCTCACTCTTTCCCTGGCGTGTGTGCCTCCCGTCCCTCCCCTGCCCACCCTTCTCCTTTTTCTCCCCACCTTCTCTCCTCCATTTATTTACTTATGTATTTATTCATTTATGTATTTATTTTATTTTGGAGGCAAGGTCTCAACATGTATTTCCTGCATATGTCATCACGCCTGACAGTAAATGAGAAAGCTTACACGCAGGGGAGATGGTTTAGCATGGTCGTTCTTAACCTTCTGAGGCTGTGACCTTTACCACAGTCCCTCATGCTGTGGTGACTCCCAATTATAAAATCCCCTCATTGCTACTTCAAAACTGTAACTTTGCTACAGTGATGAGTCATATGTAAACATCTGATATGTAGGGTGTCTGTTATGCCACCCCTGGGAGAGGGGTCTTAATCCACAGGTTGAGAACCACAGGTAAGCTCATTCTCTGTGAAAGCATGGGGACCTGAATTCAGATCCTCAACACACATGTAAAAAGCTGATCATAGCTGTGGACGTGTGCGGAACAGAAGGATTAAGGGGGGCTTGCTGGCCTTTGGCTTTGCTCTATGTTCATCAAGAGATGGTGTCTCAAGGGAATATAGGTAGAGAGTACTATATGTAAATGCACCCCCATTATTGTGAAGGCACAGACTCCCCACCTCCCCAGTGTAAACATGTGCCCTGCCCATCGAGAAAACTTTTTTTCATGGATCAAAAAGAAATGATCCCCAAGAGATGCTGGGGACACACACACTGCAGAGATTATTTGTTTATATTATACATAAATATAACATAAAATAACTCTGTAAGGAGTCATAAGAAACTGCTCTATTTCTTGCCGCCTGGGAGGGTAAGTGGGGTGGCTTGGAAACAGGATGAGAACGAGACTCTCTGTCTTGAGAGTCTTCCTGTGGCTGGTCCCTAACTTGTGAGCTATAGTGATTCTCCTTCAGCCTCCACGCTGTGGGGTCTGCACACACATCACCATGGCTGCAGGGTCTACATATATACACATTACCATGACTGCAAAGTACACACACACACACACACACACACACACACACATCACCATGGCTGTGGGGTCTACACATACACACATTACCATGACTGCAAAGTACACACACACACACACCACCACGGCTTCAGGGTTTACACATATACACACTACCATGACTGCAGAGTACACACACACACACACACACACACACACACACACCACCATGGCTTCAGGGTCTACGCACAAACACATCACCATGGCTGAGGAGTCTACTCATACATACATTACCATGACTGCAGAGTCTACACACATACAGACACACAGACACACACACATCACCATGGCTGCGGGGTCTACACATACACACATTACCATGACTGCAGAGTCTATACACACACAGACACACACACACACACACACACAGACACACACACATCACCATGGCTGCAGGGCCTGTTGGCATGCATCACCATGCCTGGCTGACATTTTTCTTTCTGTAGTCTTTTGTGGTTTTGTTTTTGGGGTATGGTTTCCTGTTCTAACTTGCTGTGTGGCAGAGGCTAGTCCTGAATTCCTGATCTTCTTGCGTCCACTCCGAAATGCTGAGACCACAGACCTACAGACATATACCAGCGCACTTGGCCAGCTTTGTAGTCTTGAACCACGTGAACATGAATGGAACTAGAAAATATCATCCTGAGTGAGGTAACCCAATCACAAAAGAACACACATGGTTTGCACTCACTGATAAGTGGATATTAGCCCAAAAGCTTGAAATATCCAAGATTCAACTCACAGACCACATGAAGCTCATGAAGGAAGACCAAGTGTGGGTACTTAGGTCCTTCTTAGAAGGAGTAACAAAATACTCAAGGGAGCAAATACGGAGACAAAGTGTGGGGCAGAAACTGAAGGAGGGGCCGTCTCATTCCATACCATTCCACATGGGTATCCATCTTATATGCAGTCACCAAAGGTAGACGCTGATGTGGATGTCAGGAAGTGCATGCTGACAGGAGCCTGACATAGCTGTCTCCTTAGAGGTCTGCCAGAGTCTGACATATTCAGAGACGGATGCTCACAGCTAACCATTGAACTGATCAAGGGTTTCCCAATGGAAGACTTAGAGAGAAGACTGAAGGAGCAGAAAGGGTTTGTGGCCCCATGAGGAGAGCAACAATACCAACCAACCAGAGCACCCAGGATATAAACTACCAGCCTGGGAGCACACAGGGAGGGACCCATGACTCTGGCTGTATTTGTAGGGGAGGATGATCTTGTCGGCATAGGCGGGAGAGGAGATCCTTGGACCCCTGAAGGCTGGATGCCCAGTGGGGTGTGGAATTCAAGTGTGGGGAGGTGTGAATGGGGGAGTAGGTGGGGGCATGTCCTCATAGAAGCAGGAGGAAGAGGGGGGATGGAGTAGATAGTTCCTGGGGTGTATGGGGTAAGAGGATAACAACTGAAATGTAAATAAAATATCCAATAAAAAATTTAAAAATATATATAAAATAAAACTGATGTTTGTAGCTCTGGAGAGCATCATAGTAAGGAAAAACCTGGTTAGTTGTACTCACTCATTTTCAAGTGACATCCAAGGCAGCTTGGGTTCTGTGGTCTTGGAGAGATTCCTTTTGGCTGCCTGCTTCCGTCCACTGCCTTGATTATGTGAGGAATACCATTGATAACCTTAACTTCAAATTAGGATGTTTAAATCAGTTTATAGTTACCTCTGGATTAGCTGCCTCTCCAAGTCAGGCTTCCTAACCAGTATGCTAAGATTGGGTTTCTTTAGCCTTAGAGTGAAGATTGGGGTGGAATTGACCGAAGCCTTCAGGTGGCAGCCTCTTCTAAGGAGCCTGCCCGTTAGCTCTCAGATGCTCTGAAACAATTTTTTTTTTGACATGGGCAGCAGTATAGGACACTTGAGAAATAATGTCTCTGCATAAAACTGTATTTTAAAACTATACCGTAAAGGCTGGGTGCTAAGAACACTGACTGCTCTTCCAGAGGACTCAGGTTGGATTCCCAGCACCCACATGGCGGCTCATAGTTGTCTATAACTCCAGTTCCAGGGATCTAACGCCCTCTTCTGGACTATGTGGATACTGCACACATGTGGTGCACATATACACATGTAGGCAAACACCCCTACACTTAAGATAAAAATAAATACATCTTAAATAAACCTATATGCTACTACATAAAGGCCATTATGAAAGTAACAAAGTAGTTGTGGTCTTTGGGGAAGATTGCAGCAATGGTTTGGTTCAGCCCAGGAGACCTTAGCCTGTTTTCCAGGCTGAGGGAAGTGGACCTGGTTCTCCCTGCAGTAGGTATCCATTCAGTTCCTAAAAGCTTCTCCCAGCCACAATGTCTCCTACACAAGCCTACTGCAGGGTAAGGAAGAATCACATTTTAGGACATTTTTCAAAAAACCTTTCTGTTCCACCCTCCACTGCTAAGCTCACAACTGGGAACTATTGTCCTGAAAGAATATGTGAAATCTTACTTTGTGGTTAGATCAGTTTAAGCTAAATTCACACCACCAAGTAGGACAGGTTTGTTTTTTCAAGAGCTAATGATGGGGAGTGGGGAACCTACTCATTTTTAATGGTATTTTATGTAGGCCAATGTATAAGAACCCTTTGAAATTCAGTTATAACCTAAACTGGAGTACTTATTGTCCTGTTACGTCCTGGTGGTTCTGATGATGTTAACACTGTCTGTTCTTCATGTTTTCTGGAACTGTGACTGAATTAATATGTCAGTGTAGTACTATCTGAAGAATCTGAAGAGCTATTAAAATGCTTAAAAATAAAGTGATCAATCCTCCCTTTGTTCTCCTGACAGGATAATTGAAGCTATCTGCATAGGCTGGTTCACCGCAGAGTGCATCGTACGGTTCATCGTCTCCAAAAACAAGTGTGAGTTTGTCAAGAGACCCCTGAACATCATTGACTTACTGGCAATCACACCCTATTACATCTCTGTGCTAATGACAGTATTTACAGGCGAGAACTCTCAACTCCAGAGGGCTGGGGTCACCTTGAGGGTCCTCCGGATGATGCGGATCTTCTGGGTGATTAAGCTCGCCCGGCACTTCATCGGTCTGCAGACACTGGGCTTAACTCTCAAGCGATGCTACCGGGAGATGGTTATGTTACTTGTCTTCATCTGTGTTGCCATGGCAATCTTTAGTGCACTCTCTCAGCTCCTTGAACATGGGTTGGACCTGGAAACATCCAACAAGGACTTCGCCAGCATTCCTGCTGCCTGCTGGTGGGTGATTATCTCTATGACTACAGTTGGCTATGGAGATATGTATCCTATCACAGTGCCTGGAAGAATTCTTGGAGGAGTTTGTGTTGTCAGTGGGATTGTTCTGTTGGCATTACCTATCACTTTCATCTACCATAGCTTTGTGCAGTGCTACCACGAGCTCAAGTTTAGATCAGCTAGATATAGTAGGAGCCTCTCAGCTGAGTTCCTGAATTAATGTGTTGGAGATCAGTCCTTGTGCACACTTCCTCTGGTAGAGTTGACACTACTTCTTACTCATGTGTTTCTCCCTGGGTGGGCACTGCAATGGCATTGTCCTCCTGTTGGAAGGGTGACATTATCCTTCTCAGCTGAAGGGATAAAGCCGTTTATTTACAGAGTAGTCAGGACTAGGACCACACACACAGGACAGTGACACAAGAGAAAAACGGCTAGGACCTTGTTGTGTTTTAGGACCTTGTTTTGTTCCGTCTCGTTTCCCTCCACCTTGCCTCGCACAGTTACAATGTTGCAGGCTGTTCTTAAGCTCAGTATTCGAACACTCTAAAGCAGAAAGGCACTATTTTCCAAATGCTTTTCTGTCTTAACGAATTCAGAAGAAGCTTGGAACTTAACAGTGTTATTTTTGAGAGTAACATTTTCATTTCTAAATGTTTTATAATTTCTCATATCAATGTCAGGAGTATCCTGGAAACATATGTCACATGTGGGAACTGTTTAACAAATACTTTAAAAAGTTGGCCCAAATTTAAACTGTATCGTGGAACTAGAGACAAGCAAAAAATATTACTTGAAAAACTTTGTACAGTTCTCTACCCTATTCTCGGCTTATTTTTTGTGCCTATCATTTCTTTTCTCTTACAACTTTATGGAACCTTAAATGTGTTTTCTCTTTCTGGTTAGGCCCCCATTTTACTGAAATAACTTCTGAAGAGTACACAATTAACAGAGAGACCTTGTGTCGCTTAGCATTTTGTTGGGTGAGTTAGAGTCAATTGCCGTGACTCAGAGTCCGAGCATTCAGATTGCCAAGAGCATTTCTAACATAAAACGGTGAGAGAAATGCTATGATATTTCAGTGTTCGAACCGGAGTTCTCTGCTGTAGCTCTTCTTCCTTAGCACCACAAAGCTCATGAAAAAGAAAAGATAACTTCTTTAGCTTTTTGGCACAACAGCCATGCTCACACGCTGTCACTAGGTTGTCATTAAAGGAGAAATGTTGTTGTCTTGGTCCAGTGTTGCTAAGTCAGTTCTAAGCAGGGCAGATGTTCTCTGGCCTGACTCCCCACCATTGTGAATCATGGTCACACTGGATCTCTTCTTGTAAGGGTAACAGACACTGGGACATGTTATTCCATCCAGATTGCTGGTATGCAAAAGTGGAGGCTCTTCACTGCTAAGTGTTTACAGTATGAGTTAGAATATTGCTTTTTCAATAATTTGTAATAAAGAAGTCACTTGAATACACACACACACACACACACACACACACACACCCCTCAGAGTTACTGATTAGTGAACACTTGAGTTTGTGCACTGTGGTTATCAGGGTGGAAGGAAATGGGTTGGGACTGGCATGTACTTTTCAGAGAAGGACTTGCCAGAAGTGTCCATTAGAGGAATCTTAGCCATTAGTCCAGCTTTCACCATTACGGGTAGAAAAACCAAGGCACGAGAGTGTGTGGTGATGATGGAGTTGGGCTAGAACCTTAGTCTCCTGTGAGCAGGCCCAGCAGTTTGCTCTGCACACGCCTCTAGGTTTGGCAGAAACTGTCACAAGCCACATTTTGTTCTCATTGCCATGATCAGGCAATAATAGCAAAACCATTTTCTTTTACCCCAATTCCCTTCTTTAAATTCATGTGATACTGCCCATTAAAGAAACCTCACCATTTTTCCTACTACCTTCGTTGGTGTGCTAACTTTACACACTGGATTGTTATTTATATATTTTTGTTTCATCTTAACTGAACATATGGCATAGTGTTATTTATTTTTAAGCTTTGTGATTTATGCAAATTGTATGCAGATGATAGCTCATCTATATTATTAGTAAGAATATGGTAGTCTTTAATTTTACTGGCACTGAGATCCTTCGTGTGAATACGTATTCCGTCTCTAAGCAACTTGGTACTCCATTGAGCCTGGACCCTCGAGGCCACAAACAGGTCACCAGATGCTCACAGTGTCTGTTACAGACGGGCTGATGGACAGCAGAAACTGGTGTGAAGAGAGGAGGAGACGGACATGAGTGAACATGCACGTGGAGAGCCACACGTGGGAAGCCACGTGAACTCTGAGTTGCTTTTAAGTAGCGAGTGGTGATGCTGGACTTTTCATGGGGGCTGGCTTTCACTAAGAAGCATCTTGGATGTTGCTAACAGAAACAAAGGGATGAGACATGATAAACCGGTTCATTCTTAAAAGAGAAAATACAACAGAGTTCTTTTGTCTTTTAAGATGCTAGAGCTTCTTAGAAACAGACATTTTTTTTTTTTTGCAGCTTTCTCTAGATGTTACTAATTTTTATTTTATTTTATGTATTTGCTTATTTTGGTGTTTGTGTTTGTTTGTTTATTTGTTTGTTTGTTTAGAGATAAGGGTCTCTGCTGTGTAGATAAAGTTGACCGTAAACTTGTGACACTCCTCCTGCCTCTGCTTCCCAAGTGCTAGAATTACAGGTACATGTTTCAACATCCAGCTGCTTTAAAAAACAAAACCCTAGGACAGATGGCTCAGTATTTAAGAGCACTTCCTGTTCTTGCAGAAGACTGGAGTTAGTTCCCAGCACCTACATGTTGGCTCACAACTGTCTGAAACTCCAGACCCTGGGTATCTGATGCCCTCTTCTGGTCTCAGTGAGCTTCTGCGCACCACTTTTACACACACACACACACACACACACACACACACACACTCCACAGAAATTTTAAAAATAAATAAATTGTGTTTTAAATTGCTGAGGTGGAGCCTCCTTCTTAGATATACTTTCTCAGTCTTCACACTCTGGTCTTCATGGCGGAAACACTCGCTGAGGACCCACCCCCACCCCAAGAAGTCAGATAGCCTCAGAACACTGAAGAGTCTTTATTTTGAGCTTACTTTGTTTGAGCATATATGATCCCTCTTACACATAACTTGAGTTGTATTCCCTGAAACAAGAGAGTAGGAAGACTGGGAAACAAAATTAGGGAGCACATGGAAAACTGAACATATAACTCAATAAATTTTCTATTTTGTTATTCGAGACAGGGTCTCTCTGTGTAGCCCTGGCTGTCCTAAAACTGCTCTGTAGACCAGGCTGGCCTTGAACTCAGAGATCTACCTGTCTCTGCCTCCCAAGTGCTGGGATTAAAGGCATGCGCCACCATGCCCAACTCTCCCCACCTTTATTTGTTTATTTTTAATCACTGTTTCTGAGTTGCTGCTGGTTCAAACACTTACATTTGTTCTTGGGGTTAGTAGTTACATATGATTGCACATTTATGAATTCTTATTTTAAAATGTTAAAATATATTCATTCATAGTGGCTGTCTGTATGTCAAAATAATTTTATGTGTGTGTAGTACATGTATGCATATGTATGCATGTGTGTGTGTGTGTGTGTGTGCATGTTGTGTGTGTGCATGCATGCGTATGTGTTGAGGTCAGAGGACAACATACAGGAGTCTGTTCTCTGCATCTACCAGGTGGTTCCTGGGGGTTGAACTCAGTCCATATGGCTTGGAAACAATCACCTTTACCTGCTGAGCCATCTCATCAGCCCTTTCAAATCTTTGGGGACGTGTCTTGCTTACATCTCTAGTGGTCCTACAGAGTGGGAATAGGATGGATCTGAATGTTGATGTGAGGAGAATTGTCTTAGTTGGTTGGATACTTTCCAGAAGAATCTCGTTTCCTTTTTTTTTTTTTTCATAGACATGAAAATAAACAACCGAAAACTCCTACTTCTGTTATTCAGCTAAGCTTTGCTACTTTAACTTAACCCACAGCGTCAAAGTAGCCCCTCTGGCCTGACATAGGGATGTGTTCTTTGTGTAACACAGCAGACAGATCTCCTAGGCAAACCTGCAGTAAGTATCTACAGGGTTACGGGAAGTCAGAACAGATGTGGGCTGCCTTCTGGTCTACCTCACCCCAGGTTCTAAACCATTTATCCCACCCAGACTTTAGCAACAGCTAAGTCTGCTCCACTGGGTTATGAGTCAGGAATACTTTTAATTGTTAGGTCAGGATAGGCAACAGAAAGTTGATTCTAGATTGCAGATTCTTTTAGTGGCCAGAGAAATGGCTGAGCAGTTAAGACCACTGGCTGCTCTTATCAGTGACCTGCATTCAGTTCCACAGCCCTTTCCAACTCTATTTCCAGGGGATCTAGTCCTTTCTTCTGGCCTCCAAGGGTACCAGCCACATATACATATGGTGCACATCATACATACATACACACATACATATAGTATATGTACATACATGCATACTCTAAAACATATTTTTCTTCAATGCTTTAGAGATTTCTTCCTCCCTTTTACTTCTAATTAAACACAGTTATTGTTTTTAGAGGCCTTAAATGTCAGTAAGGAGAATTTGTAATTGTGCAATGCTTTAGGGGACTCAGATTTTTATTTTGTTTGCAATTTATGAAATAGAATTCCACACATCCTAGTCAGTTTGCGTATGCACGCTTGCACTCTCCCCCCCCCCCCCCGCCCCCATCTCTATCAACAGGGTCTCCTAACGTAGCCCTGACTATCCTGGAACTCACTGTGTAGAGCAGGCTGGCTTTGAATTCACAAAGATCTGTCTGTCTTTGCCTCCCAGCCCCAAGCTGGTCTTGAACTAGTGATTTTCAGGTCTCTACCTCCCAAAAGCTCAGATCACAGACATGTGCCACAGTGTACAGAAGGAATTCGTACTTTTAAGAGATGATTTGTCTTTTTCTTTCTCATGATCTCTTATCTCACTGTCACCCCCAGTGCTGGAAAATGACCTTATAGATACTAAGCAAACACTTACCACGGAGCTACCCTCCTAGCCCTTCAGTAGAATTTTCAAAATCATATGCCTCTATGTGTGTGTACATGTGTATTACAGGCAATTGGTTACTGTCATTGCTTTGTTTAGGAGCCACAGGAAGCTTTAATCGAGAACTCTGGACAGCTCCAGTTGGTCAGGAAAGGTTGCATACACTGCTCTGTTTGTTCAGCAAGCATTCATATGGTGTTTGCTTCCTGCCTTTCAAGAACCCATCTGCCTGTGGGAATGGGCACAACGGTTCTTTGTCAGAAAAAAAAAAAATTAGTGTTTTACTGTTCTGTTAGTTGGGGAACCTTCCCTAGACCTGTGAGGTGTTACCAAGTATGGGGTGATGCTCCACTAGGTGACAGCCTGACATCTATACTTTTAGATTTCCCAGTTCTCTCAGGCATTCCCAGGGAGTACTTTAACCGTCTCTCCTATTGGGGATTGAACCTAAGACCTCAAGCAGGTTGGTCACGCGCACTCCCGCTGAGGTACATTTCCCAGAAGTGCACTTTAGCTTTCGGCTTAATGGCCAGTTTAGGGAATGAAAAACATGGTAATCTGCATTCATAGTGCGCTTTATTTGATCACGTTTCTGTTTTTGAGACAGAGTCTTGCGTGTAACCCAGGCTGGCCTCAACTGTATAACAAACAATGTTCCTGCTTCAGCCTCCTGGATGCTGGGATTTGTACACATACACCGCCACACCAGTTCTTGTGCGCACACTTAATTTAGTAGCTCTGGTGGATATTTAAAAATATCACCATGAATCCAACTGCATAATCCAAGTCAAAGCATAAGCGACATCCAGTGGGTAGAAGCCATGGAGAAGGCTATTTGATATTCACCCACAAGAATGACTCTGTCCTCGCTTATGCCTGCTCCGTTCGAACTACAACTCGCCGTGATGTTGCCACACAGAGAGATTTCTTTTATTAGACTTCAGTTACTAGTATTGTTTTCAGCGTCTACAGTCTTCCCGTGACAGAATAGGGCATTCACAGGGTATCGATGTCACAGTGCTTATTTGTTTTGTAAGAAAGGAAACGTCTGTTGCTATGGATGAAACAGCATAACCGAAAATCAAGTCGGGGAGGAAAGGGTTTATCAGGCTTACCCTTCCACATCACTGTTCATCTCCAAGGAAGTCAGGAGAGGACAGGAACTCACGCAGGGCAGGAACCTGGAGGCAGGAGCTGATGCAGAGGCCATGGAGGAGTGCTGCTTACTGGCTTGCTCCCCATGACTTGCTCAGCCTGCTTTCTTATAAAACACAGGACCACCAGCCCAGGGATGACACCACCCACAATGGGCTGGGTCCTTCCCCATTGATCATTAATTGAGAAAATGCCTTACAGCTGGATCTCATGGAGGCATTTCCTCAACTGAAGCTCCTTTCTCTCTGATGACTCTAGCTTGTGTCAAGTTGACAAAACTAGCCAGTACCAGAAGCATAGTGACAGATTGATTTTGTGTACTAATATATGTTAGTAAATATACATTTTTGTCTGTGTCTTCCTTACTTGTCATTCCAAATAAGGAATACTTGAGAGGCTACTTTCCTTCTGTATGAGCCAGTCACCTGGATAATTTCACTTCCATAGAGAAAAGTAATATTCCCAGTTTCAAATGCTAAATTCAGATCCAAGCCAAGTGTTTCTTTTATGGTTGTTGAAGTACATTTTTTCCCAGTTATTTCTACACCAGAGCCATATGAAGATAACAGCTTTTAGTAAGTTTAGAAATCAGGGAAAAAGTATATTTTCAAGGGGCTGGAGGGATTTCTCAGTGGTTAGAACACTGTCTGCTCTTCCAGAGGTCCTGAGTTCAATCCCCAGCAGCCATATGGTGGCTCACAGCCATCTATAGTGTGGCGTGATCTGCCCTCTAGCATAAAGGTATGCATGCAGATAGAGCACTCATCACATAACACAAAATAAATAAATCTTTTAAAAAGAGAATCTTTTCAAGAATTTTGGCTGCTCTTGGTCTCTTGTATTTCTATATGAGCTTTAGCATTGTGTCCTTTTGTGTTTTAAATTTAATTGGTTGATATTGTATATGTGAGAGACACGTGTGTGAGTGTGGGTAACCCTCAGGAGTCGGTTTTCTTTCTACTGGAGGATCTTGGCATGAAACTCAGGTCGTCCTCCGGAAGCAAGCACCTTTATCCACTGAGCCATCTCACTGGCTTATTGTATCTTTTTCTCTGCTTAAAAGACAATTAGAATTTTTCTTTGTTAAAAAAAAAAAAAAACTAACTAGCTGCTGGGCAGTGGTGGCGCACGCCTTTAATCCCAGCACTTGGGAGGCAGAGGCAGGTGGATTTCTGAGTTTGAGGCCAGCCTGGTCTACAGAGTGAGTTCCAGGACAGCCAGGGCTACACAGAGAAACCTTGTCTCGAAAAAACCAACCAACCAACCAAACAAACAAACAAAAAACAAAAAACCTAACTAACCATGGGCTAGAGAGATGGCTCAGTGGTTAAGAGCACTGACTGCTCTTCCAGAGGTCCTGAGTTCAATTCCCAGCAACCACATGGTGGTTCACAACCATCTGTAATGGGATCTGATGCCCTCTTCTGGTATGTCTGAAGACAGCTACAGTGCACTCATATACATTAAATAAATAAATAAATAAATAAATCTTTAAAACAACAACAACAACAACAAAAAAAACAACCCAAAAAACTAACTAGCCTAGGATGGACTTGAACTTTCTATGTAGCCCAAGCTAGTTTTAAACTTAGTCCTCTCTCCCTTGACTTAGCCTTAGGAGCTTTGAAATTACAAGAATTTCAGGAGTGCTCCACTACATGCAGGGGCTGGTAGTTAAAAGTTTGGCCTGGTATTGATCTCATCAAATCTGTAAATCAATTAAGATGGTGTTACCATATTAACAGTACTAAGTGTTCCAGTCTGTAAACATGGGCTATCATTTGTTTGTTTCTTGGAACAGAGATTTCTATTTTTCTGTGTGCATTTCCTTGATTTAATTCATTCCTAGGTATGTTGTTATTTTTGATGCTTTTGTAAATGGAATACTCACTCCCCCCCCCCCACTTTTTTAGATAAAGTGTCACTATGTGGCTATGGCTGGCCAGAACTTCACTGTGTAGACTAAGCTGGCCTTGAACACATAGAGATCCACCTGCCTCTGCTCTCAAGTACCATGCTTAAAGGTGTGTGCCATTACACCCAGCTGGTATTATCTGGATTTCATCTTGAGAGTGCACACTGCTAGGATGTGGTGATCTTACGTGCTCGGCCCAGCTGAATTCCCATCAGCCCTCACTGCTTCCCAAGGGTTCTGGGGTTTTTCTCTGCTATTGTGGTCATGACATCCTCAGTGAGGTAGTTTTATTTCTTTCTTTGCAATCTAGACACTTCCTAATTCTTTCTCTTGCCTAATTGCCTCTGTTGGGACTTCCAGTGCAATGTCAAATATAAGTGGCTGGTGCGACATCCTGTTCTTACTCCCGGTCCCAGAGGGAAGTTTCCACTCTTTACCCTTGGTATAATACTGGCTTTGGAGTGCTTCAGACTGGGGGATTTTTTTTTTTTGTATTCCTAGATATATGATGTTTTTATTGTGACAGGATATCAGTTCCTAACAATGTGTTTTCATGGACAGACAGGAAAGCTTTGTAGGGAGCTGAGTTGTGCTAGCCTGCGTCAGGAAACATTTTGCTGATGAGTTTCTGTGTCCCTTACAAGTTACTAATCAAGCAGAAAGACGTAGACGTGCTCACTAACGGCATTAAACAGCTCTGCACTTGATATACATTGAATGCTTTCTGAGTCTATTAAGCTGACTCTCTTCATTAACCCAAGTTAATTTGAGTTTGTGTTCGCTTGCCTGAGGATACAGAGACACTAGGGTGTGGATACAAGATGATTTGTTTCTATCGTTGGGTCCTTTGAAAACCTCTCCATTACCTGATCTTGGATTCTCGGAGATTCAGACAAGCGAGGTACCTGTCGCCCTGAAAGGTAGTGGTAGTGACTTCCACACCCCTCTCTCTCCCTCCCTCCCTCTTTCTCTATCTCTCTGCATGTTTTAGTGATGCCACCATAGAAAAGCTTGAAAGCTGAGCTTCCTGGTAGAACTGAAGTCTGTAGCTATCTGTAGTAGATTTCTACAAAGGAAACATGTTGCTGAGTTCTAAGGGAGGTGTCTCAAAAATAAGACTTAATAGTTAACCCACCTTAGGAAACAACTAAGCTGAATGTGTTCGCAGGTATCTGGCTAATTTTTTTCTTTAATTCTTTTAATCGTGTGTTCATAGAAGGAGCCTTTACTTAATGAGTGTTGTTCCCATATGCAGCCATTCTATGCTGTAATCCCAATACTCAAAAGACTAAGACAGGAGGATTCCAAACTTGAGAACAACCTGGTCTACATAGACAGTCTCTATCTCAAACTATGGAACGTGTAGCCACCGTTGCACCTGCAGGGTGCACAAAGATACTACTAGCTGCCCTCACACTAGCAGATACTGTCTGAGAAAGCTTTGTACCTTGAAAAGGCCTCTTCCTGGTTTAGTGTGAAGATCCTCTCTGGGAGTTAGAGAGATGGCTCAGTGGTTAAGAGCATGCAGTGCTCCTGCAGAGTTCCCAAGTTGGGTTCCCAGCATCCACATCAGGGAGGGCTACAACCACCTGTATCTCCAGCTCCAGAGGATCTGATACCCTCTCTGCAGACACCTTCACTCACATACACTGCCCACCCCATAATTTCTTTTAATCTTAAAAACTTTATAATGATCTGTTCACTGGTTTAAGACTTTTTTTAAAAAAAAAATATAAGTACTAAATCTAGATTTTTTTGAATTGTGATCATTCATCATGAATTCAATCATCCTGAAATCCCTTCAGGAAAGTAGTAAAGGAAAAATTTTCTATTATCTGCAAATAATAGATATTCAAATGTTTGAAGACACTTGTAGGTGTTCTAGCGTGACAGACTTCTAATAGATCCCTGCTGACAGTCTTTGTTGTGGTTAGTTTTGTCTACACCACTCTGAGCTCCTGGCGAATCCAAGGCACACACCTGCCTAGGAGCTATCTTGGATCCGAAGATGAAATACACACACACATTAGCTTATTTTAATATGTTTTTTAGCTCAATGGTCCGGTACTCCTGAGCCTCCCACGGCTAACACGCCCTTACCATCACTCCCAGCTCAACAACTCTAAATCTGCCCTCGGCTGAGTTGCTCAGTTTCGTTCTGTGAAGCCATTGGTCTTACTGCCCAAGATGCTTCCAGGCCTCTTTCCCTTCCTGCCTACATTTTGGAAGATCTACTGTAGCTCCAGTCTTCTCTCTCTCTCTCTCTCTCTCTCTCTCTCTCTCTCTCTCTCTCTCTTTCTCTCTCTCTGTCTCCCAGGTCTCTCCATTCTTTTTCTCTCTCCTAGCCTGGAAGTCCCACCTCTTCCTTCCTTTCTTTCTTTCTTTCTTTCTTTCTTTCTTTCTTTCTTTCTTTCTTTTTTGATTTATTTATTTTATGTATCTGAGTACACTGTCACACTGTCTTCAGACACACCAGAAGAGGGCATCAGATTCTATTACAGATGATTGTGAGCCACCATGTGGTTGCTGGGAATTGAACTTGGGACCTCTGGAAAAGCAGTCACTGCTTTTAACCACCAAGCCATCTCTCTAGCCCTGTCCCACCTCTGTTTTTCTGCCCAGTCATTGACCGCTGGCATCTTTATTGATAGATCAAAAAGCAATACGGTGGAGGACCTTATTAGAACAACACCCTCCCTGCAGTTCTTCATGAGCGACATGGCTAATGTAGCATTCGACTGAACACAACATTTCTCTATTCCACACATATGTCCTGAAGGGCTTTGGCTAATGGCTGTATTTTTAATAAATCTTATGAATATGCTGAGCAAATATTACTGATCTTCAGTGCAAACATGGATAGCAAACCTAGTGGGGTCTTAAACCTAGATTTGGATTACATTGACAGGTAATATATTTTTAAAACACATTCTGTGGAAAAAGCTTTCATAGAGATATACTTTACTGCAATTGTAGGATAAATTTATTCAGTACTATTTATAACAATTGTCTGTGAAATCAATAGGACCCCCAATTCTTAGTTGTCAAATGCTTTGATTAATGGCCACAATTCCTAGCATTTAGAGAGTAATGAAAATTATAGCAACTTTTTAAAATAAAAAAAATAATGTACTGATGGTTTATTATTTTTGTTTAATATTCATAAGTATTCCAAAAACAAATCTCTGACCCTACTTATTGTTCTAATAAAATTT
This sequence comes from Rhabdomys pumilio, assembly GCA_030674055.1. Lineage (NCBI taxonomy): Eukaryota > Metazoa > Chordata > Mammalia > Rodentia > Muridae > Rhabdomys > Rhabdomys pumilio. The sequence continues at coordinate 67,194,997 of JANHMN010000010.1, read as the reverse complement.
GTCCAGAGAAAGATTATTCTAGCCAAAAGTCTTAAAGAAACGTCTTTTGGGGGCTGGAGAGATGGCTACAGTTAAGGGCCCTGGCAGCTCTTACAAAGGCTCTTCCGGGCTTTGATTCTCCGTCCCACAGGCTGCTCACAGCTGTCTGTAACTCCAACTCCAGGGGATCCAACACCTTCTTCTGGGGACTGCACACACATAGTACACATGAAGGCAAAATACCTATACGCGTGAGAAACAAATAAGTATTAGAGAGTGTCTTTTGCGTTGGGGTTTAGCTCTGTTGTTGAATATACCAGAATGCTTGCCAATGGTGCATAAGCTCCTCGGTTAGATCTGTCTCCCTGGTTTAGTTTTGAAGACTGTCTCAAATCTGAGATTAGATAGCCCAGTCTGCCCTTGCCCTTGACATCTTCCTGCTTCAGCCTTCCAAATGTCAGTCGAGGTCACAGGCGAGTGCTACTCACGCTTTGCGCATGCGTGCATGCATGTGTGCGTGTAAGGACAGTATCTATAACCCTGTATTTACACACTCATTTGTTCCAGGGGCACAGCTGTTACTGTAAGAACTTAGACCAGCCACCTGGCTAAGCGTGTCCCCTCCCGCTCCTCAGAGTCAGGGATCAGGGCTGGTATGGTCTTGCCCCACGTAGCATCTCTGCTTCTCTTCAGCATCTTCCCCTTTGGATTCTCCTGAATGATTGCCTTTGCACTTTTCCCGGTCTGATAGTCAGCGGCATCTATTTGGCCTTACCATTACCTCGGCTGGGGAAGAGGTTTTCTACAGCCAGGCAGTTTTACGGGGATGAGAAAGTCACCATGGGTGGCTTCCTTTACAAGGATGGGTAGGGAGTATCATAATGTGGCCCTGGGAACACGGAGCAAGCCTGCACCCGTGCTGCCTCACCGATAGCAGTGAGCAGGAAGTAGCAAGTTACTTAGATGTCATAACAGTTGACCCGCCTGCCGAGTAGAAAGTGGGTTTTAGTCAAATCTCCTCATTGCTGTCCTTACACAGTTACAAGAAGAATGAGTCATTCCATGGGCAGAAGGTGTGGCTGACTGGTGTCTGTGTCTGGAAGTGCAAGTTGCTTGAATTGAAGTAGAGGCCTGTTTATTTAATTACTAAATAAGCAGATTTCAGATCTTTCCAGCCAGAGTAACATACACGGCACTTGGCCTTACCCACCATGTCCTTAGCACATTTCAGCCTGGGAACAGCCCTCGGATTGGTACCAGTGGTACCCAAGGATGCTTTTGTATGTGCCTACTGCAGACTCAGCAGCACCCGCACAACTGGATGACAACTGGCATCCTGGGTGAGGGGAGTTTAGGTTGTAAATCTCTACAGTTGCTCAGAGTGCAGCTCTTTTAGTGTTTGCTGATAGCATCACCATCATCATCTTTATCACCATCACCACCACCACCACCATCACCACCATCATCACCACCATCACCACCACCATCATCATAATCATTTTTATATGTCCAGTTAGGTAGTCTTTTTTTCATCTGTTTTGTTTATTTTATTTTAATTTAATCTGGAAATATAATAAGTAATTCCTGCCAAACCTACCCCTAAAAATGTTTTTCCATAGTACACGATTCAAATATGGGGGGCAAAAAATAATTAGAATTTTTCTGTCTTAATGTCAGCGAGAGTTTGGTCAAGGAAATGAGAGTGGCGACTGTCCAGCTCTTTGGCCCGCCCTCATCAATAGTTTACTTGATTATTATTTTATCTTTGTATTGGAAGTTGTGTGACTGCTTCCATTTTTTAAGGAAACCATTTTGAATGTGACTCTAGTTGGTAATCAGATTTGTTTTTGCTGACCAGCATTCCATCAGTCTAATCATTAATTAAAAACACAGAGACTCTAAGTCTTGGGTCAGAGCAGAGATCTCTTGTGTTTTCTCTGCAGTGTGGAGCGGTCATCACTCTTTGTCTCCAAGGCTCCAGAGTGATGGCTCACACGTGAACGCACCAAATGGCCCGTGACTCAGACCTATGTCACTTTTCATCTTAGAAAGCCATTGCCTGGAAATAAATGCCCAAAGAGAACCCGTTAGGCCTTTTCTAACTTGAAAGTAAAGACTAGATCTACTTCTGTAAAGTTTGCATTATAGAGATTTTTAAAACTTTTGTAATCAACATACTAAGGACCGTGTCCCGTTGAATTATGTTTGTAAAGGTGAAGTGTGTGTCTGTTTCGACCGAAGTGCTTTCTGTGTTTGCCTGTGTGTATTAGGATAGTCCGATTTTAAGCTTAAAAATAATCATTTAATTCTATGTATTTCAATTTTGATTTTGGATTAAGTATAGTTTCAACAAATCACCCTGCCATCCCGTATAAGACCAAGGCCTCTCTCTTTAGTGCAGAATAGCTTGAGTTTTGATTCACATTTTTATTATTTTCAAGAATTCTGTCAAAGGAACCTTATAGTAAAAATAGCCTTATGTGGAAAGCCTTATTGCAGAGATATTGGAGAATTTAATTTAAAGTACTTTTTCCAGAATTCAGACTTGGGTATTTGGGGTCATATACAAACATTTGGAAGAGTTCTCCTTTAGTTATGTGTGGGATGCAGCCATGGATGTCTCTACAGGTTTTTGTTTGTTTGTTTGTTTTTGTTTTTGTTTTTGTTTGTTTTGAGACAGGGTTTCTCTGTGTAGCCCTGGCTGTCTCTACAGTTTGATGTCTGTATTTATGGTGAGCATGTTGTACACTGGTTTCCTAGCTGGGACTGTGTGTGTGTGTGTGTGTGTGTGTGTGTGTGTGTGTGTGTGTGTGT
>JANHMN010000010.1:67049472-67192194 GCA_030674055.1 Rhabdomys pumilio | reverse complement strand
TGTGTGTGTGTGTGTGTGTGTGTGTGTGTGTGTGTGTGTGTGTGTGTGGAGGGAGGGAGGGAGAGAGAGAGAGAGAGAGAGAGAGAGAGAGAGAAGAGAGAGAGAGAACTCTTGCCTTAAAATAGCCTCACATGGTCAGACAGACTTGCCAGTGACTCATCTTTCCATGTACCGCATGACTCAGGCCCAGCAGAATTCATGCACGCAGGAGAGAATCACTTGTCTTATTGTGGATAATCTAAACTTGGATTAAATATTTCACCATGTAAAGATTTTATGGAAGAGACAACCCATGTGTGCTTTTGGCTTTTATTGTTAAAAGATGAGGCATCAGGCAGGTTAAAGGAGGCATTGGTTTTAACCACTTTGAATTGATCCTTTTCTTTATGGTCAATGGTTATGCAAAATACGCACCTGCTCAATCTTGCTATTTCCACGACTAACCATCACCATCAACGGTCACTGCACACATCACGAGAGGGGTCGGATGTGCCATGTCAACCTGTTTAGGAGATGACACGGAGGACATGGGGTATGTTACAGTCTGTGACTTACAGTAATTCCATTGTATGGTTAAGTCTTACAGAAATGATGGTTTATGGTCATAGCTTTTGTCATCTAATAAAAGAGTTTTTAAATCAGCTTAGTCTATGTGATGTAATCTCATCTTCTACCTTAATCCAGATGTAGTAAAGTGTGTGATCCTTTGGGTCACAGTTTTTCTTGGCTGTGTTACATACGTATTTATGTCAGACTTTTGGTAGTACCTATAAATGTATATCCCATATTTAACTCATGGTTGAAGCTTTTTGACCTCTTTAGTCCTTAAGGAGATAATATTTTATTAACTATCAACTTTGTTTTGACGTAAACATGTTGTATGCACATCAGCAAAACACAATTTGTGTATCTTGAACATTTAAAGAATTAATAAATCTTGACTTTGAGACCCAGCTCTTGTTTGATATGAAATGCATGTTACTCTGTTGAACTGACTTACTTACTTGCTGTGTCCCTTCTTGATTGACTTAGTCTTCTGAGCCAATGCTTCATTTTGCACTAAAGGACTAGTGGATAAAGCATACCCTCTTCCAGTACTGGAGATGGACCCACGACCTTGTGCAGGCAAGATGGTCTCCCTGCAGTTGAGCCATGCCCTGGAAAGTTGCTTCCTGGTTGTGGTCCTCCCTTTGTCATTGGGTCACCATGAGCCAATCACGTGGTTCCTCTGGCCCATGAGCATTCTCTTTCTTTTAACTACTACTCTATCGTAAGAACATGATCGATGCTAGGTTCCATGTGCATAGGCATGAACTGTGTGTGAACTTGAATCAGAAGTCTTGCTAATTATACTCCCGGGGTTGCTGGTGTTGAGTCTGTTGCCAGTGGCAGGGATGCTTGCCAGGCCCTTCCAGGTCTAACAAACAAGCCCTGTGATGGCCCCCTCCTCACCTCTATGCTCTGTGCACCATCATTACTAAACTGCCACCCTCTACCTGGACACCGATTCTTTCCCGAGGTCCCACCAGCATAGCACACAGGCCCATAAGAACAGGGCAGTAGCATCAGGCGTCACTTTCCCAGAGCAGCTCTGCTCGCTTCAACTGTTAGGGTGCTGGTGATGGGTTTCATGGTGACTTCAGAGGGCAGGAAACGCCATCCCAAAACTCTGAGCTCACAGGGCCCCAGCGTCGGTGTGGGGGCTCCCTACCTGAGACGGGAGGGTCTGCCTATGTACCAGAAGAGCTTCCCGTCGTTTATTGCTATTAAAGTGGCCGCTTCAAGAACTTGGCATAAATGCTAAGAGCAATGGGGAACCACGAAGAAATTGTGCTAATTACATTTAAGATGGGAGCCCACGAGGCAGATAACACTCTCGTGCTGTTAATCACTGTGACAATTGCTGCGCCACACGCTCCCCCTCTTGTCTGAGCTCCCCCCCCCCCCCCTCAGGTTTTATTTTTGGAACTAATCAGGTTTTTGTTTTTCTTTTAAGGAAAAAATAATGGATGTTTGAGTGAACACTGTGTGACGGGATTTTTTTTTTCCCCGAGAAAAGGTTTTTCTGTATAGCCCTGGCTGTCCTGGAACTCACTCTGTAGACCATGCTGGCCTCGAACTCAGAAATCTGCCTGCCTCTGCCTCCCAAGTGCTGGGATTAAAGGTGTGCGCCACCACCGCCCGGCTGGGATTATTTTTCATAAACTTCAAAGAAGTGTAAGCCCAGTATGCATGGTTGAAGATCATGACCACAGAAGGTCATTAAAGTTTTGGTAAAAGTGGGGGAAGGGAGAATTTCCAAGGATCACCCCTCCCTATCTTTTTACTCATGTCTCAGGGAAACTTGGTATTAGATGTAGGGGTGGCGGGGTGCTACCATTCCCATCTATAAATCTGACACAAGGTCTTTCACAGTATATCTTCTTTTGTATTCATTCTGTGAATACAGGGAAGCCCTGGTTATTATTTGTTCAAAAATATGTTTTGGCACTAGACTACAGGAGCAGTGCAGTCTTTCTAAAGCCAAGGATTGTGTGCGTGTGTGGGTGGACCTCCTGTCTGCAGAAAACATTGAAGCAAGCCTTTCTGCTTTGCCCAGTCTTGAATTTGTAACCAGAGGGTTCCTGAGAGGGTTCCTGAGAGGGTTCCTGAGAGAGAGGAGCTTGAGCTAGACCAGCAGGGACTCTTGTTGTTGTTGTTGTTGTTGTTGTTGTTGTTGTTGTTGTTGTTGTTGTTTGAGACAGGGTTTCTCTGTGTAACCCTGGCTGTCCTGCAACTCACTCTGTAGATTAGGCTGGCCTCAAATTCAGAGATCTGCCTGTCTCCGCCTCCTGAGTGCTGAGATTAAAGGCATTCACTACTTTACTGGCCTTTGATTTTCAAGCATACAGAGATGGCATACTCTACATTAGACATTAAAGAAAACAGGAAAACAAGCAGTCAATAAGTGTCACCTCTATTGTCACCTCACTGCCCTGGCTACCAGGCTGTCCCCTGAGCTGGGGACCAAGATCAGTGAGGTGAAAGATAGGAAATGGAGTGCTGTTATGAGATCCCAGAGAGCAGCCCTCTCATTGGGAACCTGCAGGAGTGGTTCTCAGATTCACTCAGAGGTAGAACCTTAAGGATTGGTGACGCCTGTTGGGCTCAGTGTGCTAAAGCAAGGGTTCTGGTCCTTGATTGGCAGGGTGTGAGGATGCTGCTGTATCTGTAGAGATCTGATTTGCAAATTCCTCATGCCAACTAAGGAGGCAGGCTCGAGCCAGCAGACAGAGAGCCACTGAAGGATGTCAGTCAGGGGCACTGAAGCTCTCTACTGGCCATATTCAGCATATAGAAAGACTGGGGACCAAGGAACAAATTTAGATACTTGTGGCTATAGTCCAGCCAGGAAAAGGTGGTGAATGGATCCAGTAGAAAGGACAAGAGAGGCAGGCACTTAGTGAGCAGCTTTCTGTTTTAAATGGTGACTAACTTGGCAGACTGGTGGCTTCCGCCTGAAGAAGAGACCTATTCAGAGCCATTCATTGGGAAATCCTTGTCTTGGCCATAGAAGTAGAAACTAGTTTGGAAAAGAATATTGCCAGGGGAGTCAGGGAGGGGAATCACTCTTAGTACTGAGGGAAAAGAGGAAGTTACCTGTCTAGTCTCTAAAAACCACAAATGGACAATGGGACAAAGGGGACCAAGATAGGGTATTAACTCGGTATTAATGTCTCTCCGTGATCAGATGAGCTCCAGGACTAAGAAGTGTCCACTGAATTTGGTGACAAGAAGCCAGTGTGGTTTGGGGGAATGCCATTCTGGAGGGGTCGGGGTTAGTGAAAGATACAGGTGTTTTCATGAGCCAGGACATGAGGAGGGTGGGCAGGGCAGTGGCAACATTGCCTCTGTCTGTGAAAACTCCCCAGCCATTACATGCTCTGTGTGTGTGTGTGTGTACAGGTCATGTCTGTAAGTGTGTGTGACACTGCCCATTTGGAAGTAAGTCAGCAACTTTCAGGGACTGATTCTCTTCCTCCACTGCGGGCTCCAGGGATGGAGCTGGAGTCATCAAGCTTGGGTGACAAGTGATTTACCCCCTTCACTGGCCTGCCATTGCCTTTGGATGCCTGTATTTGGATGTGCTGGAAGTTATTTATTTGTTAAGATAGGATTTATAGAAACAACCCCAAAAGTCTTAGTAGGCATGAGTATAAATGTAAGTGTGCATGTATGTGCTACTAAAAGCCGAAGATTAATGTCAGATGTCTTCCTTGTTGCTCTCTGCCTTGTATTTCTTAGGATTTCTCTCACTGAATCTCAAGCTTGCCCTTTCTGCTAATCTGGATAGCCATCTTGCTCCAGGATTCCCTGTCTCCCCATCCTGCTACCTGGGACTACAGGCAGTCTCACCCACATAGCACTGGTGTGGCTTCTCTGTATCTGAATGGCAAACACTCTACCCATTGAGCCATCTCTCCAGCCCCCTTTTCTGTAATTTGGAATGCTGTCACACTGCCTCTCAGGAGGGGCACCTGGAGTCATGGCGTCATCTGTAATGCCTAAGGCCTATTCCACCACACTCCAGCCAACATTGGATTTCACCTCATTAAATTATTTTCCCAACACAACTAGTGAACTATGGTTTCTTGTATAGAATTATAAATTTTTGTTACCAATAGGCATGTCTTAGTTTTAGTTTCTGGCCAACCATATCGAGGACCTTATATTGGACTGAAGGTTTTAGCATTGAAAGGAAAATAATTTGTCATTCTGTCTGAGCATGGCTGTGGGGCTGACCACTCCTACACTTGCCTAAGATGCTTAATTGATCTCCCTGGGTGTGTGTTTGAGCTAAGAGAATCTGCTACGGCTCTTTTCCATTGTTTCCTAGTGATTTTGGGCTGGTTGGTTCTGTTCTCTGTCCCGTCCAGCGGGCAAAGTTATTACAGGGTCCCTGAGTAGCCACCACCTGAAAGAGACACGGGTGAGAGAGAGAAGGGAGACCAAGCGGCAAAGAACGGACAGAGTCAGTCTAGCTGTTGTCAAGGTCTCATTTACTAGAGGCAAGGCTTGCAGTATATAAGCAAAATTAAAACAGGGAAGTAAAAACACCCTTCCCTGCCCAGTGTCCTTAGTCCGGTTATCTATGGCTCGAGGCTGTTGCTTATCTTCATTGTTGGAAGTTCACATTCTGAGGAAGTTCTGAGGTCCAGCTGTGACATTGCTGGAACTGTGAAGGTTGCGCCTTTTCTGGAAAGCCTCTAACCTTTGGCTGACCCCGGCAGCCTAGGGGTCTCTGGTCTCCAACATCTCTCCCTTCCTTGTTTTAAGGAAAATCTCAGTGTGGGGGGCAGGTTATAAGGACACAGCAAACCGGGAAGTTTGGGTGAGGGTCATTACTTAGGTCTATCCCACTATCGAATCCTTACTGTCTCAGACCAGCCCACTGTCATATCTTTATTGCCCTAGACCATCCCACTGTCATAACCAACTCCAAGGAAATGCCAGACGTTCTTTAAGTTCCTGGGACCTGAGAACTGTGACCGTCCTTTCTTAACCTTGTACTGACTAGACTTTCTAGAACAGCAGGTAATTTCTTGGGCTTGGCTCCTGGCATCTGCTCCCTTTTAACAATTTTAAAGGAGGCTGGCAGGCAAATGCGGACATTAAGAAATCTCATTGGCAGATAAATGGGCATTGACCAGAGGGGGAAAGCATTGACCTGATCCTCCCAGTATCATTTGTAATGGTGTCTTTTTGGGGAGGAGAGGGTTATTTTGTCTCACGGGCCACGTAGGATATCGAGGGTCCTAGCTGGCTGCTTTGAGACACAAGAATTCAACACCAACCTCTATGCAATCAGGTTTGCTTTTCCGGGGACTCAGAAGCGGACAATTTGGGTCCTCCCCCTGCGGTACCTCGTCACGCACCCCTTTCAGGTACCCACGTTGTGTCCGTGCCATGCCGAACCAACGTGCATAGATCTGAGTTCTATGCAGCTCCTAAAGGAGATATGTCAACGCAAGGCTCAGCCAAGCCTCTTTCGGCCAAATCAAGTCTATGATAATGCACTTGTACAGGTTTAGATGCCAAGGAGTCAATTTGTTGTTTTACAAAGCCAGTGAGTCTGTTAAAGGTCCACCGGTGGAAAGCCAAAAGGCGAAGGAGACTGATCACAGGGCCCAGGATGGAAGGGAGAAGGGTAGTAAATCAAGGAGAGACAGAAAACTAGTTTTTCTTGTTTTCGCTGTTTCTTTCACCATTCTAATTTCTTTCTAATAATGGCCACACTATCTCTAACTACCCCAGTGTGGTCAGTATAAAAACAGCATTCCTTCTTGGGGGTGGTACAGAGCCCCCCTTGCTGAAGGAAAAGCAGATGAGAGATTTTTCTCTGATGCCAATCTCTAGCTGTTCGATGTCCTTGTCAGTGGCCCGTCAAGATTTCTGAGTAGTACAAGTTCAGAGGCCTGCATCAGGATCAGAACTTCCAACAGCGAACACCATGGGTGGCTCATTTTTATCTGGAAAGGAAAAAAGAAGGGGATTCTCAGGGAGATCTCTCTTCCCTGGATTTTAGTTGTTATCCATTTTATCCACAATTGGGTCTGGCTTTGTGGAGGTATCTGTTTGTTTCGACAGTCTTTCTGGCAGCCATCTAGCCACGCATTCCTTGGTATCAAACAGACATCGATCCTCGGCCCCATATGAGAACTGAATCCAGGCCGTTTCATTTAAAAATAAGAAGGTCCTTCCACATAACTGTGGCATAATTTTTATTGGTCTCAGGGTGCCAGAGGCGATCGGCAGCAGATTTGCTGTGAGCATCCAGATTTAGAAAATTGAGAACAACAAGGCATGATGGAGAATATTTCTAGGAGACCCCTTCTGGGGGTATAACTCCCTCTCTTTGGTTTTTTAAAAGTCAATTTTTGTTTGAGTTTCTTGCAAAACCAGGGCAAAAGCACCAGTAGCTGCTCCTCCCAAACTCAGAGAGTTATGAAGATATTATTTTAAAGTTCCACGATACCTGTTTCACAATACCTTGTCCTTGAAGATTATAAGAAATCCTGGTAATATGGGTAATATTAAATTGTCAATAAAACATCTCAAAGGTCTGACTGCAATAGCCAGTTCCATATTCTCTCTTAATTTGATATGGAACACCAAGCATAGAAAGATAATGTAGGCAGTAACTCATTACATTTTTAGTTGCTTCTCCTCTTAAAGCAATTGCAACTAGAAAGCCTGAGAAGGTGTCAATTTACATGTACATGTTTTAGTTTTCCAAAATCAGAAAAAAGTAACATCTACTTACCATAATTGATTAGGTATAAGTCCTCAAGGATTAACACCATTATCAAAAAATTGAGGACACCGAGAACAAGTTTTTGCAATTTGACTTGCACACTCTCTAGAAATACCAAATTATTGTCTCGAGGTATTACTATTTTGATGATATAAAGAATAAGATTGTTTGGCCAATTGTTACTGTAAGGCTTATAATCTGCCTGGTATATAAATCTGCTGTGGCATTGCCCTGGAGTTCAGGCAATCCAACATGTGCTGTTAAATGTCTTATAAAGTTAAGGAAAAGTACATGTTTCTTAAATTAAGCTGTATTTGTAAAATTGAGAATTAGCAATATCGAAAAAAAGGAACAATTTTAAGCAATTATAAACCAGGAGCTATAATATACTATGAATATACAAGTTGAAAGCTTAATTTTTCAGCATTTCAAACAATGGCTACAGCACATAATTCAATTATTTGTGCTGAAGCAGGGGGAAACTTAAGAAAATGAGCATGTGATCTAATTATATATACTGTCTTCCCATTAGGTGAGCTGTCTGTAAATATTTTCTACCTTTGAATATTTTCTGGAGCAACAAGCACTTCCAAAAATTTGAAGCTCCTTGTATGAGCGTGAAGGCTTGCATTAAAACTCCTTCAGAGAGATCAACTAATAAAATGCCATACAATGAACAATATACACTGAAAGATTCAAACTCTCAATTTTTTGTATTAAAGCAACAACAAATTTTGTACATAATGTAAGGCTATTAGCCACTCCTTGAGGCAAAACTTTCTAAAGATATCGCTTCATGGGCTCTCAAAAATTATAAGCATATTTACTGAATGTAAACCCCTCACCTTCACCAGGATGTAAAGAAACGATAAAAAGAAAAACTCTTCTAAATTTATAATAATTCTATATGCATTTCCTGGAATGGCAGCTGGAGTAGGAAAATCAGGCTGCAATATCATAAATCTTAACTTTGAACTTTGTTTTGGATTAATGGAATAACCAGTCCCTTATAGCTGGCACAGCTATGCCATGGAGGGAAGCAGGCATAATTTTAATTTCTTCAGCATGATCATTATATAACTCCTGGCCCATAAACTGTTGTGAATGTCTTTTGGTCTGAGGCTGACCTTTCTTCTCCAAGGAAGAAGCAATGTAATAAACTAATTCCAAAAAACACCTTTCTAGGGGCTAGTCAGAGTGATCATGACAAAAGGAATGTCACACAAGCTTTTGCTGAGCTCATTCTGAGCTTGTCTTAACTCAAGTGTGAGAGTTCTTAATCTGGGCCTAGTTCTTGAGGCCTGGTCCAACGATTATCCTTCCTATACTGAGGACAAATTCCAGAGGAGTGATTCTGCTGTCTGTCTATGCCTCTATTTTTTGGACAGTCTTTCCGAAAATGACCCATGTCCCCATACCTAGAACATTCCTTATCACCTCAGCGCTGTGAAAGCATGGCTTGGACTGAAGTTAGCATTCTCATAAGCCAATTGTGTAAAAAACAACTCCTGCCTGGGGTCTCTAAAATTTCTACCAGTCCTTTTAGCAGCCTACCTACAAATTCCTAAAATGGTTTATCAGAACCTTGTGTGTTCTAGATGAAACTCCCACTGATATCTCAGTTTAACTATATTTTTTAGTTTCTTTTGCAATATTAGAGTGTAACCATAATTTTGGGGAAACAAAACCGATTTTTAACAATGTAAACAATTTATTTTCTCTAAAATCAACACCAAGTACATTACTTTCATGTTACTAAGCTTGGCTGTCAGTTCTTATATATGAATGCATGATAGTGCAGCTTTTAATACCTCTTAAAGAGACATTGTTTTAAATCCTATCTTTATACATCTGGTTTCTGAATGACTCCAATCCTGAGTTACCAGTTTTAAGCCAACTTTCCGTTACTAAAGTTGCAAAAAATTTTTAATCATACCCAATAACTTATAGGCAAATAATCTATAACCACAACATGCAGAACATTTTATACTTTTGAAACCAGTCCGAAGCAAAAATGAAAGTAGCTGCACATATTCAAGAGAAGCACCTTGTCACCTGCTGAACCCAATAATCATAGTCACAGATTTTTCTAGGAGAAGCATCCATTAGCTCCTTACCATAGAACCCAAAAAAAACATGCAGGTTCCTTTAAGAGCAGCTTCTAGTTTCATTTTTAAAGTCCCCAAGAGACAGGTATATGTGTGGAGGTCTACTTTCCCCTTTAGATTTGGCTATCTTTTCTCGCTGCTCTCCCCCATCCTCAGGCATGTCTAAAACAACTGATGGTCGACGGGGGTTTCACTCTTTGTTGATCCTAAAAATTCAGTAACCAGTGTGAGGACGCGTCGTCCTTCCCCCTTATCATCTTTGTCCACCAAAATGTCTCTGATGAGGGCCCAAAGACTATAGGCACTTTCTGGGATATTTTTTCCCTGCTGGTATTTCTTACTCAAGTCTGTTCCGACCTTGTCCCAAGTTTTTAAGTGAATCTGAGTGCCGGTCACATTCAACCACGGACAGGCTCACTCAAAAGGCAAAAGAAATTATATAGATCCTTTTTTCTTAACTCTACTCCTCTCTCCCTGAGGGAACTCTTTATATCCTGTAAAAATTTTTCCTCCCTTGTCAACTTCTGACCCATGTCTATGGGACGACAATGATTAGGTACCTGTCAAATCCTGACCTCTCGACGGTCCGAGCGAGACAGTCGCAGGTCACCACATCTTTTTCCTAGGATCCTCGTTCCTTCGTCCGATGGTCAGCTGTACTTCAGGTCCCCGTTCGGGCGCCACTTGTCCCGTCCAGCGGGCAAAGTTATTACAGGGTCCCTGAGTAGCCACCACCTGAAAGAGACACGGGTGAGAGAGAGAAGGGAGACCAAGCGGCAAAGAACGGACAGAGTCAGTCTAGCTGTTGTCAAGGTCTCATTTACTAGAGGCAAGGCTTGCAGTATATAAGCAAAATTAAAACAGGGAAATAAAAACACCCATCCCCACCCAGTGTCCTTAGTCAGTTATCTATGGCTCGAGGCTGTTGCTTATCTTCATTGTTGGAAGTTCACATTCTGAGGAAGTTCTGAGGTCCAGCTGTGACATTGCTGGAACTGTGAAGGTTGCACCTTTTCTGGAAAGCCTCTGTCCTTTGGCTGACCCTGGCAGCCTAGGGGTCTCTGGTCTCCAACAGTTCTCTATTTGTTTCTCCCAGCCTCCTGCATCTGACTCCAGGTGAACACTGGAAGATTGGGTAAAGTGTGTGTGTGTGTGTGTGTGTGTGTGTGTGTGTGTGTGTGTGTGTTATACGCACGCTGCTTTTGTTGTTTCGGGTTTGTTCGTTTTGAGACTCTGCCTCAGTATATCCCAGACTGGCATCAGACTCGCTGTGTAGGGATGACCCTAGACTCCGCTCCTCCTGCTTCTGCCTCAGAGTGCTGCGATTACAGATGGGAGCCACCATGCCAAGCTTTTGTGGGGATTTTTCATTTATCTGTTTTTGTTTTACATGTAGCCCAGGCTGGCTGAGAACTTGTATTCTGCCTCAGTCTCCTATGTATTAGGGTTTTAGGTATGAGACTGTCCACCAGGGTTTGACTGAAATACCTTCGCTATAACTAGAAAGGCATTGCCAACAGAACACTTAGGATGGGAGGCATTATGTCCAGTAAGAAAATATAAAACCAGGTGTGGTGTGACTCAGGCCTGCAATCCCAGTGTGCAGGAGGCCGAGGCAGGATTGCCACGAGTTTGAGGTTATCCTGAGCCAGAGACATAGCAAGACTCTCAAAAGAACAAACCAAGACAAACAAAATCTAAACGTTTGGGAAAGCTGAGGCAGGAGGATCAGGAATTTGAGATCGGCTAGGCTGTATAACCAAATCTTATATAAAAAAGAAGAGTCAGAAGAGAGGGAGAAAGAAGAGGGGGTTACAGAAATAAACAATTGGACACAGAGCACATGCCTGCACTCCCAGGACTCAGGAGGCAGAAGCGTATAAATTTGAGGCTAGCATCAATTTTTTAAAACCTAAAAGACATCCAGATAATCCTAAGGAAGAGAGTCAGCAGCGTCTGTAGAGCCTGCCTCCCCAGCTTCCCTGCTCAGGTTCCTCCCCTGGGGACCACTGGATAGATCATTGTCATTGGATGGTCCTCCTTTACCTGTTGTCATGCCTGAGCTACACATGTCCCACCAGAGCAATGACCTTATGTTCTGATTAATTACTGTACTCCTAACATACAACCCAGAGGCCAGCAGGTCGGGGGACTCAACAAATGCCGACTGTCACGTAAACCTACACAGTTATTTTTAACGTTTTGGTCTGTTTCCTCCCAGCCCTTTTCTGAGTATATGTGCCAATGTGTTTTTCTTAGAATGAGGTCAGTTTTTGTACTCTTGTTTATTTTCCATCCTTGTTCAGCCACTTGAGGTGGTAGCCAAGCATTTCGTCGTGGTCCACGCGCGCTTATAAAACAGCCTGTGTGAGCAATGGTGGGTCAGGGTTAAGAATGCAGAGCGGGACCGAGAAGACTGAAAAAGTCCACCAAGTCAGGTTTTCAAAAATTGTCAGAGGCCAAGTGTCTTACTGCTCTATTACTGTGAAGAAATACTATGACCACGGCGACTCTTATAAAGAAAAGCATTTAACTGAGCTAGCTTACAATTTCAGAGATTTAATTTATTACGGGAGCACAGCAGCATGCAGGCAGACATGGTGCTGGAGAAGTAGCTAAGAGTTTTATATCCAGACTCAGCAGTAGGTAGAGAGTAATTCTGGATTAAGAAAGGGCTTTTGAAACCTCAAAGCCCGCCTCCCCACTCCCACCAATGACAGGCTTCCTCCAACAAGGCCACACCTCCTAATCCTTTCAGATAGTGCCACTCTCTAAACATTTACATAAAGGAACCTATAGGGGCCATTTTCATTCAAACCACCATACCACGGGAGGTAAGTCACTTGATAACGTGACTTGCAAACATGAGAACCTGGATTTGATCCCCATAACCCATGTAAGAAGTTGGGCACATGCTTGTAATCTCAGCCATGTTGAGATGGAATGCAGAGATATGTAAATCCCTGGAGCTCTCTGACCAGATAGCCTGGTCTACTTGGCAAGTTCCAGGCAATTGAGGCACTCAACAGCCATAATGTGTGAGCTGAGGACAGGGAGCGCAGAGGACAGGGAGCGTGAGAAGACGAGCGGAAGTACTCTGTGCGGGAGTCTCCTTTCATCGCATGCAGCTTCCTACGAGGTGGTTTTAATTTTTTAATAACTGCTTCATTTATAGAGATTCTGTGGCTGGCTGATTACCAATGGAGCCACCCTAAGCTTTGTCTAATGATTTTAAAATGCACATTTGCACGTGTACTTACAAATGGCTGAGATGGCAAAGTGTATAATATGTGTTTTAACTATAATTTTAAAACCCCACACATTTGCGGTGATTCATTAGTGTGCCTCTCCAGATGAAAGGGAAGCATTTATTAAAACCCTCTTCATTAGATTTTAAAACTGACTAAAATGATTGCATTGACTTAAATCATATAGGAATCTATAAAATTTAGAGTAAACATTCTCTTTCAAACTCACCCCAGCAGGCACCCACTGGTACTATTTGTTGTGTGATAGTGCTGGCTCTTTTTTAATTATTATTTTCTTTAAGACAAAGTCTCACGCCTCAGGATGACCTTGAGCTGGTGATCCTCCTGCTTCCATCTTCTGTGCTGGGAGCCACAACAACCTGGTTTCTGCAGTGCTGGGCATCAAACCCAGAGCTCCCAGCTTGCTAGACTCTCTGCCATCCAAACTGCAGCCCTAGATCTCAGGCCTTCGTTAATAATAGCACACATGTGAACACTTCTAGGTTAAAAAGAAGAAGAAAAAAAGAAACCACAATGATAGAGGCTGAAATGCCAAAGCGACTGAGAGACTGGATGAGCAATGCACACACAGAAAATGGAATGCTATTCAGCTCTAAAATAGAATGTAATTCCAATACACGCTATAAGGTAGGTAAGCTTCAAAACATTGTGCTAAGTCAAGTGAGCTATGTGTAAGAAGACAAAGGCTTCTGCTTACACGGAGGAGGACAGAATGACTGTACAGTGAGTAGAGTTTTTGCTGGGTGAAAACAACTTGGAACTGATGTGCTGCACACCACTGAGAACTCACTGTCTTGTTTCTTCACCAAGATGTCTCAGTATACAGGAACTTACGATGTGACCCCAATGACATGCATTCCATCTCCAAAACCCACATCAAGGGGAGGAGAACCAAGTTCGCTAAGTTGTCCTCTGACCTCACATGCACACTGTGGAGTGCCTGCCTCACATGCACCACATGCACACATGCACACACACGTGCAATCTCTCTCTCTCTCTCTCTCTCTCTCTCTCTCTCTCTCTCTCACACACACACACACACACACACACACACACACACACACACGGATGCCTGTAGATGGTTAAAACGGTGGATTTGTGCTCCATGTACTTTACAACAATAGTAAAAGCAGAGCGAGTGTGTAATGATCTGTTTATTTGCACACTTACAAATGGTAACTAATGGGCTCAGTGGCAGAAGTGAGGCCTGGAGTAAGATCCCTGGCTAGCATCATGAGGAGAGGAGAGGAGGTGGAGTAGCAGGAGATGGATAGATACATAGCATACAAAATATTTTTAAATGTAGTTGTATCTGACAGCTCGAAGTTGGTGTTAGTCACTTCGGGCTAAGTTAAATAGCATAACCAACACTCAGCAGCCCTCAAAGCATCAGAAAGCACGAAGGTCTATTTTTTACTCACATTGCATGTGTTTCACAGGCTAGCTGAGACTCTGCCACGTCCTCGTCATTGGGGATGCAGGATGAAAGCACTGCACTTATCTGGAAAGCTGTCGTGTTTGTGTTGGAAGAAGTTGAAGAGGCAGTGGCAACAGGAGATTCTGCTTCTGCTTGGTGGCATCAGACATTTTCCTTTGAGGTACATGATCCAGCCTAAAACAATCAGGGAATACAGTCTTCCAGCAAAAATGAGTAATGGCTCTTGGGTAGCAATAATATACTCACTATCATGTTGTAACCAGAAAAATGACACTTGTCTGTGATCATGGAGGAAGAGAGGCATCTGTGTATGTCAGATCTCACTGTGAAGCCAGTGCAGGATCTGGGTGGGACACGAATCTTGAGCCCTGATGTGAGGGTCAATTTCAGGACCAAAGAAAAGAACTTAAATGGAAAGTCTCAGCAGAATAAAACTACAGTATGTAATTATAAAGACCATCATCTGGAGCAGGGAGGCCTGCACCACTAATAAGGAGATCTAGCAATTAGCATGTGTATTATTTTACTTCATTATTTATCTTGAGACACGGTATCATGTAACCCAGGTTGGCCTTAAATTTGCTTTTTCTGCCAGGCTCCTCTTGAACTCCTCAGCTTCTTGCATTCACTTCCCAACTGCTGAGATTAAAGATATGTAGCACCTGCCAGGCAGTGGTGGTACATGCCTTACTTTAGTCCCAGCACTTAGGAGGCAGAGGCAGGCAGTTCTCTGAGTTCGAGGCCAGCCTGGTCTACAGAGCAAGTTCCAGGACAGCCAGAGCTATACAGAGAAACCTTGTCTTGAGAAACAAAGAAAGAAAGATACATGTCACCATATTCAACTGCAAGTAGAGAATCCGAGAGATGCCCTATGAATGAAAACCTTGGGAATGGA
Organism: Rhabdomys pumilio; assembly: GCA_030674055.1. Classification (NCBI taxonomy): domain Eukaryota; kingdom Metazoa; phylum Chordata; class Mammalia; order Rodentia; family Muridae; genus Rhabdomys; species Rhabdomys pumilio. The sequence continues at coordinate 67,177,190 of JANHMN010000010.1, read as the reverse complement.
AAAATTTCAGTTTCCCAGAGAAGCAGATTGGGCTCCTCAGAGGGGACAATGGGCTTGATCATTGATGGCTCTGACAAAGGGAGGATAAGCTCAGAGCTGAGTCAGTTCCTGGAATTTTCTCAAGGCCTCACCAAATATAGTAAAACTAACATAGCAGCTAATCAGAAACTAACCCATATAACTTCCCCAGCATGCCAATGAAGTTTTAGATTACCTAACCTTTGCTAAAATTCCCCTAGTTTTCTATAAAAAGCTTGTGTACATGCCTTTGTCTGAGGTCACCATTTTGATGAATGGATGATCTCTGCAGGCTGGTAATTTCTACAGAATAAACACTTTTTGCCTCTGCATACTATTTGAGTCCAGGGACTTCCTTCAGCCATTCTTGGACCCTAGCAAATTTATATTTTAAAAAATGGAACTATCAAGTCAACATAAAAGATCTTAAATATATAAAGTATATGTAAACTGTATAAAGATATAACAGAGGGGCTGGAATCTGTGAAATAAGATCAGGAGGCAAAGGAATCAGAACGGGGAGATGTGAACGATAAAACAGAAATGGAAAACCGCTAGACTGGACACGTGTAAAGAGAGAATTAGTAAATCGGAAGGCAGAGTTGAAGGAAATCAGTTGACTATCATGACACCTGAGAAGAATTCCGGAGAGAGAATAAAGATGGCAATAACTGAAGATAAAATAGTTGAGGATTTTCCAAAAGGATACAAATTATCAGGCTAATAATAATAATAATAATAATAATAATGAACATGAGGTAAATTATCACAAGAAAAAGAAAACTATATTTGGGACAGAACAATGACAAAATATTAGGGATAAAGGGAACTCTCTAAAAGCCTTTGTAAAACAGTATGGTAGTGGAAATTGCTAGCCCAGTGTTGAGGTCCACTCAGGCCCATGTTTGGGGGCCAAACTATAGCGGCCTGCTCTGTCTGGCTTGGTGGCTAAAATGTCCTGGCCTGCGCTGCTGCTCTGGTCCACGGGTCAGGGTCGCGAAGAGTGGAGACAAGACAGAGGTTCTGGAGTCAAGTCTCAAGTCTCCTTTATTGTCTCTCTTTGACTCCTCTTGACTCTCTACTAACGCATATTCACTCTTGTTCACTCCTCTTAACTCTCTTACAAGGAAATCCTGGGTATTTATAAGCACACGCAGGAGAACACAGGTGAAAACATTTTACCACGTGCACCTTGCAGCTGCGGTCACTAAACAGCAAAACAAGCTATGTGGGATAAACAAGATATTTGTTAGAGCGAGCTCAGCTATTGTAGGCTGCTGAAAAACAAGTCTCTATCAGGGTATACGGCTGAGATGGCTGCAAAGTTGATCTAGCCGCTTTCTGCTAAAAGTCGGCTCCCAACAGCCTAGAAAAGATCAAAATCCCTAATGCAGTTTCTACTGAACTCATATCACTTTGACACTGTGGTAAAGCTGGAAAGTTCTAGGCTGAGCCATCATTTCCTTTACTGCAAGGACTTCTGAAAACTACTTAGAGGGGGAGGAAAAAAAAATACAGAGATAGAGAGGGAGGGAGGGGAGAAGGAAGGGAGGGAGGGAGAGAACAGAGGAGAAGCAAAGACAGTGTGGTACATGGTGTTGACATCTTTGAATGCAATAATTACAGTACCAGTGTTTGTGTGTGTTTAGAGGCAAATTGACAGGTATAGTTTAGGCCACAGGAGGACATGAGAGCAAACAGGAGGTACAATACTGGTTAGCTTTAGACGTTGTTAAAGAAACATAAGATTACATGGTTTAAATTAACTACTATCACTGGAAGACTAGAAATAGTATATAACTCCTTACTAAGAGGAAAATAGAATAAAGGCCCCTTGCCACCAGGGACCCTGGAGCCACTGTGGTAAGGACCCTCATAGAACAAGGAAAGACAACATGGCTTAATTAGAGACAGTATACATGGGTATAGACTTATCTCATTCCTGTGCTCTCAGTGTCATGGCAACCTTATTTCTTCCCTGTCATAGTGTCATAGTGACTTCATCTCATTATAGTCATAAAATACCCAGTGACATGTATGTTGTCATATTAGGGGGACAAAGAGCCTAAAGCTATATCTAAGGGGAGTCCTGCTGAGCTCACAGCTAGGGCTTTATATATTAATCTGATGAGCCTGTGTTAGCACAATTAAAGCTGCTTCCTGGCTGAGAGCTTTGGGGTCCTGTGTCACCATGTGAGAATCCCACTACATCACCACATGTGGCACAGACCAGGTAAGTGTGACTCTTACTTCTCATCAAAGAAGATTCTTCCTACCACAGACAGAGACCATTACTGAAAGCCACAGCCAGCCAAAATGCAGAACAATTGTCTATAGTGTGCCAACCCCAGGGGGTACATACACAGCACAGCCTTACCACCAAGGCTCAGGGAAGACCATGGCGAAGGGGACAGAAAGATAGTAAGAGTCAGAGGATCAGGATGTCTGTTTTGAGATTGTGTTGTCTGTATAGGAAAGAGAAGCTGTATTCATAAAATCTCAACAGTATGGTCACTCAACAGAGACCTGGACAATGGCACCATTAGTTGACATGCCGACATGGCTGGGAGGAATCTCACAAGGCTGCCCCACCCCTAGATGAAGAGCTGTAGGTCGTTAATGATTGCTGAGTAAGGGATAATCAGTTTTCCCAGGGATGAGCTATCTAACAGTTATCCATTAAACCGAGAAGTGAGCCCTGAACACACTTGAGCAACACAAAATGGGCTCAGCTGGCTGTATTTATGCATTTACAAATATGGATACATGTGCTGGCTGGTTGTTTGTCAACTTGACACAAGCTAGAGTCATCTGAAAGGAGGAAGCCTCAATTGAGAAAATAAGATCTGGCTGTAAGGCATTTTGTTAATTAGTGATCAATGGGAGAAGGCCCAGCCCATTGTGGGTGGTGTCATCCCTGGGCTGGTGGTCCTGTGTTTTATAAGAAAGCAGACTGAGCAAGCCATGGGGAGCAAGCCAATAAGCAGCACCCCTCCATGGCCTCTGCATCGGCTCCTGCCTCCAGGTTCCTGCTCTGTTGAGTTCCTATCCTGACTTCCTTCAATGATGGATAGGGATGTGGAAGTGTGAGCCAAGTAATCTTTCCTCCCGAGTTGCACTGGGCATAGTGTTCCATCACAGCAACGGTGACCTTACCTGGACACATACAGCAGTAATAAAGAGGTAAAGGAGATGAGGGTGGGTGTGGAAGCAGTGGGGTAGGGTGAATGTGATCAAAACACATTGTGCGAAAGTCTTCAATTACTAAAAATATTACATTAAACAGGATAAGGAGAATGTTATCAGTCTTGCAGAAGGAGGCAAGAATAAGGTTTGATTGGACTTGCTTTTCTTTTTCTTCACTACTGTCTTGCTTCCAGGTGCTGGCCAGACTGCGTTCCCTGGTACTCTGGGCTTTGCCACTCTCTCTGATGCTCTCCCCTCTCCATCCCCCACCACTCCCATCACACTTTGCCATGTGGGACCTGGCCAACTGCATAGCTAACCTTCACGTCTAACTCCACGGCAAGGTTTCTTCTCTTCCTCTTCTTCATCCTCCTCCTCTGGGCAGGTGCCAAGATTTACAGCTTGCTTTTTGTTTTTTGTTTTTTGTTTTTTGTTTTTTGTTTTTTTTACAAGAGCACAAATCTACTTTTATTTATTTACTCTCCATTAGTTTAAATCCAGGATGGGTACAGCATCACACAGATTCTGTGTCCAATGGCGTTTGCAGGAAGGTTGCTTTGGAATTTGGCACGAACCATGCCACTGTTTCCCAGGGCCCAAGTTACCTTCCCCAGATCACTCTGGCTTTGTTTGGTTTGCCTCCAGGAGTCACTGTATTGTTTTTTGCTTTGTACACATAAGCACCTCTCTTGCCTAAGTAGAACTCTGTTTCATCTCGGGCATAAACGCCTTCAATTTTAAGAAGAGCCGTGTGCTCTTTGGTTCCGGAGACTTCACTTGTAGCCAGCAAATGTGGCCTTGTACCACAGCCTTCCAGACAGACTTGCTTTTAGAAGTCCTGTTCCCAGCAGGCCTCCACAGGCTCCAAGATGTCGGAAAGAGTACAGCTTGCTTTATAAACTCTAATAAAATTGTCCTTGAGGTAATAAATACCTAAAAGCAAGGGAGGAAAGAGCAGATAGATAGAAGTTCTGCAGGTGGGGGTTGGGGTAGCAGCTGAGCTTTGCCACCAGCATGAGAACCTGAGTTCAAACCCCATAGCCCATGCTAAATAAACGAGCAAACAAACAAATAAAACCAGCCCAGAATGTGCCAGGTGGGTGTGTCCCAGCATGGGAAAAGTGGAAGGAGATGGGTACCCTCAGGTCACTGGCCAGCCATACTATATACACTGTGTGGTGAGCTTTAGTAGAGCCAATGAGAGACCTTGTACCCCAAAGTAAGGTTGCTATTTTAGGAATGATACCTGATGATAGTCTCTTTAATTAAGTAAGTAATTAATTAATTAGTTTGTTTGAGATAGAGTCTTACTCTGTAGTCCTGGCAATTCTGGAACTTGCTATGTAAGCCAGGCTGGCCTTGAACTTACTGAGATCCACTTGCCTCTGCCTCCTAAATGCTGGGATTAAAGATGTGTGCTATCATGCCCTGCTCGAACTTTTTTTTAATTTATCTTAGTTCATATGTCTAAATGTTCCGCCCACATGTATGTGTGGGCACTGTATATATATATATATATGCCTGGTATCCTCTGCGGTCAGAAGAAGGTGTTGACTCCCCTGGAGTTATGAATGGTTGTGAGCCACCATGTTGGTACTGGGAATTGAACCTGGGTCCTCTACAAGAACATGAGAGCTCTTAACTAATGAGCCAACTCCCCAGCACCTTGAGATTGGTCTTTTACCTTCACATACACAGGTGCATATATGTATACATATAAGTGTACACACACACACACACACACACACATAAACAAAGACAACAAGGTGAGTCTGGTGAGGCATTTTTACATATGTCCGTATGTACACTGGAGAACTTGTGCTTGATCCCTGAATCGGACAGTAGAAGGAGAGAGCCGACTACACAGAGTGCTTCTCTCATGTGCACACTGTGACACATGCATACATGCAGTCACAAATACACCATGCAAACACACACACACACACACACACACACACACACACTAATAACTAATTTAAAGGTTTGTTTAATAAAAAGCAACATAGCAATTTATATCTCTTACATCTGACCATATCGATGATCAGTTTGTCCATAGAAATTAAATCTCTGATTAGAAGTGAGATTCTGGGAGTAGCATCTAGGTCAACTGTCGCATGGGGCAGTTAGGTCCACAAACTTGCTGCCTTAGTTTCTCTGTATTTTAAAAAGATATTAGGAAACAGCTTTTGGTAAAACAAAACACATTTATTTAGTTTGCTAGCCTGGAGAGAAAGCCTTCTGCTCTCTCTCTCTCTCTCTCTCTCTCTCTCTCTCTCTCTCTCTGACTCTCCTGCAGCATTGTGATGGTTTTACAGAAAAAGTGACAGAAGCCAGGAGATGGGCATGCGTTACTGTAATGGGGACAAGCTGTCAGAGCTGTGTCCCATCTGTTCCTGTGAAGCTCATTCTTCCTAGGCTGGCCTCTGAGACCATGGCTCTCTTCCTCCTGGAGAAGTCTTAATTCATTAGGATCCATTGTATCAGGGTCCCTGTTTGAATATTCTTGTAGCAAATACCAGAATATACCAAATGGACATAGTGTTCCCCATTAGAATGTCTCATCAAGACTTAAGCAGAGATTTGTGGTTACAGCAAACTGCTTGCCCAGCATGTGAGGAGACCCTGAGATCGGTCCCTAACACTGAAAAATAGTAAAGACACCTACTAGATTTTTTTTAAAAACTGGCTAGTTACTATTTATAAGAAATATCCCGGGGCCAGAAATGTTTAAATGTAAGATTAAAAACAAACAAACAAACAAACTCCAGGTCATATCAGGAATGAGAATTGTATACCAGGAGCCAGGTACAGTGAAACTCTATTAGAATCTGAACCCTGTAGACCCATCATTTTCAAAAAAGTCACATATACCCAAAGGAACCAAGTCTGATGCTGGCTGACACCTCAGGCACCCCACACAGAATCTATACTCTAAAAACCTGTCCCTTCTGAGTCTCCTCAGCTTCAAGAGCATTTGGAAGACAAGCTCACTTCCACCTGCACCTTCAAAATTCTCTTCAGACAAGCAAAAAGGATGCCTTAACTTCTTAAATGCAGAGTAAGTCCTCTCTCTGGACCATGGATCGTTGTGACCCTGCTGCATGGCTTTCCCCTTGGCCCAGTTGCTTAACAAGTAAGTACTCAGTGATTACAGCCACACAGTCTTTCCTTCTAATCTGTCCCGCCCTTGAAATCCTGGGGATCGTTTCTGCACATTCTTAGCTTGCAGTCATCAGAGTGTTTGTTTGCTTTGTAGCCTGAAGAATCTCAAGTCTGAACTCAACAGATAAAACAGTGAGGTTGGCTGTGTGCTGCAGGACTGATGGCCTCAGGGGAAACCTGCCCAGTGGTCAGAGAAATGCTTTCCGGTGCCTTCCAGGATGCAGCAGGTCAGACCAAACTCCTTTATGATGAGAGATTCCAGCCAGTTCCTACCCAGGGGATCCAGCTCCTCCTCCCCTGGCGGTAAGTAGACTCGGGAAGATCCATGATCCCTAAGAACAGAAAACAGTTATAAGATAATGGAGCAGCTTTCCTCAGCTCTCCAAAAAGGTTCCAGGGACCACTGTCAGGACCACTGTCATGGTGGAAAATGAGGCCTGCAAAATTAGCATACGAGAAAAACCTGGTAAAGAGGAAGGCTGGAACTGCCCTCTCCTGCATCTGGCTGGAGCCACTGGCACAGCCACAGAGGCACTGCAGAGTGTCTGTGGGTGACCTGCCTCATGGCCTGCAGGAGAAAGGACATGTTAGGCACATGACCTCAGAGGCTTCCCGTATGCGACATAAATGCCCCTATCCTTTGCCGAGCCCTAACATCGAGCTTCTGAACAATTTCTCTGCGTGGGCTGCTTCCTCCTTGGGAGCTATCTTCTTTCTTAGTGTATTCTTCGCCTTGTTTGCTACTGTTCACGTGTCTCTGTCTAATTCCTAGTGGGGATCCACGGGAACCCAGCAGCCGTAGGATTAGCACCGCTCAACAGCCAAGGTACAGAACCAGTCTAGAGAACATAAACAGAACAGAAGAGAGCATATGCATATACACAGCCAGGTTTTATTTAGCTGTAAAGAATGGAGTTATGGGCTGGGCAGTGGTGGCGCATGCCTTTAATACCAGCACTCAGGAGGCAGAAGCAGGCAGATCTTTTGAGTTTGAGGCCAGCCTGATCTACAGAGTAAGTTCCAGGACAGACATAGTGAGACCCTGTCTCAAAAAAAAAAAAATAAAAAAGAAAGAAAAATAAGAGTGAAATTATGTCCTGTGCAGGGAAATGAGTGGGGCTAGATGCCATGTTAACCATGATAAACTAAACTCTTGAAGACAAATCTGTCTTCTGTCATATGCAGAATCATGGATAGGGGTGAAATTAGGAAGAATGACATATATATTTTACATTCAGTAAGAGACCATTCAGATACATAAAGCAAACCTATTAGAATCTGACAAATATATTATCATGAGCAATTTTCACATCTCCTGGAGAACTAGTATATCTTAGTTTTCAGAGACAAAAGACATGGCAGAAGTCAGCCTACTGTACAACGCTCACACAAAACAACCTGTACCAGACAGGGTTTCTCACAGAGAACCAAAGCCACTCCAACCGAGTGCTTTCATCACAAAGGAATACAGGGACTGCTTTCAAAATCATTGCCAAGCCAAGAAACACTGAAGGCTCACAGACAGAATTTAAAAAAAAAAAAAAATTGCATCTAACAGCTTCTGGCAGATGATATATATTGCATGAGCCTTTATTAGATAAAAATCTGAATGCTATAAGTTGCAAGCATGATGAGATTGAATGCTTCGGTCAGGTTATCACCAATATAATTCTCGTGCCAGAAAGCTGCTGCTGCTGAGGCTGGGACAGTTTCCTGATGTTCACAGAGAGGGCAACTGCATGTTAAGCATGGCTAGTGAGCCCAGCCCTGCCTCCTGGGTACCACACAGCAGGATGATGGTCTCTGGTCCCCATCTACCTTCCCACTCCTACATATTATATAAGACTTAGTCCCACATAAGTCATACATAGAACATGGGTTGTCATATACTCTTGGAAACATTAGAGTTGGCTTTTCAGCCCTTGTGATTCAAAGGGGTCCAGTGAAGCAGGTGAAAATGATGGTCACGCACCAGTGAGTGGGTTTGGGTACAAATGACTGAGAACCAGCCTGTGGTAGCTTGAATAAGAACAACCCCTATGAGCTCATATGTTTGAATGCTTAGACACCAAGGAGTGACCCAATTTGAAAGGATTAGAAGGATTATGAGAGGTGGTCTTTCCAAAGTGGGTGTGGCCTCCTTGTTGGAGGAAGTGTGTCACTCATAGTGGACTTTGAAGTATAAAAGCTCATGCTGGTCCCAGGCTTTCTCTCTCTGCCTTCCGATCAGGATCTAGCTCTCTTCCAGCACCATGTCTGCCTGCCTGCCGCCATGATGATAATGGACTAAGCCTCTGAAACTGTAAGTAAACCCCCAACTAAATACAGTCTTTTATAAGAACTGCCTTGGTCATGGTGTCTCTTTACAGTGATAGAACACAGTGACTAAGACATAGTCTAATGTGAAATGTCTAAGAGTCTTATGAAGAAAACTTAAAATACCATTGAAGAACATCACAGGAAACCCAGACATGTGGGGAAACCTTCCACATTCTTGGATCAGAGGAATCAGCCTCTTGTAAAGATTTAATTAAAAGAATTAATTTCTAAGTTAATTCTTTTTCATATGGTATCAAATCTATATTCCAGGCTGGCCTTGAACTTACATAGCCCAATCTTCCTGTCTCACCATTCATCATTCTAATCCTGGTATTACAGGCATGAACCACCATTGTGGCTCCTAAGATAATTTATGAATAGAATGTCTAAGCAATAAAAATATCAGCTCATGGACTAGCAAGATGACTCAATAAGTCATATGGTCCCCATGAAAGTCTGAAGACCTGAATTCAGTCCCTGAAACCCATAGTGAAGGAGAGAACCCATTCCCAAAACAAGTCCTCTAACCTCCACAGGGGCACCATGGTATATGCATGCCTCTACTCTTTACTCTCACACACATACAGCACGCACACACACACACACACACATACACACACACACAAAGCTTTTAAAGATCAGTTCTTGGTTAGAACAAGAGCTACCAATTCTAGTATGTGTATGGGAAGACAAAGAAGATTGGTTAGCCAAAAAAAACCCAAAACACCAACGACAAAAATCAAAGTAGATCAACAAAGGGAAACCAGGCTTACCAACCCTTAAACACACAAACTCTCAGCAATGAAGACAGTGACTACAGAAGATGTAGAGACACAGACTGATAAAGATTAACTCCGTGGGAAATACAGATGCTCACTTTTTTTTTTAAACTGGTAAGTGTGGGAGTCAAATCCTGACTCTCACGTGTGCCCTCTACTAGTGAGCTACGCCTTCTTTTTTTACAGATGCACACATGCATGTGCTCATCAACACACACACACACACACACACACACACACACACACACACACACACACACCAGGATTGAAAATCTTCAGGGAAAGGACTATTCAGTGAGCTGTGCTGAGACAATCAGAACTCTGTGGGGGAACAAATTGGCTCTGCCACAAAGCATATACCAGAAAAACTCCAAATGGTTAAAGCTTGTGGATAAATGTAAAACAAGACCATCAAAGTACCTAAGGGAAACACAGGAGGATTTCATCATAACTGGAGTAAAGACGCCTTTGCAACTCTACTACAAAGTTTGGCTTAACAAACAAACAAACAGGCCGCCACAGTACTTGAACAAAGTCAAGAGGCAAGTGAAATACCACAGGGAAAGCATCTGTGGCTTGAGGATGTAGCTCAGTTGGTACAGAGAGCTTGTCAAGCATGAATAAAACTCTAAGTCTGGTAGGTGTAGTGATGCATGCTTCAACCCCAGCACTCCAGAGGAGAGGCAGGCAGATCTCTGAAGTCAAGGCCAGCCTGGTCTAGAGTGAGTTCCAGGGCATCCAGGGATACACAGAGAAACCCTGTCTTGAAAAAAAAATAAACAAACAATCCCCCCCCCCCCCAAAAAAAGAAGGAATAAAAAGGAAACTCTTAGTCCAGTCTCAGCACTGTACACTGACTGGCCTTGTGCTACATGGCTGTAATCCCAGGTGAGGTAGCATCAGGAGGGTCAGAAGTACAAGGTACAGAGAATGCTCAGTGGGTAGTGTTATCTGAATAAGCCTGAGTTATCTGAGTTTAAATGCTTAGTAGCCACCTAAAACCACATGTAGTTGTGTGCCTTTGTAAAGGTGGAGACAAGCAGATCCCAGGGACTCCCTGGTCAGCCACTCTAACAAAATAGTGAGAGCTAGGTTCAGTGAGGGATCCTGTCACAAAAAAAGGAGGTAGCAAGGGATAGAGGAAGGCACCCAGTGTCAACTTCTGACCCTACACACACTTCACAGGAGGAGCAAGGAAATACCATACACAATACACAATGATGTTCAGGGTCATATTCAGCCACATAGCTAGTTTGAGGTCAGTTTAGGCTACACAAGACCCTGTCTCCAAAAGAAACAGAATACCTCTCATATATAAGAATTCATAATCAATAGAAAGTAATTAACAAAATAATCTATAGAAAAAAAAGAACTCGAGAGAAAAATGAACAAAGGATTTGAGCAGATAAATCACAAAAAACATATTAATTCACTTAAATATATGAAGATATACTCAACATCATTCCGAATAAAAGAAATCTAAATTTAATGTAGACAGATACTATTTCCCTCTATCAAATTGTCAAATTTTCTAGAGTTTAATAACATACTCAGCAGGTGAAGCTTTGGGGGAACAGTGGGTGTGAGTGTAAATTGTTTGACCGTCTCTCAAATCCAGCTCATCAATTTACTATTATTAGTAGTAATTATTAGTAATTATTAGTAATCAGATTACTAATACATGTATTCCCTGACCAAGTCATGTCATTTCTGGGATTTTACTCCACCCACACGGGTGAACAACTGACATATGCTACTCTTATCTTTTATGACTGGGACACTGCAGTAGCCATCAAAATACAATCAGATAAATTATTTGTGGTACATACTATTTCTATAACAATAGAATAAGGAAGTTCTCTTCCCAGGAGAGTAAGATACATTAACCTTAGAAAGCTAGGTACACATCATTACATATGATGTGGCAAGCAGGTCAGAGACAAAGTATGGTTTCATATACAGTTGGATGGTAAAGTCTACCAAAAGTTATGTCGTGTTGTATGATGTGGGCATTTACAACAGACCAAGGAAATGATTCAAGTCTCGCTTGGTGAACCAATGCGTTTCTTAGGGTTGCTTTCAGGAATATGGATGAGAGGTTACTCACAAAAATTTCAAGATATAAATTATATAACAATCATTGTACTGTTGCAAGTTCAATTAAATGATTACAGTGAATGTATGCAGTAACCTTCCAGTAGACCTGAAGGTCCAGACACCAACTGCCAGTCCTCATGTGAGCCATGGATGGTCAGATAGCTGTATAGTGCTTATCTCTTGACAGTAATCCTGAGCACTGTGACACTGATGCTGGTGACAACAGCCAGCGAGGAAGAAGACAAGGACATAGGGACAGCTGCTGTTCTGTGCAGTGGCACATTTGCAGAGGTCAAGAGACGGCTTGCGAGAGTTGATTCTCTTTATTCATAAGATTCTGGGGCTCAAAACCAAATCATCAGGTGTGGTGGCACCTCACATGCCTTTTCCGTTGAGCCATCTCTCCAGCCGGAGATGTTTAACTTGATGGTTGACCTCGATGGTCAACTTGATTGTATTGGGAACCATCTAAATGAGATGCCTCAGGGCAGGTTGTCTGTTCTAACAGCGGTAAGACCCAACCTGTAGAGGCCAGTACCTTCCTGCAGTGACCCAGATTGACAAAGGGCTAAACAAAGAGACGTCCCCACATTTGCCTGCCCTTGCTTCTTGCTAATGAGTGAATCTGCTGTGGTTGCTGCTGCTGTCCAGCTTCTGAAGCCCCAGAGCCCAGCTTCTTTGTCCTTCCAATTATGCAGTGTGATCTCCAGGAATCCTCCCTCCCTTCAGTGCCAGATTGGACGACTAAGGCATCCAGCCTTGTGAACTGAGCAGCCACTGTCCTCTCGGCCTCTGCCGTGTGAAGACAAGCATGGCTGGCCCACTTGTTCCATTGTGTAACTGTGATTAGTTTTCTTGTGTAGTATGTGCTCTCTCCGTTGGTTCTGTTCCTCTAGTGATCCCTAAGGAAATGCGGTCAAGCACAGGGAAGAGGAAGCAGCACCAAAACCCTCCATCTGTAAGCAAGAAGGTAGCCAGCCAGCCACGGTGTAGGTAGAATTTAATGGAAAGGGCTATGGAAATTAAGACTAGACTAATACCGGTCAAATAAATTAAACCAGTAGTATAGACCTGGGAATGGGCTATGTTATGGGCAAATTATCTAAGAAAAAGATAAATCTTTTATAATGCAAATTGTCCCAGAGAAAAGGAAAACAGGAAGTTACTGAACTCAGTCTGTGAGGACAATATAACCCCAACCTCAAGACTGGGCAGGGAGCAGCCAAAGAAAAGCAGTGCCCAATGTTTTTCTTTGTGAAATAAATAAATAAATAAATAAATAAATAGAATAATAAGTTATAACACTAGCATATTAAATCCACTTATTGTATTAACACAATCATCATGAGCATGGGGGCTTATTTTAAGATAACTTTAGGAAATATATTAATTGAGCACAGTACATTAACACATCAAAGGAAAAACACCATGATTTAATGTCTTAATTAGGTTTTTACTGCTGTGAGCAAACACTATGACCAAGGCAAGTCTTATAAAAGACAACATTTAATTGGAGCTGGCTTACAGGTTCAGAGGTTCAGTCCATTATCATCAAGGCAAGAACATCGAGGCAGCATCGAGGCAGGCAGAACTGAGAATTCTACATCTTTATCTGAAGGCTGCTAGCAGAATACTGACTTCCAGGCAGCTAGGGTCTTAAAGCCCACACCCACAGTAACACACCTACAGTGACCTACAGGGCCACGCCTTCTAATAGTGCCACTTCCTCCGCCGAGCATATACAAACCATCATATTTAAATAGATCAAAAATACATTCAGCAAGATTCAGAACTCATTGCCGGTCAGAAGTTCTTGGCAAACTAGAGCTCAAAGATCTTCATAACTTGATACCAAAAAGCCCACAACCAGCATTGTTCTCTGTGGTGGGATTTTAGGGCATCTTCAGAGAAGTCAGGAGTCAGAGTCACCTGTGACTGTCTCAGCATGTCTCAGCATGCTGAACTCGCTGTTCTGGGGCCATTGTCTCATAGCATGAGAGACTAGGAAGGAATAGAATCACCTATGGCGATGGCAAGATGGCTAGAGTCAAACTCAACATGAAAGCAATGTCTCTGTATGTGAGGACTCACTAGTGAGGATATAACCCAGGAGAGAGAGGAAGAAGAACGTCTGTATTATCGAGGCATTGATACTTACAAGTGAGATGCCAGTTGGAGCTTACACAGTGAGATCCTGTTTGAAAGAAAAAAAAAAAAGACTTAGATCTTCCCTGGTATGCATAAGGCTCTTTATCCATCCATCCCTAGGTGAACACATTTAAATATATTTTTAAAAACACATGTGAAAAACTGAATAAACTATACTAATGAAGGGAAGACTTAATTATCTCAAAATGCTAATCTTTCACCTTTAAATTCAATGTGACTTTAACAAACAAACAAAAAAAAATCCCAATAACTTTCAGTTGTCCCTGGAGAAATATTTAAGTTTATATGGAATATAATTATATATCTACGACAATTCCAACCCAACGCTGAAAAAAGGAAGAGTACATTTCATAGGCGAAGGTATTTTAAGTCTGCAGTAATTGGTAAACGGACAAGTGGATTCCTGGGAAAAAGCAATAGGCCTGTGAGCAGAGAGATCAGGCATCAGGAGCTCTGAACACATGACGTGACCTTTCAAGTCAGTGGGACAAGGTGGATGCTTTAGTGAAGGGTAATAGGAAAATCTTCTTTTGTTCTTGTTTAAAAAAATTCTTTGGGCCAGGCAGTGGTGGTGCACCCCTTTAATCCCAGCACTCAGGAAGCAGAGGCAGGTGGATTTCTGAGTTCGAGGCCAGCCTGGTCTACAGAGTGAGTTCCAGGACAGCCAGGGTTAACCCTGACAGAGAAACCCTGTCTCAAAAAAACAAAAACAAACAAACAAAAAAAAAACAAAAAACAAACAAAAAATTTTTTGGAAAGCCCAAACCCTATAGTGTACACAAATTTAACTCTAGACCAGTTTAAAAAATCTGCATAAATCTATAGATATGGCTTAGCAGTTAAAAGTACTTGCTGCTCTCGCAGAGGACCCAAGTTTGGTTCTCAGCACCCCCATGGTACCTGACTCAGCACCCACTACTCTTAACACCAAGAGATCTGACCCTGAGAAGCTCCTGGTCCAGTGTTTCTCGTCCTTTGTTATGATCCCTTTGGTCGAATGACTACCTAAGACCATCAGAAAACATAGTTACATTTTGGTTCATAAAAGTAGCAAAATTTCATTTATAAAGTAGCATCGAAAATAATTTTATGATTCCACAACACGAGGAATTGTATTAAAGACTCAGAGCATTAGGAAGGTTGAGAACCACTGTCCTGGTCATTGTGGGCACTAGACATGCGTGTGATGCGTGTATATATATATGAAAGCATTTGTACACAGATATGAAATAAAGATGAGTAAATCTTTAAGATATATCTGCACATAAAAAGCAATTTGAAAATGTTTTAAAAGGAAGTATTTGATTTAGCATGCTTGAGGTGAGTGAATGTATTCACGCTTACTTGTTCAGTATAGGAATTGGCTCACATGTGGAGGCCAAGAAGTTACAGATCTGCTTGGACTCGGGAGCCAGAAAATTAAATTTTGACACAGTAAGCCAAAACTGAAACAATGTAGTGCATGTATGTGTCGGGAGCCTTCATCTCTTTCCTCTCCCTGTTGAAGTTTGAATGCAAAGAGAGAGAGAGAGAGAGAGAGAGAGAGGGAGGGAGGGAGGGAGGGAGGGAGGGAGGGAGAGAGAGAGAGAGAGAGAGAGAGAGAGAGAGAGAGAGAGAGAGAGTCTCCTCTAGGCTCACGTGTTGGACACTCGGACTCCAGCTGGTGGCGCTGTTTTTGAACGTTGAGGAACCTTTAGGGGGTGGAGTGGTGCTGGAGAAAGTGGAGCACTGACAACCTCTAATGTGTAAGCAATGCCTTAGTCAGCTCCTCCCTAGGCGCCTCCCGCAGGTGCCCCTCTTTGCTCTTTTTGTTAAAATAACTCACTGAATCCAGTTAGTGTTGCTGTTGGAATATGGGTTGGTTTTGAGAATTGATCTTGTGCAGGTCGCCAGAGCTGGTGCTGTTGAGTTCATGAGTGGTGCAGTGACCTAGTCATACCCCAAAGACATCACTTCCCAGAACCCCTCCCAACCCTCTAGCCTTTACATTCTTTCTGCCCCTCTTCTGTAATGTTTCCTGAGCACTGTGGGTGCAGGGTTGGCAAAGATGCCGCCTTTAGGGTTAAGTATTTGATAGATAGTAATTCTTAGCACTCTGACTATTTATGAATCTTTGTATTCACTGGTACCCACTGTAGAGAAAAGCATCTGTGGCCACAGCAGCACTAACCTATAGGGATAAGCATATATACATACATACGCATGTGTATATATTTATATATATTTAGAAGGCAGTTTGTCAACAAGGCTTTTAACAGAACAACATTCGTGACTCCTCCCTGGGACTTGTAACTTCTCAGCTTTGACCAGGTTTACAACACCAGGCATGACTCATTCGTATGGAGCAGGCCTCAAATCTAGGCCAAAAGCAGCTGGTTGCCCTCATAACCTCCATGATGCCTTTGTACTGGTCTGCACACTTTACCTGGTAATTTGGAATTCAAGATGACCACTGATGGCTTAGTTGTCATTGTCTGGTTTTGATTTTTGAAACAGAGTCTCTCTAAGTAATACTGTCTGTCCTGGAGCCCTCTGTGTAGACCATGCTGGCCTCAAATGCACAGATCTTCTCTCTGCCTCCCAAATGCCGTGAATAAAGACATGCCACAACATCTAGCAGTGGCTACCTATTTATTTACTTTTATTCTGCTGCCATTGTCCACAGACATCAGAGTCCAGCCTCCCAACCTCTGAATGTGTTTGTACCACAGCTCTCAGCTTTTAGCTCCGGCTTCTTGGACTGAGCTTAGTTCTCTGGTGCTTGTGTTTAACCCTTGTGGAACTACCTGGCCTCAGTGAGCTGTTGAGAACCGGATGGATCTATGGTTCCAAGTTGGTGATTATGGCTCAGTGCTGTTTATGGTCACAGGGTACACCATTGTGTGGCTGTATTTGACTTCATTCATTTTCCCAAACAATAGGACAAATAATGCCCTAGTCAAATCGCCTTGTGCAAACACTCTGAGTGTGTGTGTGTGTGTGTTGATATGGAGCATTCTAGGCAAGCTCTTTACTGGTAACCCACACCTCATTCCTGGACTTTTTAAAGTAGCTTAGAATGTTTGGCTTTGAATGCTCTCTATAGCCCAGGCTGGTATCAACTTTGTGGTTGTCCCACCTAAGTCTTTCAAGTGTTGCAATTGAGAACATAATTTTTTTTTCAACCACAATAGAATGTACCTGACCTTGCCCACCTATCAGCTTCGTTTTCAAAGAGAAAGTGAAAAGTTTGTCACAGAAAGGAAGTATAGCAGCCATGAAAGAAATCCAGCTGGCCACCTCCAGACACTGAGCGCCCCAAAACATGCATTTTGTTTCATGGGAAGGATTTGAATGTTCAGCACATGCGCGGCTTTGCACACGGCTCACCACATGCCTGCTCGTGTGTTCAGCTCCCCAGGTAGAACTCACGCAAAGATGAGATAATAAGGACGGTCACTGGTCAGGTTTACCACTGACTTGGTGGTGACTGGTCTAAGCTGGTTTGGTCACACCTTTCTATTTTTATTTGCTTGCTTATAGGCAGCTGCTGCAGCCAGACTAGTGGGCTGTCTGTCTCATTACCCACACCCAAGGGCTTCCATCCCCCTTAATCCTTTATTCAGAACTTAAAAAATGTATTTTATTTCCATTTATGTGTTTGTCTGTGTATGCCAGTGCTTACAGAGTCAGAGGGGGTGTCCCAATGCCTAAGAGTTTATAGCAAGTTGGGAGCCACTCAGTGTAGTTACTAGGAACCAATCTTGGGTCTTTTGCAAGAGTAACGAGTTTTCTTAACTGCTGAGCCATCTCTCCAGGATCCCTTAATATTTACTTATTTTGAGGTTTTGAGACAGGGTCTGAAGACCCACAAACTCGGGAGACCCTTACTCAAGTCTGGGGAAGTCACGGTCACCCAAAAATCGAAAGACACGTACCTGGATGCAATCAGCAGAGGATTATTAGGGAAAGTTGGCCAGCCAAGGTCAATTCGTTTGCTCACGCAGGAGCTGAATTGACAAAAGACCAGCAAGCTGAGGGGCTTTTTAAAAGGGAAAACCACAAACCAGGGGAGTGGGGAGGGGGGTGAGGGGTTATCAAGGATAGATAACATAAAAATAGAGGAACATTCCAGAGGAACCCAACCTAAATGATTCAGGGTCATGTGAAAAGCACTCTGCACACCCCATTCCTCTCAAAAATGTGGTCTTGCCATGTCACTTGCCCAACTATTTCTCAGTTGTTGCCCTGTCATCCTGTCATCGTAGTTACTAGTTTCTCAGTCCCACCTAGATGACTTGGATTCCTCTCTTCCAGTTTCTGAAACTGGCCAGTCCATATTTTTTTTTAGCTTGCTTCAGAGAAAATTTTCTATGTCCTTTAAAGAAAAACCTAAAGAAAAATCTGTATATATTTTATAAAATGATTTTTATAATTTTTCACTCTACAGGTCTATCCATGTAATGAAAGATCCCCGAGAGGGGAGACCCTCATTCAAGTCTTGGGATGTCATGGCCACCCAATAATTCACAAGACACCAATCTAGATGCAATCAGCAAGAGGTATATTTCAGTATCAACCGGCTGGTGGTCAATCCATAACTCATGCAGGAGCAGAGGAATTGACCCATCGGCCTGGGGGAGGAGGACTTTTAAAGGGTAAAACCATAAACCAGGGGGGTGAGGGGGTAACCAAGGGAACATCAAGAATACAATCTTGTTCAACCCTTCATCTTGTGGTCAGCTAGTTCCTGGAACCACCCAGATGACTTGCATCTTTCTTTGTACCATTCACCTTGTGGAATGTGTCTCTGTGCTTTGGGCCTTCCCCACCCGCAGGTGGGTTCTCTTCCCTGAGGTCTGAGGAATGTTAATCAGCCTCTCCCTTCCTCTCCTAAATGTTAATCCAGCAAGTGTCCTCTGACTCAGGAATAATGTACCCCTCCCGGAATGTAGACTATATCCTAGGGCAGTGAAGGCCTAAAATCTCACATTTAGCTCTGCTTTCTTGGTTGAACTAGTGAACCGTCTAGCCTGCATTTTTTTTTTCCGCTCAGGTGTAGGGGTCATAAAAACTTTCTGTACTTTTTATAAGTTTTCTATACCTTTCAGTAACCCTGACTGTCCTAGAACTCACTATGTAAATCAGGCTGGCCTTGAACTCAGATATCTGCCTGCCTCTGTCTTCCTGGTACTAGGATTAAAGGTGTGTGCCATCATACCCCTTACTATTAAGGAGAGGGAAGGTCCATGCTCTAAAGCTGGCTTGGGATGCTGGCTCTGCCTAGGTCAGAGGAAGTAGAGGCCTCTACAACAGGCCTTGTTTTTTGGTGTCTGTTGGTAAACACTGGAAGCTGTATGCTTGATCACTGAATTTAGGTAGAAATGTCCCAGCCTAGAAGACAGAGAGACCACTTGTAGTGCTAGCTACTGAAGACTGAGGTAGGAAGATCACGTGTTCAAGGACATCCTGGATGGCAGAGTGAATTCAAGGCTAACCCAGGCAACTTAATGAGAAACTACCTCCAGATAATCCCAGAACCAAAACACATAAGCAGATCAGAGATTAATAATAATATTATAGTCATCATAGAGTTACAAATTTGATGTTTATAACATTTGGTTTATTTTTCATAAACTTCTTACAACTTTTGTCAATATTTTACTTATACCAGCTCAGGAAAAAAAAAAAAAGAGAGATGAATCAACCTGAATCAACCTAACAAACCATTAAAAATTATTTTAATACAAGCAAGGAGAAGTATTAAGATTTTAAAACCCACTTCTTGTCTTATTGTATTTAAATTTTTCCTAATAAAAAGTTAAGCCAAACAAAGCAATGGGGAATGGCTAAAAGGTGCTAGAGAGAGCTGGGAACGCACAGTTCAGTGGGACATTGCCAAGTATTCGAGAGGCCCAACGTCACAAAACCAATAAACTAAAACAGAAATAGACTGTAATATAACCTCTTCAAAGTCTCCCAGAAGGAAGCTGGTTTGTTGCAATCATCCGTCTGTGGTGCCACAGAGGAAGAACCAATTCCAAAGCCTGGGAAAGCTGGACTTTTAATTCTGGAGAGTCCATGTCCAAACCTCAAGCTCACGAATGGTGAGCCAGGGCATACGAAGCATGGTTCCTGCCTGTTTTCAAACATTAGGTGATGGATGAATAATGGTTTGGTGGTGTTGTTCAGTGGGTAGAGCGGGTGGGTACTGTGCACAAAGCTGAGGTCACTCCTAGTACCAAACACACACACAAAAGATACAAACCTCACTCAGGACCAGGCATTTGACTTTTTTTTTAATTTCTATTTTTTTTTCTGTAATTTTATGTGCATTGATGTTTTGCCTACGTGTATGTCTGTGCCAGGGTGTCAGATCTCCTTGAACTGGAGATGTGGGTGCTGGGAATTGAACCTGGGGCCTCCTGAAGAATAGCAAGTGCTCTTAACCACTGAGCCATCTCTTCAGCCCTGGCATTTGACTTTTTAAGGTACTGTTGCCCAGAACCAAACACCATTTGAAGAGCTGCCTTCCCAATCTAATTTTGTTACCAGCCTTGGGCCTTCTGATTTTGACTTTTTATTATTTTTTCTTGTACTGGGGACTGAATCCAAGACCTCTTATATGCTAGGCAAGTACCCTGACCTCTTCCTTTTATTTTGAGGCAGATTCTCAATAAGTTGCCCAGGCTAGCCTTGATCTCTCCCTTCCTCCCTCCCTCCCTTCCCTCCTTTCTTCCTTCCTTCCTTTCTGGGGAGATAGAGGGTATTGAGACAGGGTTTCTCTGTGTAGCCCTGACTGACTTGGAACTCACTCTGTAGACCAGACTGGCCTCAAACTCACAGAGACCCACCCGCCTGCCTCTGCCTCCTGAGTGCTGGGATCAAAGGTGTGTGCCATCGCTGCCCAGCTGGCCTTGAACTTTCAAACAGCCTTCTAACACCTGGAACCTGGTGGTCCTTGTTCCTTCATACATATTTGTATGTATAATCTAAAACCAGGATAGTGCCCAAAATACACATAATTATTTTATCTATCAAAATGAATAATAAAATGGTTAACAGTCTCTTCCTAGTTTTCAGTAATCTATATTAAATTATTTATAGTTATTTCAAAATTTCATTTATAATGTTTTTATAACCTAGAAGTAGTCAAGTACCACATCACATTTGGTTTTGTTCCTGGGCTCACGTTCTCTCTCTCTCTCTCTCTCTCTCTCTCTCTCTCTCTCTCTCTCTCTGTCTGCCTCTCTCGATTTATTTTGTTATGCATATGTATGTATTGTACAGTGGGGGTATGTGGAGATACAGTCAGGTGCCCACAGGATCCAGAAGAAGGTGTCACATTCCCCTGTGGCTGGATTACAGTAACTGAGCTTCGGCACGAGGGTGGTTGGAACAGAAATCTGGTCCTCTGCGAGAGCAGCAAGCCATTTTCACCGTTGAGCCTTCTCTAGGCCTCTTTTGTCTCTTTCTTGTGGTGTTAGATTTCTCTCACAAACATTTTTTTTTTTAACTTTTCATCAAATTGACCTGTTGAAGAACCCTGGTCAGTGACCTTATGGTGTGTCACTTATGGCAGTGACATCTTGGGCTGTCTGTTTTTTCTTTTTTTCTTTTTTTTTTGTTTTTCCGAGACAGGGTTTCTCTGTGTAGCCCTGGCTGTCCTGGAACTCACTCTGTAGACCAGGCTGGCCTCAAACTCAGAAATCCGCCTGCCTCTGTCTCCCAAGTGCTGGGATTAAAGGCATGCGCCGCCACCACCCGGCAGGCTGTCTGTTTTTTCATGATGTCATTTACTCATTTATCTGTGACTTGCACTCCTGTCCCTCTTCACCTTCACTCAGCATGGCCACAGGATGCTGGCTTGCCTGACATGAGTCCCAGCTGACCACTGGCCTCATGCCCTTTCTGCCTGGGTTCTGTCCTTAGAGTTTTTTTGATGCCAGTAGGTCATGTTTCCCAAGAAGATGCCTCCTGCTTCTTGACTGTTATGGTTTGTATATGCTCAACCCAGGGAGTAGCACTACTAGAAGGTGTGGCCTGGTTGGAGTAGGTGTGTCACCGTGGGTGTGGTTTTTAAAACCCTAATCCTAGCTGCATGGAAACCAGTATTCTGCTAGCAGCTCTCAGATGAAGATGTAGAACTCTCACCAACTCCAGCACCATGTCTGCCTGGATGCTGTCATGTTCTTGCCTTGATGACAATGAACTGAACCTCTGAACCTGTAAGCTAGCCCCAATTAAATGTCCTTATAAGACATGCCTTGGTTATGGTGTCTGTTCATAGCTGTAAAACCCTAAGACACTGCCTATCTAGAGATCAGAGAGGGGGAGGGTTTAGGGGGGTTCCACTTCCAATACACGAGCAGCCTTCAGCACCCTCTGGCTCTTAGACCAGAGGCTCTCTGCTCTCTGCAGGTGAACAAGCCTCTAGTTTTTGGCTAGGGCAGATGGGGTCCTGGAGGTTAAGCAGCTTTCTGTTTTGTTTTGTTTTGTTTTTCAAGACAGAGTTTCTCTGTTTAGTCCTGGCTGACCTAGAACTCTCTTTATAGACCAGGCTGGTCTTCAACTCACAGAGATCCACCTGCCTCTGCCTCTCCTGGGATTAAAGGTGAGCACCACCACACCTGGCTTCTAGCTTTCTTTTTTAGACAGGGTCTTACTATATACTTACTATATACATTATACATACACATACATAAACATACACATCACCCTGGCTGGCCTCGAACTCACCATGTAGACCAGGTTGGCCTTGAACTCACAGAGATCTGTCTGCCTCTGCCTCTGCTTCCTGAGTGCTGGGATTAAAGGTTCAAGTAGCTTCTTGATTAGCACCTCCACTGCTCATAGGGTTGTACCTGCAGTACCTCCAGTTATCAAAGGTTCCAGGCCTTTGATGTCTGGGAATGATGCTGTTTGTGTTCTCCCAGCAGGTTCTCAGAACTGCCTGCATGGCCGTCACTTTACCATCTGTTTCCCACCTTCTGGCTGTTGCTGCTTGTTGTCTCTGTGTTCTTGGTCCTTGTGGGCTAGTTTTCTCTGCAAATCTCTTTCCTGGTGCTGAGCCAAGTGTAGATGGAGCAGACTAAATTCATGGTGGCTAATCCACTGGCTCTGTCCACTAGTAGATTTAGAAAAATGTTTTGAATGGCCAGGTGAATGAGAAGGGTTTGCAGCAGAGGCAACAATAGCCCTGGGCATACAGATAAACCACAAGTCAGGTTGCTCAGCAGGATGCTAGGAGAATTCAGAACTATAGAGAAAGCAAGTAGTCTGAGACCAGAGAGGAAGGAAGATGTTAAGACAGTGCAGATGTGATAAGAACCCAGGTCAGTCAGAGCCACACTCATGCTGTAACTTAGGGCAGGAGGAGAGCTTAGTGCTGCTAGGTACTTCCTGGTGGGCGGCTGGCTGGGGAGCTTGGGAGAACAGACGGCTACCATCCATCTCAGGCTGGGTGTTGGTTGGGCTGGCATTAGAGCAGGTCGGCTACCTTCCCGTGTCTGCATTTTCTCTCTCTTTGAGTTGAACATTCATGTTTGGGGAAAAGAATCCATTTCCTTTGCAGTAAATTATGGCCACACAATTCTGCTCTTGCTGATAGGTTGTAGCATAAGTATGACTGAGTCCTGGACAATAAATATGAGCATAAATGTCATGTCAGAATCCCAGGAAGACCAATTAAAGGGATTTTTCTCAATTGCCATACCTCTTTAAAGTCCATCTGCCGTTAGACTGAAATTTGGATGAAATGGTTGGAGTTGTAGGAGTTATTGTGCCTTGTGAAGTATTCTTTTTCTTTTCTATTTATTTATTGGGGGTGGGGGGGATTTATGCCATGGCACACATGTGGAGATAAAAGACTCCTTTCACCATGGGGTCCCCAGGTTGTCAGGCTTGGTGGCAGGCACCTTTACTCACTGCTCCATCTCGGGGTCAGTGTTGTTTTGAGGTGTGCTTGAAGAAAGAATTGGCATCCAGGCTTAATAATATCATGCAGCTACCAATACCACAGGTCTGGTCTGTCTGTCTCAGGCGTTTTTCTTTAATGTAACAGATACATGAGATTCTCTTTGCTTTCTGTTTTTATTATAGTCATCACTCATGTGCCAGGTTCCTCAGAAGCTCTCAGCTTGTGTATTAACTTGTCTAATCCTCCCACCACCAGCTGTGAGAGGTAAGTACTGTTTTACCTCTGTTTTGCAGATGAGGAAAAAGGGAGGCCTAAAAGAGGTTGACTAGCTTGTCTAGTGGTGACTTGGCTTTAGCAGTGATCATCTGGCCTTGAAACACACCATGCCTCCGTAGCTTGAGTCACAGAAATGTCACCAATCAAGCCCATTCCAACTGACACCTTCCCTGCCTGCCGCCTCCACATCTTGGGTCATAGAACCAGAGTGCTAATGCAGTAAGCAAGCTCAAGAAATGAAGGAAGAGGACTCTGGAGTTCTGGGTCGTAACCAATACAAACATCAATAAAGGACCCAGGAGAGGCAGAGGGTTAGAAAAAGCCAGGTGACCTGGAAGGGTGGGGCCTAAAGGCTGAAGTGTAGATTAAGAGCAGGTAAGAGGGGCTGAGATTGTATGGCTCATTCCTTAGGATGCATGAAGCCCTGGGTTCAGTTCCCAGCAACCCACAGAGTACAGAAGGAACAAAAGTTTAGGGTTGTCCTCAACATAGCAATGTTGAGATCAACTGGGCTGTGCCAGCTACCTGTTTTGAGACATGGCTCCCTCTCCCCACAATACTGTAAAGACAGTCAGTATGAAGAGCCTCTGGTTTGCATCTGTCAAGCATTCCCAGTGTTTAGCATCATCCCCTTAGGTGTGGTCATCTGTACATCTTGGCTGAACTAATGTAAGAATTCATTAGAAAATTTGAGACATTGTACTTGTTAGGAATAAAGAACCCTGTAAATTCTATTGCGTGCATGGTAGAGAGCGTCGTGACCAAATTTTAAAGATACAAATAAGAGCAGTTGGTACTATAAACTCGTCTTTGCTCATTGAATTAAGCAAAGATATAGGAAGTATTGAAAAGAGAGGGAGTGTATGTTAGGCATGGGGCTCTTGATTAATGAAGAGGCCCAGAAGAAAAGCTTTCTCAGGGAGCCGTAGGGAGCGAGCCTGTTCCTGTTGCTCCCTTATCTCATAAGTTTCATTCCTTGGTTGTAAATAAGCCAATTTTAAGGGTACTGTTGCAAGCTAGACTCACTGGAGTCAAGAGTTTGAGGTCACACTAATGAGCTGTGAGTTATGGGTGCTATCAGGTGATTCAGTTTTGCCCTGGATCCTTAGGTAGCTCTCTCGGGCTTGTCTCTAGGTTCTGAAGTGCTGGCTGGCTATGGGGTTGTAGGAGAGGGCACGGCTTGCCTGGAGAAAGCCAGTCTCTAAGGATGCTCCATAGCTTCTTTCCTAATAAAGTCACAATAGTAATGAGGCAAATAGGCCCTATATTTGGAATGCAAATCAGGCTTGCAAAGCCACATCCTGGCAGAGCAGCTAGAGAACAGGCCCAGCAGAGCTCAATGGAAGAGTCCTTTTCAAACATCTCCGTGGAGAACCTATATTTGCCCCCAGAATGAAGGAAACAGCTTGAGGCTAAGACAGCCCTGGGGAATTCTCAGCCAAAACTATTGCCCAAGGGATGCCCCTGGGAAACCCTGATGAAGAATCCAAGTTAGAGTCAGAGAAAATGAGAGTAAATGAACCGTCATGACTGGGAGACAGATCTGGAGCAGGGAGGACAACTGAGCCTCCAAATGCAGGGCTAAGAGACGCTGAAAAGAGCTCACCAAGGATTTGTTAAGTTTTTGAGTCTCCTAAGAGAAATGAGCCTTCCCAGGGAAAGAACAAAGACTTCCGACCTGACAGCTGCGAGCAAGGGTAGAGCCTCGGCGAGAAGATCAAAACGGCCTCTGCAGAGGCGCCGCGTGATAAACAGCCCACAGTCCTTTCTTCCTGACTTTTATTTCTTCCCCCTGATCATCCGTGTATTTCACAATTTCTCATTCCTTCGTTCACTTCCGCCCCGAGGGACAGGGTCACAGAGCAATCAGGGACACATCCAGGAACAGAATATTAAAGGCTCCATCCTTGTTCCATATCGGAGAGAGAACATTGGGGAGCTGGGGAAAATGAAACAAATCACTCTCCCCGACGGCTCAGAATAGATCATTCCCGGGGCTCTGCAGCCACATTCACGGCTGAGTCCGGAGCTCTGCGAAAGGCGCTTAAGAGATTTTATTCCTAATCTACTTTTTCCTCCTTAGAGCTTTGGAAATATGGCTGTGTAATTTAATGATTGCAGGAGATGAGCCGAAGAATGGGCTAAATAAGATAACATCGGCTTGCTTTGTAATGAGGGCCGAATTTTCCAAATATAGAGCAAAATCCAATTGTGGCCCTGTTGTTTATAAATGTTTCCTGCATGACATTTACATGAGAGACTCTGTTGGAACCCACAGTGTCCTTTTTCATATCAAGAGCTTTCTCCTTGACTCCCTACAAAATTAAGGGAGGAAAATGCAAGCCGATTTCCGTAGATCAGCCTCCTGGCAGCACAGACTAACGCATTGTACTGCTGAAGGAAGCATAGGCTGTAAATAGCCAGACATCTGCACCATGAGCAATGCCTACTGGTACCATGAGAGGCAGCAGACACCCCAGAAACATCAGGAGCTCTTCAATGGTCGGTAACAAGTAAGATTCAAGAAGCCATACCAAGAAAGACAATTCAGTGTGTCGGCATTAGGCTTTGACACAGGCATGTTGGTCTCTAGTTGGTGCTGAGACATATCAGGTGAACAGGCATGTAGAAACTCTTGTTTATCGATGTAACTTTCTGTTTATCCCAAAATAAACATTTAGGGAAGAAAACAGTGGAGCTTCAGATGTTGCTGTTGAGGAGGAACTAGAATAAAAGTCCTGACGTACACACCGTGAACGTTAGACGTGTCCCTCTGGTTGTAAGTTCATTTGGAAGAATCTTTTAGGCAGAGTCCAGGGGGTTGATCACAGCGACCTCAGGAGAAGGGAGGAATGACGTGTAGTTAGAATCACACACCACAGGAAAATTGGTGTTGCCCCAGCAAGGAATCTGAGAACTTACCAAGACTATGAAGTTATCTAATGACTGAGAATGCTCTCCTCAAGAATTACTGGATAGAAAAGGCACATCACAACGTAAGTAGTACAACCTTGTTTTAAACAAATGTGCTTAGAATAAGGATAAAGATATTCAAAGATATAAATAGTGGGCTTCTCCAGATGAGAGACTGTTGGGTTGTGTGGATTCAATTATGTCCCTTCCTATTGAATGCAAAGGCCAGCTTGAGCCACATAAGACCTTGTCTTTAAAAATATTTCTTTTCAGCTGGGAGTGAGAGCACACGACAGTGATCCCAGCACTCAGGAGGCAGGGGCAGGAGGATCTCAGAGTTTGAGGCCATCCAGGTCTACAGAGCAAATTTCAGAACAGCCAGGGCTACACAGAGAAACCCTGTCTCAAAAAAATCAACCAACCAATAAATAAATAAGCAATTAATTAATAAAAATACATTTTTCATGTTGAATTCCCAATGTGACTAAATTTGATGATAGCACTCCTAAGAGGTAATTCAGGTTAAATGGGCCCATAAGGCCCCATAGAACCAGCTACCTTATAAAGGAAAAAAACAGGCTGCACCTGATCTTGGACTCCCAGCCTCCAGATCTGCAAGAGTACAGATTTTTGTTGTGTGAGCCATCTGGTCCATGGTATTTTGCTATAGCCATCCATACTATTAAAGACAGGGAATATTCTGAATGTTCTTGCTTTCTTGTTTCTGTGTGAATATGAATTGCCTTATTATTTAAGGAACAATAAATGTGAACTCTTTATTCTTTTGGCTTCACTATACTGATGGAATGAAACATAATTCTCTGAGCCTCCTTTGAGATCAGTGTCTGGGCAAGTAAGGTAAGGTCGCATCAACACTCCTTCTCCACAGAGCAAACCTGTGTTGTTTCCTTGTGCCTGAGCTGTTCAGAGGTGAGCTGTAGCCCTTAAAGCCTGGTGTCACTTGTAATTCATAATTTACTTTGAACCGTTGTATTTAAAGCACATATCTGAATGTGTGAGTGGCGTACGTCCGTAATCAGAGCATTCGGGAAGCTGAGGCAGGAGGATCATGAATTTGAGTTCAGCCTGAGCTACATAGTGAGCACTTACCTCCAACACACAAGCCAACAACTTCTAAAAGCAAATAAGCAAGCATTCCCTATATGTTCCAGCAGCTTTGTTGTTTACTGAAGCGGTAAGCAGCAAAGGTAATATATATGCCTCCTTAAGGGTGAGGTTTGGGGAGGCTTAGGGACTGTCTTTTATTGCCACAACAAAACCACCATGACCAAAAAAAGCAAGTTGGGGAGGAAAGGGTTTATTCAGCTTATACTTCCACATTGTTGTAGAAGTCAGGAGAGGACAGGAACTCAAACAGGACAGGAACCTGGAGACAGGAGCTGATGCAGAGGCCATGGAGGAGTGCTGCTTACTGGCTTGCTTCCCATGGCTTGCACACCCTGCTTTCTTATAGAACCCAGGACCACTAGTCCAGGGATGGCACCACCCACAATGGGCTGGGCCCTCCTCCATTAATCACTAAAAAAATGCCTTACAGCTGGATCCCATGGAGGCATTTTCTCAACTGAGGGTCCTTCCTCTCTGATGACTCTATCTTGGGTCAAATTGACCCATGAAACCAGCCAGAAAAGAACCAATGTCACATGGGTAAGGATGACAAAACCACCCAGGAGCCAGGCTTCTTGACTCCAAGAGTATCCACCTCGACTGTCAGTGCTGTCTTCCTGCCTGTTTTTTTTTTTTTTTTCTTCATTCTTGGGCCATCTTGTGAGTGGGATTCTGAGGTCTGACTCAGCCCTTCAGAACCCCAGGGAAATTCTGGTCCTCATAAATTTCATATTGGAAGTAGAAATATGTTACACTTTCCCACTTCCATGCCAACCATGAGCTATTCCTGGGCAGTGTGTTTTCTGGGACTCTATAGGCTGTGCACACTTTTGCCAGAGAGTCAGGCAAATGGTTTTGGTTTGTTCCTGACCATCTGCATGGACACTGGCCCCAGGGGAAAAAAAAAAGGTGACTTGGAGACTGGTTCTGAAGGCTAGGACTGGCCCCAGACCTATCTATTGATGTATTTGTTTTGCATTGGCCAGTGTGAGCTTCAACAAATGTCTTTAAATCTTCTTTGGGATTTTGCAGTTTTTAAATTTGTGATTGAGAGCAGTTGCAGACAAGCACCATTAATGATTGGGAAGGTAAGTTAAAAAAATAAAATAAAATAAGGTAACTGCCAGGAATCTGTGTTAATATAGAAATTGGCACTACACTTTTTGACCAAGGGCTTAGGGAACCGTGCTGATCTGTGGGTATTTGGTATGTCTGTGCATCCAGCAGATGTCTATCTGTGCCTGAAATGTGCAAGGCATTGAGCCAAACTCAAGGAGAAGCAGCGTTGAATACAAAAATAAGATCTGCTGTCGGCAAGGACGGTCCACTGGGGAGCTAGAGCAGCTCACATGCGCTATCCATGGCACTCTGGTGGGTGGAAGTATGAGGCAGATTAAATTATCCCTGGGGACCTCCCCTGGCATGTATCAGCTAGGGCCTGACCTGCTATCACACTATGAACCAAAGTGGTCAGAATCAGAGAGGAGCTCTCTCCCGGCTTCTGCTGAGCTCTTCTTCCAGAGAGTACAGAGTAGAGGCTGGACCAGTGCCTCTTTCTGACACTATCCATCATACCTCCAAGAGACAAGGCCTTCTGAGGCTAGAGGGAAACTTCTGGAAAATGACCCAAGGATCACCTACCTAATGCAGGCTCTCTCCTCAACACCCAAACTCCCACTCTCCAGCTGCTAGGGAGCAATCAGGGGAAGCCTTGGGTATGTATTTGTACAAACACCTAAGTGAACATGGATGTGGAGGTCCAAGATCGATGTTCGGGATCTTCCTTCATCCTTCTCCACCTTATATTTTGAAACAAGCTCCCTTGCTGAACCCAGAGTTCACCAACTCAATTAGACTGGCTGGCCAGTAAGCCCCAGGGATTTCCCTGTCTCTGCCTCCACAGCACCTGTTGCTGTGCCTAGCTTTTATATGGGTGCTGGGGTCTGAATTCAAGAACTCATGTTTGTGTGGCAAGCATCTTATTGACTCAGCCATCCTTCTGGTCCCTTTTGTTTCATGTGATCTGGGCTCACTAAGTCACGAAGGGTAACCTTGCACTCCTGATCTTCCTGTGCCATGTTCAGCTTAGGTTACAGACTGTCCAGTGTGGCTCCCAAGACCCTCACTAAGCACAAGCAGCCCAACCAAGGACACAGCCCCCTCCCTGCCCTCCCTGCTGGCCTTCCTTAAATATGTCTGTCTCTTCCAAATATCACTGGACTGAAGACACTGAGAAGAAGATTCTAGCGAGATCCCTGCACTCTATTTGCCTAATAGCAAGGTTTAAGATCTACAGTCAAAAGCACTTTCCTGCCAAACAGAACCCGAGGATGCCTTTGTTCTCATCTTCCTGGAAATGGATCAGAGGAGTCTACATTAACAAGCACGCTGGTGAGCCTGTAATCACAACACTTGGGAGGCTGAGGGAGGAATATCTGAGGTAGAGTTTGGTCTGGGCTATATCAAGGAGTCTTGTCCCAAAAAGAACAGAAAATAACCAGCCGTACCACCTAGCTGGTCTTGGCCTTTTATTTATCCACCTCCATCCCCAAGCTGACCCTGTGAGTGGCTCAATGTCCTTTTCCTTTGTCTTGTGACTTCTTCAGAATTGGGGTGTTGAAGATGCCGAGTAAACTGGAATGGTAAGGCATCTCTTTAGGAACCACTTATTTTCTTGGTGGCTCTGATGTGTATGTGAACTATACCCGTTAATGAACTTATCTGGTTTTTTTCTCACTCTCATGAATCTGCCTTTTGTTAAAGGTGTTTCATTAAGCTAAGACCCATGGGAGTTACTTTTCTCCGACACCTTGGGGCACTGTGACTTTCTTCTGCTTGCCTGACATCTGCAGCCTCAACCTCCATCTTTCAGGGCTCCCTCTGCAGCTCCCCTGCCCCCGAGCACTCTGCATGGCCCAGCTGTAGCAGTAGGTGGATGACATCCTCCCATGAGCTCAGCCATTCTTTAAGGTAAAAAACAGAGTCTGTCCCTGTCCCTGTTCCAAAGTCAGCATTTGTGACATTATTTTGGCATCGTCAAGGCCAACAACCTCAGCCACCCACATCCTTGGTGATGATAAACATGTCTTCACTGGGATGAAATTTTGTCTCTGCCGCTGTTTGATGCTTCAAAATTGGCCGACAAATCTTTGTGGGATTGATTTGAGCGAGCCATGAGGTAAGACTTGCATCAGGGAGGTGTTTGCTGCTAAATTATTTACAAGAGATAGCAGAGAGCCGAAGTTATAAATGACAACTGGCAGCCTGGCTGATGGCCCGTGTGTCCCAGCTTTCTGTGGATAGTAGCAGCAGCGTCTCCACCATATTCCAGAAACAGGCCACACTGGCTGCCTGTACCACAGAAACACAGCAGGAGGAGAAAGGAGACTTGGTGAAGCCCTGAGCTACCCACAGTGTATCTAGAAGAGAAGCAAGCACTTCAGCTGGGTGTTGACTCACGGGTGCTACCTTTCTGCTATTTCCTCTCATCAGGCTAGTGATGGAATCATGGTTTTAAAGTTAGGCAGTGTTTTCCACCTGGGCAGTTTTGTTTAATAACCAGTAAGTTGATAGCTTGGGAATGTGCTCTAATAACTTAAGAAAATGACCCTTAAACAACTGAAAGTTTCTGGACAACTGCATAGTTATCAAACAGGACTGAGATCTGAGATAGACTTGACTCCGGGATGCAGCAAGCCACAGCTCACAGCCAGCTCGAAAGGCTAAGGGCCATTGCCCATGTGATGGACAGCTAAGTGCTGTGATCCATATGGCAGATTCTCCAGCCGTAACTCCCCCCTGAGGCTGGCTTCAGAGAGACTCTGAGGAGGGCAGTAGACCCTAGAGGGACAGTGTACTGACCTGTGCTTGAACTCCTCCCGTGAGCTCACCTACATGTCAGGCCTGCAAACACCCAGGGTGGCCTTCCTATTGTCACCTGATCCATCACAAATCTTTATTGACTTCTTCCTGTCAGTCAGGTTCTAGGGTAGGAAAGCCAAACACCCACCCACCTGTCCTTGGAGAAGGAAGATGGAAGGTGACTCCTAAAGTCCCCTCACCACCATCAAGCCTCCTCCTAGTCATTGGTCATCTCTCAGTCATTTCTATTGACCCAATGACTTCTCTATCACCAGGTACAATGTCAGTGACAGACCCAGTAAAATGGCTTTTAAATGCCACCTCCTGGCTAAGGTGACCTCTCCAGCAAACATCACATGAAGTATATAATATAGCTGTAATTTCAAGGCTGTTGGGAAAAGTAATTTACTCTTTTTTTTTTTTAAGTCTTTCTTAAATACTGCAGTGTATCCCAGCACCCAGGGTGTGTATCATGGAAGAAACTGGAGTTGACATCTTTGGGGTTCTGTTTCAAGCCATTAACTTAATAGCTCTAATTCTTAGAAGCTCTGCTAAGTAGGAGACCTGCCCTGTTACATAAACATATTCATCAGCTTGAGAAAAAAGTGCGTAGTGTTTTCTGAGTAATGGTCACTTAGAGGAATTCTGTGCGTTTTCCAATCTGATTACCGATTGCTCCGGAATATTCTCTGGGATCTTTGGAGAGGAGGAATGGTAACAGTTCCAAGTAGCTGGCCGAACCACAGAATTTGCTTTCCTCCCAGTACAGCTGCGTGTGATCTCAGGCTGTCACTGCTGAGAAAGATGTCAGTGGCAGAGAAAGTCACCAGAACAGAGTGGTCTCCTGCTACCCTCAGAGTTTTCCATGCATGAGCACCAGGAGAACCAATCCTCAGTGCAAAGCAAAATAGAGGAAGAGCCCATTATTCTTTTGCCTTGAAGGAGACTGTCTGCAATGTGTCTTGCCAACAGCCTAGCTTACCAAGCACCTACCCCCGTCTCCCCGCCAATCCTTACCTAGAGACCAGGCAGGGTGTGGCATCACCAATTACTCTAAGCGCAGCGAAGACAAGCAGGCAGCTAATTGAATTTAATTCACTGAGGTGGCAACCAATTTTATGCCAGAGCTGGTAAATATTTTGTACTCAGCGCTCATCTCCTGAAAATGCAATGCCAATTATTCTTGCAAGACAGATTGTGCATTTGAAGGGTGGAATGGTGCAGAGTCGGGGAGTAGCTGGCAGGAATCCCAGGCTTGAGCTCTGGCCCTCCTTAGTGGGTTAGCCTGTTCCCCTGTGCCAGGGCCTGCCCTTGTACTAGATCCCACTCTCTGCAAGACAGGCCCTGTGATGAGACTGTAGATACAAGTTTGATCTACCCAAGTAAAGAAAAACACAGCCTTCTCCACAGTGTGACAGGCTAGTGGAGCCTTCTGTGTTAAGAGTGTCTGATCCTTATCTGTGGAAGCGCTGTGTTCCTTAAGGTTCTAGATAGAATAAGATCCTGGCAGTCCCTGTGATCTGCCAGCCAGCAGTGGGCTGTGGTCCCTAGGCTGCTCTTGGATGGAGATCACATGTTCTGTCTTCCTTGTATATCTGTTTCTCCTGCCCATTACTTGTACCATTCCAGAGCTGACCCGATAACATCCCAGGCGCTATGCATTTTCTTCTTCTGGGGAAAATAACACACACTTATTCTTTCCTGGGGGCACTTAGCACAGAGCTTGGCCCTTAAATACCACCAAGACGAATGAACAGGTGAATTTTTCCCCTGTATTCCCTCGCTCATTCTTCAAGTGGTCAGTTAGATGGAGCCTCCAGGCTCCAGTCCCTGTAGCATCCTGTATCCATCCAAACTTGTTTGGGAGCAGCTGTATTGGAAGCTGGCAGGAATGGGCTATCTTATCTTCTTGAATGCACCCCACAGTGGGTTCTGTCATCATGGAACCCTGTAGGTTACTTAATTTCTCTGTGTTTAGAAGATTCTTGTCACTCATAACAGCTAATCCGATGGCCTTTTCTTTAGGCTCCGATCCAAGAACAAACACACAGACATATCCTGGCGTGGGGTAGACGCTGTCTGGAAACAGTCAGATAAAACAAAATTAATTATAATGAGAAAATAAAGCCTAAAAAAGAGAGTTTGCCCTAAGACAGCAAACCCTATGAATTTATAATGAGTGAGATTTGTTTTCTGCCTAGAAGAGACCATTAATTATCAGAGATGGACTCTGATGAACTGTGACTGAAGGCTGTGTGAGGGTTTTGATGAGCCAGAGTGAGAAAGAAAGAACTTAGCTAGGTAAAATCAGATGCACTGGGATGGGGAGGAGGCTGACATCAGATGGGGAGAGTCAAGGTGGTGTCACAGAGCAGAAAGCAGTTGTTCCTGAGGGGCCCATCCACACCATAGGACTGTGAGAGATCAGTGCATGAATATTTCTGACATTAGCTATAGTCTTTACAGAAAGAAAGAAAGAAAGAAAGAAAGAAAAGATGTTCTTTTGAGTAAATGCTTATCTATCTATTTATTTGTATATGTGCAAATGGGTGAGCATGTGCGTGCGTGTGTGTGTGTGTGTGTGTGTGTGTGTGTGTGTGTGTGTGTGTGTGTGTATGTGCGTGTGTGTGTGTGTGTGTGTGTGTGTGTGTGTGTGTGTGTGTGTGTTGGTCTGAAGTTAACCTCAGGAGCTGACTGCCTTGTTTTATAAGGTAGAGTCTCTCACTGGGATCTGAGACTTCCTGATTAGATAGGTATCTGGGTGGTGAGCCCCAGGACACCAGCCTGTACATCTCTAGTCCTTGAGTTACGGGTGTGCATTGCCACACCTGGCCTTTTATATCGAGAATCAAAGAGCAGACCCTAGATGTGCCAGATGGCTGTCTGCTTCCTAGCTGTCTCTGGTTTTGTTGAGGGGGGCGTTGTGGGACAAGTCGCAGCAGCAGACCGGTGGCTGGGTCTTGGGGAAGTCCTCCACGCGGTCACATGACAGCAGGCCACAATAGACACGAGGGAGTTCGTGGGTTCCAAAAGTTTATTGTCCATAGTGAATATAGATGGTCTGGGTGCACCCTCCAGTTAAGCCAGGGGAGAGCTGGCTTAAGTAGGGAGGGTGAAGAGGGGAAGGTCTGGGAGGGAATAACTTAATTAGCTACTGCCCTCTGGCTTTTAGGTAACTCATTAGTATGTAAATCTCTTGGGGCTGAGGCCTATAGCCACACCCTCTACCTGTGTCCTATGTGACTGAACAGTGAAGGTTAAATGGAGATTAAACGGTGTGTTAGGACTGTGGGTTCTGGGGGTGTGGCCAAACACCTGCTGTTTCTCCCTTGGCCCCATAGTTATGGCTGGGTACTATAAGACTGGCCTGGTGGGAAAGCAGATGGACGTCCAGAGAAACCCGAACCACTTCGAAACAGGAAGTGTGGTGACAGTTGGTTTTGGTCTCGACTTCCAAAGTAATGCATTCACGAGGCATGTCTGTGTGACTAGTTTCTAGCGGCTTGATGGGAGCAGAGAGGATGTGAGCACAAAGTCTGGCTCAGACTTCTGAAGATGGGATATGCCCCCCATGTCTGCTCCTTCCCCTACCATCACAGCTGATGACAGAAATGAGAGGAGACATTGTAGACCGCATGGTAGATGAGAATCAGGGAGTGAGCAGGGAGATTGGAGCTGAATGCTCGGCCGTGCAGCCCCTTCGTCAACTCCATCCTGGTAGTTCCTACTTTTATAAGTCACTAGTATGTTGATATGAAATTATAACTTTGCCAATAGTCTTGTTTGTTTGTTTTTAAAATTTAACCAATGTTAATAACATTTTCAGTAACCAGAATTTGACAGCATAGCTATAGGCTCAAAGTATTTCATTCTACATGTGTATCATAATTTAATTATCTAGTTCTTTGTTTATTTTGGTGTGTGTTATGTGTGTGTGTTGTGTATATGTGTGTACATGTACAGCCAGCAACCCCCAGAGACTCTAGTCTCTGTCCCCTACAGTGCCTGGATTTCAGGCACACACATTTCAGGTCTTTGTGCTTGTGATCAAGAGCTCTTATCCACTAAATAATTTCCCCAGGCCCAACTGCTTATATTTTTATTATATTTTTTTTTTTGTTTCTACTTTTCCACCACAATGTGCATGTTTGAAGATACGTCTTAGGACAGAATTGTGATTATTCTTGGCCCAAATTCATAGAAGTTAAATTTCTGGATCACAGTATTTCCAAATTTTTAGGATTTAATTTCCAGAAGTGCTAAAGTGTAGAACTGTATGTGTGAGACCAGATTGCCCCAATTCTAAATATGAGAACTAACATGAGAATTCCAAGGGAACTGTGGTGGTTTGAATAAGAATGGCCCCTATAGGCTCATATATATAAATGCTTAGTCAGAATCCTTGAGAAGGATTAGGAGGCAGGTCCTTGATAGAAGTGTGTCACTGGGGGTGGGCTTTGGGGTTTTTAAAAGCACAAGCCAGGCCCAGTGGCTCTCTCTTCTTGCTGCCTGCAAATCTGCATGTAGAGCTCTCAGCTACTTCTCTTGAACCAGGTCTGTCTGTACGTCACCATGCTTCTCTCCATGATGATAATGGACTAAACTTCTGAAACTGTAAGCCGGTCCCAATCAAAGGCTTTCTTTTATAAGAGTTGTCATGGTCATGGTGTCTCTGCACAGCGATAGACAGTGACTGGGACAGGAACATAGGCTCTCAAGGGCAAGGAAACTGGGCAGAAAAATCTTAGCCTTGCACAGCTTTAGAACCAGATTGCTGCCTTTTAGATGTGTCTTACAAGGTCACCTGTACTAGCCTCAAACTCTGGATCTTCCTGCTTTAGCCCCCAAAGTGCTTGGGTGACAGGCATGGACCTGGCTTAGAAGATTCAATAAAACATAACAAGAAATGAATGTTCTAGGCTGGACTGGAGAGAAAGAGATTAAAGTCAGGGCTACAGTACTTAGTGGAATAGCCAGGGTGAAGGCAGCCCGGAGGTGAGGAAGCAAGGATGTCAGAATTGATACACATGGTTTTTATAGAAACTGTTTCTATAAAAACTGAGGGAGGGGACAGAGAACTGGTCCCATTGTTGAGAGCACAAACTGCCCTTGCAGAGAACCTGGTTTCAGTTCCCAACGCCCCTATCAGGGAGATCACAGACACCTGTAACTCCAGTTCTATGGGTACCCGAAGTCTTTGACTCTGAGGGTACCTGCACATAGGCACACACCTTGCCTATTCCCAAGACACACACACATACACATAATTTAAAAATAATAGTTTGTTGTAATCTAGGGGACAAAACAGGGATAATGACATAGCCCAGTGGATAAATTAGGGCCTTGTCACCAAGCCTGAGCTCCAAGGACCTACACTGTGGAAAAAGAGAAGCAATAAGCTACAAGTTGTCCTCTAACCTCTACACATGCCCTGTGACATGCATGTCAGTCCCTTCTTAAAAAGAGATAAATCTAATTTTAAACAACCTGGGTGAGACCCAGAGTGTGAATAGAGCCTAAGAAGTGATGGTATTTAGCCCTGTGTCTGAGAAGACTTGTGGAGAGAGAATTGGGCCTCCAGGCAGGACTGTGTTGAAGCGGTCCATCTATTTATTCAACAAACACTTACTGAGAGTCTACTCTGCGCCTGGGAGAGAGACAAGGTTCTTTCTTTCAGGAGCCAAGAGTCTGGAGAGGCTGCTGGATAGCTAGGAGGTTGACAAATGGACAAACCCATTGATTTCAGATCCAAAGGGAACAATAGAAGCAATAAGAGGGTGGCATGCTCGAGTCCTAGAGCAGCAAGACAAGAGGGGTGGGGGTGGGAGTCCATGGAGGCCTCTCTTGGTCTTGGTTCAGTTCTCTCAACCTGGGGCCTCTGGGAAGGTGTGGGGGATAGGAACAGAGCCACTGCTCCATAGAGGTTGGTGAGGAACTCAGGGAAGCTGCTGCTCCAGCTGCTTGGGCTCATTCTAGAGGTGTGTGGGGCATACATTTCACTGCAACATAGATATGAATGTCTCTTGACTGCCCCATGCCTTTGTGGACTATCCAGACACTTAACAGCTTATGCAAAGCAACTTCTTTTTGCCGTACATGTGTTTCTTTCTCAGACTCCCCCCACCCCAAGTTTGCATGTCACCTTTAAGGACTCCCAAGTGTGCCTGCAGTGTTGTCTGGGTAAGGAAAGCTCCTTACTGTTCTCAGTACAGCTTGAATGGCTGCTGTCAACAGCTTTGGGGAGCATGGAGGACACTCAGCATCACTGTCAGTGGGAAAACATAAGCCATAACCACAACTAGATGCCACTTCATAGCCGCCAAGATGCTTATCACGAAGCAACAGAAGATGACAGGTGCTGCCGAGGAGCCTGCCAGTGGGAATGGGAAGTGGAACCGTGGCTGTGGAGGACGGTGCTGTGATTCCTCAAAAACTAAACACAGAGTTAATTAGGATCCAGCAATTCCACTTCTGAGTATATTCCCAAAAGTGAAAGCAGTCCGAAGGAGGTTTTCTGCCTCTCACGTAACATGGCTCTCTTCTGCTTTACAGCACTGTGAGCCACAGTGAAATCCCTGACCGGAACAACTTAAAGGAGGAAGGATTCGTTTTAGCTTGGTGTTTAGGGAATGCACTTCATCATGGCAGGATGGCTCAGCTGGTGGCCTCCCAGAAGGCAGAGAGTGAAAAGAAGGTAGAATGACTTATATTCCTCTAGGACCAGTCCCCAGTGGCCTGCATCTTGTCAGGTAGACCCCACCTTCTGAAGCTTCCACATCCTCTCAAAATGGTACCACTGTTGAACACCTGAGCCTATGGGTGACATTTCATATGCAAACCATAACACAACCCGGTGATCAACATATGAATAGAAAAATAAGGTGTGGTTGAGCATAAAATAAAGTGTCACTCAGTTTCTAAGAGGGACAGCATTAGGCACATGTCCTAATGCAGATGAGCCTGAAAGACACTATATGAAGTGGAACAAGCCAATCACAAGGGACACTGCTGCACTATTTCTTATTTACGAAGTTCCATGGGTAGAAAAATTCATGCGCACAGAAAGTAGAGCCATGGTGTTCTGAGGCTAGCAAGAGAGGCCAAGGGGGAGCTGGTGTATAATGGTTAGGGAGGTTAAAAAAATTCTGAGGTTGATGGGGGAGGGGTTGTACACAGTTGTAAATATACTTAATGAAACTGAATCATACACCTAAAAATGGCTAAATAGCATTGTGCATATATATATATATATATATATATATATATATATATATATATATACACATACACACACACACATATATATGTAATATATATACATACACATAATATATATATGTGCGTACACATATGTCTGTGTGTATTACATATATGCACATATATACATGCATAGGTTTGTGGTATATGTGTAAGTTACATGTTCATGTATCCATATAGGCGCACATGTATGTGGAGATCTTCTATTACCTGTTCTCTCTCAATCACTTTCACTTTATTATTTGAGACAGGGCCTCTCAGTGAACCTGGTGCTCGCTGACTGGAGTAGACTGGTTGGCAGAATGCTCCAGATCCACCCCTCTCTGCCTTCTTTCAGAGCTGGAGTCACAGGTGGACACTGTCGCACCAGCTTTTTACAAGAGGTCTAGATTCAGGTGCTCACGTTTCTACAACAAGCCCCTTATCTCCCCAGCCTGAGGTATGTACATCTATCAATGTATGCAGACGTGCCTTATGAAGAAGTCAGGAGACATGTTGCATCAAGGAGTATAGTTTCCTCGAGTCATAAAATCTATACTCTTCAAGCCTTCAATGTATGTTGAACATTTAAGTAAGAAGGGTGTGTGTGTGTGTGTGTGTGTGTGTACACATGCCCTGTTTTATACTCTCAGGATACCTGGAGTAGATATTGCTTTTATTTTCACTGTGAAAAACTGGAAACAGTTGCACAAAGAAGTGAGATGGTCTCCAGTCATCACGTGCCATCAGGACTGGTTCATGAGGTAACACCAGAGTGTGTTCTTTAGCCCTCTTGCTGTGTTCTATCTAGAAAGCAAGAACTCCACTGGTCAACCAACCAATGATTTTCAGTGAGAAGCTGCTACAGTTTGAGTCTGAAATGCCCCTCACAGTCCCGATAAAGGCTGGGTCTCCAACCTGTGCGTGCAGCTATTGGAGGCTGTAGGATCTGGAGAAGGATGTTCACTATTGGGGACCTACCCTAAAGGGGTTACTGGGATACTGGAAGCTGCTCAGTAGCTCAGGCTAGCCTGGAACTTGGCACGTGGCAATGGAGAACCTCAACTTTCTGATCCTTTGACTCTACCTCTCAAGTATGTATTCCAGGCCTGTGCCACCATCCCTGGCTTATGTGATACTGGGGACGGAACCTGTGGCTCTGGCATGCCTGGCCAACACTCTGCCAGTGGAACCACTTGCCCAGACATCCTTTTTCTCTTTTAAATTGTGGCTGTCATAAAGGCCACAGCCTTCTCTGCCATGTCCTCTGGCTACGAGGTAGCATGCCACCGCAGCACAAAGTAACAAGGCCTAGTAGCCACCCACTTGCGTGCTCTGGAATCAGTATCTGCACGACTTTAATCACAACACTCAGAAGGCAGAGGCAGGGAGATCTCTGTGAGTTAGAGGCCAGCCTGATCTATAGCTCTAGTTCCAGGACAGCCAGGGCAACACTGAGAAACCCTGTCTTGAAAAACGACAAAACACAAAACAAAACAAAAAAAAATCAGCCTTTCCTCCTGAGCTGGGTTTGTGGAAGGAATGTTGACTGAAACAGAATTGATGCGAGTGCTGATAAACACAAGTGCCCCCAAGCTTGCCTTCCTGGACCTGCTGAGTCCTGTGTCGTTCCCACCCCCCAACCCCCCACCCCCGCTCTGTTCAGGAACTCACAGTGTGTCCCAGTACTCGTCACCACATGTTCTAACCCTGTCACTGCTCCCCTGTGATCCCGCTGCCTTTTGACATGAAAAATGAACTTTAATGAGTCTACTGGCTAATTAATTAAAATGGGAAAAAAAATCCCAATCTTCAAATCTGAAGTGATTAATTACATAAGCACTGATGCCTCTGCAACCCAAGACTGCACGCCTTCAACCTCAGCTCTCCTGACATGATATTTTCTGCTGGTGTGCGTGCATGCATGCGTGTGTGCGTGCCCGTTTGTGTTTTCTGCCTGTCTGGGGCACATTTCTCTCACACTTCGGTCCATTCCACTGCCAATGACTCCAGCACTGTTCATCTTGCTCATTAGGAGCCTGTATCAGTGAAGCAGGCTTGGCTGAGCAGCTGTTCAAGGCCTCACTGATTTGTCTGGGGTTCATTTTTAAATCCTCAGCTACTTTGCTTTGCTTTGTTTTTACAAGATCAGGACAGAGTTCTGACCTCAGAGGGCCGCTGTAGTAGATTTGCCTTTATGACTTTAAAAAGCTTCTTTTTTGTCTCAGTCATGTGGCTCCCAACCATCAGCATATAGCATCTTCCATGTTCGGGGGCGTGCATGGCTTTTGCATACACACTCACACATGGGTGTCACTCCTCAGGTACTTTCCAGCTTTCCATTTTTCAATACAGAGTGTCTCTGGTCCGCTTGCCTGTGAGACAGGCTGCTTAGCAAGCAGAGGGACCCCACCGGCCTCTGGGAGTCCAGGTGTGCACCCCCACACTTGCCGCCTTTTTCATTAGTTCTGGGAAGCAACCTCAGAGTCTTAAGCTTGTGAAGCAAACACATCTCTGACTCAGCCATCTCCGCAGGCCACAGTTTTACTATGTAGCTCCGGCCTGCCTGGTCCTTGCTGTATAGACCAGGCTGACCCTGAACTCACAAGAGACCTTCTCACCCTTAACTTCCTGATGACCCATTGTCCTGCATCCTAGTTGTTGATATTCTGAATGGACAGGCCTTGCTTCCTGATAGCTGACCTGCTCCTGCCAACTCAAGTGATTTATGATACGTCCTTATTTCACTCATCCATGCCCCTTGCTTTGACCTTTGCTCCTTGCAAAGGTCAGGACTACAACTTTAGAGCAGGGGGATCCTAGTGGAGAGGGTAGCAGGAGAAGCCAGTGGTTCCCTTTCCCTGGATGCCCGTTCTCTGTGGGCAGAAAGCTACCTCAGCGTCAGGGATGTCCAGCAGCCCCAGGTCTGATACTCAGATTTGCTATGCCGACTGGTTACCAAACAACTATTTGTAGTGCCTGTGGAGGAGAAAGTGGCCATTTCCCAAACAGATCTGTTTGAAATCCAGTGAACTTCCAGATGGAGTGGCTGTCAAAAGCAGGGTGGGACATCGGGCCCTCCATGAGCAGCAGAAGAATGGATGTGTTTATGCCTCTGGCTGTAGGAATCATAGCGTTATGTTAGAAGCCTAGAGAGGCAAAGCCCCCGGCAAGAAGATGCAGATATTAATGGTGGGCACATGCTGAAAACGACACTTTCATTCTCCAGAAGCAGAAAATGACATTTTTTTTTCCCTCACAGAAATTGTGGAAAAGAGAAGTTATTATGGCTCAACATTTAGACAGAAATTAAAGCACTTTCAATACAAACTAATTTTTTTTTTTTTTTTACTCTCATGGACTGGATTCATTAACAGATAAGTTGGATTTTCCTTGTGAGGGTTTAGACAAATGGGGAAATCTGTATTTCCCTCCCACCGTGCTTTGCGTAAACCTGTGTAGCATTGGTTCCACGGCCATGGCCACCAACTGCATGTCAATACGTAAATTGAGTGGACAATGAAGCTCCTCAGTACACTAGCTGCCCTCTTAGTGCTGAATAGCACATGTGCACACTGCTTGCCATATTGACCAAGACAGACACAGAATATTACCAATATCGGGTCCAAAAGAAATTCTGTCTATCCAAATTCCAGGCAAAAGCCAGCATTCCTCAGGAACTTGTGAAGCTGATTCTCCTTTAACAAAGGAGCCATTTCCCTTATCACTGGCGGAAGGGACAAATGACTGCTTGTGGTACCTATTAACCTACCAAAACACAGGCTGGTCTCCAGGCTCCCTCAGAATCACAAGTAGCTGATACACATTTCAGAGTCCAAGCTGGCTAGCATCCTGGCTCTTCTCACAACCCCAAACCTAAACTTCCTCCACCTCAGGAGCTGCCTTCCCCCTCCTCATCCCAGCTTCTCCTTCTTCTTATAACCTTGCTATTTTGGCTACACTCCCTCCTTTGTGCTCCTTTGGTCTTCTCTTTTGCCCACACTCCCTGTGCCTTTACCCCTCCTCCACCCTGCTCGTGTTCCTCTCCTGTCCAGGTCCAGTCTGCTGGCCGTGGTCAGTCTACTACTTGCTCTCTCTGCTCTGGACTCTCCCAGATGCCTCTGGCTGTTCTTCCCCCTCATATCTACAACAAAACCTTCCCCTTAACCATATCACAGAGCGGTCATGTCATCAGTTTAGATAACCATCACTGCCAAACATTCCATTGGATGGCCAGCAAATGGACCTTTATTATAGAGGCAAATTGCATTTTAGAGCTGTATTTATTGAACAAGCAATGTTTCAACTACATGTTTACATGAATTTGTTTCTTCCTGTGTCTTAGAAATGACAAGTTTCCCATAATTTTCTAAACTAAAGGTCTGCAAACCTGACAGGAGAGCAGCAAATCCCTGGCCTTTATCCCACCACCCCACTCTGTTCCGAGGCCCCTGTAGAGGTCCCCATACTCCATCTAACCCACATCCTTCTCAGCCTGGCTCCACCCATTCTCCCTGAAGAGCATGTCTTTATCTTCAAAACACTGTTCAAATGGCTAACATAAGATGGCTGTGGGCAAGGCTCTTGCTACACAAGAGTAAGGACCCGACTTAGCATCCCCAAAAGCCACATAAAGCTGGACACTCATGCTTACACAAACCAGAACAAAGAGTTCTTGTGAAGACAAGGCAGAAGACATAGGCTAGCACATAAGGTTGTCCTTTAATAACAACACACACACACACACACACACACACACACGCACACGCACACGCGCGCACACACACACACACACACACACACACACACACACACACCAACGGGGCCAGAGAAGGCTATAGAGGCCCAGCTGCATACAGACATAGTGATGAAATTCTACTTGTACCCCTGGGGTGCTGCTGAAGTATCTCAAGCCTTGTCAACTCAGGTTAAGTGTGGCTCTGTAAAGGAAATTTAATGAAAAGAGACTCGTTTGCTATAGTATTTGCAATCAATATAAAAATAGGTTTGGTTTCTTTGCTTTGTTTTTAATTCTTAGGCACAAAATCCTCACCAAGAGTTGTTCTTCCTGCTTCATTTAACTTTGAGTCTT
Organism: Rhabdomys pumilio; assembly: GCA_030674055.1. NCBI lineage: Eukaryota > Metazoa > Chordata > Mammalia > Rodentia > Muridae > Rhabdomys > Rhabdomys pumilio. The sequence goes on along the minus strand of JANHMN010000010.1, from coordinate 67,133,056 downwards.
GTCGAGTGGCTCACCCTGCAGCGTGCAGGGTAAATGGTACTTTTACAGCCCACCGGTAATTAATGCCACTTGGCTGACAGCATCCCTGCTCTCTCGGAAAAGCGTGGCCGAAGCTCCTAATCAAATTTCAAATTTCCTAATTTGATCATAGACTTCTGTAGTGCCCTCAGCTGGGGACAATCCTGGGCAGTCCCAACCCCTGGTGGCCTGCTGGCCTTGTTTACATTTCTAAGGTTCCAACCAGGAATGCTGGCTGGACAGGCTTTCAGATGACAAAGCAGGTTACTTCTGTGAAGCCTCCTAGGGAAAGCAGGGTGCCAACCCCGGCCCAATTCCTGTCTGGCTCAGGAGGGTTCCCTGGTACCTGTTTGTGTTGCAGATATGAAGTGCCACCAGTGGGTGAAACCTTATGTAAATACAGCCTGAGCAGCCAACATTGCAGTAACAAGCAGTAGCATTGTGCCTCACTGTTCAGAAGGAAGCTTGGGCAGTTACAGCAGCAGAGGAGAAATTATGGATCTAAGTTATTAGGTCTGCACCATGGAACATATCTTTAAAACCAACCTTATTTTACCAAGGGAAAATTATAATATTCCTCTCCCCCACCCCCACCCCCACCCCCACCCCCACCCCCACCCCCACCCCTTGCACCTGATAGCACTCTGCTCCACTTCCAACTACAAGCAGATGCCAAAACAGGGACATTGCTGGGATGTCACAGAGTAACTGGCTGGGGCCTGAGCCAGACATTGAGAGATGCTGAGAAGCCAAAAAAACAAACAGTAGGAGAGAAAACAATGGAGAGAGACCAGCCCAGACAGTGAGCAGCAGAGCTTTACACACCCCTTCTGGGGAGGATGGGAGGAAGGAGCAGCTGGGCCAGCCAAGAGAAGAAGCCACTGGACCAGGAAACATGGGGCACTAATTCTCCACAATGAAGCTAAGGGCCTCCATTTTGTGGATGCAAAATGGCAAGGTTTGGAGTAGATCAGAGAAGAGAATGATAGGATTTGGGGAAAAAATAAACCAAAACAAAACACAAAAAGCCAAACCCTCCTCCAGCCATTTGCGCGGTCACTGTGACTGTTAATGTCAGCAGTGACAGTTTAATGAGTGCTTACTATGTCCAAGGCACATACTCGTGTACATGAAGGACTTTCATTTCGACATTATAAAGAACCTAAGGCTCAATGGAGTGGACAGTCCTATAGAGCGACACAAGATGCCCTTTAAATGCTGCTGAAAGCGTAAAGCCAGTTTAATGACATGGCATTGGTATTTCCGGCTCTCTACACAATACACAATGTTCAAATTCAATCCCTAGCCTGCATTACTTGTGTTAGTAAATCACTTATTTTGACTGAATAAATGGAGGGAATTGGTTCAGAGAGACAATGTAACCACCTATTCTTTAAATGTGTAGAGATTTCTGTAATACTCAACTTTTTTTTTTCTTTTTCAATGGGAGAACTGGGGGGCAGGAAGGAAGGTGGGATGTTACGGGAAACATAGAAGGGGTTCTTCATTTGAAAAAAAAAAAGAAGAAAGAAAAAGAGAGAGAACACATCTAGAGATGATTGCTCCATAAACAAAACATGAGCACACACAGCAATCCCATGTACTTTTCCACCCACTCACTTGTTCTTAATGATTCAAGAACAGAACTGCCTGGCAGATTTACAGGCTCCCGTTCCCGACATCTGTGCTGAAACAACACTGTGTGTGCTCACGGAACTCTTGCTTTTGCTCAGGGGGAGAGGCGCGGGCACCTTGGGTTGGTTCTCACCTTTCTTGTGACTTAAAATAGGTTGTTCTTCTACATCTGTGAACTCATAGGATGGAGAGCGGGAAGAGGACAAGGTGGTGTTGAAGTCTGAATGACAGGTGATGCTCACACAAGGAAATGACTAGAATCATGTCTTCATTCAGCTCTCCAATAATTAGAAAGCTGAGCTCTGGCAGGGTGGTGAAGGCTTGTCTGGAATCAAGGTAGCAGGTTGCTCTCCTGTGTTAAAGTATTGATAAAGAGTCAGGGTCTGGGTGTGATGGGGGTTCCAGTTCCAGGGTCAGCCTCTCTTAGCTGGGCTTTTGTGAATGCCCTATGTCCCCCAGTTGCCTAAAGGGGAGATATGCTTTCCTTTAGTCATTTTCTACAGATCTATAATTTCCTCCCAGGCTGGTTTTCATAGCCTTTCATTTATTTATTTATTTTTCATATTTTTATTGATTATTTGGGAATTTCATAGCATGAACTGTGAGCATCTTCACTTCCCAGTCTTTCCAGGTACCCTGCTTCCACCCTTGAGATGACCCCCACCCAATAAAAAGAAAAAAAAAAAGTCCAATTAGTGTTGCCTATATACTCACTGGAGCATGGTCAAACTCACAGTGGCCAGCTCCTTAAAGAGAACTGAGTTCTTCCCCTTCCGAATCCCCACCAGAAGCCGTCAACTGTGGAGAGCTACACTTACCACATCCTTGTCAGCATCCTTACTACAATTGTTAAGAGTTCTCTTTGTCCACAGCCTTTCTTTACTGGACTCAAGGCCCATTCCTCCCTTCACTCACCGTTTTGGAAGCACTTGGCATAGTGAGCCAGAATAGACTGGACAGACAGGCCGCCTTCTCTACCTGCCAACACTCAGCTAATCCTGTGGTTCACCTGGGAGGAAGAACTGGAAGGTGAGCTGCCCAAGGTAACCTAGCTGGCAGGAGGAGAGCTGGCATTCACATCCAGGTTGGCTAGGTGCAGCCTATCTCCCTGCCACCTTTACATGGTTATTTCAGGGCTGTCACTTTGGATTTCTTTGTAGCAGAAAATTAAATGGAAGTTGCCAGGATTGGAGGTACAGCTCACTGGCAGGACTCAAGTTCAACCCATAGCATACAACACCCCAATTGTTAAATCCACCAAGTGAGACTAAGACCACCACTGCCACAGTTCTGAGCCAAACTTGAAGCAAGCTTTAATTAAATATTGGCCAGGATGAAGGCCCCTGGCCAGATCCATTCTGAGATTCTTGAAAATGGCCACGAGCTGTGTTGGCCAGGTGATTATAAAGGCAAATTCATAAACTTCCCACCATTGTCCAATTGGAGGCAAGATGCATCCTGACAGAGGCCCTGCCTGCGTACCTCCCACCTGTGTGTGGTGAAGCACATCTGGTGCAGCTGGATCAACCAAACTTGTCTAGGAAAGCGAAAACATGTGGCTTGTTATCTTAAATGAACACCCTTCAGCATTTCAGGAAGTATCTGTCTGTCCTTGGGCAAGGGACTTACAGGTTAGAGGCATTTCTGTTCTATGGCTCTCTTAGGTACAGTAATTAAAAGTAAAACATAACTTTGGCTCTCACGTAATAACAAAACATGACAACTTTCCACGGAGAGCAAGAAGGGAGGCAAGCAAAAAGAATGAATTTGGCATCAGGAATGATCCCACGAGACAGTTCAGTGGGTAATGTCTCTTGCTACCAAGCCTGACTGTAAGTGAATTATATATTCTTGCCCGCCCATATAAATGGCATAAAATCTGGTATTTTATTTGACAAGCTGTAACCCTAGATTGGGCAGATTCTGAGCTATTCTAACTTACATCCAGTCATTAGGCCCTTTGTTAGTTGCTGTTTAAGTCTCACCTTGGTTTATTTCTGATCCATCTGCCTATCCTCAGGGCCCACATCTCCTGGCCAGGTGCTCATGATCCATCTGGACTCCTGGTACCCTCTTCCTCTCTCCATCTCCTTTGTCTTGTCTGTGGTCTCTCTCCAGACCCCTCACTGGATTCTCAGGTCCCTCCTTTCTCTCTCAACTGCCCAATCACAGGCCTTTTATTAACCAATAGCTTTAAATCAGGGAGCAAGGTTTGCACAGCAAAGGCCAGTGTGCATGAGAGACTGTTCTGGGGCAACCAGATCTTGAGGTTCAGAATTTAGGATTTGAATACAGAGCAGCATCAAACCGACACCTAACACCTGACAACCTGAGTTGGAACCCTTGGACCAACATGGTAGGAGGTGAGAGCAGACTCCGACCAATACTTTACTCTCTGACATGTGCACTTTGGCACCTCCTCAAACAAATACATGGCAAAACACTTTGGAAAATAAAATATATCTGAGCTAGGTATGGTAGTGTAAGCATAGGCTGAGGTCGGGAGAGCTTAACCCTGAAGCCGGCCTTACCTCCACAGTGAGTTCCTATGCAACACACAAATAAAATAAGAAAAGGAAAGCAAGCTGGAAGAATCTGATTTTTAATGTATGCCAACGCCTGAAGTCGGCTGTTAACTTTCTTGAGACACTGGACTCCTCTTGGGCTTCAAGCTTTAGACCCAGAGTTCATGTCTTTGGTGGTTGTTTTCATTTTTTGGATCTGCTAACGGTTCTGCTCTGGCTATCTCAAGGTAGGAAGGATTAAGAAAGGAAAAGAGCAAAGGAGGCGGTGGAGATGGAGATGTTTAGGTTACACTTTTAATTATAGCAGCCCCTTCCCCCCACATACACATACACACTCCGTAGCTTTTCAGACAGGGTCTGTGTATCTACTAAGGCTGGCCTCTAATCTGCTGTGTAGCCAGGGTCATGCTTGCAATACAAAGCCAACTTGCTATTACCTTGACCTTCTTTTTTTTTGTTTTGTTTTTTTTGTTTTTTTTGTTTTTCGAGACAGGGTTTCTCTGTGTAGCCCTGGCTGTCCTGGAACTCACTCTGTAGACCAGGCTGGCCTCGAACTCAGAAATCCGCCTGCCTCTGCCTCCCAAGTGCTGGGATTAAAGGCATGCGCCACCACTGCCTGGCTAACCTTAACCTTCTAATCCTGCCTCCCCTCCTGAGTTCTGGGGTAGTGGTTATGGGCTTCATGCCCATAACTAGGTCACCATTGTACCAGCTGAGATTCCTTCCATGCTCTATGTCTCCCCTAACTTTATACCTTATTCTAGGGCTAGTCAGATAGCTCAGTGGGTAAAGGCACCTGCTGCTAAGCCTGACAACCCGAGTTCAATCCCCACAACCACGTGGTAGAAGAGAAAACTGACGCCTGCAAGTGCCCCCTCAGCTACATACAAATTAATGAATATGTACAAAAACAAACAAACAAACAAAAAAACCCCAAAAGATGGAAAATCCTAATGCCTTACATCATGATCAATTCATTTTTTAAAAGATTTATTTATTTGTTATTTATATGAGTACACTGTAGCTGTCTTCAGACACATACCAGAAGAGGGCATCAGATCCCATTACAGATGGTTGTGAGCCACCATGTGGTTGCTGGGAATTGAACTCAGGACCTCTGGAAGAGCAGTCAGTGCTCTTAACCACTGAGTCATCCATTTTTGTTTTATAACAGTAAGTACAAAGCAAATTTTGCTGTTTTTAATTTTTTGTAACATTGTTTTCCATACAGGCCAGACCTCCTGCTGCGTGTGTGCATGAGTGCACTGTGTGTGTGTGTGTGTGTGTGTGTGTGTGTGTGTGTGTGTGTGTAATATATGTAGTGTGTGCATGTGTGTGTGGACTTGTCCATGTGCACATGTGGGTGTGGGGACAGGCCAGAGAACAACCCCAATGTCACTCCTTGGTCATCATGTATTTTATCTTTTGAGACAGGGTCTCTCACTGAATCTCACACTCACAGGTGGGCTAAGCTAGCTGGCTAGTGAGCCTCAGAGATATGCTTGTTTCTGCCTCCCCTCGATAGGTATATGAATACATCACAGTCACAATGCTTGGCTTTTTTGTCTGGGTTAAGGATCAGACTCAGGTATTTAAAACTTGTGTGGTGAGCACTTTACCAGCTAAGCTAAATCCTCCTCAGGGATTTTTTTCATATATATTTTTTTCATATGTGTATATATGTATATATGTATATATACATATATATATACACACACACATATATATACATATATATTTCATACACACACACATATATACATACATATATATATATATACATATATATATATATTTCCAATTTTAATTATAACCCCTTCCTCTCAGTTACTTTTCAGACAGGGTCTGTGTCTGACACACACACACACACACAATTAATTAAAGCTTTCCAGCCCATATTGTCACATTTAATTCTATTAGCCTGTTGTATTAGATTTTTTATTCTGTGGCTATGAGGGACCAATGAAGTAGTTACAAAGGCACAGGCCTGGTGGATTCAGAGTCTACTATGATCAGAATCTCCAGCCTAGCACTGGCATAGAACACTCCATGTTTTCATGCTGGATAGGTTCAGGTGAGTTCTCACAAGAAATGCCTCAGAAGAGAAGGGCCTGCCAGTCATCCAAGTGAGATCCAGGAGTTGATTATTTATTATTTGATTACAACAGGGATGGGACCCAGGGCCTCCTGCAGGCCAAGCATGCATGCTACCATGAAGCTTCAGTTCAAGCCCACATGTCTTTTGTGCCTGTTTTTGTTCTATTGTGGTTGGCTTTGACACAGGGTGTCTGTAGTTCAGGCTGGTCTCAGATTTGCTATGTAGCTAAGGCTGCTTTTGAACCCTGATCCTCCTGTGTCTACCTCCCGAGTGCTGGGCTTAGAGATATGTGTCACTAAGCCTTGTTTCAAGGGTGTGATTCTTCGTCTCCTTTCCTCTCAGTCTCCAATCTCTATGGCTTTGGCACAGGGTGGAAGTGACTGTTCATTCTTATCATGATGCGTGGAGGTAATGTTTGTCCATTTTCGAACTCATTTGTTGACTTACTTGTTCATTCAGTCACTCATTCAGTCACTCATTCATTCATTTCATCTACAAAAAGCAGCAGTATATTGTATTAGCTCTAGAGTGCAAAATGGCCTTGGAGCCACTTCCCAAGTGCTTTAGCACTTGGGACTGTCACTCAGTAGTTCTCACCTCTATTTAGGGTGGTTACAGAATGTCTGACATTAACTGTAGTTTGAAATATAGATACAAAAGAAACATTTTCTAAATTCTAATGTATATGCCTTTTGGAGAGTTTTTGGTTTTTGTTTGTTTGGGATTTTTGTGGCAGAATGTCACTGTGTAGTCCTGGCTGGCCTGGAATTCGTTATGTAGGTCAAGCTAGCCTGAAACTCACAGTGATCCAACTGCCTGTTTCCAGATGCTGCCACTAATGGTGTGTATCACCACAGCAGGTCACCTCTTCGGGAATGTGTGTTATTGTATATATATACAATATATACATACTTATGAAGGTAATATGTGCACATTGTAAATCATTTCAACCTGCAGACATATATGATGCAGAGAGCAAGGGTGGCCAGGGATAGGGAGCACCTCTCTGTCACCTCCAAACTAGGGAAGGCCACTGTCTCCCTTCTGTTCTGTGGACAGAATATTATATATGCTGTATTTTTATAGATGATTTAATGTAAAAGTAGCATGAGTCTTGTTCTGGAACTCAACTTTTTTCTGTGCATAATTAAGTGTATTTAAAATGATTTAAAATAAATTATGAGTCATGCCTCAGCCTTTCTTTACCAGTGAAATGAAATGTGATGTGTCAAACTTGAGTTAAATCCATAATCTCCACGGATGCGCTTTTGACTTGCTCGTAAGGCAGGTAGCAGGCAGGCAACTCAGAGGCAGCCTCCTGCGCCATATTGACATTCAGCAATACAGAGGTCAGGGTAGGGAGCTGGTGTCGATATGTTCATCTCAAACTGCAATAAAGCTGTCCTGACACAGCTGCCATTTCCCTGTCCTTTGGGTAGAAATGGGGCATCAAGACCCTCCATTGTCTGCTACAAATAGGCCAGGCTTCCACGAAGGGCTGTTTTAAAGTAAAAATATAATCCTAGATTGTAAGTTTTAAAGACAAAAATCCACACACCAGTTAAGGGATTTATTTGACAAAAACAGGAATAAAAGATAACAGCTGAGTTTTCTTCCACATGAAAATTACCAAATAATTGCACAGGGTGTCTCCATAAGCATCGGAAAGTAAGCTTGGCTCTCAGTTTGCTTTGCCAGAGATGGTTTCCTTGAGGATGATCGGCAGCAGTTTTAAGTATCAGATTTTGGGAAAATGGATTCCCTCTCCCTTCCATTCATGCTTATTTACTTATTGCCAAGGATGGTGGATACAAGTCACAGAGAAGTATAATGTCATTGTGACACCACACCTGGCCTACCCCATTTCCCACCAGGGACACAACCTCAGAACAGCCGCAACCCACCTGCACACATGCCCTTTCCCAGGGTCACTCAGTCCACACATTTGGCAATGAAACAACCAATAAAGCAAGGAAAGGTGGGGCTTCTTTGGGACTCTGCCCTGGACATCGCTTCTTCTTGGGGAATATCCGTAAGACAAATGCTTACCAACAAAACCTTGAATATCTACTTCTGATAGTAGACATCAAAGCAGGTGATATATGAATCGTTCGGAAACAAGGAAAAGTGTAAGAAGTCCAAAAGAGGGGTCACAATCATCTTGACTGTTATGGGGCCTAAGTGTTTTAACTCTGCCTTACCTACCATGTGTCAATCAAAAAAGAAAAAAAAAAAGCCAATTCTAGGAAAATTAAGGGAATTAAAAATTAAGAATTATTTCACAAGGCAGTTCCTATCTGTGTTGAGCAAAACTCAGTTTAAACTTTATATTTCTTCCCATCCCTGGCCCAAATACTCTCACAGAGCAGCCTGCCAGAGGCCATTAGCACACAAGCCTCTCAAAAGGAGAAGCAGCATTTCTTCTTGTCTACCAGTTGGTGTCTGCACTCAGTCGCACCACTCAGCATTTGGCAAGCTTTTTTACCCTGAGCTCTGGTCACTTCCCTTCAAGAGACCATCTGGAGAACAACCTGAAGGTACCGAGATTTAAAAAAGTGAAGCTGTCTGAGGCGGGGTGGGATATGCAAGTGCGGCTGAGGAGAGTGTGTCTTAGCGCTGTCAGCGTGTGCTGCATTTTATTTGGGAAATGAGACAAAAATCTCTCCACGATCAGCCACTCCATGTGACATCCCAACCCACACTCTGCTACTGACATTTTATCTCCCACTGAACAGCCCGGCTGGTGAAACATTTTCAGGATTCTTAATTTATGTCTTGCAGGATCTAAAATCAGAAGGCAGGGGGTTTAAGAAAATAAGCAGTGTTGAGAAGCACCTTTGTACTTCAAGACGCTGCCACTTTACACCTAATGCTGCCAGACACTGGGAGCATCCTCTCCTACTTCTTCCAAAGTATGTCCAGAAGACAGGAGAGAGATGGGAGCTATCCTAAACCATTCACTTTTCTTATTCCATATAAACCTAAGAAAAACCATTTCTTATACCTTCCTCTTCCTCTTCTTCTTCCTCTTCTGGAAGAAAACATTTCAACATTTGATTAGCTTAAGATGAATTAGAGCAGTGGTTCTCAACCTGTGGGTTGAATGGGGTTCACATATCAGTTAGCCCCACATATCAGATATTTACATTTCAATCCATTACAGTTATGACGTAGCAATGGAAATAATTTTGTCGCCACAGCATGAAGAAATGTATTAAAGGGCTGCAGTATTAGGGAGGTTGAGAGCCACTGAATTAGAATAACCAAGATCTAACCATGTTAATTAAGTAACCATGTTGTGTTAGTTAGGGTTTTACTGCTGTGAACAGACACTAAACCAAGGTAACTCTTTCTTTATAAGGACAATATTTAATTGGGGCTGGCTTAGAGGTTCAAAGGTTCAGTCCATTATCATCAAGGTGGGAGCATGGCAGTATCCAGGCAAGCATGGTGCAGGAGTTGCTGAGGGTTCTACATCTTCATCTGAAGATGACTAGTGGAAGACTGACTTCCAGGCAGCTAGGATGAAGGTCTTAAGACCACGCCCACAGTGACACACCCACTCCAACAAGGCCACATCTTCTAATAGTGCCACTCCCTGGGCCAAGCATATACAAACCATCACACATGCTAATTAAGCTTTTTATCTATAGCCAAGTACTTCGGAAAGCTGAAAGGACAGAGCCACTAGGTCAGAAGCTTAGCATAAGCTTTATAATTTCCTGAATGATTGAGTCTCTGACTGAGTCAAGCAGACAGGGTAACAATGGCTACTTCTCCATTGAAGAGGTAATGAGGCTCCAAAAAGGGACATTAGGCTCAAATCATCCAGCTGTGGGGAAAATGGAGCTCAAACAGAAATTATGGTTATTTCTTTTCTTTCTTTTTCTTTCTTTCCTCTTTTTTTCTTTTTCTTTTTCTTTTCTTTTTTTTTTTTTTTTTTTTTACATTATACCATGCCTTTGTAAAGGCATCATCCTGGCTAGACTTATGTGAACTTAACACACAAACTAGTGTTAACTGAAAGGAGGAGACCTCGACTGAGAAAAAAGCCTCAATAAAATCTGGCTGTAAGGTATTTTCTTTTTTTCTTTTCTTTTTTTTTTGTTTTTTTTTTTTGTTTTTTCGAGACAGAGTTTCTCTGTGTAGCTCTGGCTGTCCTGGAACTCACTCTGTAGACCAGGCTGGCCTCGAACTCAGAAATCCGCCTGCCTCTGCCTCCCAAGTGCTTGTAAGGTATTTTCTTAACTAGTGATTGATGTGAGAAGACCCAGCCGATTATGAGTGGTGCCATCCCTGAGCTGGTGGTCCTGGGTTCTATAAGAAAGCAAGCTGAGCAGTCCAGGGAAAGCAAGCCAGTAAGTCCTGCCCCTCTGTGGCCTCTGCACCAGCTCCTGCCTCCAGGTTTCTGCCCTGTGTGAGTTCCCGTCTTGACTTCTTTTGGTGATGAACAGCCATGTGGAAGTGTAAGCTGAATAAACCTTTCCTCCCCAGCTTGCTTTTTGGTCATGGTGTTTGTTTGCAGTAACAGAATAACGAAGAGTGGACAGTAACTTTGGATTATTTATCATTAGAAACTGCTGGAATCTTTACTGTCCAGGGTATTAGAGGTGCTGAATACAAAGGCAGGATGTCAGTTCATGTCCTTGCTCTAGAGTTCTCAGCCTTGATTCTTTTCTTCTTAGAATGGATTTATATCTATTTATCTGCAATACAGTGCTTAACAGGACAGACCCTTGAGCCTGCTGACTAACTCTGCCAGTAACTGTTGGCCTCAGCAAGTGGCTTAATTTTTCTGGGCCTCATTATTCTGTGCTGTAAAATAGAGATGGTCACAGTACCTAGGGTTGTGGGGATTCAATACATTTAGAGAAAATACTATGTCAAGCTTAGCATCAGCTATCCATTACCAATTTACATTTAAAATATAGTATACATAAACCTATGTGTTTGCAAAAGCCTCTGGTTAAATGATAGGACTACAAACTTGTTCCTGGAGAGTAGGAAACCAGCACACTCCTTTTCTGTAGTATTTGACTCAAGAGTGGAAACTTAAACCACACTGCACGGTACTGAGTACTGCTCTAACCAGGAAGCTGTAACTGCGCATCATTCAAGCAGAAGGTAGTTATTTCACAAGTGTTCCCAGTCAACTCCCCTGCAGGCGTTTATCTCAAAGAACAGAGACCGGGAAGAGATGAGCAACCAATTCCCATAAATGACTGCAGAAGACAGTAAAATCGCACTCTCAAAAGCAGCAAGATGCACACACAGGTGCTTTAAGTTTAGATTAGGTGTATGCCTTCTGCGCAAAGTTTACAGGTTCCTCCCTTCCCCCTCTCCCTTTCCTTCCTTCCTCTGTCCTTCTCTTTCTCCCTTCCCTCTCTCCCCTCCTTTCTTCCTCCTTCCTCTCTCCCTCCCTCTCCTCTTTTTCTCTCCCCCCTCTACTTCTTCTCTCCTCTCTTCTTCCCTCCCTCCCCTCTCTTCTCTTTTCTCCCCTTTCCTCTTCTCTCTCCTAACTCCCCCCCCCCTTCCCCCCCCCCCCTCCTTTCCTTTCCCCCCCCTCCCCCCCCCCCTCCCCCCCCCCCCCCCCCCCGGCATTGAGACAGGATTTCGCTTACAGGCGAAGCACTCAATGCTCCAAAAAGCTGCTTTTAATTGAGGTGAAATTCCTAACATCCCTTAGTTCCTTTAGTAAAGTTTTAGTACCCTTCAAGAGATACTAAAAACCCTCAAGTAGGCGGGACCTGAACCTGACAGACCCCACCCACGTGCCAGGCTCCGCCCCATCACAGGCCCCGCCCAGAACTCGCTCTGGCTGACTGTGGCGCTCTCAGCAGCCCTCTTTGTCCACAGGACGCTTGCGCGTATGTCAAGGCGTCTTGGGACTGCCCACATCCAAATGAGCGGCACAAAGAAGCCTGAGTTTTCGGGAAGCCTCAACACAGCCTCTTTTCATGTCTTTTAGAGCTTGTTTTCATTCTTAGGTCTTGAGAGAGCGCGGCTTATTTCCCTGACGTTGCTTAAGAGGGTATGTTTTAAGTCAGGAGCTCTCTAGACAGTCCGCATTTTTGGATCAGGGTCCTTGCACCGAGCTTTGGGCGGGCCAAAGAGGAAGCCGGGTCCTTTTCTAGGGCGGTCGCACTGGTAGCGGCGGTGGGAAGCCGGCCTTAGCCAACATGTACTACAAGTTTAGCAGTTTCACGCAGAAGTTGGCTAGGGCTTGGGCTTCGGAAGCCTATACACCGCAGGTACGGTTGTGCCACGTCGCCTTGGGCGAGAGAACGGCGGCCCGAGGCGGACATCCCGGAGGTCCGAGCCGGGAGGGGCTTCTGCCGGCCGATCGGTTCGGCTTGCTTGAGTCTCCTGGTATCCTACCACTCGGGCTTGGAGCAGTCGCCGAGGTTACTCTGTGTGTAGTGCACCTTAGGCAAGGTTTGCATGGCATAGAACTTAGGTCTGATTCCTTGCGGGAGTCAAGGTGACCCCTGGGGTGGTTGCTTGTTTAAGATGGATTTCCTAACTGAGTTTGGGTTTCTCCTCTCCTTCGTTGATGTGGCCTTTGTGACTTCCCCATGTTACTAACCCTGTCACAGCCCAGAAAGCAGCTTTACCCAGCTGTCAAATGGAAGACTGGGGAGGGCGGGATTGAGAAGCTTGTTCATAAGGCATTTTTTTCCTAAACTGAGGAAAGCATGAGAAGTGACACCCAACGAGGTTTATGCTTTTGCTAATTTTAAAGTGGCAGACGGTGACCGTGACCACTGGGCGATCTGACATTATCCAAGTTCCAGTTAGATCCTACCAATGGCGTTTCTGTCTCCAGCCTCAGTATTGTGAAAATGTGGTATTTTAGAGTTCCATTCATACTGGGTTAGCACTGAGTTTAGCAGCCTTAATCTAGTTAAGGCTTGACTGTTACTTTTTGTTTTGAGCCCTTTCTGATTCAGGGCAGCATTAATTTGGGTTAAATGCAATGTGTCAAGTGAGCAGCTTTTTTTGGCAGATGGTTGGTGCTGCATAAATGCTATATATTCTCCAGAAGCTGATCGTTGCTCAGAGTATTGTGGAAACCCTTGGTGGAACACGAAGCCGAAAAACCTTCACTAGAATAGTAAGTGACCCGTATGGGCTGGAGAGAGGCTGTTATTATTGCCTTTTTCTACCCCTATGGGACACTGCATCTTAAGGGAGAATGTTATGATTTCGATCCAAGATTAGATGTGCTTTCAGGATAGAGAAGGCCAAGGAGGGCTGAGTTTGATTTTTTTGGGAGGCTGAGGAAGAAAAGTCTTAAGAGTTTTTAGGTGTTCAGTTTTTGATGATATGCTGTGCCTGGTAGCTGCTGAGGTTTTACAATTATGGATTATGGTGTTTAACAGACATGGCTGGTAGTAGGTTCTTTGCTGATGGAGAGATCATTGTGGAAGTACATAAAGAAAGAAAAGAGACCATTGTTCTGTTACGGAAATGTAAAAGCAGATGAGGAAAATTTACTCCAAGGACAGTCCAGGGTTAGAAAGGGGGTGAATGTGGTGTCAGTAAAACCGAGTGATGAGTTGTAAGGAAAGAATTGCCAGTAAGTTGTCTGATTTCTTGACAGAAGGTGTAGGGAAATGGCTGTTTACATTGTATCTTCTGTAGTGCACTTTCAATGCATAGAGATAGTATGTTATTTTTGGCAAGGTTTAGCATGCATATGCCCTGTAACACAGTCCTTTATTAGTATGCAGGTCATTAATTATACCACCTGTAGGAAGGTCTCTCAAGCTCTCTTTAAAATACCTGCCTTCCTATTTTTACATTTATCAGTTATAAGTAGTTTTTCCTATTTTCGAATCCCAGTAAACCCCATAGAAAATACACTTTTGAGGTTCCTTCATGTTACAGTATAACATGAAGTTACATTGTGTTTCATCATATATATATATGTGTGTGTGTGTGTGTGTGTGTGTGTGTATGTATGTGTTTGTCACAATTTCTTTTGTGATGGTTGTAGATGCGCTTTTTAAATTTATTTTATTTTTTATGTATATGAGTGTTTTGTCTGCATGCACCACATGTATGCCTAGGGCCTGCAGAAGCCAGAGAAGGTTCCAAATCTCCTGGAACAGGAATTAGAGTTGTGAGCCACTAAGTGGATGCAGGGGATTAAACTTGGGTCCCCTCCAAAGAGCAGCTGGTGCTCTTAACCGCTGTGCCTTTCATTTCTCTAGTCCTACAGATATATTTTTATTAGAGTTGAAGCAAAGTCTAAACTTTGTTGCTTAGAAGAAAGTAAAATTTTGACTAAGTGACATTGAGATAAAATTGATATTCAGAGCAGAGATTGCTTAACGATACCCTTGATATAGACAGGACTTTCAGGATGGGGTGTTTGTTTGGCTGGCTTCCCTTGAATTAGATTTCACCCTAGTACTAGAATTTCTAAGTTACTCAAAAGCATTTATTTTGTGTGGCTGTAGGGATTGAACCCAAGACTTCATATTAGCTAGACAAGTGCTTGCCACTGAGCTACATTTCCAGTTCATTTCAACTTTCCTCAGGCTATGTTGAAAGAAGCAGGTTTGGGGCTGGAGAGATGGCTCAGTGGTTAAGAGCACTGACTGCTCTTCCAGAGGTCCGGAGTTCAATTCCCAGCAACCACTTGCTGGCTCACAACCATCTGCAATGCTGTTTGATGCCCTCTTCTAGTGTCTCTGAAGAGAGCAATGGTGAATACATTAAATCTTACCCAAAAAAATGAAAAGAAGCAGGTTTGGCTGGGCTTTATATAAATTGTAGATTCAGAGTGGCTTCCACAGTCCCTGTAGGCCCATGCCCACAGACAGCACTAGCGGAACCAGTGAAGACTCCCAATATGAGGGAGACCCTTACTCAAGTCTCGGGAAGTCGAGAACACCCACAAACTCCAAGACACCGTACCTGGATGCAATCAGCAGAGGTTTATTAGGGAAGAGAGCTGGCAGCCAGCGTTCAAACTGCACACTTGTGCATGAGTACAGTTTGACCCCGAGTGGTGCACTAAGGAGCTTTTTATAGTAAGGGGTAGAGAAAGGAAGGAATTTTCGCGGTTACACATGATTGGTTGCATTTTCTCGCGGTTACACATGATTGGTTGTTTTATAAATTTTGAACTCAGCAAGCTGTAACACTGGAAAAGACCTCAAGGGGGGGGGGGTAACCAAGATCAGTGGAAAGTTAGTTAGTTCTTGGAACTACCCAGATGTCTTGCATCTTTCTTTGTGGCCAGGAATATGTCTTCCTGCTTTGGGCCTACCCCACCCACAGGTGGATTTTCTTCCCTGAGGCTTGAGGAATGTATCCTGGGGCAGTGAAAGACCTGGAATCTTACATTCAGTTCTGTTTTCTTGGAACTAGTGAGCCTGTATATATTTTATAAAATGGTCTTTATAATTTTTCACTCTACACCAGGAAGGTTAAAACTGTCAAGCTTTTCTCTCAACAGAAGGAATTCACACCCATTTCCATCCAGCAAGCTGTTCTATTCAGTGACCTAGTGATCTTTAGATATCTGTAGGTCCAGGCTTTGCTCCAAACCCCACAGAATATTATGTCTGTCCCAGACTTCTGAGCATTGTTTCTCAGTCACTAGAACCCATTCTTATGGAGGAGGTCACAGCATAGGTACTTTGCTAAAGACATGCACTTTGCAAAGGAGTGTCTTAGTTTGGGTGTCTTTGTTTAATAGTGTCTTGGCTAGGGTGTTCATTGCTAAAGACCAAAAGCAACTTAGGGAGGAAAGGGTTTAGTTTGTCCACAGCTCTCCCTGATCACTGAGTGACGTCAGAGTAGGAACTGAAGTAGAGGCCATAGCGGAACACTACTTATTACTCACTGTTGACAATGGATTTATGCCTTAAGCTTTGTTGTGATGATTGTCAAGAGAAAACTTTTGCCCATGCTTGTACTGTGTTTATTAAATACGTCGAAAATGAACTGCTCAGGGTCAGACTCTAGAAGTTGAACCAGATTCCCTTCTTGCCTCATGAGAATCACTCCTGCCTACTCTAGCGTTTGCAGCCCCCACCCCTGCACGCACGCACACACACACACACACACACACACACACACACACACACACACACACAAGATCACCCCCCCTCCGTGCTTTGATCTCATAATTAGTAGTATTTTGTCTTCCTCACTTGGACACAGTGCACTGTAATTGAAAGTGTTTATAGCATTCAGTAGTACATAAAGTGAATGGGTAGCATGTATTAGATAACCAAATAGGGAATGCTACTTCTGCAACAGTAGCCGAGAGATTTGTAAATCAACTTGATGGCAACTAATTACTCGAAGAACACTTGGTAGTGGCTGATTAAAAAGCATTTGTCTTTTTTGTGATGTGTGCCACAAATAAACTAAGGAACATGAAAAGGTACTTGACATTATTAGTCAATAGGGAAAAGCAAATCAAGACGGTAGTGAAATACCACTTCATGTCTGCCAGAGTGCCTATGATCAAAAGACAGACAATAGCTTGTGGAAATGAAGATGCAGGGAAACTAAAAGCCTACTGCATTGTTGGAGAGAACTTAAAATGGTACAGCCACTTTGAAATGTGTAATGGCCCCTCTGTTCTGTTCTGCCCCTCACTTGGGGGCCAAGTCTGGTTACTCCTTTATTGCCCCCCTATTGACTCATATTCTCTCCTATTGACTCCTATTGACCCTATTGCAAGGAAATCCTGGGTATTTATAAGCACACGTAGGAGAACACAGGTGAAGACATTTTACCACGTGCACCTTGCAGCTGCGGTCATTAAACAGCAAAACAGCTATGTGGGATAAACAAGATGTTTGTCAGAGTGTGCTCAGCTGTTGTAGGCTGCTGAAAACCAACTTTCTCATCAGGGTATATGGCTCCAGATGGCTGCAAAGATGATAGCTGCTTTCTAGCAGAGCTCCCACCTGAGTCCTCAGCAAGAACCAGTACTCATAACAAAAGCCTTCACTGTAGCCCCCACCAGCTAGTAAAGAGTGAGACGGGATGCTGAGCCAGTCAGCTCTAGGAGGAAAGTTGGCTTAAACACTTGAGCTGGAGGCTGGAGAGATGGTTATTCCATTAACTAGCACATACTGCTTCTTCAGGTCCTTTGGCTTTCAAATACCTATAGCTCCAGCCTCAAGGGATCTGATCCTCTCTCCGGGGCTCCTCAGACACACCTGCATCCACATGTACACAGATGTGCCACTCTCCTCCTCCCATAAACACATTACAAAGAATTTAAAAAATAAATCTTTTTTTAAAATTTGAGCTGGACAGGTGGTATGCCAGCACTGCCAAGCACTTAATAACCCGTACTGTCTCTTTAAAAATTGAGCTCACTGTCCTGACTCAGCTGAGTAATGGAAGCATGGGGGTTAGAAGCTCATCCTTGCCTTCAGAGGAAGTTCTAGGCCAGCCTGGCCTTCCCGAGGCCCTGTCCTAACCAAACAAAGCAGTTAAGAGCTGGAAGTGGTCCAGTAGAGACATTGTTTAGCATTCCTGTGAGCCTGCCTTCAATCTCCGGAACACGTTCCTTCCCTACTTTCTAGCAGTTAAACTAGAAGAATTTAAGAACTCTGAACTGTTTAGAGGTAAGGACTATGTACAGAATCAGCATTAAAAAGTATAGCCTGATATCAATTTATTGACTCTTTTAGGACTTTCCCACAAGAGGGAGGCTCTGCCTGCAAGTGCCAGTTAGTAGACTTCAGAGTCTTCTGTGTGGTGAAGCCGCCTCGTGGTGCAGTTGCCTGTCTGGCGAGAGTGGATGGGTGTGCTGTCTGTTAGCTGCTTTTGTTACTCTTGGGAATATGAGTAGTGTAGGTGTGATGTTTAGAACTCAGCGACCAGTCAGGCTTGTTCCCAGGCAGCCACCATGTTCCCGCTGCTCCAGCTAGCTAGATGCACAGGCCCTGGTACCCACGAGATGACAGCATGGGGGATGGCTCTGCCAATCCCCCAGGCTGTATCCACAAAGCTCGGCTGAACCCCAGACAATATCTGCCATCCTCACAGATGGCAGATATTGCCCAGTAGAAATGAGACTCTTAAATGATTATCTAAAGGATTTATATATTAGAAATGATCAATCAACAAGATGCCCACACAATTAGAGTTGTTACCCAATATCTAACCTTTTGATAGAAGCTGCTACCCAGGACAGCTTTCGACCCATCCATAGTTCTCCATGGCTGATAGCTTCATTCTTCTCCCCTTCCGCTCTTTCTTCTCCCTTCCTCTTTTTCTCCCCCCTCCTTCCTCTCTTTCTCTCCTTCCCTTCCTCTCTCAGTCTCCCAGCTCCACTCCTCTTCTACTGTCTAATCACCAGCTCCACTGTGAATACAATGTAGCAGAATAAATATCCTGCTGCAGATTAGTGACCAAACATGGCCAGCGTCCTGCATCTGTGGGGCTGCTTTTGCATAAGGGAAACAGTAAATAAAGGGATGCAGCATGTTTGATGGTGGTGCTGTGGGTAGCTTGTTTGCAGGGTCAGGAGGACGATAGGCAGTTTTGCAAAGGGTGAATAGGGCTGGTGTGATGCTATAGTGTTATCTCTCCGGAGGCAGAGGTAACAGGACCAGGAGTTCAAGGCCAGCTTAGGATACATACCTATTTCAAACAAACAGAAACCAAAAAAGGTATTTTTGGAAAGTTTCCCTAAGGCGATGTAAGGTGCTGGCAAAGTACAAGCTGTGTAGAAGGCTGAAGAGCCCATAGGCAGTTTGGTTTAAAGTGAGGGAAGGCTGAGCTACCTGAGTGCAGAGGTGGGTGCCCGGGCAGGCTGAGCTAGCTGAGTGCAGACATAGGTGCCTGGGCAGCACCACAGAGCTCTAAAGCTGGTAGAAGAACTTGAGTTTGGTTTTTGTTTGTTTGTTTTGGTCTTTTGAGACCAGGTTTCTCTGTAGCCCTGGCTGTCCTGAAACTCACTCTGCAGACCAGGCTGGCCTCGACCTCAGAGATCTGCCTGCCTCTGCATGTGCCACTGCCACCAGGCATAGAACTTGGGATTTTGTTCTGTAAGGTAGACATCTGGGGGAGCTTGAGTCTCCAGGGTGGCAGTACCTGGAAACATTGGGGCTGTTGACTTTACAATCGTTGGTGAGTTACTGTGTTTCAGGGAGGTGAAGTATCATGCCTGTTCTTCACCGAGGGCCATCAAGCTGCCCTGTGAGTGGGTAGTGAGTGCAAACAGCCGAGCCTCATTGGGGAGAATACAAAACTCATAATAAGTGATAGGATAAGATACTGAAATAAGATGGCTCAGTGGTTAAGAGCACTGGCTCCTCCTCTAGAGGTCATGAGTTCAGTTCCCAGAACCACATGGTGGCTCACAACCATCTGTAATGGGATCCAGTGCCTTCTTCTGGTGTGTCAGTGATAGCCTACTCATATACATAAAATAAATAAACAAATCTTTAAAAAAAAGAGAGAGATACTTTAGTATAAGACATAATTTTACAAGTGTGTTCTGACTTTATAGAGTATATGGACTTATTTAAGAACTGTTGAGGCAGCTGCTGCTGTGGCTATCTGGAATAGAGTAGTGATGCTCATATCTGCTGAGAGAGTGACCGTGGCCCTATTTTTTTTTTTTTTTTTAAGGTTTATTTTTAGCCAGAAATGATGTCACATACCTAGTCCTACCTCTTGGGAGGCAGGAGAAGGTGATCTTTTTAAGTTTGAGGCCATCAAATTCCAGGCCACTCTCCAAACAAACAAAAAAGGTTAATTTTATTGTTTTTAAACTGTGTATGTCTGTGGGTCTGTACACCTGGGTTTGGGTGCCTATAAAATCAAGAGCTGTTGGGTCCCCAGAAGCTAGTTTCAGGTGATGCCGAGTCATGCCATGTGGGTGCTGAGAACCGAACTTGTGTCCTCTGCAATAGCAGTGCATGCTCTTTAACGACTGAGCCTTCTCTCCAGCCCCACAGTTAATTTTAGAACACTTGCATAACATCAAAAAGAACGTTGTCCTCCTCATCCAGCCCCTCTTACACTCCGGAGCTAGCCAGCAGTCGTCCACCTCTGTGCTGCACTGCTGTTAGTGAGATCATGTAATGAGTAGTCTTGTTGAGTTTTTGAGACAGGGTTTCTCTGTATAGTCTTGGCTGTCCTGGAACATGCTCTGCAGACCAGGCTGGCCTCAACCTGCCTGAAATCTTTCTGCTTCTGCCTCCTGAGTGCTTGGATTAAATGTGTACGCCACCACCGCCAGTATAGTCGTTTTGCACCAGTATTCTGTGTGTGTGTGTGTGTGTGTGTGTGTGTGTGTGTGTGTGTGTGCGCGCGTGCATGGGTAATCCAGAGGTCAGCCTAGTTCTCAGGAGCCATCCTATGTATTTATTGACAGTTTCTCACTGAGCCCTGGTGCTCTCGAATTTGGCTGAGTCCCAGGGATCTGCGTATTTCCACTGTCTCCAGTGCTGAGATTACAAGCTTATGCCACCATCCCTAGCCTCTTCTGTGGTGTTGGGCAAGAGCTTAGGCCTCCTTACAAGCACAGGCACTTTACTGACTTACCTAGCCTTAGTATAGACAGGCGGGTAGAGGGGAGGGACATCAGGGTCCTTTTAGACACAGTACTTCTTGAAGCTCACATGGGCCCTTTCTTGTCTTTCCCATCTCACTGGTAGAGTTCTTCTTGACAGTTTGCTTTGGAAAGCTGCTAAGGGCATTTTGTCAGAGTTGGGAACCACTCAAGGGCCCCATAATGCAAGTGACAGAGACCCTGTTCCAGCCCTTATACAGTTAGTGCTGCCTCGGAGATAGCTGCCCAGACACACTCATGACTTCTGTTGCCCTTTGCTGTCCTGCAGGGGTTAAAGCCTGTTTCCACAGAAGCACCGCCTATCATATTTGCTACACCGACCAAACTGACCTCCAATGTGACAGCATATGATTATGCTGGAAAGAACAAAGTTCCAGAGCTGCAGAAGTTCTTCCAGGTGAGTGAAGATGGTCAGAGAATATGAAGTGTGCACATGTGTGTGTTGGCGTGGGAGCTGCTGAAGCTTGGTGGCTTTACGGCTCTCTCCACAGCCTCCTTTTCTTTAACTAGAACTCTTTACTTCAGTCTGGTCCACTGACTAATAGTGAGACTTTTGTACAGGTAGTTGCTGGTAACAGGGCCGTGTCTGATGACCCCATTGCACTAACACAGATTTCAGACCCTCATGCAGTGTGGCTCTCCAATATCACTGAGAACACAGGAGCGTGTATAATGACTTGGCACCAGTCGGCACCTGTTAATGCTTGCCACACATGCAGTGACTTCAGAAAAGTCTGTGTGTGTGTCTGTGTGCAGAGATCAGGAGAGGCTGTTGAATCTCCTGGGGCTGAAGTTGCAGGCGGTTGTCGGAACTGACCTGAGAGCAGCGATGGCTTGTAACCGCTGATCCGTCTTGCCAGCCCTGCAGTGACTTGGCAGCCAGTTTTCTCCTATTTGGCTTGCTTGGTGCTACAGTTCACTACACTGTTGGTGGAAGTTGGGAAGCCCTCTTAGGTAGGTCATCAGCAGAGAGAAGCCAGAATTGACACTTGATGATTAATCTATTTAGAGATAATCAAGCACCTAGTGACCTGACTGTCAAGTACTGAGGAATGACAGTGCCCATCGTTACAGCTGTCCTTACAGGGTGGCCTCCCACAAGAGTATGGCCAAGTTCAGGTCCATCCTGGCTATAGAGCATTTTCATGTTGTTCAGTGGAGTCTTTTAAAGCTAATGAGTAAGATTTAGGAGGCCTTTGGAGCCTGCACAAAGTGAGTTAAGGATCCTACAGAGTCGTTACCTTTCAAACGTTTCCAGGGCTCTGCCCTTGCAGAGCAAGACTGGTAAAGGCCTTAGAAACACGGACTTGGCTTGTTGGTTGCCTCAGACTTGGCTGTAGAGAATGACTGCAGACTTAAAGTCTTGAGCTGCGTTTATAAGGAAGTATCCCCGTGTATGTGTGTGTGTGTGTATGTATATATATATATGTATATACCATGCATACCAGTATGCACACTGATGCATCCCAGTCCCCCGCTATAATGTGTTTATGGAGTAATTTTCATGATGGTCAGAATCTTCTTCTTCTTCAGTCTGTAGTAAAATCTGTTCTTTCTAGACAGCTCATTGTCCCTTCTTGCTTTGCAGAAGGCCGATGGTGTGCCCATTCACCTGAAACGAGGCCTTCCTGACCAAATGCTTTACCGGACCACCATGGCTCTGACAGTGGGAGGGACCATCTACTGCCTGATCGCCCTCTACATGGCCTCGCAGCCCAAAAACAAATGAATCTGCCTGTGGAGGACTGGTTCACTTTGTGGCACAAACCTTTTGAATTCTCACATTTCATGTTTTTCCACTTGGATAGTCTACTTAACATTGTGCAAACAAAGGGAAAGATAAGACTGCGCTGTTTGGTTTGTTTCTGGAGTGCAGATGGCCTGTCAGATGTCACAGCTTGTTCCACAGTTAAAACTATTGTTCAAGGAAGTGACACTGACTCATCACTGAGCTGTGCTTCTGCTCCTGATTTCCCTGGAGATTCTGGATGAAAGTTGCTCATGGCAGCAGTGCTCAGGGCCTCCAGGACCCAGGCAGTGTCTAAGCAGGAAGCACAGAGCCTTTTTGGGGTAGGTGTGGTAGAGGAAGACAAAAGCCAGAGGACAGGCGGGTAAAATGGGGGCTTGTTAGCCACCTGGGGGATTGCTCTGCCTTGCAGAAAAATGTTAATAGATAGTACTTGCAACCTGCCTCTATTTATTGGGCAGTTTGTTTCAAAGGGTTATTTGCCTCTCCCAGACCTTAGGGAAATATGTATTTGTTCCATCATGGGAAAGAACACCTGTTAGTGTTCCACTTTAGATAGCTGTACCAGGAATTCTCCTTTAATAATGCTGTGGCTTTAAGTTATGATTTACTTGACTGAAGAATAAATACATTAAAAAAGATGTGTAGTTTGGCTTTTTTTTTTTTTTTTTGCCAGTGTCTTGTACTGTTTCATTGGTTCACCTGAAACTCACTCTGTAGACCAGGCTGGCCTCAGACTCACAGAGGTCTGCCACCTCTGCCTTGGGAATGCTCGAATTAAAGCTGTGCATCTTCATGCCCAGCATGAAAGTTCTTTTCAGTTGAGCAGTTTTTCAGAAGAATCACAGCACTGGGGTGCCTTAGACCTGAGCTTTGATTTCTTTCTTTTTTTTTTTTTGGTCTTTCGAGACAGGGTTTCTCTGTAGCCCTGGCTGTTCTGGAACTCACTCTGTAGACCAGGCTGGCCTCGAACTCAGAAATCCGCCTGCCTCTGCCTCCCAAGTGCTGTGATCAAAGGCGTGCGCCACCACCGCCCGGCTACAAAATGTTTTTGAAGTCCATTGTCCAATTCAAAGAATTGCTTACCGCCTCACTTCTGTCTTGCTTAGCTTGCCTTTCCGGTAGTCCTCAGGGCCACCATCCTGGGGATGCCGCTGCCAGGGAGCCTGGGACAATCATCAAGAACATGCTCACAGGCAAAATGAGTGGAGGCATTGTCTCAGTGAGAGAGAGTCCTCTTCCTAGATGACTCTAGCTTGTGTCAAGTTCACAGGAAGCCAGCCAAGACAGTTGACACGTCAGTGCAGCGATGACAATAACCTTTGCTAAACAATAACCTTTGCTTTTTGGTTCATCCTCAAGACCTTATTATCCCAGTATAAAGCATTCTGAGTTTTAAAGTCCCACAGTCTTTGCAAATCACAGTCTTTGCAAATCTAGTCTCCTGCAGGTGTAGCTCTGAGTTCCAGAGTGAATTTCAGAACAGCCAGATCAACAGAGAAACTTCATATCAACAAACAAATTTAATCTCATTAAAATAGCCAGCTCTCTAACATTCCAAAGTTTCTCCTGTGAGCTCCTTTGGCAAGACCAAAGTACAGCAGCGCAGATAATTCTGTCCCGTGTCTGGAATTCATTGACAATCCTTTGGGCTCCAAAGGGTCTAAATATTTCCATTTCTCTAGCTCTGCCATTTAAAGCACACACAGCTTATTCCCAAGGCTCAGACTGGCTAGAGTACTTTGTAGTGGTCCCGAGGCACTGACATCTCCAAGGTGCTGAGGTCTCTACTGCAATGGGCCCCAGTGTCACAATCTCTTCTGGGGACTCTTCAGGGGCTAACCCTGCCATGCATTGTCAAGCCTTTCTCCATGACCTTCTATCCTGGGGTTTCCATTGCTCCTGATGCTGTGTCTACACCAGTGACATGTGGCCTCCCAGAATGCCAAGCCTCAGTTGCTCTCCACAAGACCTTCATGCCTTCAAAACCAGTACCACCTAGAAACTTACATATTGCCAAGTTTGGCTGACAGCACAAGGTGCAGCCCTGGCTGCCTTTGGAATACAGCTTCTGTATGCTGACCCTGAAGAAACTTGATAAAAGATTTACCCTCAATGCTGCTATGCTAGTTTCTTAATCACAGCTGGTACTTCAGCCTCAACTGACCAGTATCAATTGTCCCAGCAAAGCAAAAGTTTCACTCTGGTGGTTATTAAGGCAAAGCAGCACATGATTGGCCTTGACAGGAAACCCACAAGCCAGTCCTCTACTGTCCACATCGCTCTGAGTGTTATCTTCCTAGTTCTCCCAACAGCTCTGAACACTCTGGCCTTTCCACCCTGACCTCGGTCCTTTCCAAAACCATGTGATTAGATCTGCTAAGCGGTGGTGGCACACGCCTTTAATCCCAGCACTTGGGAGGCAGAAGCAGGCAGATTTCTGAGTTCGAGGCCAGCCTGGTCTACAGAGTGAGTTCCAGGACAGCCAGGGCTACACAGAGAAACCCTGTCTCGAAAAAACAAAACTAAATATATATATATATATATATTTTTTTTTTTTTTTTTTTACATCAATACTCCACTCCTGATACCAATTTCTGTCTTTGTTAAGGTTTCTATTGCCATGATAACGGCAGCATGGCCCCAAGAAACTCGAAGAGGAAAGGGTTTATTTTATCTTAAAAATTTACAGTCCATCATACAGGGAAGATAGAGCAGGAACCTGGAGGCAGGAGCTTGATGCAGGGGTCCTGACCTGGAGGAGTGTTTCTCATGGACTTGCCTCTCGTGGTTTGCTCAGCCTGCTTATAGCAACCAGGACCACCTGCTCAGGGGACACGCTACCCATAGGTTGCTAGGTCTTCTCAGTCGATTGTTAGCCCAGAAAATACACCAGAGGCTGACAGACAAATCTTAAGGGGTCATTTTCTCAACTGAGAACTCTCTTCCCAGGTGTCTCTAGCTTGTGTCATGGAACTAACCATGATTATATGCCAGGACAGGAGCAAGAGAACATTCCTCTCCCAGGAGGACCAGAGCTATGCCTGCAGTCAAAATCCCAACTCTTTCTTGACTCCTGTGAACTTTTTTGGTCCAAGGATCTCGGCATCAAAACCGACATATAGTTCTAGTTATTCTAGTTCTTACGTGTTTTCCAGGGCATGAAATTCATAGGGCCCTCAGCCAGAGCTAGCCAAGGGTCTCTAATGACCTATATGTCTATCTGTGGCTGAATTCCTTCGTAGCATTTCCTTACATTAAACTGCCAATATATCCCCAGGGAGGGGACTCAAGACCTTTCCTTCTAGCCACTGTAGACTGTTTATAAATCACAAGGAAGGGGCAGAGCCTCCCGAGCACCCTGTCCCTGCCTGATGGAACATTCATATGTCTAACTTTGGGGAGTCCAAGAGGCTGTGTTGTTTACCTTCTGAGCCAAGCAACCCCCAACTTGGGGGGCTCAGCTGCTCCCACTTACAAAAGGAGTATTCCAGCTGGGCTTGTTGCCTGTTTACAGCTGTGGAAGGGCGTGGAGGGTCACAAGACTATTACTTGAGTATCCAGCTGCTCCCTACACCTGGTGTAAGCAAATCTGCCATAATTGTTCACAGCCTAGGGGAAGAGCTAGAATATTTCTATCCAAGAAGGTTGATGAGGGGGGGGGGAGTTCCATCTGTGTAACCATGGGAGGGTTCTCCTCCCTCGTAGGTAAAGGCTTTGCAAATGCAGCAGTTTTGAGAAAGAAGCTACCCACAACTCCCAAGCCCTGGGGTAACCCCTTACCAATGCTCTGTCTGGAAGCCCAGGAAACTAACTCATGGGGAGGAGGAGGAGATATTAACTCTCTCCCTCTCCCTCTGTGAAGGAATTTTAACAACAGGGCAACAGCCCTGCCATGCCTGGAAAACAGCATCGAGCAGCACTTGAACTCCTAGTTGGTGAGAATTTTTGTTTTACAATTCAGGATCCAGTTACAAAGTGTAAGAACGTGTAATTTTCACAGATCCATTTAGTCTCCTTTAATTCAAGCCAGCTCTCCAGTGTCCTTCCTGACGGTGAGTTTCCAAGAGCCCAGGGAAGTTGTTTGTGGGACACCCGTCCACTTGAATTTGTCTGCTGGTCTCCCCTCATAAATGATGCTGTTTGTGGGACAACCGTCCACTTGAATTTGTCTGCTGGTCTCCCCTCATAAATGATGCTGTTTGTGGGACACCCGTCCAGTTGAATTTGTCTGCTGGTCTCCCCTCATAAATGATGCTGTTTGTGGGACACCCATCCACTTGAATTTGTCTACTGGTCTCCCCTCATAAATGATGCAGTGTCCTATTAGGTTCTTATAGTTTGGGTGATAAGAAGCTGACATTTCCTAACAATGTTATTGGACAGATTTCTGCCCCTCAAAGATAACTTTTTCCCTTTGTAAGTTGTCTGTGGGGTATTTGAGATGGTACAATCCTGTGCTCAGCTGCTCAAGCAGCCGGGTTGGTAGTGTTCACTGGTGAGTTTTGATCGAATTGTTATTAAAGCAGTTGCAAAAAGTAGTTTTGGGGGCGGGCTGGAGAGATGGCTCAGTGTTAAAAATGCTTCTTGCTCTTTCGGAGGACTCCGGTTTGGTTCCTAAACCCTGTAGGGATAATCTCTTGTGCACTGTGTGGCAGTATCACCTGTCAATAAAACCTTAAGGCAGGAAGTAGAAGGTGGGAGTTCCGGTAGAGAGATTGGAACTCTGGGAGATACTCAGAGGTGGGAGATTTGCCCTGATTCTCAGGAAGTCGGACACATGAAACTGAGGAAGCCATAGAATCGTTTAAGTGGGTTATATAAGTTACGAGTTAGTAGGGGAATGAGCCAAAGCTATGGTTTAGGTGTTTATTCGTAAACAGCCTCCAAGTCGTTATTTAGTCATTATTTAGCCTCCAAGTTGTTATTTTGGGTGAAAAAACCCACAGTTACAACCCCCCACGTGGTAGCTTACAAATAATTTTAATTCTAGTTCCAGGGATCTGATGCCTTCTTCTGGCTTCCACAGACATCAGGCAAAACATTCATTCATATAAAATACAAATAAATCAGCTTTTCCAGAAGCTGAGAAAAAAAGCTTTTCTCAGCTTTTCTGAGAGCCGGCTCACTAATTAAGAGTGTTAACGAGTCATGCAGAGGACCAAAGTTGATTCCCAGCATCCAGTCAGGTGGCTCACAAAAGCACCTATAATTTCAGTTCCAGTTGATCGGACGCCCTCTTCTGGTCTCTGCAGGCACTGTGCTCACGTGCGCACACACATTGGCATACTTAAAAAACAAAGAGTACTATGCTGTTGCTCCCGCTATATTGTTCACAATGTACATCTTCTGTGAAAGCGAACATGTAGAGATTGAGATTTTACTGTGATTTCCTTTTCTTCCCATTCCCCCCTCCCCTCTTTCCCTTCTCCCTCTTGCTTCAGCCTGGCCCTACCTGCTCTGGCCCAAAGGTCACACCTACTCCAACAAGGCTACACCTCTTAATAGTGCCACTCCTTATGTGCCTCTAGGGCCATTTTCTTTTAAAACAACCCATAGGTCATATTTTTGACATTGCCTCCTCCTTCCTTCCCCTTCTACTTCACCTGGTTCTCTAGTTAGCACCCCCATACACTTTTTTTTTTAAAAGAAACTATTAATTTATGTGTATGAGTGTTGGCATGCATGTGTTTGTGCACTATGTATGAGCCTGGTGCTGGAAGAGGCCAGAGGAGGGCATCAAATCCCCTAGGACCAGAGTTGCAGAGGGTGGTGAGCCTCCATGTGGGTGCAGGGAACTGAGTCCAGGTCCGATGAAGAGCAGCCAGTTGCAGCCCCTCCCATCATGTTTTCTTCATTACCCTATTCTCACCTCCCTTAAGCTCTCTCCTTTCTCACTCAGATTCCTTGCTGGTTTTCACAACCTACAAATACACACATATAAATACCCATATACACATAACCTACAAATACACATATAAATACCCACATGTATAGAATTCTAAATTTGCCTTCTGGCTTATTTTGCTTGACACAGGAAGGAAATGATTTTGAGTCCGCAGCTTATATTACCCTTCCTACAGTTGAGCTCCTGGGAACCTGGCTTAAGGGCTTCCTGCTGCTGTTCTATTTCAGCTGTCCAGCCCGACCACAGTGTAGTCCTTTTCTCCTTGGTGCGCCCCTCAAAGGGCTCACTGGTCTATTCTTGCTCCTCTTCTGCTTCCCTGACCTAGTGAATGCTTGAGCCTCAGAAGTGAGCCAGATGGTAGGTAGCCTTAGTTAAGCAAAACCAGAGACTGATGGAAGGAAATGTCCTTAGAAATCATCTCTCAGCCTGTTTTCAGCTTCGGGCTTCTGAGAACACATGGCCAGAACCCACCCTGTATGGGGGGCTCCCAGTGCTGGTGTGTGGAGTATCGCATGCCTGTGGGGGTTTGCTCACAGAAGGCTCATGGTGGGGAAGCCTTGGGCTTGTGTTCTGGGGAACTCTATGTTAGGAAGGGATTGAATGAAATGTAGCCGCCTTTGCCACTGGCTGCTGTCATCCTGGCCTGTGTGTGGCTCGGAAGGTGGCGTTGCCTCCGGCTGTGTTCTGCTTGTTCTGTTCCAAAGTTTATTACAGGATTTCCAAGGGGACTGTTGCAAAGCAATAATGGGGCACAAGGACCATGCAGGGTGTCTAGGAGCAGCATTCCCCAGATAACATCTTTTTCCTCTTGTTCAGAACAGCCCACCCAAGGACACCATGCCTTCCCCTCGCCCCCGACCTTTTCTGTGGTCACTGATATTTGTCATGATCACATGGCTTTGCTCCTGGGCCAAAGCACAGGCCTTCCACACAGTCCAACATGTACGTCACCTTCTGATGGAATGCAGCTGAAGCCACCACAGGTCATGGGAAATAGTGGCCTTTCTTCCCATCAGTGGGAAAAAAGCAGAGCTCAGCTAACCAGGCAGTAGATAGATGTTGAACGAAAGGAAGTGGGCACCATGGGTCCAGGGGCCACAAACCTGATGGCACAGGTTAGTCCAGCCCCTGTCTTTGGGATGGTACTAGTGAGAGTTACAGAAGGGTTTGCCACTGGAGGCTGAAGCCAAGCATACCCCAGGGGTTCTGAGCTCATCTTCCTCCTCTCCCCTCCTTTCCCCTCTCCCACCCAGGCCACCAACCCTCCAGGTTACACAGCAGATTAATTTGAAAATTGAGTTGCAGCTGAATGAGTTGATGTTGATTTCAAAGTTCACTGGCGTTTAATTAGAACCATCTTGAGACTAAACCAGCTCCAAGGAAATTATTCTGACCGAATAATTAAAGAGAATAAAGGTTAGATTTGTGTTTCTGGTTAAGTCCATGTTGTATTCAACACTTCCAAAGCATGAATCTCATTAACCTTTCATGAACCAACATTAAATTGCTCTCAGTGACTTGTCATTCTAATTAAGGCAGAATCCTACAGAGGAGCCTTTGTTTATACTTGGTGACTGTGCCATCTCTTCCTTGAAGTAGTCCTTGGGAAATGCTTTTCTAACTTTATACATGCCCAGCTGCCCGAAGCTCCTATCCTTGGGATTTGCTCGTGGACACTGGGGAGAACTGGGCCTCGAATGGAGGCCGCAGGGTAGCAGGGGCAGCTAAGGTAAAGTTAAGGAAGAGCCGAGGTGGCCTAGGCAAGCTTAGCTTAGTGCTGTTCTAGGAAGGCCTGAGGTCAGATGGAGAGTATGCTGTGCTTTTTAAGGCAGGCCCTGTTCACTTTGAGCCTTCATGTGTGCTCATTCTGGTGCTGGTGACCTTGTTTGGGGCTGGGGGGTGGCGGCGTGCTTGGTGTAGCGAAGCCTATAGTGGCCATAGCAGAAGACAGGTGCTTCTGTGTACCTGCTGCTGGACTCCATAGTTTGTTTCTGCCTCTTCCCAGTTGATTATTGATCCAATGAGTTATAACTCACGCCAATGTCTGTTGCCAACAGAGTTCCTCAAGGTGACCTCCAGGCCCCCAGACCTTATGAGGCCCACGGTAACATTGGCCCTTCTCGGCTGCTGGAATCCTGAGTACCAGTGGGTCAGGAAGGCAGCTATATATGGTAGACCTTTAAAGTGAATTATGTGTACATGGGTGGCGCACAGGGTGAAGAACAAACGACAACTTGCTGGTGTCCACTATTGCTACCATCTGACCCTGGAAGGAACTGACGTCAGGCTTGGTGGCTGCTACTTTCAGTCCTGAGCTATCTTGATAGTTTTTTCCCCCCAGTCTTCTGGTGCTTTAGGTCCAGAGGAACCTCAGTGTGGTCTGAATGGGTAGTTGGTGACCAGACCAAACAGGCAGCCTCTGTTTCATGCTCAGAAGCTTGAATGTACAACAGTGCTACCAGCTGCCCCAGATGTTGGGTTGTGAAGCCTTGGCTCAGTGTTCTTCCCCCAACTCGCTGGCTCCCTGGGATCTCGTACTCTCTACAAGTCTTCTGTGCTTCTTCATGGGACCTCCTATTTGTCTTTTTCTACAGGTCTTCCATAAGCAAGTCTGGGGCTACCTGGAGATAGGCACCCTAACTCTCTGTTGAGGGACTTATCTCCATAGCTAGTGCCCTCCAAGCACACATTGGCTGCTATCGTTGATTCTGTTGTGAGGTACTGGAGACAGAATGGGGACATTTTCTCTGCCTCAAGAGCTCATGGAGTGATGATCCAGCCTGGTGACTCCTAGCTCTCCAGACAGGTGGGGCCAAGACCCCAGAATGTAAGAGGTGACACTGTTTAAATTGTATATGGTCTGAGGGAAGAGTGCACCGACTCAGGAGAGCATCAATATTTTGGGCAAGCAGTGGGGGGGTAGGGAGGTGGGGAAGAGATCTGTCTCAGAGAGCAGAGTCAGGCTCGGGTCTGTTCTGGAGGATAGCTCCTACTCTGGCTGGCAGGCAGCAAGTGTGTACACAGACGTCTGGGAGACGGTCAACAATTCCAGTGCTGAGCTGACGGTACTAAGGGTAGAAGGCAGACTGAAAGGACTGAGGAGGCTGGGCTTGTACTGAGGTGAGGCCTGGGGACCACTGGGGCACTGGAGACCACCCTGCCCATCTGTCCTCCCATGTGAATCTGTGGCAGAGACTGACACTGAGAAGGCGGAGGAGCGAAGAGCAGTTGCTGAGGTCCTTGGGGAGGTGGTGTATCCATGAAACCTCCTGTCTTTGTATGACTTCCTCTGCCTCCTTAGACAGATCTCGGTGTTTACCGTCGTTAATGTTTAATGAAAAAGGGAATCACCTACTATGATTTAATAAAGAAAACTGCTATCTTAACATGTTTCCCAGGGAAATGACTTCAGTTTGGTTGACTGAATGGCAACTTCATCACCGGGCCAGCTGCGGGCTCTCCTGAAGTTCCTAACAACGTGTCCTGTTGCTTGTCCAGGACAGACACTGTGGTGCTCCCAAGGGGTCGGGTTTTCATGTACCATGAATCAAGATGGCTAATGTCATCCATTCATGTCCACAGAGACCTGGCCTTGCCTGAGCAGATAGAGGCAGGGCCCCAAACTCTCTTTATTGCTCCTTTCTCGTGGGATCAGAAGCTGGGCCAGCATAGGCGGGCAGCATCTCCAGCCACCACAGGCAACACTTCAACAGGAGCCACGTAATTACTGCAGTTAAAACTGGGTCTTTTTCACTATGGCCAAAGCCTCACTTGGTGTGATAGAGATCTAGTGATATCTACAGACAGCAATGTCACTAGATGAGATGACATTATGGTGGGACTTGTGGGAAAAAACTCTCAGGGAGTTAGACCTGCGGGTGCGGGGACAAAGCCATGAGGGCTGGCGGCGGGGTTCTGCCGCACTTCCCACACTACTGGCGGAGAGTCCCACATTCATACAGCTACTGCAGGCAGGCCTGCGGCTGCAGTTCAAGGTTCCAGGGTTCCAAAGGCTGGGAACCTGATGGCAGGCACAAGAAGGCCCAGGAGACACGTGGAGTCCAATTTTCCAAGTACACCCAACAATATTGGGGACCAGTCTTAGTGATCCAGTTTCCCTGTGCTCTTCCTGCTCCAGTCTTGGAGTGACCATCATTTCAAGGAGACTTAGTAATCTTTGTGTAGAATGGTATTTAGAGGCCAGCGTTGTTCTAGCTGTAGGAACAGCTATCACCACAGAGTAGTCAGAGATAGAGTGTGCTTGTGGAGGGAAGATGAATTTACACCTGTGATTGCGTGTTTGCTTGTTTGTTTGTTTTTGAGACAGGGTTTCTCTGTGTAGCCCTGGCTGTCCTGGAACTCACTCTGTAGTCCATGCTGGCCTCGAACTCAGAAATCCACCTGCCTCTGCCCCCTAAGTGCTGGGATTAAAGGTGTGCGCCACCACCGCCGCAGGCGAGGAGACACTTTTTTAAGGACAGTTATAACAGGTTGTAGAGAGACAATGAGCCAGAAGATAGAACAGATTGCTAAAGTTATTAAGAGGCCAAGTGGAGCAGTACAGTCAAGAGGCTGAGAGAAAAGCCAGATTGAATCAGTCAGCTTGGAGAGGAGTTTGAGCCTGAGTTGAACCAGCCAGCCAGAGTTCAGAAAGAACTAGAAAGTATGAGCATATTCAGTAGTAAGTCTCAGAGGCTGGCAACATTCTAGGCCTAGATAAGGTTGTATGGAGGCTAGAAGCTTCCAGGACTAGGCCCATATTAGCAGACAGAGGCAGTGAACCTTGGAGAAGACAGTGGGTGAATATTACTTTTACTGCTGCGCGTACTCTCCAAAAATACAAAAGGGAGAATTTATTATGTTTTGTTATAGTTTAAGTTCATTTTGAAATGACAGATTCAAGCTTAAAACTTGGATTCTAGTGACCTCTTTCCTCATCTTCCTCCAGTGGTAAAACTTAAAACTGTACATTAACAGGAAATTGATAGTCACAATAACCCACAGATGTTAGCTTATGTTTATGTGACAATCATGACACCCCCTCCCCCCACCTTTCCATGATTATAAATGCTGCAGTCAACTTGTATGGAAGGTGTGTACGGCTGAGCTACAGGGGAGACAACAAGGATGCCAGCCTGTTGAGTACAAGGCCTTCAAAAACCAACAGCAGGAGGTAGCCAGGTCAGGCAGGTAACCAGGATTACCAGGACCAGCCAATGTTGGACATTAGCAACACCACAGAGAGTAAACAAGAGGAAGCTGCACTGTGCCCTGTTGACTGGGGCATATATGAGAAGCAGTTTCCTCTGCTGGCACGAGGTTTCTTGTTACCAGGCGTTTGTCCATAAAGCAGTCAAGTGGCGTTTCCTTCTTCACTGCTATACTTCCTTCTATCTGAATAGTCATAGAAAGTGCCAGAACAAACCAACGTAAGATACACGCAAAAACAAAAGAACCACATATGGGGCATGCCTGTAATAACTTTCCAGGCCATTGCAGGAGAACTGCCACAAACTTAGGGCCAGCTTGGAATATATAGCAAGACTGTCTCCGATAACCACTAATGAACAAAGGCAAAGGAAACAAGTTTAATTATCTTATTTGTTTATCTTCAAAATTTTCTGCCATGACACCGGAATGCATGATAGAAATGGCTCATCTTCACATGAAACACTTGGGTTCATTTTCATTCACAAGTTTTCTAAAAAAAAAAAAAACAAAAACAAAACAAAAACAGAACAATTTCACAATCCCACATCCTTGCAACCACTATCACAGATCTGACTGACAGGAAACAGTAGTCACCAGCACTAGAGGCTGAAGCGCTCTCTGCACATTAGTAGTGTCTTTGGAAACTACCACCCAAGAGTATCATGATTATAAATCTCATTGTACATGGCAACCTCAAAGGTGACAGATGTCCCCAAATCAAGTCCCTGCTTGTGGAGAGCTGCATCCTCCAGGCACTGACAGAAGCACACTTTCTTCTCCTTGAATTGCTTGTTCATCTCCTAGTATCCATTTTGCAAGGACTTAATTTCCTCTCCACTGCTGGCTGGTGGACAGAGATGCCTGAAGCAGTGCTCTCTGACAACTGGGTATGGACTAAACTGAAGAAGTCAGGTGGCTTGAAATCTCCTCTTTGGAAGAGAGCTACGTTGAGGTGAGGGTTTTTTTTTTTTTTTTTTTTTTTTACTTAATTAAAAAAAAGTTGTAAACAAAAGGAAAGAGCTACATAACATATACCTAGACCCAGACTTGCACTGAACACGCTTGGATGTGTGCATCTTGTTTAGACACACCTTCTGCACAGCGTGTGTGAATAGTGTTGCGAGTGTCCTTGGCGGTCACGGTTGCAATCGATGATGACATACCTGATATGTTACTCCTGAGAAGGTACTGGAAGAGAATGACAGTTCTGACGCACTCTGGAATGGCACAATCACGTAAACGCTTGCACACTTAAGACTTCTGAACTTAGGAAAAGTTACATAATCCAACAACAAAAAAGTATGAAAACAATATAGCAAGTTAAAAAAAATAAACAGTTTTGTAATCAAAGTATAAACAAACATAGGAAATGCACACTTGTCAGTAATTTAAGTAGGAAACACATACTTAGGAAAACTAGTTATCTGACAAAACTTACAAAAGCCCGACTTACCCAGGTATACTAACACATGCACTGCCCAAACCAAAGCTAGCCATACCAGCGTTGCAAGGAAATGCCCACAGACAGCACATCTGCAAAGGGTGCAGCCTTATAAGTGGCACTGTGACACTTCTGTAAAAAAGACATCTTATCTCTTGGTGTAATTTGTATAAAAATTACAACTAGACCAATGAATTTCAAGCACCAATTCAGCGACTGTGTTTCTCTTTCTGCTGAGGGAACAACAGACAGCGGGGAAGGCTGGCGGCCATCAGTAGGTCGTCATTACAGTTTACCTGTTAAACCATGCGGTTTTTGTTTTTCTTCCATTCCCTTGAATGCCAAATATTAGAGAATGTTTAGGCCAGTGAAGGACTCCTTGGAGAATCAACTCCCTTAGAATCGCGGTTTACTACACATTAAAAGCTCTTCAACAAACTAAGGCTTGCTTCTGGGATAATGCAATTTGTACACAAGCCACTGAGGACGGTTCCTTGTTATAACTTAGACAGGCGGCACCTAGGGAGTAGCCTACCAAGCACGTCTGGACATTTCAGGCATCGTGAGAAAATGCATTGTCACACGGAAAGGTAACACCATCGTACTTGGCAATACTGAAATTCTTAGTTACAAAGTCCCCGTTAAGACAGCTGAGTGGGACAGTATCACAACAAGAGCACTTCTTCCTGCTGGTTTTTGCGTCAGGAAAAAATGGCAGCCTGAGCCAGCAGCCGAGCGATTGATGGTGCCTGCGAGGTCTCCAGCTGTTGCAAGGAAATCGAGTTCAGATAACGGGTTTCTTCCAATGGGTCCAAGCTGCAGTTTTGTTTCCAGTATCTGCATCACACACATTGATTTCTTTAGACACACTCACCTGCCAGTCTCCTGCTGTTTAAGTTTGGTTAAGCTGTCAACATCTACCAATCTCCTGGTTTGCTCTAGCTCACTGATGGCACATCAGACTGTCAAAGAGCGTCTAACCTCATGGGAAACAAACCTCCATCCACAGTGACTGCCCGTCACTGCCCGTCCTGTTACCTGGCCCCATCACATCACAGGCAGCAGAGGAGTACTGGAGCCTGGGTCTTAGCACAGGGGTGTTGTGCCTTGCTCCTCCTCAGGCAGCTCAACTGCTCCCAGCTTCTCACCTAATTCACTAGCAGGCTCTTCATCAATCACCACACCAAGGTCTTCGCTGCCCCACTCACTCTGCTCCTCTCTGGGCTCTGCGATCTGTTCCAGGCTGTTCTCCACCAGTGTGGGGGAGCTGCTTAGTCTGCTTTCTTCTTCAACCGTTCCAGTTAGTGGTTGGGAAGGAGGCAGTGGAGGAGGGTTAGCTGGCCTGGCATTTTCAGTGGAAGAGGCAGGGGCTTTGGTTAAACTGATGTCTGTTACGACCTCATTTTGAGGCAAAGGTAACTTTTCCACAAGTTTCCACTGAATGATGCTCATATCCTTCCCACCAGTTGAAATGAGGTGACTGTCATTATGAGTGAAGCTGACGTTGGTCACGTGGCTGCTATGGGCACTGTACTTGTGACTGGGAGCCTATAGATAAATCAGATGGGAAAATTCAACTCAATTTTACATGCCTGCTTCCAACAATAGAAATGACCAGGGAGAGTAAGTCGGACTATGGAAACAGGTTCATTTACATCAGTGCTACAAGACATCAGAGCTGAGGAATGAAATAGGGAAGATTTCCCTTTTATTATTTCTTTAAAAGGAATGAGTGCCTGGTAGTACACTCCTGTAAGTCAGTACCTGTGAGTCAAAGGCAGAAGAGATGCCATGAATTCAAGGCCAAAAAGACCCTGACTCAGAAAGAGAACAGTAACAGGGCACTAAGAATCACCCATCCTCTAGTGAGACAAAGGGGAAACTGGGCAAGGCTGTGCAGCATTTCACCAAGAGAGCTGAGTGCCCACAGATACCCCCATGCAGAAGGCATGAAAACACTGGTTTCCGTTGAGTTGAGCTTACCTTTGCTTTGGAGCAGGGGTACTGAAACAGATGAACTTTACAGAAGTCGTCGGCCACGGCGATCACCCTTCTATTGTGGGATCGAACCAGTGCATTGATGTCTGTCCCATCGGAGCCTTCTGGCCAGACACCTGGAGAAACATTCGTAGACAACATTGGCCTGGAAACATTAACTGATGTCACATACACCCAAACACCTCAAGCCAAGAAGCTCAGAGCCAATCTCAGTCAGCCAGAAGCAACAGGTGGTGCCAAGAAACTAGCCTCACCTTGGGCTGCTTACACAACAAGCTCCTTAGGAAAGTTAGAAGCTACTTGTAGACAAGAGGAAAACAGAGCCAGTCACCCTGTCAGCAAAGGGGACTAAATGCTCCCTTTTCAGGGAGGTGGGTACTTTCAAAAAATGTTGTCATGGAAGTGCCCAGGCTAGACACTGGTTTAGTATGCTACATCCCACAGAACTGTGTCCAGAAAGAAGACACGCCAAATCCGCTTAGCAAGTTATTCTGAGGCGGGGCCATCATGTGCTAAGTGGAAAAGCTTCTTTTAGGTCAGGTAGAAATTATGGAAATGTAGAGCTGAGGTATTCTTCCTATGGCTGAATCCTCTCAGGAGAACTTCTATTTTTGTGTGTAGGAGTGTTTGCTTACATATGGATAAGCACACCACGTGTGCCTGGTGATCAGAGATGTCACAGGAGAGCATCTGACCCCTTGTGTGTATGAGTGCTTGCTTACATATGGATAAGCACACCACGTGTGCCTGGTGATCAGAGATGTCACAGGAGAGCATCTGATACCTTGGAACAGAATAACCGTTGTGAGTCAGTGCTTTGAACTAGGGATCCACCTTTTCAGCCCCGAGATCAAACTCATTTTGGGGGTGGTGATGGTAAATTTGTGTGTGTGTCACACATACACGAGTGTGCAGGGGCAGGTATATGCAAAGCCAGAGGAAGATGCTGGGAGTTTTACTCTATTGCTCTCTGTCTTGTCCATTAAGGCAGGGTCAGTCTTTGTGCTGAGGAGATAGTTGTTAAGCACTGACTGCTCTGGTCCTCCAGGGGAACTGGGTTTGGGCCCTATACTTGCATGGTGGCTCACAATCATCTCTAACTCCAGCTTCAGGTGAGTCAATGTCTTCTGGCCCCCCAGAGACACGCACACGGCATATTCACATACATGCAAGCAAAAATAGTCTTTATACATAAAATAAATCTTTTTTTTTTTTTTTTTTTGGTTTTTCAAGACAGGGTTTTTCTGTATAGCCCAGGCTGTCCTGGAACTCACTCTGTAGACCAGGCTGGCCTCGAACTCAGAAATCCGCCTGCCTCTGCCTCCCAAGTGCTGGGATTAAAGGCGTCTGCCACCACCGCCCGGCATATAAAATAAATCTTAAAGGCGGGAAAGAGGGCAGTCTCTCATGGAACTGGAAGGCTCATTGTTTTTGCTAGAACAGCTTGCCAGCAAGCTCCTGGGATGTGCTGCGTTGGCTCCAGAAGGCTGGGGTTATAGGCATGTTCAGGACCACACCCAGCTTTTGGTGTGTGCACTGGAAACTCAAACTCAGGTCTTCTTACTTGCACATAAAGTGTTTGTACCCACAAAGCATCTCCTTAGCTTCAGGGTCACTGCTGGCTACCAATAAGGTTCAGGAACTCGTCTCTACCCCTCCGCTGATGGGATTACAGTTCATGCTACTATCTATATCTGGTTTTTACGTGTTAGCTGGAAGTCTAAACTTGGGTCTCATGCTTACACTGCAAACACTTTGCCAAATAGGTCATATCCTCAGCCCTATAATCTCCAACTTTTATCTTTAAATAATAATCTGCTAAAAAAAAACACCATAATATTTGAAAAATGGCACTATGACAACTGAATACCCATAAGCAAAAAAAAAAAAAAAAAAAAAAAAAAGCGCAAGGACACTAAGAGCAGTAATTCTCACATACACCACCAATGAATGCACACGGCATATTTACACAGTAGTGGTCCCACAAACCATGCTGTAGTGTGACAACCAAGAGACACGACACCTTGTCTATAGAAAGCGTCCACGTGTATAGCATCCTTGTTTACCATAGCTGAGTGGAAACAACGTACCTGATACCTCGGTGAACAAGATGTCTCTATGCCATTCATACAACAGGGGACCGAGAGCCTTGCTACACCCAGGGAGTCTTCTTAAAAGGTCTATTTATTTTATATAAGTACACTGTTGCTGTCTTCAGACACACCACATGTTGTGATGGTTGTGAGCCACCATGTGGTTGTTGGGAACTGAACTCAGGACCTCTGAAAGAGTAGTCAGTGCTCTGAACTGCTGAGCCATCTCTCCAGCCCTCTGGGTGATTCTTATAATTTTTTTTTAAAAAAACTGATTTATTTTATATGCATTGGAGTTTTGCCCGTGTGAGGGTGTCAGGTGCCCTAGAACCGGAGTTACAGACAGCTGTGAGCCACCAAGTGAGTGCTAAGAATCAAACCTGGATCTTCTGGAAGAGCAACCAATGCTCTTAAGCACTGAGCCATCTCTCCAGCTCCCAGATGATTCTTAATTATTATGGCACTGAGCGTAGCCACTGTTGCCGAGCCACAGTTGGATGTGTACATTTCTATGAACTCTCCAGAAGAGGGGAACTGACAGAGCACGCAGGCGTGGACTGGCTGCAGGCTGGGGTAGAGCAAATGCTCTCAGCCTTCCTAATGCTGTGGTTCTTTACAACAGTTCCTCAAGGCATGGCGACCCTCAACCATAAAATATCTCACTGCTACTTCAGAACTAATTTTGCTACTGTTATGAATGTAATGTGACTATCTGATATTAATTAGGATAGGATATTTATGAAAGGGTTGATGACTCCCCCAGGGGTCATGACCCACAGTTGAGAACACTGGGATAGCGGGTGCTCTGAGTCACGAGGATGGCGAAGGTTCCTTGGAGGGGAGGAAAATGCTGCAAGATCAAAGCACGGCAAGTCCATGACTGTGGCTTTAGGAAAACCACCGGTTTATATGCTTTAAGTAAGCTGCTCAATATGTGAGGAGATCTCAATAATGCTGCTATTCTTTAAATTGTCTTTACTGATTTGAAAGCTTCAAACCTACTTTTGGGAAATACTGGAAGGAGTGTCAACTCCTTTCCATTGAGATCAAAAGTTTAGGGGGTCTGCAGAGAACAAACCTGTTATTGGTTCAGTCAGTGTCTTAGTTAGGGTTTTACTGCTGTGAACAGACACCATGACCAAGACAACTCTTACAAGAACAACATTTCATTGGGGCTGGCTTACAGGTTCAGAGGTTCAGTCCATTATCCTCATGGTGAGAAGCATGGCGCATCCAGGCAGGCACAGTGCTGGAGGAGCTGAGAGTTCTACATCTTCATCTGAAGGCTGCTTGGAGAAGACTGACTTCATCTATAAGCCCACCCCCACAGTGAAACACTTCCTCCAACAAAGTCACTCCTCCTAATGGTGCCACTCTCTGGGACAAGCATATTCAAACCACCACAGTCAGTACATTTAATTTCTCTGAATCTGAAAATAAAGGTCTTACTATAGTCTTGCTGGGCCTCAAACTCTCAGAGATACAACTAGCTATCTGCCTTCTAAATGCTGAGGTCAAAGGAGTATGCCATCAAGCCTGGCTAATATATTTCTTTTATCAAGTTACCAGTAAACACGATGTATAAAAAGCTCACACAATCTTCACATTGGCTGCAATGTTCTTACCAAAGACTTGGAAGCCTAGCACACAGGTGTATGTTGTCCAATCGATGTCCTTACAATCTGATCGGTTCCTGATTAGTTTGCAGCCATTTTCAATGTCCCCTTTAGAAATTTAGAAACAGGAAGTATATGTAATATAATAATGCTGTGTACAAATGTACATGAAAGTGCATCTTGATTCAAACTAGTCATGTTTACTTGTATTTATAATCCATACACTGAAAGACATTTAAGATTCATTTAAAAAGGAAAAGACTATGTTTAGCAGAAACTTTCAGAATTACAAAGTGTTTCCCATGGAAGCTTTAATCTTCTCTATGGAAGCATACAGGCTCACCCATAACGCTTGCCCTGCCTCCAGGAAAACCTGCTAAATAAATGAAACCATGCAGAGCTGCATCAGGTTCATAGAAAGGTCTCTGATGGCAACATCTGCTCAGTTCTACACCATTAAATTCATGTATTGCTTTTTTGGAGAGGAGGCTCGCATGGGAGATTCATTACTTAGACCTGAGTAACAAATGCTGTAAGTTAGAGGCCAGCTTGGACTCTTCAGTTTGCATTCCATGTAGCCTGTGTAGCAGTGCCTGACAAACACATCTGACCCAGGTAAGATTGCTCATACTTACAGTACAGTATCTCGTAGTCACCCGAGTTAGACATTATATGCTTATTGTCTGGGGACCAGTCAAGGTGTGTGATGTAGCTAGAATGTCCCTAAAGAAAGATTAATAAGAAAAGCATTTAGAGTTCTGAATGACAATCTCATACTTTACTAACAGTGCTTAGTATTCATGTGCCAGGAATCCTAAGAGATGAGAGCATCATAGCCCAAGGGACCAAAGGGTTGAGAGAGCTGATTCTTCAGTTCTTTTTACCCTGTCCTGTTAGAAGCTGAGGATGCAGCAGACACAGTATTGGGAAGAGAACCAGTGACAGAAGAAGTGTTGGGCAGGACTGTGGTGTTTAAAGGGCTGTGCCCAATAGTTCTTGGAACCTGGTGAAACCTGCCAGCAACTCTACCTACACACCAGAAACAAGTACCTACCAGCTTTGCTAGGGAATCCCAAGAAAGACTCTTAGGCTTCCATCTCAGACAATGCTGTGCACTTCCAGGCCTGCTGTTAATTCATTCATTAGAGTGATGCCAGTCTTGAGAATGACACTTCTGTCACAGGTTATGTACACAGAAGTTTCCCTGGGCTGTATGTGCTCCCTACAAATAGTCAGAATGGAACTCTCCTAGGAAAATTCCTGTCTCCAAAGAATGTTCTGGCTAGGGGCAAGTGACCCAACAACGCATTCCTGCAGAACAGCTGGACCCAAGTTAATCATCTGACTCTTCAAAGCTTTCCTTAAATAGGAAAATGTTAATATTTTGCTGCTTGGCTTTTATGAACACCGGAAATTAGAACAACAAAAACTACTAACTACTTAACTGTTAGCTTTACAGTAAGCATTTGATGAATCCCAGTAGATCAGGTAGGTCATAGAGACCTTACAGTTTGTCAAAGCTCACAGACACAAGCTCACTTGTTTCATCGAGCCAAAGTTTGTACTTTTGGAATTAAAATCTTCCTGCTTACAGTATTTTAGGTAAATACATTCAATGTCTCAGAAACATTTTTTTTTTTTTTTTTAAAGGAATGGATAGCTAGACATGATGCCTGGTGTTTTAAGATGCTCAATTTCTTTACAAGCATTGTTTCATTTTATTTTCTAAAGATTTCTTTATTTTTTATTTATATGGTACACTACAGCTGTCTTCAGACACACACTAGAAGAGTGTATCAGGTCCTATTACAGATGGTTGTGAGCTACCATGTGGTTGCTGGGAATTGAACTCAAGACCTCTGGCAGAACAGTCAGTGCTCTTAACTGCTGAGCCATCTCCCACCCCTCAGATACAGTTTTAAACGATACACAAGCTTCTTAATTATTCCACTCTCCTCCTGAAGCCTGATTAAAAGAGTCCTAAGCTCCTTCTGGACCCACAGCCTTCTTCAGAGCACTGCAAATGCATATGCCTATGTCTAAGTGAATTGTGGACATTTGGGAATTACGAATGAAGCTTTCTGAATAACAGAGACTGTAGTTATGTTAGAAAACAGGTTGGGGAATCGCTTGCAGTTGAGAATATTAGCAACAAGAGATCCATGTTTAAAGCCAGAATGTATTTCTGAGTGAGCATGAAGAGGACATGCTAGCACATCATTTAAGACAAGTCTCAGGTCTGGTTCTGCTGTCTGGGATTAAGCAGATTAACCATGGCAATGCACACTCCTCTAAGTGTCTGCCCTGATGTAGATGTTCTCTGCACGCTACCTGAATCTCAGTGAAAAGCCTCCGATGCCCTACTGAGAAGAGCATGGATAGCCTATGTGCCTACACAACACTTAGCTCCTGTAACAGTGGACACAGCGTGTGCAGTCAGTCAATGCAAAGTGCTCTCAAAGGCTTATTTGGGGGCAAGGTTTGACTCATGTTGGAAACCAGAATGATTATTTCCCCCTGATAGCAATGTCAACAATGAGCACAGAGATAGAGTGCAATTATTGGGAAGGGAGGGTCTGTAGTGTCTCACACACCCGGATGTGACTATAGTGTCCTCTCCTGACTTACAGGTTCAGGGACAGAATGGGTTGAGCATTCCCACTCTAAGCCTGGAAACTGAATGCCAACAAGATTCAAAGCAGTTTGATTTTGGAGCATTTTATATTTTGGATTCGATGGTCAACTGGGTGATATCTATGCAGATATCCCCAAATCTACAACCTTTCTGGGACAAAGCACTTCATGTAAGATATCCAACCTGTGCACTCACAGAGTGGGAAACAGCATCAGACTTCACCTCAAGGGGCAAGCATAATGGCAGAGTGGCTTCATCACCTTGAAAATTTTAAAACAGTTTCTAAGCTAGCACTGCCATCACTGTCAGCTGGTAACCAGATGGTACAACCACATGCTAATCACAAGTAAACAGAAAGAACACAGCACCTGGAGAACAGCTATGACCATTCAAGTGTGGTACTGCATGGAACACTGACTCCTAAAGCCATCTCTAGCTCAGTCATCCTATAGAACTTTCTGTATCTTGGTAGTCCACGGTCACCTGTAGTTTCTAAGTAGCCAACTTGTAGCCAGTATTCCCAGGTCGCTGAGCTGCATTTAACATTATGAACAGAAAGTTGTGGCCAGTAAGTGTCATAATGGATTAGCGTGGGCCACGAACGATCAAGTCTTTTTTTTTTTTTTAGTATTTGAAAAGTCCTTCTTAGTATTTAG
Source organism: Rhabdomys pumilio (assembly GCA_030674055.1). Taxonomy (NCBI): domain Eukaryota; kingdom Metazoa; phylum Chordata; class Mammalia; order Rodentia; family Muridae; genus Rhabdomys; species Rhabdomys pumilio. Next base: position 67,088,909 of record JANHMN010000010.1, on the reverse strand, counting down.
TGCACTTAGAGTAAGATGTGGTTCTGTTTCTGGACTCGAGTCTGTCTATTCCCAAACAACTAAGATAATTCTACAGCACATGGGCAGTTTCAGATGAACATCAGATCTTTTCTCAAGCCCATAAACATCATAATGAATGTTTACGGCCACATCACATTTAGAGAAGAGTCTGAAAGGACCAAGGCTCCGCCCTGCCTGCTTCTGTCTAGACACAGACTGTGTCCACTTGGGCTTAGCCGGTCTTCCTGGGATTTCACTTGGCTTCTTGTGCGTGTTCCATTTATTCTCAACACAAGGTTTGTTCCAGTAGTAGGGATAAAGATGGGATCTCCCAAACTTCTCATTTCTTGAAATATTCTCACCAAGTTACTTGGGCTGGGCTTCAACTAAGCATCATCCTCCTGCTTCAAGCCTCTAAAGCAGCTGGGATGGCAGGCATGTGTCATCATGCCCACCCTCATAGATGGTTTTGCTGCTATCCCCTCCTACCCTAATTAAGAAACAGTTCCTCCCTCATTCCCCCAAAAGAAGCCGGGCAATGGAGGCGCACATCTTTAATCTCAGCACTTGGGAGGCAGAGGCGGGCAGATGGCTGAGTTCGAGGCCAGCTTGTTTACACAGTGAGTTCCAGGACAGACAGGACTATACAGAGAAACCCTGTCTTGAAAAACCAAAGCCCCCAAACAACCAAACAACCAAAGACAGACAGATACAGTTGTTTTAGGAAATGCCCATGTAATAGAGTACAACCATTCTGAGCAGCTGTAAACTTTTCTCTCTGTGGTGTTATTGTGTGTGGAAGTGTTATTTTAGAAGATGGGGCAACACAAGGATGCTAAGCTGGCTCTCTAGTACAAGGCAGCAGGCTGGTTTAAGTGTCCCTACACACTGTTTGTCCTTCCAGAAACAAAGTATGAGTGATGGCTCCACTGGGCAGCATTCAACAAGACACCTACCTTTTCTCTTTCCAAAAACATTTCTTTTTAGAATTACTTAATTGTTTATTTTGTGGACCAGACTCCCTTTCTTCTGCTACCCTGTTCACTTAAATGTTGACCAGTATCAGTGTTAGGTCTCAGGCAGTAGACAACCAATCCATATACCCAGAGTTCAAGGTGGGCTACAGAAGGATCTCTAGCAGCTGTGTGAAAGCCAGCATTCCTTAGGAGCTTGTGAAACTGGTCCCTACTTGCCAAAAGGTATCATTTCCCTTACCTAACGAAGCCCATGTCTGGCCTCCAGACTCCCTCAGTCCCTGTTTACGAGTATGTTAGACATTTAAACCGAGCACCCTCAGATCCCCGCTCTCTTTATACCCCACTGGCTATTCTCTCACAAGTCCCTCTCTTGCTATGCTGTCTGTCTCTCTTGCTCTCTTGCTTCCCTAGCTCTGGCCATATTCAGTCTGCTCCCCCTCACAGTAAAAACCTTTCCCTTAACTATACTATGGAGTGGTTTCTTTATAGAAACCCTTGCACACAATCAGGAAAATGACTGGAAGTAGGGGGCAGCATCTACACTTGAATTCTGAGCTCTGGTTGTACCATTTTAAAGAAAGACCTCAATTCCAGCAGTTTTATGAAGTAGAAATTACTAAAATTCAATTTTATGAAAGTAAGATTCAGAGAAGTTAATCATTTTGCCTGAAGTCACAAGTTAGTAAGTGGCAGAGCCAGCCATGTCCAGTTTGTCCTCCCTAATAGCAGACAACAGACAAAAGCAACAGTAGTATCTGAGCAGGTGGTGGAGGTGGGAAGAGCAGGGACAGAAGCGTAGCCTGTCCCAGCCCTAACAGTTAGCACTGTGCATGCACATAGGTCTCATTCGAGTGATTAGACTGTCATTTCCCAACATTTCCAAGGTCCTTCTGATCATTAGCCGTTAGACGACACTGTGTCTCTGCTGGGTAATTGCATGGTAATACAACACACGATGTAATAAAACACAGTGACAACACTGCACAGTCTGCCCTTGATGACAAATGAAGGAAACTATGTTCTAGATGTGCCATCATATCAAGACAACTGCAAAAGGAGGACTGAGTTAGTAAGCAAGTACCCCACACCGCAGCCAGCTATTATAAAGACAGACTCCCACTTCATCTCTTGAGGTGGTGCACACCCACAATCCTAGTACGAGGCTGAGGCCAGCCTGGGACACATAGTAAGATCCCATCTCAAACAAAACCAACAAACAAAACCCCAAACAAACAAAATACAGATTCTGTAAGATTAAACCATCTTTTCTATGTCCTATTTATTAAGCCTGTTTATTTCTGTTGAGAGGTTAAGAACTGAAGCATGATTTAAAATTAGGCAGTGAGATGCTTGCCATGCAGAGTTGTGCTCTCACGTCCAATGTGCACTATATATATGCGCTCTCACACACAAATTCTGTACGTAATAATCGCACAATTTACAGCCTACCACGGTAAACTAAAAAAAAAATCCTCATGGTAAAATATGGTTTTACCTTTTTTATTTGTATGTGTGTGTACATGTTTCATGTGTGTGCACATACACAAAGGCCAGATGACAACTTCACATCTCTTCACTAGTCTGGAACTTATCAAATAGAATTCCAGTCACCTGCCAGTTTCTGCTTCCCTGGTGCAGGGATTATAACTCAGCACTGCCAAGCCCAGCTTTTTACTTTTAAACAAAGGTTCTGGGTTCCACCCAAGGTCCTCCAGCCCGCAAGGCAAGCCCTTTTCTAGCTGAGTTGTCTCCCATGCCCTCAGTGGGATAGCTTTTTTTTTTTATATCTTTTTTATATACTACAGACATTAACTTGATAAATTAATTAAGATATATAAAGAAAGAAACAAAATATTTTTGTTAAGTTCTACAAGTAACTCAGATTGCTTGTAGACCAGTCTATAAATGCACTGGTTTTAGAGTACGGTACAAACATACAGAGCAGCAATAAACACATCTCTCTTCTCAAACACCAAGTCTTTGCTCGTAGAAGTTCAACATTCTTGTTTTCTTTTCTGATATAGGCTCATTATGTAGACCTGCCTGGCCTTGAACTTGTGACCAATGTTCCTGCCTCTGCCCCCAGAATGCTAAGAGCACAGGTCTGTGCTGCCAGGCTTAGCCAAACTGAAAACTCCTAATGTGAATGTCCAAAATGCTTTAAAATCTAAAACTTTATAAGCTTGTGTGATAGGTGGGTCAAATCACAACTGCACAAACACACTGTATAAAATTACCCTGTGCTATGAGTATAAGAAACAAATAAGTCAGTGTTTTTCCTTTAATCTTGGCCCCAAGATCTCTTATAATGAATATATAAATACTCGCAAAGCCTGAAATCTGAAACACTTCTGGTCCCAAGCATTTTGGGTAAAGAATATTCAATCTGTGTATAATAAGTAAAATAATTTTCAGCCCCACACTACATGTATGTTTAGAAGTACTAATTCTTTTATTTATGTACCAGAGTGAATTGTTTTATCAAGACTATTAGAGAATTTGTGTCATCATGCCAATTCATCACGTCATTTGCTAATTCTGAATCATTTCCTGACACACATGCTAAAGTTACTTCACTTTGCACATTTAGTGAGTACTTATATGCTAAACATCAGCATGTGTGTGCTCTATGTATATAGGCCAGGAGGACAGCTAGTGTCTGCCTTGTCCCTTGAAACAGGGTCTGTCATGTAAGCTGGAACTAGGCTGTAAGCCAGTGAATCCCAGTGATCCTCCAGTCTACTCCACAGCGCTGGGTTACAGGCATGCATGTCCACGCCCAGCTTCTTATGGGAGTGCTGGTAATTCAAACTCAGTCTTCATGCTTGCACAGTAAACACTCTTACTTACTGAGCCATGTCCTCACCCTGCATTAGCTTCTTTTAATCCTGTGAAGTAGAAACTACTATTACCCTTACTTTACAGGTGAGAAGACTGAAACAGAAGGTTAGAGTAACCTGTCCACGGACACACAGTGTACAAGTCAATGATTAAAGTTCAGGCCAGGAGTCTGAAGCAGTCTGTCTGTCCCCATCAAGGCTCTAGTGCATACCGTTTGTATCCCATGAGACTGAACCTAGGGCATCAGCTATGCTGGTAAGTAATCCACCTCTGAGCTGCAGCTGCTCTTTCAGCTGTACTTCTTGTTGGTGGTACGTTTGTTTTGTTCTCTTTTTTTTCTTTGCTCTTGTCTGTTGAGTGCCCCAGCTGACCTGGAACTTGCAATGATCCTTGCACCTCTGTCTTGAGTGTTGGAATAACAGATGTGTGCTACCATGCCTGGCAACTGTACCTCTTGAGGACAAAGGAACATGTCTTCCAGTGCCCAGGCCATTTCTTTAGTTTGAGCAGAGTTCCTACCACACAGTAAGCATACAGCCTATCTATAGAATTTAATTTTCATTTTATAAAGATGACCTATTACCTTCAGAATATGGAAATACATTTCTGCTAACTGTCTTAAATGCAGACTGGTCTACATAGTAAGCTCAAGGACAGCCAGGGCTACACAGAGAAACCTGTGTCAACGTTAAATAAACTTAATACTAGTTTGAGGAAGACAAATGCTGAACTCAAAATGTAAGGGAGAGATAGACAACTGTGTTCTACAGTTAGGTAATCACAATTTTATTTTTAAAGAAGGTTGATTTAATTATGTGTATGTGTGTGCCCAGAGAGGTCAGAAACATTGGATTCCCTGGACTTGGAGTTACAGGTGATTGAAAACAGCTCAATGTCAGACTGGCAAGTACTCCTTACCACTGAGCCATCTCTCCAGGTCTCCCACTCCTCTTTGATGAGACAGGGTCTCAGGTAGCCCACGGTGGTCCCACATTTACTGTGTAGCTGGGGATGACCTTGAACACGGATTCTTCTGCCTCCTCCATCCCCCCCACCCCCCATGACACACACCTGGTTGTGCTGGGGACTGAGGCAAGGCACTCTCAGTTCTCACAGAAGCAGAGTTTAAAGCAGCTAGTAGGAGAAGAGCAGCTACAGCAATGTGGACAATTAACTCTCCTTATAACAGAGTACAATCGTCTCAGTCATTGTGTAACTTGGGTCATTCTACTTTGCTACTTACAGTGCACTTTCCGTATCTGCTGTATTTCCTTCCATTTTCTGAAACTGCATAGAGGTAAATAAAGTTGTCATGAGATCCCACAGCCAGGAGAGTACCGTCTAGAATTAAACAGGAAAAGGTGCTGGTTGGAAAATGCCTGTATGTATCGTTACCTTATTGGTTCTATATTAAATGATATATTAAAAATGTTCAATCACATCAATATAACTATTTGGCATTTTATGAACAAAGCTGATCACGTAGCATCTCCTAACATCAAATGGTAACCTAGTTTAATGTAGCACTCCTCCTTGAAGATACTCTCTAGTCTTAACCCCCTGTAGTCAGCTAAAGGCTGATTTTAGAGAAATTTCTCTACATGTACTAGTGGAAGAGCACAATGTTTATACAGTATGCTAAGCAGGTCGGCTTCGTACTTGGGCAAGCAAATCTGATCTCACCAATTACAGAGTAGGTTTCCTTAAGAAGGAACACATTACCTTCTCTAGTTCTGTGGTATCTTTGATTGTACCTACAACTATGCTAACCACATAACAACTGGTCAAAGCCCACCAGTCTTTAGATTTTTAAATGCTACATTTTGTAGGGGTTGTTATGCCAGGATTAAAAACAAATTAAATCAAATGAAACAGAAAATATTGCTGTTTCAAAATGACTCTTTTGGGGCAGAAAAAAGGCACATGCTGCCAACCAAACTTGATGGCTGGCATTCCATCCTAGGGACCATGTGGCAGAAGGATAGAACCACCTAATAAATGTCCTCTGACAGACACACGTGCTCACATAATACATGTTTAAAAAAACACAAATTAAATTGACTCTAACTTTTGCATCTTGGTGCACACCCCCCCCCCCATTCAAGACAATATTCTGTGCTTCTTACTAAATAATGAAGAAACAATCAAGTTTTTTTTTTACTCTTAATTCAACATCACGTTGCATCTCCTAACATCAAATGGTAACCTAGTTTAATGTAGCACATTAATGGTGTATTTATTATTCGAGTACATGTTCAGAGCTGAGGTTGTAGCTCAGTGATGACGTGGTTGCCAGCCATGTGCACAGAGGCCTGGTTTCACCCTGCAGCATTACACAAACAAAACCTACCAACACCAAATGTTCAAATGTAACTAAGTCCAGGTTTGGTCTTACATGCCTATAATCCAAGTTTTTCCAAGGGTGAGAAAGGAGAATTATAAATTTCAGGCCTGTTTGGGAAAGACTATGCCTCAAAAAGGCCAAACTAATTCTAGAAAAGAATGATATAAATCAAACCATATACATAACAAAAACAAAGGTAACTGGAATACTGTGGAAATGTAACATTTTGAATAAAGTATACAAATAATTACTCAGTGTTGAATGAAGTTATATAAAATTCTTACAATGAATTACTACGTGTTTTATTTAGTAACTAACAATTATGATTATGTAACTCAAAACAGTGCTAAGTAGAATATAAAGGACTGTGTGTTTGGCCCCTAGTGTGTACTCCGGCTGTTTCTTTACAGTGTTTGGGGAATGTCAGGACTGAACTGAAGGAGAATGTGGTAGGCCAGGTTCTATCAGTAACTCTTCTCCGCTGCTTGTACTCTTTATACACACAGAGAAAGTTGTTAGTTATGGGACACTCAGCTTAATACATAAAAGCCTTCTGTATGTAGTGTGATTTGATTGCCCTTTACAGTTTGTAACTGCAGCTGCAACTCTGTCATAGTTCATTCCGAATTCACACTCCTCAATGCAGCCTGATTTGTGTAGATTTCATAGCTCCAGCAGTGGAATTTAACCTGATATTCAGGGGACACTCCACACTTGACAACTCTTGAACACAGAGGAGTTCAGCAAGCACACCCGTGACTTCAGTGGGTGCAGTGCATACGAAAGGAGAGGTCTGCTCACCCACTGAGTAGCGCATCACAGAGAGCTGCTCATTCCCATCAGTGTGGATTGAAACCAGATCTCTTGTTTCCGCATCCAGAACAAACCACCTGTTTAGGGAAGAAAAGAAAAACAAAACAAACCGCCTTCAGATATTTACATTTACAGGCAACAGTAGGTGACTTTTTCTACATTTTTAATTTTAAAAAATCAATATTAACCTTATAACTATGATAATGCTTCTTCTAATTAATGCTGAATTTATTTCTCAAAAAATGCTGCTAGATAGACATGGGCCTAGTATTTCATTTCTACTGTACTTCTGCTAACTACTGTTTATAGACAGAAAAGTAACATGACACTGGAGCTGACCCAGCACATCCAGCATCGGGAAAGAAACAGCTAAGCAGGACTGTCAGTGTGTTCACAGCACAGTTCACAGGAATAAAGGACAGCAGTCACTCGGGAGCCTCTGAGGATGACGGAGGACTTTGGAGAAATGACAGCTGCATAGTGGGGAGGTAGGCAGGAACAGGGACAGACACACCCTCATGAACGCCTGTTGGTAACTTTGTGAGAGGCTGCGACAATGAAGTCACATGGTCCACGCTCACTGAACACGCTGGTGCAGCTGAGAGTACCCACACACTGCACAATTGTTTACATTTGTTACTCACCAATCCTCAGCTACCACTAAAGCACTGAGAACCACTTTTTCAAAGAGGGAACAAGATGGTATCCAACCAAGACTACAGAGCTACAGTGAATATCAGGCTTCAAATTTTTTTTTTTATTGTTGTTGTTGTTTTTAAGATTTATTTATTTTATGTATATGAGTGCTCTATCTGCATGTATACATGCAGGCCAGAAGAGGATATCAGATCACATTACAGATGTTTGTGAGCCACCATGTGGTTGCTGGGAATTAAATTTAAGACTTCTGGAAGAGAAGGCAGTGTTAACTGCTGAATCATCTATCTAGCTCCAAAGCCTCAGGTTTTTAACGTGATTATCAAACACACACTGGTTATAGATAGCAGCTACTTAAGAAGACAAACTCTTGTGTTTTTCTGTTTCTTTAAATGCATAGAAGATTAATTCCTCTATTTTTGGAATGGTGGGACATGGTTGTGACTGCAACTGCATGACAGTTTCAGCCGCAGGTACACCATCAACCTGAATAATGCATCTCTGGCTTTCTAGTATACAGATGGCTTGCTCTTTCTTGTAGTATGCTTGTCTGCTTTGCCTTTGTCTATACCATATTTGTCCTCAAATATAACTTTGGTAAAAATTTCTGGGAAAAGGATTGAGGGCAGGCATTACTAGAGAAGGAAAATGGCTCTGATGTCTATTAGAAACCAACTGCTTTGGCCCTGGCCATTCAAGCAGCCAACCCAGGCATAATGGGACCAGGGCTTCTGGATGTGGAGGCTGACAGCCTTAATTGTTCTCTGGGAAATCTTAGCCAACTCATGATGATTAAGTTGTATCAGAAAATATTTGAAACAGGAAGTATTTTTGAGAAATCTGAAGCTTTAGTAGTTAAGAGAATTGAAGACCCCAAGGAAAAGGAACTGTGGACCTGGGTCACTAAAAACAGGGATGTCCATAGAAAATACAAGAGACAAGATGGAGGAAGAAATAGCTGGGTCTACTGGACCAGTGAGCAATGGTGAGAGCCCCCGCAAGGGGATCTCTATTAATAGACAGTTGGAGTTAGAGATATTATTGGGGAAAACTGGAATATATATGTATGAAAGCACCCTGTGAGGGGGCCGCTGGCTTAGTGAACTGACTTTTCCTGGGAAGACTGGAACATACTAATGTGACCCCCTGGTTAGCCTGCCCAAGGAAACTATGGTACAAGTTCTAGAAGACAGAATTTATGCTTGTGAAGGAGTCCTGGGGAAGCTTCAAGAGGAATTAAAAAAGAGTCTGAAAAGCACTGTAGAAATAAATATTTGGATGAGCTTAATAAAGAGATTTTGCAAATTTAAGACAAGTTAAAAATATTAACATTACCCTGACCTATTTAGCAACTTTCTAAGAAATGAGAGAGAGAGAGAGAGAGAGAGAGAGAGAGAGAGAGAGAGAGGGAGGGAGAGAATGAACCTGAAAACTGTCTCCGAGCTCAGCTTCTGAACAGGAATGAATGGCCTGTCAGCTTATACCTGCACTGTTACCTGAGACTCTGATTTTGTGCTGATCCAACCCTCCCATTCTCAAGAACCCGAAACACCTGACGCTGGTCCTCAGCAGGATTTTTGTTTCTTATTTTTATTTTTCCAATTTGCCACTGTGTGAAAGCCGTAAGCTGATGTACTGTGCATCACTAAGACAGCCCTCCCCCTCCCTCCCTCCCTCTCTGGACCCAGGAGCTTGCAGACTCAGCTATTCTTGCTTGCCAGCTTCTGTGTCCTTTAGAAAAACATGCATCCATGATAGTATCTTTTGGATAGAGTGTTTATGGGTCTTGCTTTTTTTTTTGTTTTTTCGAGACAGGGTTTCTCTGTATAGCTCTGGCTGTCCTGGAACTCACTCTGTAGACCAGGCTGGCCTCGAAATCAGAAATCTGCCTGCCCCTGCCTCCCAAGTGCTTTTTAAAACGAACCTCTAGATACAAAAACAGGAGTGTTGGGGCTAGAGACAGTTACATGGTGAAGAGTATATGTTACTTCCCAAGTTTGGTTCCTAGTGCCAATGCTGGGTAGTTAGGCTAGGCCTAAAAGCTACAGAGAGAAGACACCAGGGAGAGAAGCAGAGGACTCAACCTCAGGCTCACTGTTGGTCAGACTCCTCCAGGAGAACTGATCTGGTACGTTTCCTTAGTGTCACACTAACGCATACTGAATGAACTCTGTGGTCATCACCAATGCACTCACTACTTGGCAACACATGGACACAGACACATCGCCCAACATTTTACCAGTCATTTTTCTGGTCACATAGTCATGGACTATGGACATGTTTCACAGCAAGCTAGTTCCTAGCCCTAAATGTGACTTAAAAATGAGGTGAGTAATCTGAATAGCCAAAGTAGTAACTTTTCAATTTCACACAGTAAAGTTAGGTGTTTACAGACCAAAGGAAAAATAAAAACAAATGGAATATCCATGAATCCAAGGCATGGAAGCAGGTGTGGAGCCCGACAGAGTTCTATCTAACCCAGCAGTGACAGCCGCATCTGCCAACAGGAGACAAGTCCACACCAGTGAGCACAGACTGACTGCCAGCACTGCTACAGTGCTTACCGTCTGTCTCTCACGTTTTCTAATCACAACTCAAGAGGTAGTAACTGCCTTACCTTTAGAGTATGTCACTAAGACTGAGGGACCTCATAGCCACACAGATGTTAGAAAGTAGTTTCAGTGGTTTTCAACCACATCATTTAAATTTTTTTACATTTATTTAATGTGTGTGTGTGTGTGTGGGGTGTGTGTGTGCATGTGTCATGGCTGCATATGGAGGTCCAAGGATAACATTTAGGAGTTGGTTCTTCTGACTCCAGGGACTGAGCTGTCATGGCTGATAGGCACCTTTCTTGCTGAACATTCTCTTAGCTAATCCATCAGAGCAATTAAATTCAAACAGCCCACCATTTCAGATCACACGGCTCACTTACAGACCCTACCTGCCTGAGTGTGTTCCGATGGCCACCACTGTACCACTTGGATGAAAGTCTGCACAGTGTCCCGGTTCCTAGAAGAGAAAAGGACAGCCATTGGGGCATAGGATAAAGGTTCCTAGGTTTAAAGGAATTGTTAAAAAAAAAAATCTTTCAAAATAACTTGTTTCAAATAAACAAATTCTGGTCAGCTTTACTGTAAACCAATGAGAATGCTACACTGAGAGAACTGGCTGGCCAGGAGAAACAAGGAATCGGCTTGTGGCCAGGGAGTGGAACAATTCAGGGAACACCAAATGTGGTAAGAAATTTGCACAGAACTCATACACTTCTTTTGGGGTAGAAAAGGTAGTATCTGTATACTAGTGAGAAATACAAGGTTATCCACAAAGACAGCACCGTTTGTTACAGCATTTACTGAATCCAACTGCCACACCGCAGATGCCCTAATATTTCACAATCAATGTTTCGCAAATATACAAAATCTTTGTAAGTTTACTACTGAAACTGAGAGGAAAGCATCCGACTACCTTGCTTTTAATGTGGACTCACATTAGAACGGAGACCAGACATTCCTTCCTACTCTCAGCCCTTTCACCAACCACAAGCACACTTTAGCTCAATGCTTCCTGAGTGCCAGGGAGGGGTCTGCAGGGGAAGCACTGCACTCACGTCCACAAGCCTGGTCCACTCCAGCCTGTGCTCCACCGAGTTCCACATGCACACCTGCCTGTCCTGAGCACACGTCAGGAGCAAATCTTTGAAGGGATGTGTTGCGAGGCCCCACAGTTCATCTGTATGACCCTGGAAATGAAAAACCTCCTTGTAAGAACAGAAGCATATTGTCGACAAATAATGTAGAAATTGTTGGCATCACACAGCTTACCTGTACTTCTATCTGGAAGCCATCATTGAATGTTCCCCGTAAAATAAAGTTGCGTGATGTGCCCACTAAGAACTGTTCTGCCTTTCCCTCTGCTACTGCTCTAATTGTGCCATACTGATCAGGAACCTGGAACAAGTGTGTAAAGTTACCATAAACAGTGACATGCAATAATTAGTACCTGAATAGTGTTATGCTCATAGTTGTATGTAGTTGGAGAATAATAAAGACAAACTCTAGACCTGACACAACATGGTGGTCTCATCACATTGTAATTTAATGTTCAATTAAACAGAAGCTATAATGTACTAGCAATATTCTTTGTCATATTTACTGTAATTATCTTTGTAGAACAGGGTCTCTCACATGCTATTCAAGCTTGTCAGTGACCTAACTTGCAGCCCGCTTCAGTAAAATTTAAACTTATATTCTATATGATACTGAGAGTTAGAAAAGTGTGGGGGAGGAAGGAAGTTCTATTCGAGCTCGTAACGAATATGGTCTGGGTTTTGTTTCATGTTCTTCTGGGCAAGTTACTTAGCTTAAGACAATTCATTTATTTGTGACGTGGGGATAATACATTCATTCCCTATTTATTCCTGATTGTTTCAGGGACCAAAAGATAAAAATTCCAGTAAATCAAAAAACAGTTGACCTTTTAATCTATAGACTCTGCATTCAAGTACTAAATCATCCATGGACTGAAAATATTGGGGTGAAAAAACCCTCTGTGTGTACTGTTCCTATACAGTTCAGTAAGGCATTTCCATAGCAGTCACACTGTATCAGGTATGGTAAGCAATACAAAGACAATTTAAAGTTTAAGTCCATAGAAATACTTGATTACATTGGGTAAGGGACTTCAGTATCTACAGATTCTAGCATCTATGAGAAGGCTGGAGACTACTCCTGTATAGATACAAAGGGATGACTGAATTGTAAAGTACTATAAAGGCCATTCATAGGTCTCCTTATGAGACCCATTTCATTCACACACTATGTCCTTTACACTGCTAACATAAGTGACCCCACAGAATGACTCTGAAATGGTACATTTCTTCTTCATGAAGGGTTACTTCGAAAACGCCTCTGCTTATCCATATCTGCCTAGCCTGCGTCAGACCCTGAGTTCAATTTCTTGCACTGCACAATAAACAATAAAGCCTCAGACTCCACATTATTCTGTTTAGAGCAGAGTCCTATGGGCCGTAACAAACGCTTTCCTACGGAGAGGGAGTGAATTTAAGTGAACTCAGATCAGTTCCCAGAAAAGCTGTCTCAAAACGGGACGAAATGCATGAGTAGAGGTTTACCTTTTTAAGGTTCATTTATACATTTCCAGCCTTACCTCAATTTCTCTTTCAAGGTTCAGATCATGATCCCACAAAATTATTTTTCTGTCTTTCCCGCCTCCAGTTAATAGCATCCCATTTCTCATCTGACAAAGCGTAAATACACTGCCATCGTGAGCTTTGATTTGTCTGTTGATCTGATATACACCTAATATGGTAAGAGGAAAAATAAAAACACTAGAAATAACATGTTTTATTAGACTCTAGGGTCTTTCTAGAAAACAGCTTTAGCAAAACTACAGGGTGAATCCTCAGAAAGTTCACATTTTCCTCATCAGAAACCTAGTCTCAGCAAGTTACAGAAACATGGCAGTAACAGACTTAAGACTGAATATAATCCTTTACATTTATATCAATATATGTACTTTAAAAATATTTTCTTAAAAAAACAAAAAGAAAGCTGCTACAACAGCGATTACTGCCCGGACAACAGTATATAAAGTGTATTTCGGCATCAGCTTCACTGTCATCTCTTATGACAGTTTGTGCACTATCAGAGTGGTGTCACTAGTGCGAAGCACAACTAGGACAGAATTATGAGGCTCATATACACAATACCAGTTATTGGTAAAGCCGTAGCCAGGATCCAAGTCTCCCACCTCAGTGTCCCCAGAGCTTTGATAGCTCAGTGCACGACAATCATTAATAAACATTAAATTATTCTTTTTAGTCTGCTGAGAAACAAAAGAAATTACGTCATCCAAACTGAGTCCGTGACGGTTTCTCAGAGCAGGGCTCTAGCAAACACGGGAGGCTAATGAGGCAAGAGGACAGACAGCCTTTGGGAAATAACACCTTACAGAATTAGTTAGCAGGTTTACAATGGAAGCCAGAGCCATGCTTAAACATGGCTAAAGCCAACAAAATAGCCTTAGCTCTTGTGGAAAAACTGAAAGAAAAAAAAAGTTTTAAAAACCATCCATTTCCTAAAATTGTATACCAGCTGATGGATGGGTAAGCAGGACATGGCTGTGCCTAGACACTTGAACACTGTGTTGAGGAGAAGGAAGGAAACACGCTCTAGCAGGATGGGCCTTAAAAACACGCTGCGTTAAACATGCCAGTTATTGTCAGGCATGGCAGTCCACCTATAATCCTAGGAAGCCAGTCTGGGCTACACAGTAAGTTCTAGAGCAGCCTGGGCTATGTAGTGAAAAGTTAGAGAACAAAAACCAAACCAATCAAATAAAAAACTAGTTATCTGGTCTAGAGAGATGGCTCAGTGGTTAAGAGCATTGACTGCTCTTCCAGAGCTCCTGAGTTCAATTCCCAGCAGCCACATGTTGGCTCACAACCATCTATAATGCGATCTGATGCCCTCTTCAGGTGTGTCTGATTTTGTTCTTAATTCAGCTGCCCTATTTTTAAACATATCAAAAAACCTTGTCAAACATGTATGACCTTCCCAGAATGATAGATGTTAGAAAACAGAAAGCAAAATTAAAGAACTGTTTCATCAGGATAAACACCTCATAGTGTGAGTGACTCAGTTCCACTCATTTCCTTTGGAGCTGGAATGTTCTCACAAAGCTCAAATAGTAACTAAGTTAAAAAAAAATTCTGTGTTTCACATTTAAGCATATTCCAAGTTTCTTTTACAGACTATAAGTAAAACATTACAGTCGAAAAATCTTTCTCTCATCAACCTATATATATTTCTGTCAGTCTAGTTTAGGTTAAACATTTGAAATACTTGCTTAGAAAAATTACTGTCTTTGAGTTTAAAAACTTTATGACTAGGTTTAATTATATGGCCAAGTCTACCCAAGTTTAATGGCAAGTTCTTTCATTCATCTCATTGCTAAGAGAAAGTCTCCATGAAAATCAGGTTTACCTTGCCTGCCAAGTAAAGACATCTAGAAGGCTCTGTCTATTCAAACAAGACTCAAATGTTGGGAAATGCTAACATTAGATAACGCTCTTACCACCTAGGTAAAGGGCTCATGCTGGTGACTTGGTAAGCAGGCCAAATAGTTGGACTTCTTGGTTCTAGAAAGGAGCCTGTCAAAGATTTAGAAGTGATAAACATTTTTAAAATGTCTTCATGTGTGCCTGGTTTGTGCCTTGCCAATGTGTAGAAAGAATGCCAAGGCCTACCACTAGGGTTGGGAAGAAGGTCTGCAGGTGGTTCACTCTTTCTCCATTTGTCTCCTAAAAGCACGACCCTGAGTTCTGCTCAGATACCTGAGTATCAGCCCAGGAGAGTGAAACTTTATACATCTGAAATTAGTATGTATCTCTAAGTGTGCTCTCTCCTATTAAATGTCTGGAGGGAAAAGCTTTCTATGATCACATGTAGATTACGTATCATAAGGAATACTTTCCTTAGAAAGGCTCTTTCTGGAGCACTCATGTTACTCCAGTGCAAACTGTCTCTCCAGGTCAGTAAGGGTGGGGCTGCAAGAGCACACGTGAGAGTCCTGCAGCACCGAACAAGAAGATACCTTTAGGCCCTTTCCCGGGCGGGGGCTCCACTGTAGTTTTGCTCCAGATAAGCATGACTCCCCCAGAGTCTCCAGTGAGAACATCTCCATTCCCCAAGAATGCCAAACACTGGACAAATTTTGGTTTTTCATATTTCTACAATAAAATGAGAATTTTTAGGTTTCTCTTTGGCATGGTGATTTTATGCTTAACCCAACAATAAAGATTACACACACACACACACACACACACACACACACACACACACCCCAATGATATTACAACATTCTGATCCTTACCCCAAAAATTCCCTGTTTTCTTGTTAGTGAATTGCCACTCCAGGTCCAGAAAAAAATATGAGATTTACCACATGTTATTATTGTATTTGCATCTGTTGGGTGGAATTCTACAGCCAAAACAACTTCGTTTGTTGTCTGTCAAACAAAAAAAGTGATAGTTTTAGAAGAAAGTATATTCTGGTTTTTTTTTATGTTTTTGTTTTCTGAGACAGGGTTTCTCTGTGTGGCCTTGGCTGTCTTGGAACTCACTCTGTAGACCAGGCTGACCTCGAACTCAGAAATACTTCTGCCTCTGCCTCTCAAGTGCTGGGATTAAAGGCGTGCGCCATGACTGCCTGGCTTTACTTATGTTTTTAAGGTGTGAGATTTTCTGACAGCGAATTTCAAGTACAAACAAATGTACTTTGCTTGCTTTAGAAGTTACAACAGAAACCCATTTTTAAGCCAAAAGTCAAAAACTTGCAATTTATCAAAAATAACCCTAACAAAAGAGACAAGGAGCTGAAGCAAAATATATTCCTTTCATTACTTTTTAATCATGTTTATGCATGTGTCTCTGTGTGGATGCTTGCACCTAAGTTTGGGTGCCCATGGAGGCCTGATTTCCAGGGAGCTGGAGTCACAGGTGGTACACGATGTATAGGGAGCTGGTCCTCTGCAAGACCAGGACCAGTTAGTTCTACTGACTAAGCCATCTGTCCAGCCTTGGAAACATATTCTTCTTTACGGACTTATCAAAGCCCTTTCTTCTGTAGTCTTAACCCTGCTGCCCCACATACACGCAGCTGCGATGCTAACTCCCAAGCCACGCTGAGCCACACCACGGTACTGCAATAGTCCACAGCCTCAGAAACTATAATCCCTCCCTCAACATGGTATGGCACTGCCTATAATCACTATACAAAACATTACTTGTATATATGACCTTCAATTATGTCAAGCATATTCTTAAGGGTGAAACTTTCCTTTAGACTTATAAAGCTTTAAAGACTGACTGAAAAGTCAATTCATGAAACTGCAAAGCAGAGCGCTCAGTGTGAGTAGGGACTGACTGCACTCAGTGTTCTCTGAAATACGAGACTGTTCCATACCAGCTCTTCTGGGATAGCTAACTGTTAATGTCACAGAATCTGGTAAGCTGAAAAAACCTGATAAATGTGAACTGTGCATTTACTCTTATAACCTGGATAGGCATATATTATAAATCCAAATACCTGTCAAAAAATGAACTTTAAAATACAATATCCAAAGTTTATTTTGATTTACCTTTATTTCTGCTACTTTAGATTTTTTCTGCCAGTCCCATACAGTAAGCATATGCTCATTGGAGTCGTCAATAACGCATAAATGAATGCCTGAGTCCTAAATAAGGACATTGGAAGAAAAAAAAATGCCATTATTAAAACTAATAATGAGATAATGAAAAATTGTTAAACTCCTTCTTTGAGATACAACTGAATGTGCTATTTATAAAAACTGCTTTTTTAGAAATACAGAAACACATGAACTTTCTTCCTGTGTGCAGCTCTGCTCCTGAGCTGACTCCCAGCAGCCAGTGAGTCCCTGGCTGACATCTAGCACCAGCTCACCTCTGAGGCTCTCCTGGTCCCCTAGCTGTGTTATGCTTCCGTCTTGCTGTTAGAATACTTAAGGCATTTCTCCACACAGGAGTTGCACAGATATATATGTAATTCCATGCACATCTGTCTGATGAACTTATATGCTAAAATTAAATGATACTTTAAAGTTCACTGATTTCTGCTTTTGTAACATTTACATTAACATGAGTAAATGAGATGAATGAAAATAGATATTTTCTATCTTTTTTTTCTCTGAAACAACCTCCATTCCCACAGATTATCTAAGTTTAAGA
Source organism: Rhabdomys pumilio (assembly GCA_030674055.1). Classification (NCBI taxonomy): domain Eukaryota; kingdom Metazoa; phylum Chordata; class Mammalia; order Rodentia; family Muridae; genus Rhabdomys; species Rhabdomys pumilio. Next base: position 67,071,508 of record JANHMN010000010.1, on the reverse strand, counting down.
GAAAGAATTATGGATGATGTCAAATAATTTATTTCTAGTAGCATTGATGGTGTATGCCTCAAAACGTCTCTGGAACAGACACTAAGGTGAAGCTGGGGACCAGCACTTGCCTGTCTTTGCCTCCTTCAATCGAAATGATCACCAGAATTAAGGAACTCTACAGAGTGCGGACTATGGTAGACAGTCCGAGCACTCAACCTTGGTACAGAGCCAGGCCACTAGCTCCTGCCACCGAAGTTCTGCTGTGGTTCCTCCTCTTTTCTTGGCCTGCCAGAGTCCTGTCATTCAGTGCCTGCAAACTAGCAACTGCTTAAAAAAAAATCTCTCTCCTTTTATCATGGTCCACAAAACTTTTGCAAGTCAGAAAATAGCTACCAACAGGTAAGAACTGAAGAAATAATATGAACAGCTAAACATATTCTGAAGTGTAAAATGAAATCCACTTGAAAATTTAATACAGTTCTCTTACATGGTTCATAAATATAATCACAAACTCAACGACAAATGAAGTGTGATACGCAGCATCTTACTTCCTCTCACTATAAACCCGGAAAGTTCTGAAAGCTGAAAGCACATTGCTACACACAAGTTTTTAAAATGACTTTTTTTTTGCCTACATGTATCTGTGTGCACCACACGAATGTCTAGTACCTGCTAAGGCCAGAAGAGGGCGTCAGGTCTGCTGGAACTGGAGTTAGAGATGGGTGTGAGCCATCGTGTGGATCTTGGTAACTGAACCCTGATCCTCTGCAAGAGCAGCAAGTGACCTTAACCATGAAGCCATTTCTCTAGATCACTATATACTACCATCAGGTCAGAACTAAACTAAAATAAATAACATCAGGTCACGGTCTTTAGGAAATACAAAGATCTGATTGGTTCCTTGCTCTATGTGACATCCAGAGAAGATTGTTTTATAGAAATGAAATGTCATGTCTGAATTACATAATAAGATGGATGTCTCCTATGATACAAACTGAAGTTAAGCTATGTCTTATTGCTTATTTCAATTTCCTTCCACTACACTGGTACCCTATCTCAGGACAAAGACAATGTGCTGGTTCCAACTGAGTATGGCCCCCACAGACTCTGAGTTGAATGCTTGGTCATCGGGGAGTGATGCTATTTGAAAGGATTAGGGGTGTGGCCTATTGGAGGGAGTGTGTCACTGGGGGTGGGCTTTGAGGTTTTAGAAGGCCATGCCAAGCCCAAGTCTCTCTCAGTTGCCTGTGGAAGCAGAGGTAGAAACTCTCAGCTACCATGTTTGACTGCACGCCACCATACTCCATGCCATGATGACAATGGATTAAACCTCTGAAACTGGAAGCCAGCCCTAATTAAATGCCTTCTTTTATAAGCTGTTGTGATCATGGTGTTTCTGTAACAACTCCAGGACAGCTATAGAATACTGACTAAGAGAGACAGACTAAATATAAATCTAATATCTTGATCCTAAATCATATCCTAAATCTTAAATCAAATTTAATACTTAGATTACAATACTTGCTATTTAACAATAGCTACGCTGAAAATAACTTGCATCTCATTTTTGGATGGATACACAATCCTACACATTTACCAAACAGACTCAGGCTTACATAGCTTACTTTAAAAATAACTGTGACTTACTGCTTTTGAAAAATCCAGGCATCCTACTCCACGCTCAAAAGTTCCAAGTCCAATAACGTGCAGCGTGGAAAGACTTACTGAATCCCACACCCTGACGTGGGGTTGCAGAGGCTGTAAACAGAAGACAGGTCTAGCATACATAGGTGAGTGCAGATACGGACAAAAACTACCTCACAGCAGGTATATACACCACTACCAACAGCAACTTGCCATATTTTTGTTTGCTTGTTTTTGTTTATTTTTGAGACAGAGTCTCACTATTATGTAGCTCTAGCTATCCTGAACTCACCATATAGACCAGGTTGGTCTCAAACTCACAGATATCTACCTGCTTATGTCTCCTGAGTGCTGGGACTAAAGGCATGCACCACCAAGTCCAACCCAATTTCCCACCTTAGTAAGACAAAAACTAAATTTAGACATGCCTCCAAAGAATATACTTTTTAAAATATTTACTTATTATTTTATATGTGTGCTCTGTCTTCACACATACCAGAAGAGGGAATAAGATCCTATTACAGATAGCTGTGACATGTGGGTGCCGGGAATTGAATTCAGGACCTCTTGAAGAGCAGTCAATTGAATATGGGGTATGCTTTCCCCTCAGACTATGAAAATAAGGACATGTGGTCATAAGCAAATATTTGCATATTTAATGTTTCACACATGATTAAATGTATGCCATATACAAAATCATTTAATGCTCATAATCTGTGATCTTTGGAGATAAGGAGACCAAGATATAGAGAGTGTAACCAGCTTTTATAGTCATTAAACAGTAGATTTAGAATTCTAATTGTAATGTAGTCTATTAGCTAGCTTAATTAATTAGCTAGGATACTAGCTAATATTTTGCTGTTTTTGAGTCAGGATCTTAAAATTTTATCCAGGATAATCTGACTCAAACAGTCCTCTGCTTAAGGCCACCAAGAAGCAGGTACTACAGGTGTGAGTGACTGTCCCGATACTTCACTTTTAGGACATTGTCTTTATTCTTAACAGAACGTACTTTTAAAAAATGATTTATCTACTTACTAAGTTCTATGGAAACAACCCTCATATGGAAAGAATACGGACCTGGAAAGGCTCTTCAAAGCCTTTTAATATAAAGCTCCCTTGCAGCTTTTCTTTGTAGAAACTGAACCAACAGGACATCATGTACATGTGCTAGTCATCAATACTCACTGCTGATCTCAGAAATGACATGTTATATAAGACAACTGAGTCAAACCGAACGGTCATTGAAACTCTAAGTGTATCTAAGCGGTATCCTAATTCACGAAATCAGAGGTCTCAGCAGCTAAGAAGAATTTAGTTTAACAAGTTTAACCTTTAACAAGCATGAGTCCTTCCATTCTCATGTTCCTAGGGAATGTTTATTATTGAGATGAAACCGTAGTTTGAATACTATATTCTAAGACCTTCTTATATTTCCCTGCTAATTCTAGAGAGCCTCTCCCATAACTTTAAGGGAGTAAGATAAGGAGCTGGCTAAAGAGGCAGTCGGTCCTTCTGACAGCAAGGCAGATGCACCAACTGGCTGCTTACCCTTCCGTCCTTGTCCACTCCGGCTATCTGTCCAGTTGCGATCCTAATCTTGTCAGGATGTATGGCAAGGCTGAAAAGCAGTATTTATCATAACGTGTGAAACAGCATAAAGGAGCCTTTGGATCAGCATTTTTTTAAGCAAATAGTTTCCAATCTTAAATCCACACTCGACCTATTCATTTTTATTAGTAAATTAAGCAAGCCTCTAATTTTCTTATTAATCTTATTAATTTATTAACTATTAATTAATTAATGAAAAACTGAATTCATAGAAAACATTTATTCATAATTTGGTAGAGTAAGAACAGAACCATTTTCATCTGTTCAAAGGACCTCTTTAGTCCCTATACGCAGGCACACATCTTTACATAGCTATGAAGTTCAGTATGGTCCGGTGGACTTCCATCTACTGAAGTACACGCACAGCCTCATCTCACAGCGTCTGACACACCTACTACCCTAACAACTCTTTATACTTCAGGCATTTCTACTTTTCTACTAAAAGCAGCAGTAAACATAATATAATTTCTAATATAATTTTACTAACCTATAACTATTTCTTAATGTTAAGCTTTTGTAAATCTAACCCAGAGCAACAAATTCTAAGTGAAACGGAAAATATTGTAGCAACTGCACTCTTACCAGGATGCACACATATCCAACCACACAATGTGCGTGTGTGTGTGCATGCGTGTGGAGGTGTGCAAGCCTGCCTGTGCAGGCTAGGAGACAATGTTGAATGTCTTCTTCTACCACGAGTCACCTCACTTAATATTTGCATTTCCAATTTTCATTACATGTATTTATTGTGTACAAGCCAACGAATATGTGTGTAACTGCACGGTAGTCTGTGTAGGTCAGAGAACAACACGTAGGAGTTGGGATCCTCCTCCCACCATGTGAACCACGTGGTCAGCTTCTTCGGCAAGTACCTGCTGAGCTATCTTAATAGCCTGTTACATAGTTATTTAAAAAAATACTGGTTTGTTTTTATGTGGGAATGTGTGTGTCGTGTGCATCCTCCATAGAGTTTACCACATCCACCTTACTCACTGAACTAATTTACTGCCTACCCTGCCTTATTTTTTTGAGACAGGGTAGTCTGTCATTGACCCTAGAGCATGCTGTTTTGGCTCCACTGTCTGGCAGTCAGCCTGTGCACAGCCTGTCATCACAGTGACAGACATGACTGTGCCCAGTTTTCACATTGGTGCTACCAGGGATTATAGCTCAGGCCCCAGATCTGCACAGCAAGCCATTTCCCTAGCTCCTGATGACAAAAATTACTGTCTTTATGTCCCTTTCTAGAATCCTTCTGTATTATTAAAACAATTAACATTTATTTGTGGAGAGAGGGCATGTGGAACGAGAGGTAGACTGTATGAGGTTGTGCTCTCCTACCCTGCAGGTTCCAGGGACTGAGCTCAGCTTGTCAGTTTGGCTCCTGGCTAAGCCATCCTGCAATCAGGGAGTCAGCTCACCAGGAAAGATTTTTTTGTTCTTGCTATATATTGCTAATCATTTTCCAGAAAAACAGTATTAATTTGTCACATGAGAAAAAAATGTTCCAAATTTCTACAACTTCTCCATGATAAGAATTGTATCTTCTGAAATGTTTCAATAATCTGGCATAAATATATCAAGTTTTTATTTCTAAGGAGGCTAGTGTTTACCAATGTTTCTCTTATATTTTCTTCAACAATTTATATCCTGAATCAAGATTAAAAAAAAAAAAAACACACAAAAAACAAGAACAAACCCCTCTAAAACCTCTAGGGGCTAGAGAGGGGCCAGAGAGATGGCTCAGTAGTTAAGAGCACTATGGCAGCTTACAACTCTCTGCAGTTCTGTAGGATTTAACACCCTCACACATGCATACATACAGTCAAAACATCAATGCACACAGATAAAAATAATTAATTAATCATTGAGAAAAACCTCTAGCACATTAATATTTTTGCTGAATTTTACTTTCTTTTCAAACAAAAATTTTAAATTGTAATTTCTGCTCTAGGTAATGCATGTCTCCAATATCAAAAGCTACTTAAAAACTTCTTTTTCCTCCCTGCACCAACTGGAAAACTTCTCTTTCTCTTAACCTTGACTTCTAACATGGTTTAAAGGTAGCTGTGATAACGTCTTTTCATAGGAAACTGTTAGAAATACATCATACATGTGAAAGCCAAAACAAACACTTGCCTGCCTGCTCTTTACCATGTGCAGGGCTTCCTCCTTCCTGTTACTGCTGTTTCCTTCTGGTTTCTAAAATTGGGTGTCACCATCTGACTTCCACATTCTGACCTCCACACACACTATAACTAGTACCCGGCTGAGACAGACATTAGATGCTTCCTTACTCTTGTTACATTGCATGGATTCTGCATATATAATATTTTGAATATAAATGTATTTTTGACCTTTCCTGAAGGCTATCATCTATGTACTATCCTAGCATTCATACACAAGAGAAATTCTTATCTAACTGTCAGAACAGTGTAAAGAAGCTAATCTTTTTTTTTTTTTTTTTTTTGGTTTTTCGAGACAGGGTTTCTCTGTGTAGTCCTGGCTGTCCTCGAACTCAGAAATCCGCCTGCCTCTGCCTCCCAAGTGCTGGGATTAAAGGCGTGCGGCAAGAAGCTAATCTTTTAAATGCAAGAAAACAATGGATTCTAGTAACATGACTCAATTATCTAAAGAGCAGTAACCTGAAACCCAAAACTTATCACAAAGAATAAACCCTTAATAAATACTAAGTAAATGTACAAAAAAAGCTACTTTCAGAAATTCATAGCATCCAGTCTGTTCACATGGATCCCATACGACTGACCAGATGGAAAGGGATAAAGACCTGAGGCAGCAGGGTAGATTAACTGAGATTTAAAGCAGTGTATTCTATTGCTATTGATACCACAGTGTTTGAAGAATGTTAATGACTTTTTAATTTAAAAAGTATCGTGCATAGAATACCTATGACATTCTTCCTTACAGCCTACGTTCCCAGCAGTGAACTTTCAGTACAGCTCCAACAATGACGACGACTATGGTGAACGAGGCAAGCAGAAGGCTGACAATGGTGTTGACACTCACCATTTCACACAGTCTGTATGACCCAGGTAGTGTCGCTGAGTCCTCTCCTCGTAATTAAACAGGACCACCACTGAGGCAATGAAATAAACTATCTCCCCTGTGGGAAGCAGGTAAACATTCGCTCGACAGTCCTTCCCTCGATAACCGTATCTTGAATGAAAAGTCAAGGTTTTAAAGCAAATAATCAAGTTGTTTAAGAAGTCATCAAGGCACAAAGGAGAGAAAACTGGACTAGAGCCAGGACACTCACATTTCCTCTCCTGCCCAAACCTAAGTCTTATTCTGTATTTGTCTTAATGTCCATATTCCTTGGACAAATCTCTGAATTCCTAACATGCACCAAGCACAGTGCTGACCACACGGCTCTGAACAAATCACAAGTGAGGCCTGTGTGACAGTATGTGCGGAGGAAGGGGACTAGGAGACCCGACTGAGAAAGCAAACAGTGGGACCTAAGAAACAACAAGTATGCCGGCCTAAAATGAGAGGTGAGGGCTAGTTACCCTGTCTGCTGTACAGATCAGCAATAAAGCCTGTGCCAGATTACAGGGTTGGGGAGCTTCTCCAAGCTAACATGATCTTCTCCAACGTAAAGGATTTAACGAGTGTGGGGAGGGAGGGAAGCACAGAACAGAGAACTGAGGTCACACAGCTAGTCTCTTTCTTGTTCTCTGAGTTTTTAGCATCCCACACAGAGACTTTCCGGGTGGAATCAGGAAGCCTCAGTATTAAACTACTGTGTGTATCTGAGCCTGGCAGAGAAGTAGCCAATTTCAGAATTACAATCATCCTTGTCAATCTGAGCTCTTAAGATGATTTCTAATAGTTACGTGGTGGTATGCTTGGGAGGCTAAGCTACCCTAAGCTACACAGTGAGTACAAGGCTGCATAGGGAGACATGGCAAGACAAAGGATTTATCATCTATGATACATCATTTCATACTTTATAAATTGCCAAATCAGTGTTTTAAATTACAGTACAGTAATTTGCGGTAGCTCTGAGGCAGGTGTTAACCCTTTCTAAAAGACCGTGAAGGTTCACAGGGCAAGTGCAGAGCCAACACTCGGATACTGGCCTGCCAGTGCTAGTCTGGAACCATCCCTGCTGCACCGCTGCTGCTTGCTGCACAGCTCATGGGATGCTGCGGCTCTCTCTGTACTAATTCTGATGATTTTAAATCGCTATTAGTAAAATATATCCCACACATTTTTGAGATCCCGTCTCCTTTTTAATTTCTCAAGTGGTTCTTAAGTTTGTTGTGTTTTATTCCGGCTGTAAGGACAATCTGGTTCATTAGAAAAGGACTTTCTATTAAACTAGGACAAAGCGAACAGATTTGTTTCCTGTCTGTGAAGGATACGCCCACTCCAGTTTGAGCTTCTCAGGAGGCAGCTCTGTTCTGATGTCATCATAGTTGTCAACATCCGAAGGAATGAACATTGTAATTGGCCGACCTCGCATAAACATTTTAATATATTCTCCTTCTGTTGAAACATAAGACAAAGATTAAACCACATGTATTTCCCATACCATTGTAGGAAAGTAGATTACTGACACAATGAAGCCATGACAAGAGTAGCTGTTAACCTTCTCCATTGTATGTTTTTTTACATATTACAGAGCATATGTAGAAAATAATATCTAGTCAAAAGAATGGAAGCAAAAATTAAAACAACAAATCTGTGGCCGTTTGTTTAATTGGGAATAACTGTGTTCATCCAAATTTAATTTACTTGTCTACGTATTTCTACAAGAAGGGAAGGAGAAAGGAGGCTGGACACAACAGGACAGGGACACTTAGTGCTTATCAACTAGTCTGACACAAAATGCAAGTGTGTCATCGCCAACTAGAGGCTGATGTGATCCTAACATCTCTATGAATGATTCAAGTTACCTAAGAAAAGCAGTGTGGCAATCCAATATGCAAAACTCAGTAGTTTATGTAATGCAAACTATGAAGAGCAAGGTAAGTTTCTTGTGGGGTGTCTGCCTGCAACCGTTTCTGCAGATTGAAGAGCTGTGTTTATTGTGGGTGAGAAGTTCAAGTTATTTTTACTATGACCACTCACAGTGTGCCCAGCCTTAGGTTTGCTCTAAGAGCAGGGTGAGACCTCCCACACTATGGTTTTAACAACACATGATGCGTGTTATTCTTACTTCTGAATCTGAGAGTGGGCCTTAACTTCCTGATGGCTTTCAGCATAGCTGAACTTTGATGATAAGGAAACGATTACCAGCTGTAAATATCCCCTTCTAGAATCAGCTTTACCCTTGGGAGTAGTTGGTAAATCTACTCTTAAAGGTATAACTTCCTTGTTTTTTTAAAAAGAACATCAAATTGCTGAATCCATTTTAAAATTTCTTCTAGAATGTTTGATCTGATCAAAGGTATCCATGATCGATGCATTCTGAATAATAAACGGCAGATAATAGGTGCCCCCATTGCTCCAGAAGGGAGAATAAGTGAAAGAGCTGAGAACGACATTCTTTCATGGACTGTTAGGCAGTGAAACCAATTAGATAAGACAACAAAGGAGCTACCAGTACACTGTCTTCTCTGCTCTGAAATAAACCGGCAGTGAATGACAAGTTTTGCCATCTGAACTGGTACCACACTGGAGACCATATATAACGTAGGAACATGAACATTTTTTGGCACTGAGAAGAAAGCAACACAATGCGTGATGAAAGAAAGTCTGGCTGGTATCTGAATCCCAATGTATTTTCTATTGGCTGTGAGACCTGGGCTCACTTTCCTAGCATGTAAAAGGGTAGCTACTACTTGGAAACATAATTTGAGGCCCTTGTGAATATTTATTTTTCTTCCTTTGAGAAGGAAGGATATGTAACTTTTATTCTGTTGTCCTGATGCAGGGCTTAGCTATGTAATCCAGGATAGTCTCAGACGTGAGAGGTCTACAAGTATGTGCCAGTGTATGTGGCAAGCAGTGACCATTTAAAATACCGTTTAGTCATTTGCTTATGTTTAGTATTCCATTTAATCTCTGCATAAACTTTAAAGTGGCCAACCACAGGATAGCAAGTACAGGCAAATACACAACACTCTGATGATGCTACCACATATACTTTAAAAGCAAGGGCCACAATAACTATTGTAAGGATAAGCTTATCTATCAGCTGCACTCATTCATCTCTGTCAGACATGAAAGCTGCTTACTGTGTAAACTGACAACATGACCGTCCCACAGTATGCTTTTTTTTTTTTTTTTTTTTTTTTGGTTTTTCAAGACAGGGTTTCTCTGTGTAGCTATGGCTGTCCTGGAACTCACTCTGTAGACCAGGTTGGCCTAACTCAGAAATCCGCCTGCCTCTGCCTCCCAAGTGCTGGGATTAAAGGCGTGCGCCATCACCGCCCGGCGTCCTACAGTATACAGGAGAGAAAGAATAGCCAGAGGCATTGCAGCAGATGGAGAGGGAAGGGAGAGGAGAGGAGACTGCACACGGCCAGCAGACTGGACACGGCCAGGGCTGTCTGAGCAGGAGCAGAGAGCGAGAGCACAGTAAGAATTCGAGGTTAGGAGGAGAAGATGTAACTGTGGAGGAGGTCTAGGATGCTAGCTAGCATCAACACTGTTACCAACGCATACTCTGATCTGCTGACAGGCACCACAGCTAGCTAGATGTCCCTTCTGCCAGGGTAAGGGAAATGACCCCTGCTGGTGGATGGAAACCAGTTTCACAGTTCCTGAGGAATGCCGGCTTTCCTCTAACTACTAGAAATCCTCCCGTAGTCCAGGCTGAGCTCACTGGACTGCCTTTTGGAGTTTGAAGAAGAGTTTCCTCTGGACTTAACACTTATAATCTCCCAGTGAGCTTAAAACACGTTCTTCAGGACCAGAAATGCAGGTCGGTGCAAGCAGAGCTGCCGTCTACATTAGAGAACTGCGCTATTTGCCTTAGCATGAGAGGCCTCAGGTATAATTCTCAGCACCACACAACAAACCACAGCTACAACTGGTTTTTAATTAGTAAGTTACAAACTATAAGCACTGTAAAACCTAGCTGCTGTATCTACTAACAACCATCCCTACAGGAAAACCCTCACTCTAACTGTGAGACACGTTACCTCTGCGATGACTAGCAAAATCCAGAACCAGGAAGAAAGCAAGTATCTGGTGAACATCCAAGTCGGCAGCAGCTTCTTGCCTTTGCTCAAAGCTGCCCACTGCCAACTGCTTTCAACTAGGACACTGCTTTGTGTTGGGCTGTTGCTTGGAACATGCAGCCTTTCCAGGCTTTCCTCCTACTTTGCTCTGCCTGAAGGCAGAAGACTTTAAGTAGCTTTTTCTGCTATCACTCACCTACAAGTATCAAATGTAAATAGATTTCTTCCCAAGTCAAAGTAGATAGGTTAGAACCAGTAATAGTTGTCATTGGCCAAAATAAAATAAATAAATAACAATTTTAAAAGAATGTCTAAAAATGATTTTAACATTAATAAAATATTAGAAAATATGTTGTAATATACCATGCAAATGAAAATCAAACTTTAAACATGTATTTAGCTCTTACAGCAAAGACTATGTTTTCATTTTATTTTATGCATTTGAGTGTGGGGCTTTTAAAACACACACACACACACACACACACACACTGCTCAATGTTAGTTTCTAGACATCGGAAACCTTTTTGAATATCTACGGTCCACTTGTATGTGGGCTAAGGATTTTTCTTTTGTTTTGCTTTCTAAGTTTTAAAGACAATCCACGTGTAATTACTATAGCTCTTTTACACACATACGTGCCTCTCCAGCGCTCCCTCCCTCCCTCGGCAGAGGTCACTAGTCTAGTTCTCCAGAGCTAGTCTCCCGATGCTCACTTCCTACTGCCCACACATACACCCGCTCAACAATTTACAGTTCATCAGCTTCTTTCCTCAAATTCAGTGGGATGGAACCAACTATGACTGAACAAGAGTGTTGATGGGGGAGTGGGGAGATGGAGGGTAGGATGGCTCAACGGTTAAGAGCACTTCCACGTCTGAAGCTCCTCAGTTCAATCCCTAGCACCTACATGGCAACTCACAATTGTCTGATGCCATCTTCTGTGTGTAGACATAAATATAGACAAAGCAACCAAAGACATAAAATACATAGATAAATAAATCTTTAAATTAAAAAGTCTTAACAGTTCTACTCTAGTGATTATTCTCCAGAAAAAAAAAATAAGCTAAAAAGCAAAGAAATTTAGTCAAATTGTATAATCACTAATCAGTGTGGTCAACATTTGATGACACCAATTCCCATCCTGGAGGTAACTGTTTTTAAAGTGAACGAAACAGGTTTTTTCTATGTAACAGAGTTACACAGAGTCGGCCCAGACTCTCTGTAGACCAGGCTGACCTGCTTGCCTGACCCCTTAAATCTCAAATCAGGGATTAAAGGTTGCACCACCACACCTGCCTTAAAGCCCTAACAAAGCTCAATGTCTTTTTTTCCTACACCTTTCTCTGCCTCCTCCCAAGCACCTGTCACCTGCCAGCGCGGCCCCTCTGCACGGCTCCCACGCATACAATGGCATTATTTCTCTGGCATGCCTGAATGACTTAAGACTGTGCTAACACACTCTCGGTCCCATATTGAACTCGAGTTGGAAGAGGCGAGTCCGGTCTCAAAATGGAGGGCCATGATCCACAGGAACCAGAGCCGCTGAGGACGCTGTTTATTGGTGGTCTGAGCTTTGAAACCATAGATAGCTTAAGAGAGCATTCTGAGAAATGGGGCACACTGACAGACTGTGTGGTAGTGAGAGATCCCCAAACAAAACGTTCCAGAGGCTTTGGTTTTGTGACCTGCTCTTGTGCTGAAGAGGTGGATGCTGCAATGTGTGCTCGGCCCCACAAGGTTGATGGGTGTGTGGTGGAACCAAAGAGAGCTGTTTCTAGAGAGGATTCTGTAAAGCCCGGTACCCATTTAACGGTGAAGAAAATTTTTTGTTGGTGGTGTTAAAGAGGATATGGAAGAATATAATCTGAGAGACTACTTTGAAAAGTATGGCAAGATTGAAACCATAGAAGTTATGGAAGACAGGCAGAGTGGGAAAAAGAGAGGATTTGCTTTTGTAACTTTTGATGAGCATGACACAGTTGATAAAACTGTTGTTCAGAAACACCACACTATTAATGGGCATAACTGTGAAGTGAAAAAGGCCCTTTCTAAACAAGAAATGCAGACTGCTGGATCACAGAGAGGTTGTGGAGGTGGATCTGGCAACTTCATGGGTCGTGGAGGAAACTTTGGAGGTGGTGGAGGAAACTTTGGTCGTGGAGGTGGTGGCAGCAGAGGTAGTTATGGAGGTGATGGTGGCAACTATGGTGGTGGTCCTGGGTACAGTAGTAGAGGAGGCTATGGAGGTGGTGGACTAGGATATGGAAACCAAGGTGGTGGATACGGTGGTGGTGGAGGAGGATATGATGGTTACAATGAAGGAGGAAATTTTGGTGGAGGTAACTATGGTGGTGGGAACTATAATGACTTTGGAAATTATTGTGGACAGCAGCAATCAAATTATGGACCCATGAAAGGGGGCAGTTTTGGTGGAAGAAGCTCAGGCAGTCCCTATGGTGGTGGCTATGGATCTGGAGGTGGAAGTGGTGGATATGGTAGCAGAAGGTTTTAAAACAAAACAGAAACGGCTACAGTTCTTAGCAGGAGAGAGAGCGAGGAGTTGTTAGGAAAGCTGCAGGTTACTTTGAGACAGTCGTCTCAAACGCATTAGAGGAACTGTAAAAATCTGCCACAGAAGGAACGATGATCCATAGTCAGAAAAGTTACTGCAGCTTAAACAGGAAACCCTTCTTGTTCAGGATTGTCAGAGCCACAGTTTGCAAAAAGTGCAGCTATTGATTAATGCAATGTAGTGTCAATTAGATATACATTCCTGAGGTCTTTTATCTGTTGTAGCTTTTTCTTTTCATTACATCAGGTATATTGCCCTGTAAATTGTGGTAGTGGTACCAGGAATAAAAAATTAAGGAATTTTTAACTTTTCAACATTTGTGTAAAGTTAACTGTAAAGAAACACCTACTGACGTGCAGTTTAAGGGGAATCTATTCTCCCCATTTCCAAAACCATGATGAATGGGCGCTGACATGTGGAGAGAATAGATATTTGTATGTTTGCAATGTGTGTTTTAGATAAAGACTGTGCTAACACAAACACTCTACAGACTAATGTTAAATCCCCCCTTCCAGACACACTGCAGACAGCCCTTTCTCAATTACCCTATGAGGACTCAGTAGAACACCAACAGGACACATCTCTGGCACAAGGCTTCTTAGTCTTAAAGGACTTTTGTACGCCGTAGTCCACCCTTAGGAGGAAGTTTCGCTGTCATTACTATCCTCAGGCCAGAACACTTTTCAAGGACACTGTCGGAGGCTACCGAACAGAAGGGTCTGGACAAGAGACTCGTCACATTCGCTGCTCTTTTTACAATCGGTGCCTCTACTTAACCAAGTTCAGCTAGAGTCAAAATGTGTTTGGAAATAAGTTCAGTATTTCCTTGAGTATGTCAGCGTTATGTAATCTACTCTACTGCACTACAAAAGCTCACATCTAACTAGAGAATATCATTATATTTAACTTTTTTATAATTGTTATAAAAACTTATGACATAAAGATTATAGCCAGTAAGTATATTTTTCATTCTAGAATGAAAGAAAGTAAAAATCCACAGAAATTAAGTTAAACTGTTAGCAAAAAAATTTAAGCACATTTTAGCCAATTAATAGTCCAGATAACAAAGACACAAGAGATGAGCTGCAAAACACATGCACAGAAAAGGCAAGGCTTCATTTAAAACAGCATGCTTCAATTTGCAAGCAATCTGAGAAGGTAAAACTGACATATAAAACTTAATTTGTAATTAAATATCATGGAGTTATTCTGTTTTGGTCAGAACAGGGTGACAGCAAGTAGCCAGAAATAAAAATTAATAAAAGGAAAAAATTCAGGAGGAAATGCTGTGCTAGACTCATTATATGGCTCTCTTCAGAAAGAAATATGATTATTTGCAACCAAATTGGCAAGACAGGAAACTGAGTTAAAATTTACCAATCTTTTAAATGGCTTTTCTAAGTATAGTTTCTGGAGGAAATATATTTTTTGATTTCTTATGTTGTTATATTTATTTTTACTATTCACCTTAATTGTTCAGATCTCACAGGTGATAGATTATCTTTTTTTAAGCATTTAACTCACTAGTTCAAATCATCACAGTATTTCCTCTGTCAAGAGGAAAGTCAGAGTAGAAATGCCGAAAAGCCAAGTAAGAGATGGAGGCGAGGCCGGCTCAGGCTCAGGCTCAGGCTCAGGGCGGCCTGTGGAACTTATTCTTACCTTGGCTGTTTTTTTCCCGGGTTGACATTTTTGCTGGTTGAGACAAAAATGACATATCTTACAATAAAAACCGAGCATTTTCTTAAATGACTATAGTAATACGTCTTTTTGATCACTATGAATTAATAAATTATACTGAATAAAATTAAGTCATATTCTTATGAATCAACAATAAACTGTTTTTTAAAAAGCAAGTATTTTAAAAAAGAAATCTTAATTTACCTTGATTGATGATGACATCTTTATGTCTAAAAAAGAATACAAAGAATATATTTATTTTATATGGCTCATCATTAGAATCATCTGAAAGAATTTAAAATTTTTGATGCCTAGCCCAAAACTTAGATAAATGTCTCCAAGTAAAATTCAGCAAATAGTATTTTTTTCAGTTTCTCAGAAGTCTCGACTGCTAATATATACTATTTTATAAAACAGTAAATATCACACAAGATCATCAAAACACTGAAAGCACACACACACACAAAAAGAATATTTAAGTCTTACAAAATTGAGATACTGAAGAAAAATTAATAGAAGACAGAGCTTTTCTATGAAGACTTAAAAAAATACATTGACAAAAAAATAAATCAACTGAAATAGATTAAAAATTCAAATCGGGGCTGGAGAGATAGCTCAGCAGTTAAGAGGACTCACTGTTCTTCCAAAGGTCCTGAGTTCAATTCCCAACACCCACATGGTGGCTCACAAGCATCTGTAATGGGATCTGATGCCCTCTTCTGGTGTGTCTGAAGATACTACTCATATAAATAAAAAGTAATATAAATAAATTGAAAAAAAAATCAAATCAGGCACGTTGTTATTTACAACAAGCATGTTGTTACATATAACAGTGTAGAAACACAATTACTGATTTTCGTATATGATAAAGTATAACTTAACTTACTTGTCTGTATTTTTTATAACCTTTGATATTAGTTTTGATGTTGAAACCGTTTTCAATAATTTATTACGACTATCATCTGAATTTTCCCATGAGTTATGTGATTTTTCAGCTGTTGGTGGACGTTTTATGCTAGAAAAAACACATTAATTTCTTAGAGAAACATTCTGAGAAGCAATGACATGTAATTGACAATTTCAATAGAAAATGGCGGAAGTGGTTAACAGTCTCTTAAAGCGATTCCAGGGGTGAGAAGGATTAGTTGAGAGGATCTGGCTGGATGAGCACAGGAGGTCAGCAAGGCAGTCAGGAAGTCTGCATCATGCTGTCATTCAGGAAATCCACTAGAAGAAAACATTATCTGAAAAAAGAAATCACTACAATCTGCTGTTAATAGAGGAAAATGCTTAAATCTGTATGTAATAGTTCTCATATTTTGTATAGTTTGTAGCTATAAAAATATGAATTATAAGCCACTGAAATGAGACTGCACGTTTCGTTCTATCTATAATTATGTTCGTGTAGTGAATTTATACCTGGCACAAATTTCTAAATACTGTGATGCTAAAACTAAAACTCTTGCTTATAGTTTTACAGACTTTTATCCAGGATCAGAAATAAACAATATGATACAATAAACTTATTGACATTATCAGTGAGGAATCCCTGCATTTATAACTGAAATGTTATGGTTTGTAACAGACTTTCTGGCTGCAGTTGCTAACCACCGTGAAACTCATCCAGTCTTTGATACTCCTGCAACAGTGCATCCACAGAGCAATTTAGAAGGGCAAGCACATTTCCAGGAGACCTTAAGCTGAAAAGGAGACTCCGGAACAAAGAAGACACCAAGTCAATCAGAACCTTAAAGAGATCAGGAACCTTCCCCACACACAATAAAAGGTGATAACGTTAATAAGCTACATTCAAGAAGCTCCACAGGAGACCCGGCAGAAGAGCCACAAACCCTTAGACAGAAAAGAGTTTGCATGAGGCGCAGAGGCAAAGCGGTCTGTAAATGGTAAACATGCATTAGTTAAGTGAAGGGCACTTGGGTTTTTCAAACCTCCATCAGACTTGAATCAAAACATTAAAATAGCAAAAGAAAAATATATCCCAAGTCTTTTAGGAGTGACTGTCATTTACTTTACTGAAATTCTAACCAGTTCTGGAGGTGGTTTAATCCTCCAAATTCCTCAGCAGAACTATGATAACCAAATACCCAAGGAATGCTAAAGCTTGAGTCCATGTTTCTAAATAGGCCAATTTAATTAAACTGGTATCAGTATTGATGCAGATAGCTGCGGCAGTGAGCCCCAGCATGCACGTCTATAACCCAATTCAGGCTCCCAGACATTTGCTCTTCCCTCCTCGTCCTCTCGCACTGTCAAACACTGATTACTGTGGAAGCAGAGAAAAGCTCTCAAACAAGCCTGGAGCAGAGAAAAGAGCAGGTAAAATGATTTCATATCCACACTCAAGCGAGAACTCATCCTCCCCAAACCCAAAGCTGAACTGAGATGCAGCCACAAGAGCTGTTTAAAGGGGCCTTACACGGTGAGGTTGTAATGATGCCAAAATGTGGTGACAATAATTAATATGGCAATTTCTATCCATGGCTATAAATTTATATACAACTATATAAAAACTTTAAAATATTTTATAATTTTATTATAAAAATATTGTTTAGGTTGTTTATACTTATTTTGTTTTTACCAAATTGTTTGTAACTTAGTTTCTTTGCCAATTGTAACTGAAAAGTTATGGTTTTAAACTTTTATTCCCCAACGTCCTAAAACACAGATTATAGCAATGAAGAAATTTCCTCTTGGAATCCATGGATAGCCAACTCTTCCCAAATCACAGAATCTAGGTATCTTTACAACCATTCCCTAGCTCTGTACTTGGGGACGGTTAAAACCTTTTGGTGGGAGCAGAACTCTTGCTCTCTGGAGTTTGTCTGCTTATTTGGAGAGGCTGTGAAGAGGGCTGGGGAGAAGGTGATGCTCGGATTTGTGGGCTCTGATCATTAGAGTGAGATTCCTCTTTTTTTTCTCTCTGTCCTTGTGGCTTTTCTTTCTTTTTTTCTGTACCACTGTAAAATAAAGTATAACATGGAACAACACATATTTAAACAAACTTGAAAATCAAAATAATAAAGTGAGTATAATTTAAGACCCTAAATCATATAACTAATATAATTTATTATTTTTATTTGATAAAAAAAGTCTTTAATAAAGAATTAAGTTTTAAAAATCTAAGGTAATAATACATCCTATGAAGAATGCCCTTTGGACAGAAGTGGCCTCTAATGAATTCTGTAATTTTGGCAGGGGATATAGCAGCTCTCTTAATTGACTTCAACATATCCAAATCAGAGCATTAGTAGAACTCTGCATTGCTTGTAGAAACAAACTGGCTGGTGACACACTGAGTGCTCATATTTAACCCAGACTGGTCCTGAGTCCCTCTGCCCCTGTCAATTGAGGGTTGTCTCTGTCTGGAGAAGCGGAGGATGGGCTACGGTGCTGAGCATCAATTCAGCGTCTCACATATGTTAGCTAAGCACTCTCTTGATGAGCTATTCCCTGAGCCTCCATCAAAAGCTTTAATCATACTAAAAATTATTTAATTATAAAAAGTATAAAAATATCATACATACACACAAAAAAGAAAATTGTAATTTTGTAAAAACCAAGTTTAATGCTTTAGAATGACTATTAAAAAGTTACTAAAAGGCTATAGGGGCTGGAGAGCTGGCTCAGCTGTTAAGAGTGTCTGCTGTTCTTCCACAGGACCAGAGTTCAGTTCTGAGCACTCACATCAGGTGGCTCAAACCACCACTCTGGCTCTAATGAAATTCAATGACCCTCAACACAGATGGACATACTAACCACATATACACATAAATAAAAAATTATGTTAAAAACTACTTTAAAGAAGGCTATTAAATGAAGGTGAAATAATTTTTAAAGTCATTTTAATATACTGTTTTGGCCGAGTTTTATATTTCTTACTCTGCCTTTAAACTAAGAATTATGAGCCTATAGGCGTATTTTCTGTAAGAGAGTCTACAAATTTGACCAGAGATGCATCCTTTGAAAAGGAGAAGGCTTGTCCTGACGAATGACTAAATACTAATGCATTTCAAGCTAAAATATCTAATGTACCTATGTGTAATTTTTATCACCTTGCACTTGGACCTTTAATTGAATTCAATTCCATTGTATAGTTGCTGAGTGTGGTGGCAATGCCTTTAATCCTAGCACTCGGGAAGCAGAGGTAGGCAGACCTCTGTTAGTTTGAGGCCAACCTGGTCTACAAAGCAAGTTCCAGGACAGTCAATACTGTTAAACAAAACAAAACCCTGACTCGGAAAAACCAGAAATAAAAAGCAAACCCCCATGCCATACAGTCTCAGCTGCATCATACACTGAGCATCATGCAGAGGATGGACTCAAGACTTGTGTTCCAAAATTAAAGGGCAGAAAACTGCAAACACTCTATAGTCCTTATGCAAAAGGCATGTTCAAGAATATGTCACAAATATATACATAAAATAAACATGTGTGCGCGCGCGCACACACACACACACACACACACACACTATTATGTAACTCCACTATTACATTGTAAAAATTAAAAATGTAGTAACTCATTTTGACTTTAACATTTCTGGTATCTTTGCACCGGCCATTGACTGTGGATTCTTATGTTCAGTTTTTAAAGAAGTGTGTGCTAACAAACACATTTCTCACTGGCAAAATATCAGATTAAACCTTAAAATTAAAAAACTGGACCCGGAGACCGTAAGTGGGTGAGGCGCCTGCTGTGGTAAGTGTGAGGGTCTAAGTTAGGGGTCTCCAGCTCCCATGTGAAAGCCAAGCATGGTAGTGTTCACTGTAACCAGCACTGGAGGTGGATGCCAAGGGTTTGGTGACCATCCAATTTAGGCAAAATTGCAAACTACAGGGTCAGTAAGAAGCCCTGTCTCAAAAATTAAGGTAAGGCATGATAAACATCCAGCATCAACCTATGACCTCCACATGCAGATAAACATGTGCATACGTGTACATACACATTCACATACCACACAGAAAGGTGGGAGGAAGGGAAGGTCTGAATTAGATGTTACTTCTTTTGTAACATCAGTCTTCAAACTATCCTTTATGCTTAAATTAGATTTTCCTTTTGGGCTCTTAAAAGCAGAATCTAGTGGTCCCGCACAATGAAGGAACAGAACTTGGTGGGCCTAGATCATTCTTTATTATTGTGCTGAACGCTACAACAAAACAGCACACCAGCTATTTAAGAAAACCAGAGGGTTGGAGAGACGGCTCAGCACTTAAGAGCTCCCACTACGCTTGCATGTATCATGGGTTTGGTTCCCACACTCACATGGTAGCTCACAATCACCAGTAACTCCAGTTACAGGGGTTTCAAAATCCTTTTCTAGTGGGTACAGCATGACGTGCTCACCCAAAGAAAAAACATAATGATGAAATAAGAATTAAACAACCTCGAAAAGAATAAATTATATTATATTATAAATTTCTACTATAAATGTTTCATTATAATGTTTTCTCCTGAAAAATAAACCAGAGACAGTTTAGCATTCTTTGAAAGGAAAGAAGAATCTAGCACATGTAATGACATGAGGTTCTGGAGGGAATTTATAAAGTCCTGAAGACCTTGTTATCTCCTTACCATCCGTGTAGCCACCTGTCGGGTTACACTTCTGTAACCCCACTGTATGGACCATTCTGTCACCGGCACTTTCCAGCAGCACACATCAGCTACTTTTAAACTGTTTCCCCTCATTCCCCTCACGTGTTATCAAACAAAATGGCACACCCTGTTCTGTACAGCTGGGAAGGTTCTAAAACCTTTCCAAACTCCAAGTACCAACAACTAAAAACAAACAAAAAAAAGCGGGCAAACGTCATTTAAGCACTATCATCAGAACAATAAAGTATACTGAATTAATTGATGAGTACATGGAACATTTGTAATGCAGCGTCCTCCTGCCCCTAGTGCCCCAAACATGCAGACAAACGCACACCACTACAGAATACTTTGATGTAAGCCTGAGTTTTCTGATATTGTTAATGAAAAGGTTGTAGTAGCCTTTATCTCCAAAGTAGATATATATTAAAGAGTCTATTTTGCTCTTAAACGTTATGTCTCAAATATGTCAATTGCTAAGGAAAATGTACTTATATATCAATAAATTTCATTAACTGTATCAATAAATTCTTGCTGAAAAACAAAAGCAAACATTAACAGCAAAATTCTAGGAAATGAAATGGCTCTCTCTCTTCAGTACAAAGCAAAAGCTTCTGGAATAAAACGGATTTTTTTTTAAATTAATATAAGTAAGCACAGTGTCCTAGGCTAGGTGCCTCGTTCACAGTTAAAGAATTCACGACATGCACGTTTGACTCTCACAAGAGCTCTACTTGGAACTCTTTTCATGAGTACCTAGATTATCACGCACAGTTGTGCAGTCGGTGCCCTCGCCCCACGACGATCAGGTACCTTTTAGCAGCCGAAGAAAGAGTTTCTTTTCTTGCTATTGATATAGAGCTGGTGTGATTCTGTTTTCTGTTTATACCACTTCCATTGGTTATACAGGACATAGAAATAGCTTCTCGAAGGCTTGGTTGGCCTAAAATAGTTAAAAAAGAAATTGTAACAAACTTCAAAATATTCCTTAAGGAGTAGAGTTTTAAAAATTAAGTTTGTAGTGTTTAGAAATAGTGAGTAGACGGCCGCACCTACAGCATTCATCAAATAGCACTATTGTCCTGAGATTTAATACCATCCACATAGACCAACAGAAAACTATACTGAGCTGCTGGGATGCTAAGCCCACTCACTTAGCTACACAGTTGCTTTAGCATGGCAGCTCTGAAGCTTATGGCTCAACCATATACTTTAAATTCCTAATATTTTATATGTCAAACCTGTGCAAACTTTTACAGTAAAAGGCTTGGAATAAATGTCTGGTGGGTAGGCAGCTGTGGTCAGAAAGAGTCAAAGCTACAGATTAAATAGGTCTATTTACTAGGAGTCAGGTTTATTTAAAAATTGGGAATAGAGTACTGTTATGGACTCAAGCATTTTCAGATAGACTTAAGCAAAATTGAACTGTTCAACTAAGACAATCTCATGTTGTTTTTTTCTTTACAAACAATATAAAATGAAAGTTTTCCATGTATAAACTAAGTCATTTAGCATTCCAGAGTATTTCAAACCTGGTGGTTTAACTGCATTTTTTGACAGATCTTGGGACTAACTAGTACCGTAACTACCTAAAAGCATCCTTAATCCAGTGCCCCAGATCCTACACAGATGGATAGGGCAGACAAGAGGAAAGGAGGGAAAGCAGCTGCATTTATTTGTCAAAACTTGTAGGGAAGGTAGTTACATAAAAGCACCCCCCTTAAATTACAGTAACCTTTGCTACAAAACCCAGCACTAGTATGCTACAAAACCCAGCACTAGTAT
>JANHMN010000010.1:66947958-67038165 GCA_030674055.1 Rhabdomys pumilio | reverse complement strand
GAAAGAAAGAAAGAAAGAAAGAAAGAAAGAAAGAAAGAAAGAAAGAAGGGTTTAAGACAGCCCCTCTACTATCCCTTTGCTCTCTGGAGCTAAAAGTTTCCAACTCATTTATAAAGTGAGACAAAGAAGCTGAAGGGGAGCAGGCAAACAGGAAACAGACAAAGCCTGGGCTGCCTGGGGCAGCAGAGAGGAGCTCATGTCCACCCATCCACCAGTGATGTGGCTGTCCTGAGGCTCTGTGCCTCAGCTGCTCTTCAATCACTGCTTCAGATACAAGCCCTCGGTTTTCTCCTTCTGAAACTTCAACACAATACCATTTCTATAAATACCATTTTAGAAGCACGAAAGTGCGCAATTTTTTTTTCTTGGAGGAAATAAAAGTAAACACTGCAGAGTGGCAAGTCACACTTCCTTTTCCTTTTGCTTTTATTTAAAATGAAACCCACTTGAAGCATAAAGAATGATCACTTTTCATTAATTTTAAAACCTAAATAATTTAGACTACATATGATATATTATAACCATTTCACTAATAAACATAATTAATAAGTCATTTCAAAATTATTTAAAAATGTTAAAGCTATAATTGCATCAATTAATCTATAAGATGAAACAATTCATGACTGGTTACATACTCTCATTTTAAAGCATTGATTCTTACAAGTAATATAAAATCATAAATATTTTCAGTCTGTCTCACACCATATAAAGCCAGGTGACAATATAATATATTGTTTGTGTGAGTACTTCTAAAGTCAACTAAAGAAAAAAAAAATCACAAAAAGTGTTAAAAAATGCCAGAGGATTTTCTTCTATTTGTTACTTTAAAACTTTATATTTACAAAAAATCTATACCGAGCCAAAATAAACACAAGCAACAGGACTGCTGTAAACACGTTCACACACCAGGCAAATAGTCAATAGGCAAACTGTAACCCAAACTGAACACGCAAAGCTGTGAACACAGGAGACTACACAAGAATAAATGAATCACTAAGCTAACAGAAGTGGAATGCGGAAAACCACTACCATTTATTTCCAACAACCTTTGTGGGAAAGTGGGAGCCTTTACAAGAGTGTTCTACAACACAACTGCAGCAAACAACTGTTCTGATTAACAACTGCTACAGATCAAACGACAGAGGAAGCGAGCGGAGAGACTAACGGGACTTACGTGAGCTGTGGAATGTGTCTGAACCATCATACACTAGGAAGCCTTGAAATTCTTGATAGTGATTCAAGAGAAGCCAGAAGTAGTTGTATGTTAACTTCAATCTCCCAATTTCAGCCTGCTTCTATAGTTCTTTACATACTGCACGAGGACAGCCTCTGAGGTTAGGGCTGCTGCCACATTTTGTTAAGAAGCGTTTTCTACCTAGGACTAACAAAAACACTTCTTTCTCTTCTGCAGTATGGTACAACCAGCCTTTTTCTCCACATCAATCTGAATAGATAAGAGTACTAACAATTTACTTATCGATTATGTTAGACAGGCAATTCTTTCTTCTCAAATAAATCTGAGTCTGGGCCAGAAAGCTATAGCTCCTACTCTTAGCTGAGGTTCTATATAGTTTAAGAACTATCTACTTTGTTATTATAGTTGGACATCCCCCCTGAAAGACCTATTCAAACTCTTTCAAGTATTTGAATGCTGTATCTAAAAATTGTTCAAGATGCCAAAGAAAGGGGCTGGAGATATGGTCCAGTGGCAGAGTACTTGCTAGCACTTGTGGCTTTAGACTGATTGTGAACCAAAAAGAAAAGAAGAGAGATGGGTAAGGGAGGGAGAGGGGAGGGGAAAGAAGGGAAGGGAAACAAACGGAGAAAGGAGGGAGAGCTGGGAGAGCTGGAAACAGTGGGAAGGAAGAGAGCAGGAGAAGAGGAAGAGAGAGACAGAGGAAAGGGAGGAAGAGAGGGAAGGAAAGAGGAGAGAAGGAAGAGGAGGTGGGGAGAAGATGCTGAAAGGAATTGTGACGGTTAATTTCATTGTCATCGTCACTGGAGACAAAAACCTCTGGCTGAGGGCATTTCTAAACTGGGTTGACATAAGAAGACCCTCCCTGAGCGTAGGTGGTGCTACATTTCATGGGTTGGGTTCAGGACTAAATAAAACGGAGAAAGTGGACTTTCCTCTGCTTCCTGGCTGTAGATGCAATATGACCAGCTACTTCAAGATACTGTCATCAAGCCTTTCCTACCATAACTCCACATCAGGAACCCAGACAAACCCTTATTTTCACAAGCTGCTTTTGTACAAGAACCTAAAACCTTTTAATACCCAGCAATCTATTCAGTAGAAATCAGAGATGAAAGTGTAGTGCTAGCAGCCCACTACTATGAAGTGAGAGAGCGGGCAGTCAGTCTCTTTCTCCCTTCCCTGTCACAACAGCCATGGCTGACACTCCTGACAGAGTCAGCTAAGGAAAGACCAGCAAAAGAAAAGAATAACACATTTACTTAATCAATTTAATGTGAAAGAGGACTTCCATATTGAAGATCCAAAAGTCCAAGGAAAATTATTTTTTAATGAAGAATATACCGTATCACTATGCTATTATAAAAAGGGTAAGAGTTGAATGCAGCAAAGCCCATCCTTCAGACACTTCTGGGTGTTGTGGATAGCCCTGGGGTTGCTTGCATTTTGATGCTAATTCCACTCTTCTGCAAGGGGCTGCAAAAGAGGAATGAGTCAGAGGTAGGAGTCACTTACTCAGGTGACTTCCTGTGAACCATGCCCTAATGAATAAAGGAGCCAATCACTGGCGAGGAGGAGGGACTTCCGGGTTAGATAGGGGAAGAGAATAGGCAGGAGAGAGATAGGGCCTTTGGACAGGGATAGCAAGAGGACAAGATGTACTACTAGTGTCTCCTGGTTTCAATGGCGGATCCATCAGGATTTGCCACCAGAGGATTTAGATTTAATAAGGCTTACAAGATTAGGATTCTAGTTGTTGTGGCCCGCGATTGAGTTACCATTGTTTCTGAACTAAGTTTGTGTTGCTTTCCTTCCTGCGGCAGCTCATCTGGGTTCCAGAGAGAAACGTGTAGCAACAAAGCGTGGCTTGCCTGATGTGCACCACAAGAGGCCGTGAGAGTTTTGAAGCGTGGGGCTGGCGTGGTAGCGACCCACCAGTGGGAACTTGGTGAGCTGGGTGGAGAGATTTGGGAGCTCTGACTCAGAGTCTCCACGAGATAAGAACAGGCTGGTCACTGTCGGTCAGTACATGGCCAGCCCACCTACCAGGGCTGAGAGTAGCTGGGCATAGTGAAGAAACTTGTTCTTTTTAATATTTCCTGCAACATCTTGGCCTCTGGCATTTCTTCCTTCCAGGTGTATGATAGGATCCCTTCTGGAATAATCTTATTGTCTACTATGAAGTAAGATTGGTGGGAATTTATTTCTCAATGGCCAGATCTTATACAGAAAGATGGGGAGAAAGTTACAGGTAATTATAAGCATTATGGGATGGGCTGCTTTGGAAGAAAGGGAGTTAGTTTGAGTTTCCCTTTTGGGAGGGGAAGAATTTTTTTCCCTCAGCTTACAAGTTACATTATTATTATTATAAGTTACAAGTCCATTATTAGGGGAAACCAAGGCAAGAACTCATGCAGAGAGCATGGAGAGCCCTGTCTACCCTTTCCCTGGCTTGCTCAGCTAACCTTACTATACAGCCCACACCCATCGGCCTAGAGATGGTGCTACCCACAGTAGGCTGGGCCTCCATCGTCTCTTAGTGATTAAGTGACAGATATACAAGCCAATCTGACAGGTAATTCCCTCCCCTCAAATCTGTCAAACTGACAGCTGAAGCTTAACTATAACCAGAGTTTCATTTCCATGACCCACTTTGAAGAAGAGAAAATCTTATTTCTTAGACTCATATTCTTATATGAGGGGCAAGAAAAGGGGCAAGAAAAGAGGATAGGAGAAAGAGAGATGTTGGTTGTGGCCACCTGAACGTCCTTTAGTTCAGTGTTTTTAACATGACAAAATACCTGAGGATATTATTTTCTGAGCCTCAACACCACCCAGGCTCACGTGTATAAGTGTGTGCATACACACAGACACACACTTTCAGTATTTTCAGTTTGCAGTTGTTTTTTTGTTTGTTTTGTTTTTCGAGGCAGGGTTTCTCTGTATAGCCCTGGCTGTCTAGAAACTTGCTTTATAGACAAGGCTGACCTTGAACTCATAGAGATCAACCTGCCTCTGTCTCTGGAGTACTGGGGTTACAGATTTGAGCCACCACACCAGCTCAGTCTACAGTGGTTTCAATCTACAGATATGGAACCCACCCACCTTTATCTGTGCTTCCATTATCTTTCCTGTATTCTTAGACAAACGTCTCTTTATGGGCCCTCTGCTGCCTGCCCTTTCCTATAAGCACAAATCACTGTTGGTTCCTTCTCTAAGCCTGTGAATAGGCTTTTCTCCATCTGAACCAACCTATCACCAGCCTTTCTCAGCACCCTCCTCACTCCCTTTCCTGTCCTCAAGCAAACTCTGTTCATTCTGCCTTCATCTCTTGGTCCTCCCAGAGGTGTCATTTCTCCTTTGCTGTATCTGTATTACCTGCTAGGTTTCCTATCTTCTCTATGGTATAAGCTTAGCCCTATTCTATTCTCATTTAAAGCCATCAACTCTCACGACTCCAGTGATCAGCTAGATACTATTCCCAAATCCAAGTCTTAAGGTGAAGACCTAAGGGTACTTGTATTGCAGTGACCCCAAACTCCTCAGGTCCAGACAGCCCATCATTCTTACTCTCTATCCTGCTTCATTTCCTTTCTTCCTCACTCTGGTACATGTTACATTTACTTAGCCAACCAGGTAGAAACATGGAAAGTCCTCTATGTTTTACTCTCTTATCTACCCAGTGACCACATTCATACACACATACATATACACATATACACAAATGTACTTCTTCAGTTGTTATTCCCTAAGCAAGGACATATAATAGCTATTTACGTACCACTCACATTGTAGTAAGTAACAGAATTAAACTAGAGGTTAAAACACCATCTTACTTTTTTTTTTAACTATTTATTATTTTTTATGTATATGAGTACACTGTTGCTGTCTTCCGGAAGAGGTTTACTGATGGTTATGAGTCACCATGTGGTTGCTGGGAATTGAACTCAGGACCTCTGGAAGAGCAGTCAGTGCTCTTAACCTCTGAGCCATCTCTCCAGCCCCAACACCATCTTACTTAAGGGACTAAAGATGTTTATCTTTAAGAGTACATAATGCCGGGCAGTGGTGGCGCACGCCTTTAATCCCAGCACTTGGGAGGCAGAGGCAGGCGGATTTCTGAGTTTGAGGCCAGCCTGGTCTACAGAGTGAGTTCCAGGACAGCCAGGACTACATAGAGAAACCCTGTCTTGAAAAACCAAAAAAAAAAGGAGTTTATTCATTGGGCTGGAGAGATGCTCAGTGGTTAAGAGCACTGACTGCTCTTCCAGGTCTTGAGTTCAATTCCCAGCAACCACATGGTGCCTCATAACCATCTGTAACGGGATCCGATGCCACCTTCTGGTGTGTCTAAAGACAGCTACAGTGTATTCATATAAATTAAATAAACAAACAAACAAAAAGGAGTTCATATGGGTAAACCATGAGAGATGACCACACTTGTCTTTGTGCCTACACTGTATCTGGAAAGGTCACCTGCTGAAAAGTAGCACTTAAAGAGCTTTGGTCTAAGTTTTAATTATGGAAATGGCTACCCCATCTAATTCATTCTACTTTAAATTGCAGTTAGTTTTTAATAAAGCCATGTTTCAAATGTCCCACTAGTTCATAAAGCCCTACAGAAAAAAACTGTTTTGTTTTTAGTTTTCCAATGTGCCTGGGATAAGTCACACGAAGAAGTCACTGTACAGTGCTTGATTTCTATAATCTGATGTCAGCAGCAAAGGCAGGATAAAGCGAGGGGGTAGAGGTTACCTTGGTGATATGCTTGAGGTGGAGGTTACTTTAAAAGCAAGCTAACAAACAAAGACCTGCGTGACAGCTTGAGACACCATCCTGGAACTACATAAAGGTGGGACTAGAGAAGGGACCGCACACAAGCCTTCGTGAGTCTCACGATGCTGGAAAGGGTTCTGGAAACAATCCTGTTAGAACC
This sequence comes from Rhabdomys pumilio, assembly GCA_030674055.1. Taxonomy (NCBI): domain Eukaryota; kingdom Metazoa; phylum Chordata; class Mammalia; order Rodentia; family Muridae; genus Rhabdomys; species Rhabdomys pumilio. The sequence continues at coordinate 67,032,034 of JANHMN010000010.1, read as the reverse complement.
GTATGACACACAGTAAACAAAACAGAGACCGTCCACCACTCCCTCAAGACACAAATACACCTTCCCTTTGATTTCTTTCTCTCATAAGTAGTTCTCAAGACAAACGGTCAGTCCTTCTCCCAGTCTGCCCTGTCCTTCTTCAATCTCTGTCTAGATGCTAAAAACGAAGTGCGAATGTTTACTGCTGCTAGCATCAGAGATTTAGCCAAGAGGCTAGATTTAAAACAAACAAACAAACAAACACAGAACTTTAGACTTATTTTTACTATGTTTTTTCTTTCCTTTTCTTTTTTAATGACAGAATCTGACTTTGTAGCCCTTATATAGTGTGTAGCTAAGACCAGCTGAACACTGGCAACGGCAAAGCGGTCTTGTCAACTCCCATGGGCGCTTGCTGCCAAGGGGCTCGAACTTCCCAGGCCATCTACCCCCTGTGGCTGGCCTGCAGAAAGCCAGCTACTGCCCACTCAGATTCCTTTGGTCCCATAAAAAAGGTAACACTAGAGACTTGTAATATACCAACCAGATTTATAACAGTAAATCTCCAGACCTTTGGCCTGCACAAAGAACACAAAACCCTATTGATATAAATGAAAGCTGCACACCTAGGTTGGGCAAATGTACCCTGCACTGCTCTATTGCCCATCCATGAAACTCCTAGCTACCTGTGGCTCCTTCAGGCCATGTGGCCCCAGCTCATCCTTTTTCCTCCATTTTCTCTCCTCCTCAGTCCCTCCATCTCGTCTGTCTCTGTCTCTCTTTCTTATCTCTAAACTTTCAGTTCCACCTTTTCCTTCCACTGCCCTGGTCACAGGCTCTAGCCTTCTCCGACCAATTAAGACTTCACCTGACCTCACCTGAGTACGTGCACCCCTCTTGATGGAACAAAAAATACAAACAGCAATCCACAACAAGCCCTAGTTGATCTGCTACTTGAAATGAAAACCAGGCTGCCCTCAAACTCAGAGATCCACCTGCTTCTGCCTCCCAAAGTTGAGATTAAAGGGGCACTACTACACCCAGCTGTTTAATTTTATATATTTTTTATGAAAATTGAAGTGCTTTATTTCTCAGCTTTAATTTGTTCAGTGATATGATTGGGAGAGGGAAAGGCGAAAGACTCCTATGGAGAGGTGAGGGGGTGGGGCTGAGGAGAAGAAGAGGAGAAGAAAAATTAGCACTTAAAGATGTTCGAAAAGGCCATATAGAAACTACTATTTGCCAGGCATGATGGTTCATACCTTTAGTTCAGGAGGCAGGGTCAGGTGGATCTACATGGGTTCAAGGCCAGCCTGGTCTACAGAGGTAGGTTCAAGGACAGCCAGGTCTACACAGAAAAACCCTGTCTCAAAAACAAAACAACAAACAAAACTATTCATGTTAAGCTCACTGAGTTTATACACTTGTTTAATGATTCTACATAGGGATAGATAATGCTCCTCTCAGAAGCTGTAGGTTGTCAAAATTTCTAGTACAGGTGTAAGGTACTTCCCTTCCAATTATTGGTAAAGGGTATCCTGGACACCCACAAAATAATTCAAGCTGCCATCACTGCCCTTGGTTGCCATCAGAACTTGATGGTAAGAACTTACTGAAGACACCACACACTTTGGTCACAGGACACAGAAAAGCTGGTACTGACAAGAAAGTACACGGCTGAACAGCTTTTCACAGTAGGGCACAGTGCTATGCAGGTTGCTAGTGGAAAGTCAAGTCTCACCCAGCTTCAAAGGCTGTGACTGACAGTAAACACCAGAGTGTAACATGTAAGCGTGGGGACGCTATCAGCTCAAATGTTCTACGGTGGCTTCTGGTGGGGGTAGATAACCAACCGTTTTTCGACTGGCTTTAAGGCCAGCTCCGTAGGAGGAATACTTTAAATCTTGCTGAGAACCGCCCCCAGTTGAGGAGCTCACCGATTTTAAGAGTAAACTGACTACCATCATTGCTACACAAACACAGGCAGGATTCTTACAATCTGTCTGCCCAGGCTGTCCACCTTCATACTTTTTTTAAAATGAAGTATTTATCTTTACCCCATGTGGATGGTGTTTTGCCTGCATCTATGTGTGTAACATGTGCCTGTAGTCCCTGGCAAAAGCCAGAAGAAGGTGTGAGATCTCCTGGAACTTAAGTTACAGACAGTTGTAAACAATCATGTGGGTGCTGGGAACTGAACCTGAATCTTCTAGAAGAGCAACTTGCATGTTTAACTGCTGAGCCATTTTCCCAGGCTTAGGTGGTCCATCTTTAAAATGAGGCTAAGAGCTTCTAAGACACAAATTGTGGAAAACCAAGTGAAACAAGTCACTGACAAACATGTAAAGCATGCCTATAATCCCAGCATTCCATCAGCAGGCAGGAGAATTAAGATTAAAGCCAGTTTAGGGTGTTTCACAAAAAGCATATCAAGACTAATAAACAAGCATGTAAAAAAAAAATTTTAAAAAGTACATAAATCCTCACCATTCCATAGTAAAAGCCGGCTAAGCCTATATCTAGACTGTCTTAAATGATGTGATACTTCTACAGTCAAAAGATTTATTAAAACCTGGGTTTAGAAGCAAACACCACAGAAACACTGCATATTTTACTAGTTGTTATCTAAATTCCACTTCATAATCAGACATTGTAAAATGAGTTAAATTGGAATTTATAGGAAAGACAAAACAACACATAGCTACATGTTACTTATATGACCATCACTTTTAACAATGAATCAATCATACACTGGGTATTGTTAGGGTTTAGATAAGATGTTTTCAACCCTAGAAGAAGACATCAATTGAAAGAGAAATGTAAAACAAAATACAATAAGGTTCAGAATGAATGTGACCTTAATAAATTTGTCAACCAACAACGTGTACCAACAAAACATCTATTTCATCCCTAAAACAGGTACCCTGTATGTGAAAGGCAAAACACCTCACACAGAATTCACTTCTTAAACAAGTGGGACCCTTTGGGCTCTTCTTTGTGGGGTAGAACAGAATAGCCTGAAGAGGCTCATAGCACTTTTCAAAACAGGTAAGATACTCTAGCTCTTTCAATCGCCACCACCACCAAACACACACACACACACACACACACACACACACACACACACACACACAGAGGCTGTGGTGACAGCTCAGTTGGCGGGGTGCTCGCTGTGTGAGAAGACGACCTTATTTTGGATCCCCACACCCATGTGAAAGAGCTGGACATGGCGTAATGACATCTATAACACCAGTGTTGGAAAAGTAGAGGCAGGAGGATTTCTGGGACTTTCTGGGCAGTCAACATACAAAATGAGCAAGCTCCAGGTTCAATGAGAGGAGACCCTGTCTAAACTTAAACCAAGTAGAGAGGTGGTGAGAGATGCTCAGTGGTCAAGAGCACTGGCTGCTCTTGCAGAGGACCAAGGAAGGGTCAATTCCTAGCACCCATGTGGTAGCTCACACCTGTCCTTTAAACTTCCATCTCAGAGGATATGACCCCCTTTTCTGGCCTCCATGGGCAAAGTACACAAATGGTACACAAACATACAATGAAGGCAAAAACTATATACATCAAACAAACAAACAAAAAAGGTTAAAACAATAAAATGTTTTAAGAAGCTGGCGGAGAATGACAGAAGCCCCTAAAATCAACAAGATCATGTGCCCATACATATACCATGCATGTAGCACATACTTATATGAACATAAAACTGACAGGAAAAGACTAGACTGTTCAATCACTTTAACACAAGACTCAAGAAAACCTTGCTTTCTTTTAAATAGATTCCTTTTCTTGAATTCCATGGAAAATTTTTGGCAATCTGCTAAAAGAATCAGAATTTTTATTTTTTTAAGGAACTAAATATTAATGGTCATATACTTCCCTCACCCTCTCATTAAATATTATTTTAAATTTACCAACAAGTTTGTGTATATAGCGTATAACAAGATATTTTGATATGCATATACATTTTAAAAAGGCTAAATCAAGGTACGTATATCACTTCACAAACATTCACTGATAAAGACACTTAAACATATTCTCAGGGCTGGTGAAATGGCTCAGCAGATAAGGGTGTTTCTCACACAAACCAGGCAACCTGAATTCAATCCCCAGAACGTACATTAAGGTGAAATAAGAAAATCAACTTCAGTTGCACACACACAAAATTGGGGGAGGGGGGAACCAGAAACATTCTCGGTAATTTTGCAAATATATAACACTTTATAACTAATTGTGCAAAGCATGATATAAATAAAGCACAATAAGTCTTCCTTGGAATTATTTCTTTCTAATTGGAATTGTGACCTTTAACCTCTCTCTCCTGAGTTTCTACCACCACAGCCCTATTTCCAGGCCATTACTCTTGGATGAGTTCAATGACTTTTAGGTTCCATATGAAATAGGATCATACAAAACTGTCTTAATGTGTCTGGCTTCTTTCACTTAATAAAAAAAGCCCTCTCTAGGCTGACCTGTGTTACTGAAAATGGCAATCTTTCTATTCTAAAAATGAGTAAAGCATTCCAGCTCTCTTTAAATTTCAGTCATCTGCTTGTATGCACTTAAACTGATCCCATATCCTGTCTGCTGCTAAAACAAACACACAAGTGCAACAATCTTTGACACACTGAATTTCATATCTTTTAAATATGTACCTAGGGGGACTGTTAGACTAGATGGTGATACTATTTTAAAACTTTTAAGGAACGTCCATACTTTTGTCCATAATGGCTTTAAAAGCTATTGGCTTTGTTTTGTTTTTAATATACAATGATCATCCATCACGGGTCAAGAATTATAAACATACATATACATACATACACATAATAACGATGCAGAGCTTACAAATATACAGAAGATTCAGAAAACAAGTTTTACTTTAATTTTGGTACAATTATCAGACAAAGCAAACACAACTGGCAAGCTAATTCCAGTCCACCCACAAATGTCTCAAAATGGCACTACTGCCTCATGAGACTGAATGCGCTATAGCACCACAAATACACAACACCTAACTGTACAGTTATAGCTCATTTGTTAATTGTAGGACTGTTCTTTAAAAACAAAACAAAACTTTAGACTTCTGCATACTATTTATATATCCTATATTAAGTGGCTAATTTGCCTGTCATCATGTTAAACCTTAGGCTACAAGATATCAGACATACAGGAAACATATAAATATTGCCTATAAACCTACAAAAAATTTTAATAAATAAATAACAATAAAAATAATAAAAATAAATTAAAAAAAATTTTATTAGCCCAATAAAAAAAAGAAAAAGACATAAGCTGGCCAACTTCTGTTTACAGGAGGGGAGCATGGGTCAGTCAGCTCACTGTTAACTAGGCACATAAAATTAAAACAAGATTATAATGAAGTACACATAAAAGGCCCATCAACACCCAACACTGCTCAGATTCACAGTACCTGCACTTCTCTATCTCCTGAGGGGAAGTATTTATTTAATAACCACTATAGAGAAGAATCCAGCAAGATATACTCAATTTCAAGTTATGTTCATTCTATAATCCAGCAATTCTACTCATAGAAATGGACAAAAGAATTTTAACATGCATCCTCTAAATCAGATAAACAAATTATAATTAACTCAGGAGATGTAGCCCTTATGAACTGGTATATGACTGTAGAAACTGGCCGGCAGTTACTCAGTAGCAGACATATTCCAAAGTCCTACTAAATCCTGACCATTTTCTCTAGTGAGGTTAGTTATAATATGTGATAAAAGATCTTGTATATTTTAAATATATCCCCAGCAACCAAAGCAATATAGTTCAAATTAACTGCTCATTTGGGCTGCAGAAAGAACTCGGCAGTTAAGAGTACATGCTGCTTTTTTTGTGTAGGTCCCAGGTTCAACTCCCAAAACCCACATAGTGGATCACAACCACTTGCAATTTAAGTTCCAGGGAATACAATGCCCTCTTCTGGCCTCCATGGGCCACTGCATTTGTGTGTATGACACATGCATCATGACACAAGCACACACACAATTTTTAAAAATTAAAGTTAAAAAGAATTAAAGTTAATTGCTCATTAGGACAAGTAAAATATGCATTCACAACCTGACTAAACGTAAGGCAGAACATGCTTTAACAATTGCTAGGGAGCATCCTTTTCATGGGGGACAACCCTGTTTAGGTATGCAGTGTGTCAACAGCTTCACTCAAGCCCAGCAAGGCCTAAGGACAGATGCTGATAGGCTCAAGCATCTAGTTACTAAATGAAACACAGTCACTATTTGGTTCTATCAGGGCCAGGCAGTAAGAAATGTGCTCAGTTTAGAATGTGAACAACAAAGGTTAAAAGAATTTTCTTTTAAACTAAAGGGCAATTGGAGAAAGCATAAACCCTGATAAAGAAGAACTACTTTTCCTTCCTTCCTTCTTTTCTTCCTCCCTCCCTCCCTCCCTTTTTTTAAAAAGTTCTTTTAATGAAACAAAGACTAGGGCTGAAGAGATGGCTCAGATGCCAAGAGTGCTTGCTGAGCAATCAGAGGACCAGAGTTCAAATCTCAGCACCCACATCAGATCAGGATGCTCCAGAACACATATTCACAAAGACACATCATACAGACAGCCCCGCCCTGCAACACAAACACACACATGCATAACTGCCTAACAAGTCTAACGTAATCCTGTCCAGATTAGGAGAATATGCTCATAAGACTATATTCCTAAGATTATTAAATTCAGTGTATGAATAATTCTCTTAATTTCTTTTACGTTTAGTGTGTGTTTTGTGTGTGTGTGTGCGTGCACACATTTGCACCATATATGCAGCATATATGTGGAAGACAGAGGTCAGAGAACAAGTTGAAGGAGTCGGTTCTCTCCTTCCACCAAGTGGGTTCCAAGATCAAATTCAGTCACCAGGTTTGGCAGCAAGAGCATTTACTTTCTGAGCCATCTTGCCATCCCTGAATAACCCTGCCTAATTAGATATTATATTTGAGCCAGAGGAAAAATGAGAAACTACCACTAATTCAAGTGTCCTGGGTTTGCTTTCTACTGCTGTAATAAACATCACATTCGAAACCAACATAAGAAGGAAGGGGATTATTCCAGTTTATAGTTCACAGTCCCCTTATGAATAAAGTCAGAGCAAGAATCTCCTGGCTGGGGACATAGAGGAACCCTGAACACTGGCTTGCATTTTATTGCTTGCTCAGCTACCCTCTCATACAACCCAGGAGGACCACAAGTGGCACTGCCTACAGTGGGCTGGGCCTTCTCACACAGACTTCCCTACAGGTCAATCTGATGAAGGTAACTCCTTAACTGAGGTTCCCTCTTCTAAGATGACTTCAGCTTGTGTCAAGCTGACAAGCATACTATGCAGCACAGCAAGAGAACACTAGCAGGTACAGATGAGTGGTGGCACAGTAAACGGGAGTGGGTGCCACAGGAAATAAAGCACACCTACACAGACACCAAAGGTTTTCTTTTCTTTTTCTTTTTTGGTTTTTCAAGACAGTTTCTCTGTGTAGCCCTGGCTGTCCTGGAACTCACTCTGTAGACCAGGCTGACCTCGAACTCAGAAATCCGCTTGCCTCTGCCTCCCAAGTGCTGGGATTAAAGGCGTGCGCCACCACTGCCCGGCTGACACCAAAAGTTTCTAATATGCTCAAACCTGCAAGTAAACGGAAACTCGTGGTGACGATCCTCCTGCTCCAGCCTCCCAAGGCTGCAATTACAGGTGCACACCCAGCCTCAAGTCTACAACACTTCTCAACTTCGATACCTTTACCTCATACTTAGGATGTGTCCTTACCTCCTCCTCTTTGAAAGGAAAAATAGAAGTCAGGTAAAAGTCCCATTTTACAAATCAGCCCTCTTACCCAACATCTTTCACAATTCATTGAAACAAAAGTTTACTAGTTAAATGTTGATCCTTTCCCCAGTGTATCCCAACTGCGACAATACCAGTAAAATGAAAACATTAACAACTTTCATCAGCTGAGAATAAACTTTTTCTACTCTCTTATTTGCTATGACAGAGTTTCACATTCAGTGAGGAACAAAGTTTATTCCTGTCGACTACTTTGTTTCTCTGCCACTTTAACAGTCTTAAAATCTGCAAGACTTACTCATAGTCCCGGAGGCTAGACAATTAATGTTGGTCTGTTGGGATTATTTTGGGGTGTTGTCTGGTATGGTCACCTCTGGAGACCAGTTATGCTACAGTATCCAGAATACCTTATAAGCAAGCTTGTTTTCAAACTTCAACTCTGGTTTCCTGAAATACTGTCTACAGGAGCAGTAAATCTTCACTAAGGAAGCCCAAGTACCTTGAACCACCTTGAACCGCACAGTGCCACAGGGGACATGTATACATATCTGCTGGCTGGGCAGTTACAACAGCCTAGACTGCCAGGCATTCTGGCCAATGCATCGGATAATAAAGCAATCACCAGGACTCTCTAGTTGAATGTCAGCCAGTGAGACTACCCCTGATGCCCCACAAATGATATGAGGTTTAACAACAAGATTGCTTTAAAACCTTGAGTTTTTAAGTGTCATTTTCTTTCAAACAGATTTGGTCAATGAGGTTGTATAACACAATAAGGATTAAGCCTTAACTTCCAGCTTTGTACAGTGTCAGTCTCAAGTTGCTGCTTTAAAAATATCCAGATCAACTTTTCATTTCTGTAGTATGTATGTTACATGTTTGTGCGTAAGCATATATATGTGTACGGTGTGCAGCCATGTGTATACATGTGCATGTAGATGCCAGGGGTTGACTTTGGGTGCCTTGCTGAATTGCTTTCCACCTTATTTTTTGAGACAGAGTCTCTGACTGAGCTGGCAGTACACAAACTTGGCTAGTTTGATAAGCCTCAGGGCTTGTCCTGTCTCTACCCTGTCAGTGCTGGGATTACTGGTTCATAGGTTCTGGAGATCAAACTCAGGAACCCCAGGCCCTCAGACACAGTTTCATTCTTTTGCAACAGTACAGTGCTGTCCTAAGACAAATACTGAAAAATGTTATTAAGATGCAAAAATAGTGGGGGCTCTCGGAGACTGAACCACCAACCAAAGAGCATACACAGGCTGGACCTAGCCACCTCCATGCAGCTCCCTGTACAAATGGAGTGGAGGCTATCCCTAAAGCTGTTGCCTATCTAGAATAGGCTCCCTTACTGGGCTGCCTTGTCTGGTCTCAGAAAGAGGGTGCACCTAGCCCTACAGAGATTTGATGTACCGGGGGTGGGGGGAGGGGGAGGATGTGCGGCAGCAATCAGGATGTAAAGTAGACAGACAGACAACAAAAATACACAAAATAATAGCCTGACTAGGGCACTGAATAAAATATACTATTAATTGCTTTTTTTAAAAAATCACTTACGTGAAAATCAGTCATATATGATATTACATTATTTCAGAGGGTGTGTATATATAAAGAGAAATTTCATTGTAAATATTTATTTTAAAAAATTGGTCATGTCTGAAAATTACTACATAAATTAACACCAGAGAGAAGGTATTATCCATCCAATTAAAAAATGGGGCATCTCTGAGTACAAGGACAGCCTGGTCTACAGAGCGAGTTTTAGAACAGCCAGGGCTATACAGAAAAGAAACCTGTCCCGAAAAACCAACAACAAAAACAAAGAGATCTTATTATAAAATGCAACCAGAAATGACGCTGTTGCTTTCATGTTTCTACTATTCTTAAACAATTATACTGAAAGGCAAAAACTATGTAGTAAACAAGTATTCAGTGACCCTATTTCACTTCACAAATGTGGAATAGTACACAGAATCACATGAAACTGCCAGCATGCAACTAGTTTCAATCTTGGGAATAAAAGGCATTTAATTGCAGATGTGAACACTTAAACGTTGGTTGGGTAGTACACTTCTATAATACTGCTCTTGAGGCTAAAACGGGGTGTGTCAGAGGAAGGAGGGCAGGGCGGAACTTCCAGAGGGTTAAATTCAAGAGGATTTAGCTGTGTGGTAGAGTAAGAAACTGATCACTGATCACAGGCCTGTTTTGATCATGGTACTATCCAAACTCACAAGTAGCCATTATAATCTGCTTTTAAGTTTTAAATATTACTATTTACCAAATTAATATTTATTACAAACCAAAGACACATCACTTATATAGTATACTTGCTAAAAGCTGCACATCCTAAATCTGGCTGTGATGAAATACCAAGCAGCCTCAAATTCATCCTACAAAATAAATGGCTGCTAACTTTTAAGTGCTGGTGTCATGGGGTGGGGAAGTACTCTAAGGAACAATTTTGTTTCAGATTAACAGAAGAACCCCAAAGGGTAATTTTTAAGTGCAATGCTTAATCTTAGACTAGGCAAGGAAAAAATCACTGTATGATGTGTGTATATGCATGCAAAGTATATAAACTACAATTTGCTGAATCTATTTTTGTTGTTGAAACTACATATATGTAGTTTCGGGGCTGACCACGTTGCATTGTGTTATATTGTATGCAACAACAATAATAAAAGGAGACTATTAACTTGAGAGTTATGGGTAGAAAGAGTTGAAGAAAGGGTACTATTGAGGGGATGGAGGGAGGAAAGGGATGTAAATTTATTTTAATTAAAAATATATTAAGCGGAAAGGGGAGAGGAGAGAGGAGGGTGTGGAGGTTTGTGGAGGGGTAACCCAGAAGTGGGATATCAGCTGAGATGTAAACAACTCAATCAAATACTGGGCTGGAGAGACGGTTCAGCTGTTAAAAACACTGCTCTTACAGAAGACTCATGTTCAATTGTCAGCTAAAACTACATAGTGTCTCACAACCATCTGGAACTCCAGTTCCAAGTGATCTCTCTTTCTGGCCTCTGTGGGCACTGGGAATGCATGTGGTGCAGACATGTAAAATGTATGCAGGTAAAAACGCCCATACACACAAAATTTAAAAAACCAAAAAATTAATGTATTAGAAAATAGAATAAAATTACTCTATGGTGAGAAAGTAGCTGTACATTTGTTCATTTTCTGACTGTGGACAAGATGCTGTGGTTGTTTAAGTCAGGATCTTTATTAGGAAGAAGTATCCGTTGACTAGTTACCTTTTACTTGGTTGACTGTACTTGCAGCTTTGTTAAATGGTTCAGTAGAGAAAATGTTACAGAGACACAATACATAACAAACAACAAAATACTATGAAATATGAATCTGAGTTAGGATATTCAGAAATTATTTGTAGCATTTTAACTTCTCTATATATTTTAAATTACTCATTACTTGTTAGAACAGGAGAGATAACCTTTTCTAGAATTTTTTCCATACACAAAATACAGAATTCATGAAGTTTAAGATTCTCTCAAGTTCTAGGACATATCAAATGCTTACCAACACCTACGAAGAATACTAAGCTTGATGTAAACAAGTGTAAGGCACAGCATCCATGCTCAAGGAGTCTCGTCTGGTTGGACTGCATTCTGATGAGGTCCATGGCTGAAGCAGTCCAAGAGTGACTGCCGATAAGTGCTGGGAAGCTGAAGGGACCACAGTACGAAAAGAACGACCTCCCTAAAAAAATCTGTCCTTAGTCTTGAAGGCTAGAAATTGGCTAGTCAAAAAGGATAAGGAAATTCCAAAGTGGTGGGATAACTAAATCAATGAATAATAAAGACTAAATACACAATCTGCTAACACTTGGCTAGAAAAGAGGGTTGGGCTAACGTACAGAATGCTCTGCCTGACTTCTACCTTCCTGGACCCTGGAAACAGACCAACTTCATACTAGTCATTAGCCAACTGATAAATGACACTGAAAAAGCATTATACAAATCAGCTCTGTATCTACAATCTGACTAATTCAATCATTCTGACAATTCCTTAGAAAACCGGTTGCTCCATTTGAGCCTCCCTGATTCAGCATACTCTGTGTACAAAGCTAGGTTAGGCAAGCAGGAAGCTGGGGTAGCACCAACTGTACACCATCTGTCCCTACAAAGGATCGCTCTATGCCTAAAATTATTATCAAACTGAAACTGGTTCGCTTTTAATTCTATCTTTACCATACCAAATACAAAAGTATAAACTCTCACTGATTAATTCCAATTACATAAGGACAGACTGATTTTATTACTGTTGATTTGTCAACACTAACATTTTCATTAAACATTTTAATTCACAGTCATATATCAGTGATCACATCTGGAAGTGATTTCTCCTTGCTCATAGGCCAAACTTTAACTAAATGCATTCTACAAGGTCAAATTGATGAATGTCAAAACGTAATCTAAGAAGCCAATTTTGTAAATTTAGGATGGATCATCTTCTGAAAGCTTTTTATTTAATTTTCAATGCCCCTTTCACTTAGCTGAAGAATCAAATTACTTCAGCACCCAATAAACAAAAAGAAAACTGGCAACTGGAAGCTCATTCTGCAACCAGGCATGGTGGGAGACCTGCAATCCCACAGTAACCGGAGGCTGAAACAAGAGGAGCCTAACTTTGAGGCCAACAGGAGCTCACAGTGAGAGCCTGTCCTGCTTTAGAGGGGTCAGAGCTGAGTGATGACACTCACTCAGGGTGGCTCATAACCACTTGTAGCCTCCGCTCCAGTCTCCGTGGGCACCCAGTACAGATTCACACAGTCAAAGAATAAAATAGAGAACAACTGACAACTCTGTTCTCTGAGTGCTTATGGTTTCTAAAAACGTGTGCTGGGTCTGGTTGTGCCCCCCCTGAATCCCAGCACTCGAAATTATGGCAGGAAGACTGAGTTAAAGAGCAGCCTAAGGCAGAGGCAGGCGGATTTCTGAGTTCAAGGCCAGCCTGATCTACAGAGTGAGTTCCAAGACAGCCAGGGCTACACAGAGAAACCCTGTCTAAAAAAAAAAAAAAAAAAAGAGCAGCCTCACCTACACGGTGAGAGAATCTCCTTGTGTACATATGTGAACACACATGCACAACCCAAAACGCCAGCATGTAAGTTACTACCCACATGTCAACTCTAATCCTATCACTTGTTTATATGAACTAAGGGTATTTTTTGTTTTTAAGTAGATGAAAACTATTCAAGGGCCAGGCGGTGGTGGTGCACACCTTTTAATCCCAGCACTTGGGAGGTAAAGGAGTTCCAGGACAGCCAGAGCTACACAGAGAAACCCTGTCTCGAAAAACCAAAAAAAAAAAAAAAAAAAAAAAATCAAGGAACAATATTTTATGATCTACAAAAATTATATGAAATTGTTTTGTAAGGACATGTATCCACTGTTTTTAGATTTTTCTTTTATAAATTTTTACTTCATTTTAGGTGTGGCCATTTTGCCTGGACATACATCTGTGTACAATGTACCTCAGAGAACAGAAAAGGGAACTGGATCCTAGAACTGGAGTTACAGATGGCCTCAAAACTCCATATGGATGCTGGGAATCGAACCTAGGTCCCAGGTGATGTTCTGAGCAATCTCTTTAGCCCATTTAGATATTTTGTTTAGCTATCTTACAAAAATAGCAAAACTATACTCTAGTTGGTCATGAGTGGGTCAATATTTGGGTAAAGGACCAACTAGAATACAGCAGCCTGTCTGTATACAGGATTAAGTAGCCCTAATGTCAGGTAGTTTTACACTTTTCCTAATACAAGCACTGATCAAATCAAACCAGCTAACACTTCTGTCACCTCATCTACTCCTCTGTTTGTATTAACACTTCAGAGCTTTTTTTTTTTAGATGCTTAGAATCTAATTGGCACTGTGTGGTCACCACAGCCCAATCCTCTCTCTCCTTTGACAGCATCTGTCCTCTTTCCCCACTCCTCCAACAACCTCTGGCCATTCTCATCCTCACTACTGCCACGACTCACTTTCTCCAACTCCACATATAAGGTCACCCAGTTCTCTGAGCCTGGCTTAGGCCGCTTAGTCTAGGCCAGCCACGCTACCTCAAACTACAGAACTCCCCCACTCCTTTAAAGTGAAATGGTGGTACTTTATTATATATACACATGCCGTATTTTAAAATCCATCCATTAGTGGACACCTCACTGATTTCTATGCTTCAACTACTGTGAATAATGCTTTAGCAATTCCAATTCTTTTGAACATATACATCACAAGAGTGTGTATCACACATACAACTTGTGTTTCTATTGTTTTCTAAAGGTTTCAGTTTTAAGTTCAACTCCATAGGCTGAACGCTGGTGAGAGGGTGGTAGGTGAGGTGCTTACCACTAAGCCTGACAATCTGAGTTCAATCGTCAGAGCCCATGGGTGGAAGGAGAACCAGCTCCAGAAACTGTCCTCGCACATGCAAATACACACAATTAATAAATATAAAAAGTGGACTGCACTGCCATGCTGCTGCTCTAGGTAACACCAGAGGCTGTGACTTGTTTCGTTTACCAAGATCATCCCCAGGAGAGCAGAGGAGGCAGGCCACAGTGCTTAGAAGGCTCAACAGAAATCCTGAATAAATTATGCTTGTCATTTTCCTATCTTCCCGCTTGGAAATTTTAGTTCTTTATGTACCATTTTTTTCCCACCAAAGATTCAATGAAAGACATGCCAATGTTATCATATGAGTATCTGTAAAACAAGCCAAAAAAAAAATTAAAACATTCCTTCAGATATGAATTCAGAATTGTTATGAAATTTAGAGCCAAACGACTAAACTTGAGGATTACTGTCTCTACAAAGAAAGTTTATGAGTCTGCAATAGTACCAAGCTTTCTGAAACTCTCTCTTCAACTACAGGAGGGAAATGAGAGTGGGAAAAAAGATTTCTTTTGATCACAATCACCAATGAATAAGAATGTTGTATTTGTTGAATAAATTAAACATTTCCCAAATTACAAATGAGCATTCAAAGTCAGACATGCACTATCTATAGCTTATCAGTCACATGTGTTGCAAAGGTCAGAAATGATAATCTTTGAACCTTCCCCAAGTCTACACATTAGTGAGATAGCTCCAGTCTAAATTTCAGCAACCTAATTTACTTAGAGATTTGTTCACTAAAAACTAATACCCTGTTTCAGTGAAATCTTTTTGAAGCTTGCACAAATGAATTCATGTGATATCACCAGAAAACCAATTGCGTCTGTTTGATGCTCCGTCACATATCCACCATCTGGCTGGTAAATGACAGAACAAGGAGTTCCCTAAGCATTCCTAACCTTTCCTACTCGTCCTCTCTCCCAACAGGATGGCCACTTTTCAAACCTTCACTATGGATGTCCTTGGCAATGCTCTTTTACAAATAAACTGCTTGACAGAACCACATATCAGAGCAAAAAGGATGTTCTAAGAGATCATTTCCACTCTTGCAGAGTAAAAATGGCAGCTGCTCACTGGCTACCTTTCGAACAGTAGATCTATCTTTCTCCTGTGACACACATGGCTACTCTAAGTGTCCTGTTACATCTTTCCTCCTTGTAATTAGATCCTGACTGACTTAATCATGCATCATTATCCACAACCCCATTTCCCACTGTCCAAATTACAGACAAGATTTAATGCTAGACTGCCTAGCTAACTAGCTGTCTAGCACCAGTCTGAGCAGCTTCGGGGTCCTGTGATCATCTAACTAACTGTTCTACTTAAGGAGTAGCCACCTGGCTGATTTGTTCCATTCACTACTCTCCTGAACAATTCGCCTCTCTGACCACTCCACCTCACCACTCACATACAACAGCTTCTCATCTGAAGCTTTTAGCCTTAGTCTTGGAAAACAAATGGCTTTCATGTTTTTAATTCTCCCTATCCTAATCACACTTGACTTTTTTCCATTTGTTGCAGAAACCTTCAACCCACCCACACCCATAAAAGACAGGCTTTCTGGCTCTAGTTTTGCCCCAGGGTCTCTGTTACATTGCAGAAGACCTAAATTCTCTTGCCACTGCCTGCCAAAGAGGAATGCATTCAGAGTGGGCGTGGCTGATTAAACTTCCTCATAGAAAAGTCTAGACTTGGTGACTGCAGTGGACTCTCCACCTGTCCTTCGGATTCACCAATTCTATTATCAATCTAAACTTCAGAAAGAGAAGGGGGCATCTGCTTTGTGCTATGTCCATTGCTTGTTAGAGCCTAGTTAGAAGAAGCTAAAATGGCTGACACTCCACATTTTCAACATTCACTGTGAATGTCAGCAGATAATGACCATCAATACAAAATTACAGTGAATTAAGTGCAAATCACATTAAGCATTACTCTTTTTGTCCTTCAGAAACTTAGGTTCTGAGACTAGGTTTCATAGTTTTGAACTTGCTACGTCACAGAAAATGAGCTTGAAACCTCTGATCTTGCCTCCACCTCCTGACATTAGGATTACAGTTGTGCACTGCCCTGTCCAGTAAATGTGGTGCTGCAGAATCTAACCAGGGCCTCGTGGTGCTACTAGAAAAGCATCCTACCAACTAAGCTATAGCCCAGTCCCAAGGTAAATGTTCTTTATGTAGATTCATTAGAATTCAAACATTCACTTAAATGAATACTACAGATCAGAGACAGATTTGTCCTATCTTCCAAAGTAGTAAATTCTAGAAACAAGGAACAACCCTCAGATCTCTGATCCCAATATTGTTAGCTAACTGTAATATTCACCCCATGAAAATAAAAGACATTAAGTTTAAAGTATGCTGTGGTAGTATAACCAAATTTAAAGAGCTATCAAAGATAAACTTTCATATGCCAAGAAATAAATGATGTAACATTTGGTTAATGAAGTACTGGGTTTTACAAAGAAAACGGTTATTGAAAAATGATTAACTTTAATAACACCTGGTACAATAAAAACTGGAGAAATACAATCTCCAATAACCTGATGCTCCCTTTCCGTCCAGGCTTCCTGTAGTAAATATGTTATGTTGCAATAAAGCTCCTTGAAAAATGAGTCATCTGGAACCAAACGTAATCAACAAGATAATGATTAACCAAAAACTGGCACAAATCCTAAGAGTAATAAAATTAAAATTCAGCCCTTTGAGAGATCTCTCATGTTTAAATGTTGCTAGCTCAAAAATGCAAGACAACTGAGTTTATATAATATGTTTACATGTTTATATAGTGGTTCTGGCATAAGATTTCAAACATAAGAACTATGTCTGAAAATCTTGTCTTAAATTTTATATTTTAATCATGTCACCACAAAATTTAACAATGAAAGAATTTTGCTTTCAGCTCTATAGTTCTGATTCTAGGGAGGCTGGAGAGATGGCTTAGAGGTTAAGAGCACATACTGCTTTTGCCTGAGGATCTAGATTCAGTTCCTAGCACCCACATGGTGGAGTAGAATCACCCATAATTACAATCCCAGGGCATCTAGTTCTTTCTTCTAGTCTTCTCGGGCACTATGCATACACACAGTACACTTACATACATGCACACAAAACACTCATACAAATAAAATAAATTGTAAAAGTTTACTAAAATTAATGCATTTATGTAATTTTTAGCATGGTATAATAACTCAGCATTCTACCCTAAGCACCATGTGAGTATTCTATATCCTTTAAATATATAAAGATATTATATAAATATATGTTATATTTTAAAATATTTTATATTGTATTTAAAATATATTGTATTTTAAAATATAATACATCATCTTTCATACAATACATTAGTAATTACTATGCAAGGCATATATGCTAATGTCTTGTCTAATAACACAACAGAGCGATAATAAACCCTCTTCAGAACAGAAAGAAATATATTATTCCAAGGCCACAAAACCAGTTCTATAAATCTTTCATCAAAAGCACAGTTACCGTCACCAGCCATCTAGCTAATCATGTAACTACCTGGACAAACTAGGGGTAAAGACCTAGCTGAGGTAGAATGCTTGTTAGCATGTGCAAGGTCAGAGGGGACAAAGAGAGGGAAGGAGGACAATTTTATAACAGACTGTTTAAATTTTAATAGGAAATACAGTAATCTTTAATAAGTTTAACAAGGATGTTGGTAAGGAAAAAAAAACAACTTTAGCTCTTATCATACACCAAATAAAAACAATCTGAAGTAAATCATATCATATCATTCATCCAATGAACAAATACTACTAGCCCTAATGAATAAATAATAACTTTTACTTCATCAATCAGGCATGCTGAAGCACATCTGTAATCCTAGCCCTTCAGGGACTGAGGCAGGAGGATTGCATGTTTTAGAACAACCTGGGTTTCATATCAAGATTGTATCTCGAAAGAATAAAAAAACTTTTTAAAATCAGATTTCATCAAAATTAAAAGTCCCTACTCAATCAAAAGTTATCAGTGAGAAATAATCAGGGAAGTCCCAACCACAGGAAATCAGCCACAGCACACAGCATACTGAAGGATTTGTATGTACCCTCAAGCACTTACGTTCAGTAAGTCAGTAATACCAATCCAGTGAAAAGAAACGTTAAGTAAAAGATAAGAAATGTACTTTTAAAAAATTTTTATTACATTTAGTTATTTGGCTCGTGTGCCTTAATATGTCACCCTAACCCCCACCAACACACACACACACACACACACACACACACACACACACACACACACACGAATGAGGGTGGAGATCAGAGGATACCAGGTAGAATAGTTCTCTCTTTCCCCACATGTAGTATCTTAAGATCAAACTCAGGTCATCAGGCTTGGCAACAGGTCCCTTTACCCACTGAACCATCTCACTAGCCAAAGCAAGCAAGCAAGCAAGCAAGCAAGCAAGCAAGCAAGCAAGCAAGCAAGCTATCTATCTATCTATCTATCTATCTATCTATCTATCTATCTAGTTTTCTAAGACAGGGTTTCTCTGTGTAATCCTAGGGTCCTGGATTTGCTTTGTGGCTCTGCTGGCCTTGACTCACAGTGACCTGACTGCCTCTGCCTACTAAGTGCTGGGATTAAACACAACTTGACAGCAATTACAAAAACTATAAATGTCATTTGCCTAATTTAAAAGGACTTGATTTACTTCATAAAATATTACAACATAAATTCCAGTTTTAAGCAAATCAGTAACATCATAAATGAAAAGTTTAGCAATGACCATTTTTGTATATATTTACATGTATAAAAGTATAAATATAATTTTAAATAAACATCACATTAAAACAGAAATTCTACATCTGACAATAGACACCAATATAATTAATAAGAAAGCATATGATTCAACAAACCAAAGTAAAAATATTTAAAAGAAAATATACACAATGTTTAAAAAGTTAAAAAATTTTAAAAATGTGATTAAAGTAATTTAAATCATTTACTTATAATTATAATATTACATAGGTCCTAAGAAATAAAATTACAACAGCAATTTCTTTCTTAAGAAATTTTTCCAATCTGTCTAAATAATTACAGAGCAGATATAATTACGATTTCTCCTTTAATTCTTCTCTAAAACCTATTATATACTTTCCTTCAGTAGAATACATTTATTTTTATTTTAAATAATGTATAAATTAGGATACAGGGTAATAGGTTTCATCATGACATTCATATATATGTTAATATATTTTGTTTCTGATTCATCTCTCTCCCAAAATATCCTCCCTTGCCTCTCTTATACCTTCTTGGTATCACAATAGTCCCCACCTTCTATTTGAGTAGAATCAACTGTACATGTTATATAATATTTATTATAAAGCACACTGTGCTCTACACAAGTAACTGTTTGACTAAATGCAGTCAGCCCACCTAACATGGCATCCCACAGCCACCAACTTAGTATCACAGAGCACCTGACACTCTCCATGGCCGCTCTGCATCGGCATCTCTCCTCCAGGTTTAGCAAAAACCATGGTGCACCAAGAATATCAGAGTTTCTAGATAGGGCTGGGGAAACGCTGAAAGTAACAGTAAAATCAATTTTTTTTTTTCATTTCTGGCAGTCTTTCTGGGTTTCTTGGTTCTAGTAGAAGCCACTTATTTTTATTTCAGTTTTTTTTAAAAAGCCTTCAATTTTGTTTTATCTTTTTGAGACAAAGTCTCCTGAAGCTCAGATTCGTCTTGAACTTGTATGCAGCCAAGAGTAACCTTGAATTCATGACTGTCTTGCTTCCAATCACTCAAGTCTGAGATTACGCATGTGCACCCACCACAGCTGGAGTTACAGACACCACTAACAGGCCTGGCTTTCTTGTGTGGATGCTTGGGATCCAAACTCTGGTCCTCTGGTGTGGTGAGGACTGTACCCACTACCATCTCCCCAGCCTCTGTCTCCAATTCCTAAAATAGTTTAGGTTTGGGGATTTTGTATGTTTACTTGATTGGTTGACTGATTTTCAGGCTTTTGTTCACAATTCTCACTCATCTTTCCTGAAGTTCAAAATATAAAATGAAACTACAAACATTTATTTTGGCTTGTTACAGTTTGACACTGAAATGTTCCCAAGGCTCATGTGTTTTAACGGTTGGTCTGAGCTATTGGGGGAGGTTATGAAAAGGGTCAGTAGGACAGGGCAGGAAGGAACAATGACCGTAGGTCTGGGGTATATAATTAACTTCTCCTTCCTCCCACACCACAAGGCAAACAACTTCAGTACATATTCTGCTGCCATGATGCTCTGCCCTAGCACACAGGGCCAACAGAGTCCTGGACTGAACTCTAAAACTGTGAGCCAAAACAAATCTTTCCTGCTTCTGTCAAGTATTTTAGAGACAGTAATGAAAAGCTAACCTATAAATGGTTGTAAATACAAATAGTCCCCAAACTAGCTCAATTTTAATCAGTCTTAATGTATCACATGATGTTTGTAATCAAGAAAAACAAACTAGGGCTGGAGAGATGGCTCAGCAGTTAAGAGCACTGACTGCTCTTCCATAGGTCCTGAATTCAATTCCCAGCAACCACATGGTGGCTCACAACAACCTGTAATGGGGTCTGATGCCCTCTTTGGTGTGTCTGAAGAGAGCAATAGTGAATAAATAAAATAAATGAAAAAAGAAAGAAAAATAAACTAACTTCTCTTACAGCTCTGAATTGTTTTGTGGTGTGAGGAATAGAGTCGAGGGCTCACTTATGTTAGGTAAAAACTATGATTAAACTACAGACCGTCTATACTTTAAACTATATAAAATTTAGTAGTTGGACTATCAATAAAACACTCATTCTCCAAAATTCAACTTTTAAAAGCATTAAATAAATGGGGCACAGCAGAAACTACCAGGTTTTATAGGCTTCTTCACATTGACTCAAACCAGCATCCTAAACCTAATCTTATAAGGTTTCCTATTTGTATTAATCGTGCTTGGTCTAACTACTAAAATTTTAGTGAATCAAAGGGATCATGTTCTTGAAAGTAATTTTAAAATCAATCTATAGAATACGAGTTAATGTAAAAAATCATTAAAATAATATTTTCTCTTGGTCTAAAATTTACATTTTTCTCCAAATTATTTTTCAAATTTGTAAGGTTTCAAAAACATAATGGAGTTGAATGGTGGTGCACACACCTTTAATTGTGCACTCGGGAGGCAGAGGCAGGCAGATCTCTGAGTATGAGGCCAGCCTGGTCTATAGAGTGGGTTTCAGGATAGCCAGGGCTACACAAAGAAACCCTGTCTTGAAACAAACAAACAAACAAACAAACCACCCAACCAAACCAAGAACACCCACACAACTGAAACCTACAAAACAGCTCTAATGTAAGATGGAACTGGCACTGCTTTAAGATAAACTTCTGAGTCAAGGGAATGGAATACAAATTCAAAATTGGCTATACATACATGTAGTCTACTGGCAAAACAAAGTGCCAGGCGACCTCAATTGGGGGCGCAGTGGGGACACTTAATCTTTTCAACAAATGGTGATGGATCAAAGGTGTATTTGTTGGCAAATAAATGAACCTTGACCCTTAGTTTACATACATATAAATATTTACTACAAAGAAACTGCAGCCTTAAACATAAGAGCTAAAATGTTATCCTTTCTAGGCGGGAAAAGAAGGAACTAGAGGATAA
This sequence comes from Rhabdomys pumilio, assembly GCA_030674055.1. Classification (NCBI taxonomy): domain Eukaryota; kingdom Metazoa; phylum Chordata; class Mammalia; order Rodentia; family Muridae; genus Rhabdomys; species Rhabdomys pumilio. The sequence goes on along the minus strand of JANHMN010000010.1, from coordinate 67,010,150 downwards.
CTCAGTAGGTACAGTCACTCTATTAAGGCAGAGAGCCCGAGTCAGGTGAGCCTCTTTGCAGAGGACCTATGTTCAATTCCCAGAACCCACAGGTAGGTGCCTAATACAGGAAAGCAAATACTTCTGGCCTCCTAGGATAATCACACTCAAATGTACATGCCTAAATACAGACACAATACATATAACTATAAACAAACAAGCAAGGGACAAAACAGAGACAGCTGCTGCCGTGGTTACAGCTTTATTCATAACAGCCCCAAACTGGTAACTAAATGAACTTGACAGGAGCTGTGTGTGCAAGCATACACAAAGTAAGTGGGAAAAGTAACACTGTTATTTTTGTATGCATTCATATTCCTTTACAAGGGTTCCAGGGTTGAACTCAGGTCTCCAGGCTTGCATGCTTTTACCTGCCATTCCATCTTGCCAGCAATGACCTTAAACGTCTGAGAGTCAGAGTACTCTGCAGTGCTGCGTTTCTTACTAAAACCAAACACGAGAAAGCAATGCCCACGGTGCTCTGAAACAAAGGATATAAGGACTCACTGTGAAGAAAGCACCTTATCAAAAACAAAAATACCAAATTCCCAAAGGAGCAGAATATATCCAATTTTAAGTAAAACAAATAAAATCTGACAGAAATACATGATTGCCTTCTGCAGGTTTACACAAAATGTCATAATGAGAGGGAAATCAGCTTAAAACTCAGACAAAGAAAAAAAGCCTTAAAGATACTGTCTCAAGCACTGGGCCTGAGGGTGTCACCCCAAACCTTTGGGAAGCAGAAGACAGGAGTATCTTAAGTTCAAGGGCAACCTGGGCCAAAAAGAAGTCTCAAACAAAATTTAAGAATGTCTCTTCTCAGGGCTGGAGATGGCTCAGCAGTTAAGAAGACTGCTCTTCCAGAGGACCCGTACTCAATTCCTCGCACCAGAAAGCAGCTCCTAACTGTCTGTTACTTCAGTTCCAGGGGATCAGACACTCACACAGACACACATACAAAACACCAATGCACATAAAAATAAAACCATTTTTTAAATTACTAAAAAAAGAAGAATGCCACAATCTCCTCTGGTATTTTTCAAACTCGTTACACTTAAGGCATCGTAACTGTTTCCTACACAGAAAAAAGTTCACAACAGCCAGTACATCCTTAAGCATTACTTTGGGGAATATAAAGTATTTAAAAACCAGAAGCACAAAAATTATGAAAAATCAAGGCAACATGTGTAGCGTGTAGTTTTTGCTATCCCGCTTTATGCTCTGGGGGGACCAGCCCCACAGAGGTTCTCTCAGATCCTCAGATCAAAGATAGACAGATAGACAGACAGACAGACACACACACACACACACACACACACACAGACACACACACACAGACACACACACACAGACACACACACACACACACACACACACACACACACACACACCACACATCCTGCCTTATTGGCTCAATTGCTGGACACTTCTCATCTCCCGGAACTAGCATGCCTTCCCAACACTCAGCACCCTAAGTCTGCCTTCAGCTTTCATTGTTCAGTTACCTTCTTCTTGTTCAGCAACCCAAAACTGCCCTCTATTTTGTTGTGTCTCTAATTTCCAACCCAGGGAAGCAGCCTATGTCCACTCTGCTCGAAATCTCACATGGCTGGCCACCTTTTCTCCCTCTGAAGAATGGCGAAAACTCCTTTTCTTCCTGCGTCTCTTAGCTGGCCTGTGGGGGACACCTTAACTCCTGCCTCTTTCCTCCCACCCAGCAACTAGCCACTGGCATCTTTATTGATCAATCAAGAACCAACTGGAGAACAGGACCTTAGCATCAGAACCACCCTCTACAAACATAATTCCACCAAAGTCAGTGACTCTGGAAACTGACTAGAAAGATAGCAACATATATGGAATTCTTGACAAAGAACACAAAAGAATGAACTCAAAAGAATTAAACGAAAGGCTATAAATATGCAGCTGTGTGAACAACAAATGGAAAGATAATGAAAGCTACTAATGAGAAATTAAACAGAGGTTCTGAAAACAACCAAAAAGGTTCAGTAAGTCACATAAACGGAAAACACTACTAGTGTGGATGACAAAGATGATGGAGAATGTGGTTTGTACAAGCAGGAACCTGCAGGGTCTACAACTTCACAGGCTTCGAGTGCCCAATCTCCCAACCTTGAAAGCCCAGGATGCCAACGTACCAGTAAACAAGTGAACATCTCCTGCTTCTTCCTACAAGGTCCCCACTGTGTGGTTAAAATTGCTGGAAGCACTAGCAGTGGTGGCGCACGCCTTTAGTCCCAGCACTTGGGAGGCAGAGGCAGGTGGATTTCTGAGTTCGAGGCTAGCCTGGTCTACAGAGTGAGTTCCAGGACAGCCAGGGCTGCACAGAGAAACTCTGTCTTGAAAAACAAACAAACAAAAAAAAAATTGCTGGAAGCAACATGAGTGCCTGAAATCTCCAACTACCTCCCCAAGGAGACCTCCTTTCTCCTCTCTCCTTTCTGCCAACTGGGTAGGTCTTCATTTGAGCTTCAGAATCCACCTATTACAAGTAAATGACAGAGGCTAGAGAAGGCTGAAAACTAACTGAAGACCGAGGCTAGACACAAAGAGAAAATAATAGAGAGAGTGCAGGTGTTGGAGCTCAATGGAGGAAATCAAACCCTAAACTGGAACTTACTATTAATAGTTCGAAGTGTTAGTACAAGTCACGTGACTTTTCCTGAAAAGAGAGTAAAAGTACCAGCCTTCTGAGATTGGGATCTCTTAAGTTCTCCAGAGGATTAAAAAAGAAAGAAAGAAAGAAAGAAAGAAAGAAAGAAAGAAAGAAAGAAAGAAAAGAGAGCAGGTGTGGGGGCGAGACCACCTCAGTGGAGCTGAGCACGACAGGGCAGGCTTCAGGGCCCACCCAACCTGTGCTACACAGGAAGACCTGTCTCAAACAACAAGACATGTCAGTAAAAAGACCACCAATATAGTCACAAAAAGAAGAGGCTCAAGATGTGAAGACAGTTGATGAATCAGCACATTCCTGCAGTAATAAAGAAAAAGCAATAAGGACATAAGGCTATGGCTTAGTGACAAAGCACTAGCCAAAAGAGGGTATTGGACCCCTAGAACTAGGAATGCTGAGCTCACAGATGGTGAGCTATGGATGTTGGGGATCCAACTATGGAAAGGCAGTGCTCTTAACCAATGAGGCATCGCTCCAGTAAAGTTTTTCTTAAAAGACTGAGATACAGCGTTCTCTCTCTCTCTCTCTCTCTCTCTCTCTCTCTCTCTCTCTCACACACACACACACACACACACACACACACTTAATAGATATCTACTGAGAATTTCAACAAACAACTACAGAATACACACTCTCTTTATCAAACTGTGGTGTTTGAGAATGTCATCCCCTTAGGCTCGGGTATATGAATACTTGGTCCACAACTGGTGACACTGTTTGGGTAGGCTTAGGAGGTGTGGCCTTCCTAGAGGAAGTAAGTCACTGGATGCAGGCTTTGAGATTTGTAAGCCACACACCAGTACCAGTTCACTTTCTCTGCTTTCTGCTTGAGTTTGAAGATGTGGGAGTCTTCAGGTGTGCCCCAGCCACTTGTTTGCCTGTTACCACCCTTCCCTGTGACACTGATGGCTTCTTATCCCTCCAGAACCATTAGCCCAAATAAACCCTTCTATAAATGACCTTGGTCACAGCAACAAAAAGAAACAAACTTCATAGATGTCTTACGGAATGAATCAAGTTGGGTTAGGGGGAGTTACTCTATCTTACTACCACATTGTAAGAGAATAAAACTGAAAACCAAGAGCAGAAATAACTATGAAAACGGGAGACTGAATGGGAGAACAGTCTTAAATGAACAGTGAGTCACTGAAGAAAAATGGGGAAATTTTTAAATTATGGATTCAAATGATAGAAACAATACAAACAGATCTGTAGGATACCAAAATGCAATCTAAACTGAAAGTTTGTAGCTCTGAGTACCCAAAGGGATGAAGGAGGTGATATCTAACAAAGGCATCTCCGGGTCTTAAACAGCAAGAACAAACTAAATCCCAAATCAGCAGAAAAAAATAAAGATCAAAGCAGTAATGAGTCAGAGACCAAAAAAATAACAAATAACAAAAATAACAAAGAAGCAGTTGGGTCTTTGAGAAGATAAACACAAGCTGCAGACCCTTAGCCAAAGTAAAGTGGAAGAGGGAAGGCACACAGTTATCGAGGATGGGGTAACAACAGATATAACTGAAATCCAGATCGCATTAGAGAATTTTTTTTAATTATATTTTAATAAACAGAAACTTTTAGAAGAAACGGGGAAATTTCCAGATACATATGACCTACAAATTTTACCTAAATATAAAACAGACCAACAGCAGCCAGTGAGACTGCAGCAGTGATTACAAGTTCCCCAACAAAGAAAGCTTGGGCTTGACAGACTGCTGAACTCTGCTGAACTGTTAAAGGCAAGAGTTGAGAGGGAAGCAGAAGAGAACCCATCCCTGCTGTGAGACCAAAGTCCTGAGAGAAACGACAGCCTCTGAGAACTGACAACAAAGTCAGCAATGTGGCAGGACAGAGAGCAACACGCAAACCTCGGAGCTTGTCTTTATATTAGCCAGGAGCTCATCAAGAAAGCAGTCATAAGAAAAATCTCATTCACCGTAATTTAAGATATCTATGTATTCATTCCAAGATATCACCTAACCAAGGTGGAAGATCACTAAAATAAAAACTACTGAGTGCCAGGAAAAAAAGTGAAGATAACACAAGAAGACAGAAGGACATGCCATGAGAACACTGAAAATGGCCATATTACCAAAATTGGTATGGATTCTATGTAATACCATCAAAATGTCAACAATCTTCCTCACAGAGTGTAAGCAAGAAAGATTTTTATCTGGAAACACAACAAAACCAAAAAGTCAACAAAGAGTACCCACTCAGTCATGCAGAGTACCCCAGTTTGCTCTCACATGTGGCATCCTAAAGGCAAAATAAAATACTCTGAAAGTAGAAAAGGAGCTAATGAAGAAAGGAGAGGGGCTGGAGAAAGGGAGAAGCCAGAGACTACATTTACTAGATCTGAATAAATATATGTACATATGGAAGCAATACAGAAAAAAATCATTATTCTGTAAAATTCATGAGTTAATAAACAATTACCCAAAATGAAAACAAACCTCAGTACATGTGGTCCTTGCTAATCTCTCTCGCTTCATCTATCAAAGAAGGAAGTTGTTGGCACTTCCTCAGCAGTTCTGAAGACCCACGCTAGTCCAGTACAAGAACAGCACCCACTGTATCTTTTTTAATTACTTGAGACATCTTCTCTCCATATAGCGCTGCCTGGCCTCAAATTTGCTATGTAGACCAGACTAGCCTTGAACTCAGAGATCCACCTGATATCTGGGATTAAAGGTGTGTACTCATGCCCTGCTTGTAAATTTATTTTAAAGAATTGGGTTAGAAACCTATGAAGAACACAAAGATTTCAAGGCATTCTATTTCTGTCCTAACTACTTCACGTTACAAATGTTACATGAAAGCAACTATAAACAACCCCCAAATAGATGAGTATGCCTGTGTTCCAATAATAAAATGCTATATATCTATGTTAAGTCTAAATTTCATGTACTTTTTATGTCACAAAAATACTATTCTTTTGATTTCTACTTTCAGCCATTTAAAAGCATAGAAACCATTCTTGACACTAAACAAAAAGGCTGGGAATGTAGCTAATTGGTAGGGTACCTGTCTAGCAAACACCAAGTCTTGGATTCCATCTAGCACCACAACACACACGCACATGCACACACACACACACACACACACACACACACACACGCACATGCACACACACACACACTCTAAAAGTAATGAAAATAAATGGGGTCTAAAGATTTGGCTCAGTGATTCAGAGTGTTTCTGCAGAGAACTTGACTTCATTTCTAGCACCCGTGTGGCTCCTAACTCCCTGTACCTCCAGCTCCAGGGGATCTAGCGATTCTTCCTTCTGGCCTCCTCAGGCACCTGAATGTACTTATGCATACTTCCACACAGACATACATACATACATACAAATTATTAAAAACAAACATAGCTTCACAAGACACACTTCGACCCTTATGGAAGGCACTACCTAACGAAGACCAAGCTACATAAAGCCAAGTAACTAAATGACAGACTCGTGCTGAACAATCTGAGGTGCAGACTGATTTCTGTAATACCAAATGCATAGCAGAGAAGAAAATCCCCTGAAGGTTGAAGTGATGAACGGAAGGGGTGGTATTTAACACCAGTTCTTGATGAACAGGAGTTAGCAAGACAAACAGAAACTATAAATGACTGATGGATCAGAAACAAGATGGCAAGGAAAGGAGAAGGGGATAAAGAGAACCTGTAAGCGTGGACACTGCATTAACGAGAGAAACGAGAGCACCCTATGAGCACCGTGTAAGAAGGAACAAGAGGGCAAGAAAGAGAGCAGCAGTCAGGAAGGAGGGTAAAGGACAGGCCTGACCAGAGCGCAGGCCAATCTGAAGATCTAGCTAAAAGTCCTAACAACACTGTGGTAAACACGCTCTTAAACTGGGAGCCAGCCACACTACTCATGACATAGTAAGAAAGAAAAAGCTAACGGCCCAATGTGGGTTTAGTGAAAACATAAGAGGGTCAAATTCAGAGTAGACATGACACCACTGCTGGGGGGCGGGGGGAGGACACACCATACTGCGGACTGTCTTCAGTCTACTGAAACAACTCCATTCAGTTACTAAAACAGAAATTACACCCTTAAAAGTCTCATCCACAACAAACAACAACAACAACAAATAACATCATTATATGGACGAACTATTAAACAACTCTCATTGGAGCAATTGCCTGCTTTCAGTACCAAAGTAGGTGTTAAAATCCGGAAAGAAAGAGCCAGAAGGTGGAAACGGTGACCTCATCCTGGTCACACAACCCACTGTTTGCCTCTAACATCACCACCACCCACAAACAGCTGTTTCAAGATCTGGGCAGCATCACAGGAATTCTGAGTAATTGGATAGGGGTCTTGAATCCAGATTGATCAACAATATACAATAATCCACATGAAAACAAGAATTAGTTATCAAAACAAAAAGGAAATACATGTTCAATACATAATGGTAGTTTAGCAAACTCGGACAGCAAGGCTTTTTTAAAAGCCCCAAACCCCTTCCTAACACCAGATACTATCAAAGCTCTAGCACACCTATGAGTGTGCCACCCACCTTGCCCCAGCTGGTCTAGAGTGCCTGTTTGTGCTCTAGCGGTCGCCAGTAGCTGGTACTATAGAAATGTCAGAGTTCTGCATGTCCCAAGTGACTTTTCTATAAGCTCATCTGCCACAGTCTCTAACGTCTAAAAAACCATTTACAGATACATTATAATTGATAATTTAGCCATCAACATATATATGCCACTCCTATGTCCTCCTAACAGTGAATTTAATGAAAATGGTTTATTATTTAATTCCCTCTAGTGTAAACTTCATAAGAACAAGAGTTTGTTTTATTCATGGATATAGGCCCAGTAATAAAATAATGCCTGAAATGAAGTATATTAAATTATTAGGTAGGTAACTTGAACGATTTCTCATGCTAGGTCTATAGTTAATATTAATTACCAAAAGCTAGCAACAGATATACATGTTGAACATTCCTTACCCAAAATGCTTGGTACTGGAAGGGCTTCTGATTGATGTTGGATTTTTGTTTTGTTTTCAGACTTTGAGTATTTCATAGGCTAGATTGAGCACCCATAATCTAAACATCCAGTGTTCCTACATGTTCAGAGTTTGTGTATTGTTCCGAGTCTTGGTTCTGGAACAGTTAAGACTTCCGTACTACAGATTTCTACAGTCACCATCCTCCACAAATGAAGGCGTTCATGTGCACACGGTTGTATGCACGCTACTGAACTGTTAATAAAGATTTAAGCTTTAATGTATGTTTTAGGCTGAAATTAAGACGTTCTGGGACCCTTAGAAAGTTATTACAGCTATCAATAAAGTTCCTGAACTCCCGATGAGGCCCTGGTCTGAGCTCCTACCTTAACCATCTCAGTGTTGAGATTAAAGGCGCTCAAACACCATAGCCTGCAATGATAATTGCTTAAAGCAAATATGCCACATGAATCATAAGACTCATAATGAAAACCAAAAAGAAGCAGCAGGTATCTGAGAAAGTTATCACTGGTGTAAGTAACAGACGACAGAGCCCCAGAACTCAGTGACAACCGAGAAAGCCAGCAGACAGGCACAGCTGACAACAGCCACACTGCACTGACAACTGCGACTGAACATGGGCTGCTCTGTCCTTTTCTTGGGTGTTTGTTGCAGAGTGGGAGCAGACATGGCAAGTAAACATTCCTCTGCACTCGAGCTCGGGAAGAGTCTATGCCCTGACCTGTTTTCCTGCTAAAACAAAGATCTGAAGTTGAGGGAAATTCCTGACGACAGAGGCCTAAGGTAAACCTTCAGGTGCCCAAAGCTTCCTATACCTCACCAAGCTGATTCCTGCCATTCTGCTGTACAAGGCTACATTGTAAACCCATAAGGACTTTGTTTATAGCTGGAAGAGTGCTGAGCACATACCAAGCATTCAATAAATATTTCCTGACTAAATATTGCCTGAATCCTCCACAGAATTACACCCTTATGAGAGCAGGGGTTTCCAGCGGCTCACTCATTGATTCCCACTACACTCGGTGAGGATGTGAGCTACAGCCAGCCAGAAAACCCTCTTCACTCGGATTTGGACTCTCAGTATGATGCAGCCTGCATACGATTCAAACTCCATAATCTTACCCCTACTGCATTAATGAGCCAAGAAAGGGCGTTTCAAAGAAAGCACGTTTTAGAATAATCATTAAATCCCATTCACGGTCATCATCAAGATTTTAAAGTGAATGCTATCTTTCTAATAATTTGTTCTAAATGTTGCTTCCTAGTATCTGATCTCAATCCAGATTATTAGATTCTGCAGTGGGAAGTCACTCATTGTCTGCACACAAACATATCTATATCAGTAACTGGAGACTGGAAAAACTTAAGCTGCCAATGGACACACCAAGGAGTCCACTCACTGCTACACCCACCTAAACTGCAGACAGGATGTCCTTCAAAGTGATTTTCTTCAGACCTCCCACTCACTCATCAATAGAAGTCAGTTGTGATACTTTTCTGGAACAAATGACTCAATGAAAAACACAGACAATTTTTGTCATTTGCTCTCAAGTATCACTCAGAAAACCAGTACAGAATGAATAGCCACTTCAAAAGCAACACGCAAAAATAAATATTACAGACAAAAATACTTGAAAGTAATATTGAATACGTCTGTCTTTTAAAACGGAGTCATCTTAACTTTAGGGAGTCAAAAAAAGCAAATTCTCCCAGCTGTTTCTCAACTATGAGTTGCGACCTCAATATCCTACATATCAGATATTTACATTACAATTCATAATTGTAGCAAAATTACAGTTATTAAGTAGCAATGAAACTTCCTAATGCTGCGACCCTTTTATAAAGTCCCTCATGTTGTGGTGACCTCAACCATAAAATTATTTCATTGCTACTTCATAACTGTATCTGAATCTGATACGCAGGATATCAGATATATGACCCCTGAGAGTCATTAGACCCCCCTAAAGAGATAGCAAACCACAGGTTGAGAACCAATGATCTGCAAAAAAAAAAAAAAAAAAAAAAAAAAGAGTACTCTTACAGAGTATATAACAGAATAATCTGACCTTTGATATACCAACAGCTAACTCACAAAGAGCAACTGATAATATTCAAAGAAAATACAAAACCTCCAATTTGATACACATATACAATATGGAATGTGTGTATTCACTCTTCCATATACTCAAAATTGTAACACACACAATAAAAAGCTTAAAGAAAAAGAACAGTGTAAATGGTCTGTAAATTTTTACTGTGTATATATAAATACACATATTAACAAATCTATGAACTTAAAAGCTCACACATTGCCAGGCAGTGGTGGCGCACGCCTTCAATCCCAGCACTTGGGAGGCAGAGGCAAGCGGATTTCTGAGTTCAAGGCCAGCCTGGTCTACAGAGTGAGTTCCAAAACAAAAAAAACAAAAACAAAACAAAACAAACAAACAAAAAAACTCACACATTTTACTAAACCTCTCACTCAGATTATTCTTAACAGCATTTGATATCCTGTTATTGATATTTTTACAAATATAGGTTGTGATTGTTTTGTTGGACATACAGTTTAAAGTGATAAACCATCAATCTTGAGGTTCAAAAACAATCACTTTTGCTTCCTGTTTCCCAGCCTACAACAGGTTAAAACTGGAAAAAATAAAAAAGGAGCTGATGAGATGGTTCAGTGGGTAAAGCTGACCAGGCGGATTTCGGTAGAAGAAAGCAGATTCCTGCAAAGTGTACATATGAAGAGAGAAGAGGGGGAGACAGAGAGACAGAGAGAGGGGAGGAGGGAGGGAGAAAAGGGGAAGGAGGGAAGGAGGGAAGGAAAGAGGGAGAGAGGGAGGGAGGGGAGGGAAAATGAGAATAAGTAAATAAATTTATTTTAAAAAATTATAAGTCTAAATAAAAAGGGAAAAATCAGAAACAGTGATCCGATACCAATACACACCTCTAGACTCAAGTATACCATGTCTGTATTTTAAAAAGAACATTCAACTTACTGGAGAAATAGCTGATTTCAGAAGTAGACTAGAACACATAAAGAGATACTGGGAACTGTATTCAGTGCTTTTCTGTTATCATAGGATAAAATACCACGACCAAAGAACCTTACAGAAGAAAGGGTGCAGTTCCAGAGGGAATGTGAGGGATACAGCAGGCGGAGGAAGCAGGAAGCTGAGAGCTTACATCCTTAAATGCAAGCAGGAAGCAGAAAGCTGGGAATATCATAAGGCTTTTAACTCTCAAAAGTCTGAGGGGACAACTTCCTCCAACAAGGCCATACCTCCTAAATCTTCCCAAACAGTGCTATCAACTGGGGACCAAATGTTCAAGTATTTGACCCTCTCAGGGACATTCACATTCAAACCACTGCAAGAACATTCTATCATATCCGAAAGCAAGGGAATCCATTACAGTCAAAATTCAGGAGGCAGTTTGAGGATGTTTCCATAATTTGTTGGGGTTTGTTTTTGTTTGTTTGTCTTTGGTTTTGTTTTGTTTAAAAAGAAAAAAATGTATGTAGTAGATTAAAATATGACAAATACATAAAAATCTGTGAGTTTTTATTCTAAAAAATATAAAGCAAACAAAGAGACATGTTACAAACCACCAAAAGGTAGTGTCAACACTTGTGTGTTAAAGTCTACAGAAGAAAAGACAACTTCAGAGGCAGAGGCAGGTGGATTTCTGAGTTCGAGGCCAGCCTGGTCTACAGAGTGAGTTCCAGGACAGCCAGGGCTATACAGAAAAACCTTGTCTAGAAAAAAAAAAAAAACGGAAAGACAACTTCTTTAACAAACTATGGAGGGAAACATAAATACAATAAAGAGAGCTACCAATAAAATGCAAGGTGTGGATCTTAAATATAAACCACTGTAAAATGATAGTCAAGAGAATCACAGTCTGAAGTGGTGGTGCAGGCCTATAATCCGAGCATCTGAGGAGATCCTTGAGTTTGAGTCGAGCCTAGAATACACAGCTGTTCCAGACCAGCCAGGAAAGGAACCTGTCTCAACAAAATAAAACAAACCCAAGGCTGGGCAGTGGTGGCGCAAGCCTTTGGTCCCAGCACTTGGGAGGCAGAGGCAGGCAAGTTTTTCTGAGTTCGAGGCCAGCCTGGTCTACAAAGTGAGTTCCAGGAGAGTAAGGACTACAGAGAAGTCCTGTCTCGAAATACCAAAAAAGGAAAAAAAAAAAAAACCCAGAATGCCAACAGACGGGCAATCACATATTTGTACATATCTAAAGAAATTATCATTAAATTTTAGGTCTGATAAAAAAAAAAAACTATTTTTAAAGACATGTAAACTCAAATAAGATTTTCAAATAATAAGAGTGGGACAGAACACTAGCATTAAATGACATGCAGTAAGACCATGAGTAATAATTTAACCATCTTAATACATTTATTGCATGAAGGACACAAGCCACACAAACAACTCCAGAAGGAACCACTGTATTATCACAAGAATTATGCCTAGCACTGATAACAGCTACCTCCATCATCAAAGGTAAGTTAACGTACGTTTGATACACACGACTGAAGACGTCAATGCCCAAGCACTGGAGCACAGTACACTGAAGGGCCCACTCACACTTGCTAAGGAAAGACAGCCACAGGGTTTTAAGGAGGAAAAATTATTGACGTGTGTGTTTTCTTTACCCAATCTCCCTCATACATTAGCTATCCACAGCTAGTTCACAGAGAAGTGTTCACTGTCTAAATATAGAAATAAGATAGTAAGGACTACACATCCAGAATGCCTTCCCACTAACAGCAAATATTTTCAAATTAATTTATACTCATGATCTAAAATATCATAGTTATTAAAATACACATCAAAAGTGACTACTTGAAATGGTATGATTCAAACTTTCTCCTACATCTTATTTATTTGCAATATACATATATATATATATGCATGTTGCTGTTAACTGAATTATGTCCCCAACTAAGTCCTTTAAACTTAAGACTCTTAAAGATATAATTAAGTCTATAAAGATGGAACCTTATCCAGCATACTGAATATCCTTATAAGAAACTAATCTGAAGACACATGTAGAGATACCAGGGATATGCAGGCATGATGAAAAGATCAAATGTAGCGAGCTATCTGTTACTGGAGACAGAGGTCACAGACAAAAAGTAAACCTACTAATGCCTTGATCTTGGCTGGACCTCTAATTTCCAAAACACTGACAAAAATTAATTTCTGTTAAGCCACATAGTGTTGTGGATAGCCCTGGGGTTGCTTGTATTTTGATGCTAATTCCACTCTTCTGGAAGGGGCTGCAAAAGAGGAATGAGTCAGAGGTAGGAGTCACTTACTCAGGTGACTTCCTGTGAACCATGCCCTAATGAATAAAGGAGCCAATCACTGGCGAGGAGGAGGGACTTCCGGGTTGGATAGGGGAAGAGAATAGGCAGGAGAGAGATAGGGCCTTTGGACAGGGATATCAAGAGGACAAGATGTACTACTAGTGTCTCCTGGTTTCAATGGCGGATCCATCAGGATTTGCCACCAGAGGATTTAGATTTAATAAGGCTTACAAGATTAGGATTCTAGTTGTTGTGGCCCGCGACTGAGTTACCATTGTTTCTGAACTAAGTTTGTGTTGCTTTCCTTCATGTGGCAGCTCATCTGGGTTCCAGAGAGAAACGTGTAGCAACAAAGCATGGGTTGCCTGATGTGCACCACAAGAGGCCGTGAGAGTTTTGAAGCGTGGGGCTGGCGTGGTAGCGACCCACCAGTGGGAACTTGGTGAGCTGGGTGGAGAGATTTGGGAGCTCTGACTCAGAGTCTCCACGAGATAAGAACAGGCCGGCCACTGTCGGTCAGTACATGGCCAGCCCACCTACCAGGGCTGAGAGTAGCTGGGCGGGCGCAGTGAAGAAACTGGTTGTTCTTTTTAATATTTCCTGCAACAACACAGTACACAGCATGCAAAAGTTTATTATGGTAGCTCAAACAGATTAATATGCGTGTACACAGAGCTGGGATAACAGAAAACGAAATGGTATTATTTGGTAAGAGTGCTGGTTTACCTTTTTTTTTTTAATTGAAGGAAGGAAGGCAGGCAGGCAGGCAAGCAAGCATCACCAGCAGCAATTCTAGCACTCGTATAAAAGTTAGACATGGTGTACACATCTGCAAGCAAAACACTGGTCAGGAGTCGGGAAAGACTACAGAGATCCTTGGAGCTTATTGGCCAGCCTAGTTGAATCAATGAGCTACCAAACCAAAAAGTCCTGGGTTCAGTGAGACCCTACCTCAAAAAATGATGCAAGAAGGAACAGGGCATCTGTACATTCATGGTGTGTTTGAGATGTTTGAAATTATTCCAGATTTTCATCTTCACTATCAAATGAGTAAATGACTGGTTAAAATAATTACACCTGCAGACATGGCCAAGTGGTGGCAAAGACAGAAGGTCTTTGAAGGAGAAAAACAAAATGACTGTCATTGTCATCCCAGTCCCAAGGAAAGAACACCCCCAAGGCCAGGCAGGCTTGGTGGTTCTAGCTAAACACTATACACATTCAAGTCTCAGTGGTGCTGTAGATCTGTGTAGCAGGTGAGGCTCTGTACAGGTGGGGCCACACTTCTGAGTGCCCTTTATCTAACCCTTTATCTAACTTGAAATCAAAACTGTCAGATTTATTTTTTATAATTTAAGAAAGGTAGAGTTGGGGAATGAGATTTTTGAGTTGTCTTCTTCAGATCAGTCATTTTACTTGTAACTAGTAGAGATTTTATAGCTCAGATTATATTTGTATATAATTATTAACTAATCTGTAAATTATAATAAATGTATTTGCAATTCAAAAAATGATGCAAGGAAGTTGGTTTGGCGAATAAAATGTCTGCCACTAAGCCTGAAAACCTGAGTTTGATTTCTGAAACCTACGCAGTGAAAGGAGAGAATAAACTTCCACATAAGATGTGCTCTGACCTCCACATGTGCACAATGACGTGTGTAGGTAAATGTAAAAAGGTAAAAGCAAGATGGAGAACAGAGGAACACACCCAATGCTGACCTCTAGCTGCCACATGCATGTAACAAAACACACACACACACACACACACACACACACACACACACACACAGTTGTTGATCACGGGGTCCCTGAGGTGCCCTAAAATAACATTGTCAACTGCCACTTGTTGATCTCCCCCTAGAACTAGATAGCAAACCCCTACTGCTAAAGATCCCACACATCTCAGTTTCAGGACATAAAGAGAATACGGTGACTAGGCTGGACACCTTGTGGTGCTGGCTAGCCTTCACAGTGCTAAGCCTGTGACACAAGCTGCTGGGAACTGTCACCAACAGTCTCACTTATCTGTGGACCTTGTGTGCTTCAGAACCGCACCAGGCAGGATGGGCTCACTGGGACTAGAGTGTCAAGTCTATGGGGACAACTAAGTGCTTTCTTACTGGGCTTGGCACTACCCCACAAGAGGGAATTTACATGTATTTGGTCATGGCAGGGAAGGTCACAGGCCCTAGGAGAAGCTGTTGATATTGTTTTCCTAAACAACCATGAAGTGCCCATCAAATTGCCTTCAAATAACTATGTTTATGCCCACAGATCACTTTAGTCAGAACAGTTTTTGTAGTCATCAGCAGACTGAGGATGAATGACTGCTGAATATCCAGCCATGAACAAGACATCTCCCTTCTCTAAGGCACAAGGAACACTGCACAAGGGGCAGAGACAATGGAAGAGATGGGTGAGCCAGGAGAGTGATGTGGAATGCTGACCCCTAGGCATGGCGTGGCTGTCTAACTCTTGAACTCACAGAAACTGTGGTTTCCCGAACAAGCTTGGGTCCACCAATACCCTCCCTGAGGGTTTATATGCAACTCATGGTTGACAGGGGAGCGACATTTTCTTCAGTTGTGTAGCTACTAGTAAAGTGTCTATGCTCCTATAAATTCTACTGAATTCATTAGGTACCCCTACACACACACACAAAGATAAAGATAGAAGGAAGACTACTTGGGAAGAGGAAGTGGAAAGAGTGGGGGAGATCTGTGAATGTGATAAAAATATATTGTACAATGTATGGAAAAGTCATAATGAAACCCATTATGTGTTATTTAACACAGGTTAGTAAAAAACATTTTGAAATACCCAGAAGTGGAGATGCATGCCTGTGATTCTAATACTTGGGAGGAGGATGACTTCAAGATCATCCTGAGTGCATGAGCCCCTGTCTCAAAACAAACCTTGCCAGTCCTAGTGTCACCGAGAAATTGTAAAGGAGGTGTGGAAAGAAGACATTCAGGCAAGAATAGCCCAGGAAAGGGTATCAAAGGCCTGTGCAGGTGTCAACATCCAAGTGAATGAAATAGGCCCCAGCACTCTCATGCTGGAGCCCAAAGGAGATGAAGATGTCTATACAGAAGAGTTAAACTGGGAGCTGGTGACAAATTAGAAGACAGAAGATTACTTAAGCAAACTGAAGACCAGATTCCTCACAATTTGAAAAATTAGTTACAAATATGTTGAGAAAACTAAACTGAGCCCTATCCAGTTATAAAAAAACGCAATCACAGCCGGGCAGTGGTGGCGCACGCCTTTAATCCCAGCACTCCCAGCACTTAGGAGGCAGAGGCAGGCGGATTTCTGAGTTTGAGGCCAGCCTGGACTACAGAGTGAGTTCCAGGACAGCCAGGGCTACACAGAGAAACCCTGTCTCAAAAACAAACAAACAAACATGCAATCACAGGTGTAAATTCATCTTCCCTCCACAAGCACACTCTTTATCTCTGACTACTCTGTGGTGATAGCTGTTCCTACAGCTAGAACAACGCTGGCCTCTAAATACCATCCTACACAAAGATTACTAAGTCTCCTTGAAATGATGGTCACTCCAAGACTGGAGCAAGAAGAACACAGGCGAACTGGATCACTAAGACTGGTCCCCAATATTGTTGGGTGTAGTATGGCTACAGAGCAATGACCTTGGCTCACAGGAGATAAAAAATGTTTGGAGGGTGATGGGCATCAGCTCAGAAACTTGCCTGGTGCCTGCGGTGGTCAAAAGAGTGTGTCAGGACCCCTGGAACTGGAGCTATAGGCAATTGTAAATTGCCATTTGGGTACTGGGAATCAAGTCCAGATCCTCTGCAAGAAACTACACTCTACAGTGTTCTTAATGGCTAAACAGTCTTTCCAGTCCCAATTTCTCAATTTTTGAAACACCCAAAGGGCTGAACAAAACATAAAATGTCTGTCTGCTAAGTCTGAACTGAAACAGCCTCTGACCCAGAGGCATATCTGTCAAAGTGAGGCCTAGGGATACAAAGAAGCCACAAGATATACACACAGACAACATTCTTACAGGCAGTTTTATCTCAAGGGTTTGCCCTGGAATTTTCTGAGAGACAGCTAGTTCCATATTTTTTTAAATGTTAAACATTGTGGAATATAGCACAACGTTTATACAATTTTTTAAAACTCTGTATTGGAAAATGCCAGGGTCACAGAAAACCTGCAAGAGCAGTAGTAATAAAAATCGAAACAGAACACCACCCACACGGCTATTACCAAATTTACTCACAGCTAACACTGTCTGTTTGAATATCTGTATGTTTGATTTTTTTACACATGTATATGTGTATATATTCACTTATAAAACATGTACATTTTCAAATGAACCATTTAAAAGTTAGACACAGTAGGTATGGTAGTGCATACCTATTCCCAGCACTCCGAGGCTGAGACAGGACTATGGCAGTGTGGGCTTTACAGTGAATTTCAGCTCAGCCTAAGATACATAGTGAGCCCTGCCATAAACAAGAGCAAGTTACAGACAACATGGTCCTTTCTCCCTACCAACTATAGTCTATTTCCTAAGAATAAAAATATCTCAAAAAACAACAACAACAAAAAAAACCCTCTGCGTACAATGTTAGTAAGTTAAGCACCGATATTATAATACTTTACTTTCTTCGACCACGTAAACTCCAGTATTGAATCAATATTCTTCATTGTATTTTTCTCTCAAAAACATAGTCCAGGGGATGGAGAGATGGCTCAGTGGTTAAGAGGTCCCGAGGTCCTGAGTTCAATTCCCAGCAACCACATGGTGGCTCACAACTATCTGTAATGGGCATCCGATGCCCTCTTTTGGTGTGTCTGAAGATAGTGACAGGGTATTCACATATATGAAATAAATAAATAAATCTTTTTAAAAAAAAAATAGTCCATTGTTTCTTTAGTCTCCTTTAACACAGACCATCCATTTCCAAAAACTATAAAGTGTGTGTGTGTGTGTGTGTGTGTGTGTGTGTACACACACACTTTCCAAGTTTTTTCTAATTAGATTCAGACTATTCACTCATGGTGGAGGCAAAAAAGCTAAGGCACACAATGTCTACTGGCAGCATTTGTTCTGACTGTGTGTTCATGGTGCCATCTGACTTTGTGCAGTTACTAGCTTCCCCCTTGCCACTCCTAAGCACACAGTAGGAGAAATGTGAGGCCATCAGACACCCTGCTTTGCACCACATCCCTTCTAGGTTGGTGAACTATTGGTTCCTGTCTTATCTGGTCTCACTGATTCTTGTTACGGTCTCAAAATAATCACATGGATTATTCATGGGGAGAAACATAACATTTTAAATTAAACAGGCTTCAGCTTTTGAGTGCAGCCCCATATGCTTCAGGTATTAAGTACAAATTCACCACTTTAGGAAGACAGACTAGAGAACCAGGAGCAGATTCCTGGATAAAGACAAAGAAACTTGAGTTGGACATTGAAAAGTGATAGATTCTATTTAGAACTATTTAATTAGTGAATCAAGGCACACAATTTCATTTAAAAAGCTAAAGTAGGAGCTGAAGAAATGGCTCAAGGGTTGAGAACATACTGTTCTTTCAGGGGACCCCAGTTTAGTTTCCTAGTACCCGTATAAGCAGGCTCCAACTGCCTGTATCTCTAGCTGCAGGTGACCTGGTGCTGGCTTCTGGCCTCTCAGACACTTGCACTGGCATGCACTTACCTTTTCCCCCAACCCCCTGGCCCTACATACATATAACTAAAGAAATTAAAATATTTCTTAAAGCTAAAATAGATGGTAAATCTAAATCCTTTTACAAGTCAAAAACTTCATTAGACAAAGTAAATTATCATATCCTATCTACCAATTTTATGAAAGCATATTATAACGCATCAAATTTGTCTTCCTTCGCTCCACCCAGACGTTTTAAAGCAATAGCACACTACTCAATAACCTGTAGTGCTCACTCATTTTCAGGTCAGCTTTCATACCTCCTCTCTCACAGACAGACTTAACCACCAAAAATGTTCACCTCACAAAACATTTTCCACAGAAGTTTCCACTACAGTCTAGGTCAACAACACAACTGAAATGTAAAGCTCCACTGACTACCAAGTGGGGTGATAGTGTGTGATAATCTTCCCTCCTGCCTTAGTCTTTTCAAATGCTGGTCTTGACCATTAATAAATTGATTTCAGATCAATTAACAGGTCATACACATGACTTGCACTTCAAAGCATCACCCCAGAACCTAGTCCAGAATTCTTTATTGAACTTAATCAAATTTAATATAATCCAAGTACAGAATAACAAATGTATGAATTATGGTGGTAGAAAAGAAAACCAAGGAATAAGAAAAGCTAACAAACACCAAGCATTGTGGTGAACACCTTTCATCCAGGCACTCACAAGACAGAGGGATTTCTGGGTTTGAGGCCTACCTGTTCTACAACATGAGTTTCAGGAATACACAAAGAAACCCTGTATTGGAAAAAACAAACAAATGAACAAGAAGCACATAGAAAGAAGAGGAGGAGGAAGAGAAGGAAGAGGAGGAAGAGGAGGAGGAGGAGAAGGAGGAAGAAGAAGAGGAGGAGGAGGAGGAGGAAGAAGAGGAGGCAGCTAGAGACAGCTGAAGATGTAGCTCAGTGGTAGGTCACCTACTATGCATGTGACCCTAGGTCCAATCCCCCAGAACTAAGAAAAAAACTAATTGGCAAAAACAAAGAAGTTGGATATAGTGGCACACACCTATAATCCCAGCATCTAGGAGGTAGAAGCAAATACATTAGGAGTTCAGTTATATTGCAAGCTTGAAGCTAGCCTGGGCTACATGAGACCCTATCTCTTTTTAAAAAGGGAGTGGGGGTGAGGGAGTGACATAAGAAGTAATGATACAAATTGTATGCCTTCAAAGACATTTTTAACTTGGCGGGAGACGGGGAATGGCAAGGAATCAAACATTCTGTGACTGAAAGTCTGGGTGATTAATATTTCATGTAAAAACACACACACTTATATAATTCATAACTTCAATGTAGCATTTATAAAATGGCCAGTGACTTAGCATCCTTGTCTATGATTTCAAAAACCACTGCAGAGCCTTAATTGCTATTCCATGTAAAATGCAAATACAGTGTTTTCCTTATCTAAACACTCATCAACCAAGAGCAAAGTCTAAATGTCAAGTGTTTAACTTTATAAACCTGCCATTTTCTAAGAACCAAAGTAGAGGGCTTTAACAGTATGAGTCTACAAAAACTGATTAAGAGGCTTCAAAAGTCAATCATTTTGAAAGGAAAACCTGGTTTTAAAAAGAAAGATTCCAGATTTGATGTGTCTATGAGGTTTGAGGAGCCACCAATGGGGCAGGTGTGAGTGGCACAGCGCATGCCCATAGTGCCCATACTAGGAAGGCTAAGAAGAGAGCCAGTTCATGGACAGTCTAGGCTACCCAGCAAGACCCTGTCTCAAAAAGAAGCCACTAAGGAGAAGGAAAGAATCCTGAAGCAAGCTCGGGGTTCTCTTTGGTTTGGTTAGTTTGGTTTGTTGTTGTTCTTTTGTTTTTATTTTTAAAGGCTGTGTGCCAGTGAGGAAAACGAGATGTAATTTCAATGTTAAAATTCTGGGCATAGGAAAAGACTTACAAATACACCACCCTGTTAACTCAGTTACACACATACAGGATATATGATTATAACTTCTCTTTCTTTTCTGCTAATGTTTTACTGTTTAACATGAATTCTCTGAGCTAACCCTTTCTCAAAAGAAAGAACTTCTATTCATATTGCTTTAGAAATAACTTCAGACTCTCTGAGCCTCAACTCCACCTACAAAGTGGTAACAATTTAGACCTTAAGACCACCATACAGATTTTAAAGAATAAAGGGTCATTGTAAACTACAAAACAATATGTTAAGTTGTTACCTTAATCCAAGGCACCCAGAACTACAGAATGAGAGGTAACATAACAGGCACGAAGACTCACATCCTGGGAATCTGCCACACTGAGATAATAGCAGAGATAATAGCTGTGAGTAGCTTCAACTATTACAAGGTCTTATGATCCATCTATTTAAATATCAAAATGTTTTCAAACTTCCTATGAACAAATGGTGAGGTTTTACATAATATAGATGTGAGCTCTCACTAAGATAGTTTTTCTATATCTAATTCAGATATAGAACAACAAAAATTAAAACAGATCAAGACCTAGTCATATAATCCCTGGAATTTGGACTGCCAAATAAATTCTTTCATAACTTCAAAAAGCTCGGCTTTATAGACAGATATCTAGCAATCCAGACGCTCACTCTCCGCAGTCCCTTGCTTTGATCCACAGCACAGAGTTCTGAGTGGTGCTGCCCTCCTTCGTCTCCATCCCTGGTATTTTCCTACACTTAATAAACATTTCTAGATGCCTAAAGTCAGCAGTTGGCTCTTAAAAGACAAAAGCATGTGCCTTTCTTGTCCTTTCTTTAAGGGTAAAAAGCACAGAGCTGGTAGTTCACCTATGGCATTACCCATACACATTTAGTGATATTCGAAAACACTCATGCTGTAGACACTGAACCTACATTTGAGTTACTATTCATATCATGTTACATATAATTATCCTCTTGCATGTCCTAGTGTGTGTGGTATGTTTGCATGCCCAAGTATATATGGGTGTAAGTGTATGTGCAGGTACATATGAGGGCCTGATGCTCACATCAGGATCTTTCTTCATCACTTGCCGCTGAACCAAGAACTGGATAGTATGTATGGTAGAATTACAGGCTCACTGCCACACCCATACATTTAGATGAGTGCTGAAGAGCTGAACTCCTATCCAGCAAGCAATTTATCTACTGAACCATCACCCCAGGCCCACTTACTGCCATCTTGAGCCTTTCAAGACAACCAATAAGAAATTAAATTGTTTAGGGAAAAACCCAAATGGTTACATGAAAGACAAAAAAAAAAAAAAAAAAAAGGGCTTACTGAATAGTTAAAGGATGTTTGAAGCTAGATTAGTATTGAAAATTAGGCAGGCATGGTGACATGTGCCAGTGGTCCTAGTTACTGAAGCAGCAGCTCAGGCAGAAGGCTGGCTTGAGCCCAAGAAAGAGCTCAAGACAACACAGCATAAGTTTGTCTTACAAATATATTTAAAAAACTTTAGCTGGGCAGTGGTGGCCCACGCCTTTGGTCCCAGCACCTGGGAGGCAGAGGCAGGCGAATTTCTGAGTTCGAGGCCAGCCTGGTCTACAGAGTGAGTTCCAGGACAGCCAGGACTACACAGAGAAACCCTGTCTCGAAAAAACAAAACAAAACAAAACTTGGTGTAGTGGAACACTCCTATAATTCCAAAACTCTGGAGGTAAAGACAGAGGATCAACAGTTCAAGGACAACCTCATCAATGAAGTGAGTTCAAGCCCAGCCTGGGCTATGTTAGAACCTGTTCAGAAATATAAAAATGAAGTCCTGCATGGTTCCTTTAGAGAAAGCAAAATTTAAGCTAAGAATATAGTTCAGTTGGTAGAGCACTTGCCTACCATTTACAGAGCCATGGTTCAGCCTTCAGTACTGCATAAATCAAGGAGCACCTATAAACATTATAGTGACACATGCTCAGGGGGTAGGCACAGACCAGCCAGGCCAGGATGCATGAGAAAATGTTATTTCTTACACATAATAACCTTCATGTATTATAACTTGAATTTTATATTGTAAACTGGCATGGTTAACTTTATACTTTCTTTTAAATGCAAACATTCACATTTAGACTAATCCCAAGATAAATATATTAAAATGAAAACTCTTATTACAAAAAAAGATATTATCCCAGGGTGTGTAATCTAGCACTTGGGATGCTGACAGCCACAAGTTCAAAGCAGCCTGGGCTACATAGTTAAGATCCTGTCTCAAGGGTAGGGTTTTAAAACCAACAACCACTACCACCAAACAACATAACACAAAACAACAACAAAAACTGGCTTAAAACCTGAAATAAGAAAAGAATGCTAAAAAAAGACTAAGCATAAAATGTATCCAAGCCCTGCCTTGAAAGTCAGTAAAGTCGGGGGAAACGCTTTATTTATAAGTAGTTTTCTGCTTTTGCCAACACACCTGAGGTTTAAGATACATGCTCTTGAGACATGTTGTGTGTACGCTCATAGTGAGATGTGGTGACAACACACCGAAGTAGCGTGAAAGCCTATTTCCCCTATTTTCCAAGTGCTGCCTTTCAAATGACCCTAAAGTACAGCCTGAGAGACAGCAGGAGATGCTATGTAACTAGGAGAAACTGCATACATAGTACAAGCTCGAGCCGGCCACACTACCTGGAATTCATCAGGTGCAGAAGGATCCTTTAGTTGCTTTTATTGTAAAACAAGGATAACACAAGAAATATGTAACTTCAACGTGGCATCAAAATGGCTAATCATCTAACACTCCTATCTCTGGTTCCCAAACCCCTGTGTAGGTATCTTATACAATGCATGCTTTTCTTATCTAATTACTCAGACCCCAGGCATGGTTTGAGTTTGGATTCCCTCAAATAATCAGCTTTCACAGAATCATTCGGCTGATACAAGCACTGAATTTTTTTTTTTTTGCTTATGAAAATGTAGTCTATTCACAATTTTCCAAGAGACTCTCTAGTATGTGAGATGTAAGCATCCACTTCCTTGAGAAAAACGCTTTCAATATGTTACCCCAGAAGAATTTCACATGTTTTGAATTCTTTAGTTAAAAAAAGAAGTCTTTACACATAAGTGCTTTCTTTTACACTAATGGCTCTCTTGATGATAAAATAAAGATCAATGTAACTCTAAGCTCCAGGCTAATGAACTGCAGGGAACAGAAACAAGCAATTTGGCAAGAACTGAGCAGAGCTCTGCTTAAAGGCTACTAGTAAAATATACAGGCTCCCCTCCCCCACTCCCAACCCTTTAAGGTTTCAATTAAGATGGGGCCTAGTTTTACTCATAGAAAGCAACAGAAAGAGAAAGCACAACTCCTGCTACAAAGTCTCTTCATCGAAGGCAACTCCAGAAAGGAGACAAAAACCATCCCTGTCCTTCAGCTGACACAGGCACATATCAGAGCCTGCTCAACACCGAATCTTAAGAAGGGCGAACTTTCATCACATACCAGTCAAAAGACAGCAATTCAATGTTAGGATCACAAACGATGGCCTGAAATAACTGCTTAAAGTCATTATGCATCTTTAATACGACATAAAAATGGCATTTGCTCTCCTGACTGTAACTCTTTCTGTTGTCTCTACTGGATTAGCTATGGGATAAAGTTGTTTTAACAAGGCATATACACTTTCAAATTTAAGTGCTTCAATTGGTGAAAAAGCACTTTCAAAACATAGGAGTTTCTGCAAGCCCTCCAGAATTCCTCAGAACTAACAAGCTAAAGATCCTATTACATACAGAGATTACTACAGGCCCCCAAAGATACCCAATCTGCATGTTAGCAGACACGCAGGCCACTCTTCCAGCCAACAGGAACTGAGGAATGAACCCAGTCACAAAACTAAAAAGAACAAATGAAGATTTAATGCCTCGCTAAAAGGAGCCCAAGAAGGAAGTAACTTCACTATGTAAGTAATCACAAGCCATCAAAGGTTAGATAATGGACAACAGGTGTCTTTGGAGAGAAAAGAACCACAATGCATTGCTCCTGTTTTAGGATTTCCATTCTCAAAGCAGTATAACAATGATTTTTTTTCCTCAAGAAAGTCAAAACCAAAACTATGCCTTTACTATTTAACAACTGTAAGAGCCTGATGCTCTTCTATTTACTTTTTAACTTTACTTAAAAAAAAAAAAAAATCCATCTAATCCCAACCTTGTGTGGGTATATTAAAATCTGGCTTAATGCCAGATGGTTTGCTGATCAGTGAACATTAAGTAGAGATTTATTATCAAGAAATGGAAAAGAAAAGCATCTGACTACAGGCTACTACCACATAAAAGTCAAATATACAAATCAAATCCAGCCGCAGGTATCACATAACGGCAGTATCAGCCAAAGCAGAATCGCTTCTCTCACAATAACACTTAAAGTTCAATGTCTATAGTAACTGGATTCCAGTGGCCTCAAAGAATAATAATTCTAGACACAAGTACTGGTTACCCTGGAGTTCTCCTGTTCCTCAGGCCAGTCACAAAATTTACCACCTGTACTCAGGTTAAATGGAACACTGAGAAGACACTTCAGCCAACCGAATAACCTATCCCTTTCTCTCCACTCCACAAAGACAGCATATTCCAAAAATGGAGAATCCTTTCTTTCCCGATTGAGGTCCCCTCTTACGAGTTCATTGGACAGGATTACTTCTCTCCAGCATGCATGGAGACCATACTTCTGCTTTCACTCTTATAGAGGGTCCCCCCCAGCACAGATGCGCCTCTTCCTTTCCTGTATTGAGTAAATGATATGCACTCCACCACTGCAAAACGTTCAGAGAAGTGGAGGGAAGTTGTCAGTTACTGAGAGCTACTTAATAAATCTCCAAATATAAAGACTGAGAGGGGTGAATCCAATCCAGAAATGGAACTGGGTATTCCTACTCTCTGCGGAAAAGGCTGCCCCAATCTTGCCTATAATTCCGTTTAAGTGGAGAGATGTACTCTGAGAGTCTGTATTTGATGAAGGGGTGCCCCGACTTTAACGGGGGTCGGAGGAAGGTGCTAAGTGGGAGGGACGTAGCAGTGGCTGGAGGGTCGCTGAGGGGAAGGAGGGCCCCCGCACTGAACGGGGCTCTGGGAAGAAAGGAGGGTCTGGAGGAGAGTGCTGCATGGGGGGAGGGGCCGCCCGTCCCGGAGGCGGCGACGGGGCTGCAGCCTCCCGGGGACCATGTGCCGGGAGCGGCGGCCACCCGCAGGAGCGCCGGGGAGCAGGGCCCGCGGCGCGCACGCAGGAAGCCGGGGTCCCAGGTTACGCACGAGGGGCGCGAGCCCGCTGCCAGACTCACCGAGACTGCCGGCGAAACCGTCCATCTTGCGGGGAACGCGCCGGACTCGGGGCTCAGCGGGGCGGGCGCTTCATTCAGCACACCGACCAAGCGGCGGCCGCGGAACCTGACGCGATCGTTCTCAGCGTCGCCCGGCGCGGCTTCTGACTCCCGCCTCCGCCGTCCGCCGGTCAGCCCGTCAGCTCGAGGGTCAGTCGGTCAACCAGGTTGAGAGCGGCGCCTCGCACCGCCCGCCGCCTGCCCGGCCTCTCTCTCCCAAGCCGCAGCAGTGAGCGCCGCGCCCCGCCCCCCGCGCCCGCGCGCAGCCACGGCTCCGCCCCCGCGCACGCCGTCACGCTTCCGATCCCGCCCCCTACGTGATGGACGGGGCGGGGCTTCTCGCGACCCGCCCCTCCCTCTGCCCGGCCTCCTCCGCAGCCGCAGTGAACAGTTGAGTTAAGAGACTACTGGCTGCTGTTCTTGGCCGGGTTCGCAGCCAGTGTTCTCCAGCCCGAAACTGGGTCTGAGTGGATGGTGCTCGTAGGGATTCTCTTCCTCTGGGGACACCGCAGAGTACAGTTCTAGAGTTCTTCTGAAGGGAGATGTTAATCCGGGAAGGACAGTAAGGAGGCAAACAAGTGAGAACAGGGATTCCCCTTCCTGGGATTCCCCTCTCCTTTAGTCAGGTGAGGAATTAGAAGTAGAGACAAGACTTTTTGACCAGCTTGTGACCACGTATGCCACAACCGCAGGTTCTAGGACATAGCACAAGCAATCAGTGTTAATGCTGGGTGAAAAGACTTCATCTTACACAATTCTTACAAGGAAAGACACTGGGCCTTGAGTATCTAGTCTGCCCAAGATCATGGAACCTGTATCTAGTCTGTCCAAGGTCATGGAACTGGTGGAAGTACACCTAAAAGGCTGGCTTGTCTTACTCTCTTTTTGTTCTTCCCATCAGGGTGCAAAGCCACCGGATAGCCTATCAGGAAACTATAGCACAGACTATTATTAGTTTTTAAATAAACTTGAGTTCTAGGCTCAAATCTATGAAGTCACCTAACTAAGTTAGGCCTTGCTTTAATTTATTTGCAAATTCAAGTGCTAGACTTGTAACCAAAACGCATCCCATCTTCTTCAATCCTCTAATCCTACCCTCTTTCCTTACAAAGACATTTGAATAATTTCCGTCGAAGGTTGTGCAGATTAGAGTCACAAAAAACTGTAAGGTGTCTCAGAGACTAAATTGGATATACATTTTAAAATAGCTGGGTTAGGAAAAAATAAGAATGTCTGTTGACAGAGTCATAGGTCACAGGGACAAACTGAAGGGAGGAGAGAAGAAATGGGAGACAGCAACTGTCATGATGAACAATTTACAGAATTAAATAGTTGAAAGGATTATTAAACATTCTTGAAGTACACCTCTCTCCTTTGATGCCCCTTTAAACATCTTTCCTAAGTACCTGGGGGTGTACCTCGGTGACACCTTGTGCTTAGTAAATGTGAGGCAAAGGGTTTGATTCCCAGCTCTGGAAACAGCAAACAAACCAAATCTAATTGAAAAACTTAAGTTAAGCACAGCAAACCTAGGAGGTCAGTGCTGTAAATAGGACATGGCAAGGCTGAGAGATGGCAGTCAGTAAAGTGTTTTCCACGCAAGTATGGGAAGTGTACTAATGTACACTTATAATCCCGGTTCTGGGATGGCAGAGACAAATTGAACCTCAGGGCTTCCTGGCCAGCCAGCCTCCACAGAGAGCTCCACAGAGAGGTTCTATCTCATAAACAAACTCATGAGGAACTGTACCTAACGCTGACCTCTGGCACACACACACACACACACACACACACACACACACACAAGCACAACAAACGAAAACCTAACATTGGCTTTTAAAAAAATGTTTAATTAAAAGGAGAGGAAAATAAGTCAGGTTTTCTTCTAGCATGGCGAACTAATTTTTAAGTTTTCGATAACTGAAGTGAATTTGACTTCACACTTCTAGTAAGGAGATTATATATATAATTGCTAGAGGCATTCTGATTAATTTCATGTGATTCATATTTTAAAAAAAGAAAAACACGATGGGCAGTGGTGGCACACGCCTTTAATTCCAGCACTTGGGAGGCAGAGGCAGGCGGATTTCTGAGTTTGAGGCCAGCCTGGTCTACAGAGTAAGTTCCAGGACAGCCAGGGCTACACTGAAAAACCCTGTCTCGAAAAACAAAAAACAAAAAAACAAAAAAACAAAAAAAGAAAGAAAGAAAGGAAAACACAATGTATCATATGTTTAAATTTTTACAGCTGCATTACTGAGTGTATTCCTGACAGGAGACAAATGTATTTTGGCTTGACATCAATGAAAGCCAAATTCTCTACTTACAATGTACTTATCTGATGACTGCAAGGACCTTCCCCTTCTGGCTTTGTGTGTTGTAATCCTTGTTCCTCCCACACTGCTCACATATGGCCAGGGCCAGCCATATGTCCATATAGTGTTCTAACCTCTAGCCCTGAAACTCTATGACAGGATGCTAGGTGACTCTGCAGTGGCCCACAGGAGCACTCCCGGAATCTATTGCTAGATAGAAGTAGCCAGCAGTGATCCACTGCAAATGTGTGGGATACATCACTAAGCCTAAGATTAAATGTCTCCCAAACTCTGTGTGAAGCTAGTTGCTCCAGGTATCTTGTTATTCCAATAGTTCCTGCCGGAGTGGGATACGTGACTAAGGGAAGCCTGTGATAGAAAGAGCTCCTTCCTACACACTCAGTACAGCCTCACGCTGCAGGGCATGCTGTGCTCACCTCAGCAGCCTGGAGGCTGAGTCGGAAACCTGAAGGTGAAGACCATCTTCTCATAGGTAGCAAGTCTAATGCTAGCCTGAACCAAAAGGAGCCGTGTAATCAACCCTGTCTTCAAACCAAGACAAACAGGATAATTGGAGGCAAGGGGTGAAGAAATCTGAAGCTCAAGCATTATGAATTTCATGATAAATCTGCCTGCGTTGGTTCTTTTTACCTAAGTAATCCAGATTTATTCTAACCATTGAAACCAACCAAAGGAGTTTAAAAAAAAAAAAAAAAAAGCTAAGATAGGAAAAATGAACAAAAACTCAGAACGATGACAAATAAAGGCTCAGGAGATAGGTAGGGTACTCTCAGTGGGTAGGGTACTCTCAGTGGGTAGAGTAGTCTCAGTGGGTAGGGTAGTCTCAGTGGGTAGAGTAGTCTCAGTGGGTAGGGTACTCTCAATGGGTAGGGTAGTCTCAGTGGGTAAGGTAGTCTCAGTGGGTAAGGTACTCTCAATGGGTAGGGTAGTCTCAGTGGGTAGTGTAGTCTCAGTGGGTAGGGTAGTCTCAGTTGGTAAGATAGTCTCAGTGGGTAAGGTAGTCTCATGCGGGGGCAGTAGACCTTAACGGGAAATTGGTAAGACTGAGCAGGTTAGAAGCCCCAGAACCTCATATCAGAGGATTTTAGGAGCTTTACCTGTTTCTGACCGGGCCCCTGTCACATGACCACACTCTCTACATAGAAACATGACCTGTAGTCACATAAATCAGAACAGAGTTCTCCATGCTAATGAGGTATCTAGAGGCTCTGAGAGTTAGTCAATAAGCTTCCCTTCCTGGACATTCCTTCCTGCAAAAGGTATTTAATCTCTGGTCTACCCAGAGGAGATGGTATGTATCCATTTTCCACGATGAACAATCAATAAATACTTTGGAACCAAGGACCGTCTCTCTCATCAAGAACCACCTTAGGGAGGGAGCATAGAAATTGCTTTTGTCTACAGAGCTCTGACATCTAAGTCTCCGCAGAAGGCCCCTCCACACTCCCAGACAATCACTATTAAGCTACCCTACCCCCTGCTCCAGGCTCCTCATTGTAGGCCTGTGGACTCCCCACTCTCTGTTCCTGACTCCGCTGCAAGATTCCCAGCAGTGCCTGGATGCCCAGGAGTCAAGGAACCCCAACTTTGGTCTCCCACATCTTAGGCGGTGTTTTCCCATCCCCTGAGCAGTGTATCTGCACTTCCTGAGAGCCCATCACCCTACAGAAGGTATAGCGTAAATACAGAACCTCAGTCTCAATGGGTAGAGTAGGCTCAGTGGGTAAGGTAGGCTCAATGGGTAGGGTACAGTGTTTGCTGTGTGAGCCTGGGGACTTGAGTTCAAGTCTCAGAACCCACATAAAAAACTAGCTCTACCACCCCTTCACCCCTCCCCCCCAAGCAATGGCATGTGCCTTTAGTCCCAGAACTCAGGAGGCAGAGACAGATGGATCTCAGAGTAAGATAGTAAGAAATGCTTGAGAAAGCAGACTTTGCCAGGTGCTCTACATATACCTATGATCCCAGCACTTGAGTATTGTCTTTCACCTAAAACTTCCCAAAGGAAGACTTTCCAAAGGAAGAGATTAACCATGTAGTAACGTCTTGGTGAGCACTGAAGTTTATCCTGTGGCTTGCCAGCCATGTTTCACACGGGGTTGGGGGTTGTTTCAGGGATTCATGAATAAATAAATGACACCAACTAAACCTAATTTTGGCAATCCCAGTGGTACCATCTCTGACTAACTCAAGGAAGAGAATCTCCTGGGGCTATTCTCCCAGTGCTGACTTAACGGTGATGCCGAAGAGTGGGATCTAAACGTGTTGAACCAATAACCAAACTTGTCCATTAGAGAATCAACTTTTGAGCTTCACCATTTTAATAGACATTGGGCAAGCCTTAGAGATAATAGCTAATAATTTTCAGGTGTCCGTCAGACACACCAACTCTTTGGCCCTTAGGGAAATCACAAGCGGCCTTTTACAAAATTAAAATTCTACAAGGAAATACTTTCAAACAGAAATGTTAGGATGGAAAGCAGCCAATAAGGGGGATTTAATTCTCAAAGATAATAACACAGGAAGCTCTCTACTTGCAAGTAAAATATTTTCAAAAGGTCATTTGTAAGTCAGTTGTTTGAAACTAGGAACCGTGCTATAAATGATGGGTGGGTTGCTGCTTTCTCCCCGCCCCCAAAAAAACCACGTAGCGTGCTGATCCTAACCTGCCTGTGCTGAAACCACAGTGATGACAACCTTACTTAACCATCTTGAACTAGACAGGTCTGAAGTTGAATACTGTCCATTGTAAGCATCTGTGTGGTGATGTTGCAACCTAAATACAGTGTGTAACGCCATTTAAACTTTCAAAGTGATGACTTACAGATGCCCCATGAGTTGGATCTTATTATCTGGACTCTTCCAACCCAGAAAAGGAATCTGAAAGAGTATGAACTAGAAAGCAGGGTGGAGGGATCAAGATTTGAACCCATATCAGTTTGCTTCTGGAGGCCAAGTTCTTCCCAAGGCACCTGTTTGCCCTTTTTTTGTGTGTCTTTGGGGTTTTCTGGAAACCTGTGGACACCCAGGTGAGGCAATACAGTTTGAGAAACAGTGTATGATCAAAGAACTGCTTTGTGGAGATTAACCTGTGGGTGGATACACGAGAGCAGGCAGTGGAAGTGAGGAACCCAATTAGGATTGAGTAAGGCTTGTCAAGATGTTGCAGGACGGACAGCAGTTGCAGAAACATCCAGAAGAAAATAGGCTGGAGGAAAACAATCCACAAACCCCTTGCTGGCCCGCATGGCTGGTGGCCTCCAGAACTGAAGTCAAGGAAGGAGTAAAGGAGGGTCCCCAGGTTCCTGGCTATGGAAAGAATGGTGGCAGCATTTACTGAAAATGGGAAGTTGGGGACGGGGGTGGGGGGGGAATGGAGACAAAAATATACAGTGATTAATTTCCTTCTGTGGGAAGCTGAGGGGAGTCAGGGTTATCTTTGGCAGCTGAGGCCCAAGCATGTGACCTAAGCCATTTGGAGAGTATAAGGGAGGTCTTTTAGCTTGGAGAGAGTGGCATGGTGCTTTAAAAGGGACTGAGAAAGTGAGGAGTCTCCATGATAATGTTGGGGGGTGGCAGTGGCAGCAAATGCCAGGGCAGTGTCCTCACCCACTTCTGTCTGTAGGTGAAGTTGGCCATGCTCTCTGTGCCCTAGACTTCCCGGGTTTTTTTTGCCAGCTTCCTGTGGCTGTTCTTCCAACTTTCCTGCCAACGAGCAGGCCACTTGATACCCTCTCAGTGAGTTTATTCTCTGCCTGAGTTAGCCAGCGTGGGTTTCTGTTGTTTGCAGTGGAGAACCCTTGAGTGGTACAAATGCTGCCTTTCGTTTTAAACAGACTGCACTTGGTTCATAACCAGATACCCAAATTGAAGTCTCCAGTGCACCGCTTCAAATGTGGGATTCAAATTTAGGGTGGGAGTTGGGGCTAAATCAAAGAAATCATTGCAAGAAAAACTTTTCAAGGGCCTGGAAACAGGCTGGGTACAGAAGCTGGAGGAGCTCCTATATTGGGCAATCAAGAGCGGGTGTGAGGAAAGACACAAGGGCAGGAGGCAAGAGGGTGTGGAGGGAGTCTGCCACCCAGCCACAGGCTCCTGCAAGTATCTCTCCTTACTTTTTAAATTGTTTATTTTTTATTTTATGTTCATTGGGATTTTGCCTGCATGTATGTCTGTGTGATGGTTACAGATCCCTGGAACTGGAGTTACAGACAATCGAGTGCTGTCATGTGGGTGCTGGGAATTGAACCCAAGTCCTCTGGAAGAGCAGCCAGTGCTATTAACTGCTGAGCCATCTCTCCAGTTCCCTGTTAGATTTCTCAATTGAGAATCTTTGGAATATCCAGTATTCATAACACCAAATTATTTTCTCCCTCCCTCCCTCCTTTCTTTCTTCCTTCCTTTCTTCCTCTCTCCTTTTTCTTTCCCTCCCTTCCTTTCTTCCTTCCTTCCTCCCTCCCTCCCTCTCTCTTCTTTCTTTCTTTCTTTCTTCTTCCTTTCTTTCCTTGTGTATGTGTGTATGTATAGGTGTATGTTCTTGGGGTTAAGCCTGCATGTGAATGTTGAGGTCAAACTTGGGTGTCTGACTTTCTTACATGGGGTTCTGGAATCCTCTTGTGGAGCAAGTAGTTACTCTCTGAGCTGTCTCCTCAGCCCCAAACACCAAATTTTAAATTCAAGAACTAAAAAATCAAATACAGTATCAAATTATTATAACAAACTCTTACCAAAAAAAAAATTGACTGTGTCGTAAATAATAACAACCATAATTTGTTTTAAATTCTTTGAAATCATTCTGCAAGTATCAGAAGCCTATGAGTAAAGATCTCAGCTTTGAGAACAAATCTCAACTGAACTGAAAGAAGGAATAACTGGTTTCCAGAGCACAGACCTGGCCTGCACTAAGATTGAAGAAGTCCCCACCCTCACATCACGTCTTTCCTAGGTGTAAGTCAAGCTCAGAAAGCTTCCCTAGTGGGTGCAGGTTACCATTCTCTTTGAGTACAAACTTGAGAGGCAATCTCCCCCCACCCAGCATGGTGTTGTTAGAGCAGTTAGCTCTAACTTCGGGATCCTTGTGGGTATAATAAAGCAATATGTTTGCCATTAGGAACAAAACGGCTGCCGGGCAGTGGTGGCGCATGCCTTTAATCCCAGCACTTGGGAGGCAGAGGCAGGCGGATTTCTAAGTTCGAGGCCAGCCTGGTCTACAGAGTGAGTTCCAGGACAGTCAGGGCTACACAGAGAAACTCTGTCTCAAAAAACAAAAAAAAAAAACAAAAAACAAACAAACAAAAAAAAAGGAACAAAACGGCTGCAAGCATTCTTGCACAGACACTGTGGGGTGTACTAAGTTTTAAATATTCCTATTTTCACATGCAGTTATAGAGTTATATTTCTGCCTATAGAGTTATTATTTTCTGTAAGAGTTTGTTATAATAATTGTTCCTAAGCAGCCTGAAATAATTTTATTAAAAATCAAGATATAAAATGAATCATTTGAGCTGGACCAGGTCATGCCCTTTAATGGTGGTTGTATGGTGTGTGCATGCAAATGCAATGCACACGTTTCGTGTCTGCAGATACACAGTCTCAAAGGTTTTCATACTTCCCTCCTCAGCATGAAGTGTTGCTTGTCCCAGTTAGTGTGTTTGATAAGGCTGAGAATAGTCTGTAAGAGCTGGTCGTGAGCATCAGGGAAGTCCTCCCAGTTAGAAGGGGACGTTTCACTTTTCTTATTTTAAAAATTTTTATTTTACTTGTTTGTTTGCTTGGTTGGTTTTTTTTAAGATAGGGTTTCTTTGTATAGTCTTGGCTATCTTAGAACTAACTCTGTAGATCAGGCTGGCCTTGCACTCAGAGAGATTCACCTGCCTTTGCCTTCCAAGTCCTGGAATTAAAGGTGTATGTCACCACCACCCTGCTATTTTTATTATTTGAAAGTGATGTGTGTGTGTGTGTGTGTGTGTGTGTTTGCATCTAAGTAAATGAACATTTCAAATAAGGCATTTCTATAATTTAAACTGTGGTACTTGAAGTGTTAAAGGATCTATGAGTTGAATGTTATTCTACAAGCTGGATGTATAGATTATTTTGAAACTGAAAGATTGATTCCACAACAGCAGCCTATGAACCAGCCTATAAAATGTGATATGACCCATACACACACAGTTCATAGTGAAGAGGACTTTACCTAGTCAAGAATGAGAAGCTGTCCCTACAGAAGAGTTCAAAGTCCTTCAGGGTTAACATTGTAGCATGTGTTGCTGTCAGTGCGAAGGGCTTCTGGTTTCATTTATCCACATAATACAGCACAAAACTGGGGGCTTTATGGTGACCATACCACAGATTTAGAAATGTTGGCATAAAAAAATCATGGCAGGCATTTCCCAAAGGCAGAGCTATAGGTCTATAACTGCATATGAAAATAGGAATATTTAAAACTTAGTACACCCCACAACGTCTGTGGTCTGTGTAAGAATGCTTGCAGCCATTCTGTTCCTAATTGCTCCAGTCTTGGCAACATCTCAGATCTCCTTCAGTAGATGAACGGACAGACTAAATACCATTGCCAACAAAGAAGTGAGCTACAGAGTCATGAGAAGACATGGGGCTGGCAGGCACAGGGCATAGAGGATGTGGCTCACTTAATTGCTTGCCTAGCAAGCCTAGAGTAATAGGTTCAATCCCTAGTACTACAGAAACTGGGTGTGGCATTGCACACCTGTAATCCCGACATTAGAGAGGCAGAGAGGAGCAGAGATCCATACTCAACCTCAGCTACACAGTGAATTGGAAGCCAGGCTGGACCATTTGAAATTCTGTTTCAAAAAAGTATATAGACAAGTGTCAAAGTCACGGATGCCCGGCAGTGGTGGCGCACGCCTTTAGTCCCAGCTCTTGGGAGGCAGAGGCAGGCGGATTTCTGAGTTCGAGGTCAGCCTGGTCTACAAAGTGAGTTCCAGGACAGCCAGGGCTACACAGAGAAACCCTGTCTTGAAAACCAAACAAACAAACAAAACAAAACAAAAAGCTCTTACTCCCTCTTACTCTCCTAATCTCTTGCTCTCTTGCCTCTAGCTTCTCTCTGTCCACTCTCCCCTCTCTTCCCTTCCCCCTCTCTCCATGTGGTCATGGCCTACCTCTACTTGTCTTCTTCCTCTTTCTTCTTCTGTCTTCTTCCATCTTCTTACCCCCACCTTTGCCCTACCTCCTGAATAAACTTCCCCTCCCCTTGGAAAAAAAAAAAAAAGAAAGAAAGAAAGTCATGGACAAGATGGTGTCTCCGGTTCAGGTCTCTCCCCTCCTCAAGCTTGACCAATACTCTGCTCTGGTCCTTGGCTTGGCCTACTGTTAGCTAAAACCCTCCAGGCAGCAGAGGTGAGGAGATAGCATCACAGGAAAAGATGAACTGAAATGGACTGAGAGAGAACTGGCAGAAGCTCAAGACGACAGCATCCTCAAGTGAGGCACCATTGAGCTTGCCTTTCTCTAGTTGCTGAGGATGAATAAAGCCTTATTGTATAGAAAACGTGCACGTGTGCACACACGTAAGTGAAACCATATGGAGGAGACTTAAGTACATATTAATATGAAAAAATCCTACTATATTATATACTGTATAATTCTAAATGTGTAACACTGTATCTAGTTGAAAGGAGAACTACAGAGACAATAAAAAGATCATACCAAAGATTGGTGGGAGAGAACAATGAATATATAGAATGTGAAAGATTTATTTACTTATCTTGTAAAGTGACAACTACTCTGTGTCATAGTATAAGATGGGTACATGTCATCATTCATTGCTCAGAGCCATAGAATGTACAGCACCAAGAATGATGCCCTCGGAACTTTATGGGTGAGAGTGGCAAGTGGACTGTAAAAAATAAATGTACCACTCTAGGGAGGAAAGGTTGGAACCAGGCAGGGAATGCTCTGTAGGAACTGGGCCCAAACGCAATATCAAAAACTGTCTGTAACTCCTGGTCTAGGGATCTAACGCCCTCTTCTGGCCCCGTGGGCACTGCATGCATGCAGGCAAAACCTACCAATAAGAAATATATTTTTAAAATGAGGTAGTGTTTAATAATTCACTCAAGAGGCTGAGGCAAGAGGATCACGAATCTGAAGCCAGTTTGAGGTGTATATATGTACACTGCCTCAAAACAACAACAATAAGTTGGCCAGCAGAATTCAAATAGAAAAAATTGTGGTTTTTTTTCTTTTAAGATTTGTTTTTATTTTATGTGTGTTCGTGTGTGTGTGTGTGTGTGTGTGTGTGTGTGTGTGTGTGTGTGTGTGTGTGCCTAGCACCTGTAGAGACTATAAGAAGGTGTCATAGCCCCTGGAGCTGGAGTTGCAGATGTGTAAGCCATCAGGCAGGTGCTAGGAACTGAACCAGGTCCTCTTCAAAAAGAGCCAGTGCTCTTAACACCCTGAGCCATCACTCCAGCCCGCAGGAAAGAAAAAAATATTTAGAAATAAACAATGTGGAACAGAAAGGCATATAAACAGGGCTCCTGTAAACAACTGTCAGATACCCAAGTTGCTCAGCACTTCTGACAGGGTAACTATTTATAAGATTCCTAACCTGAGACTACTTTTACCTCAGAAATTTCACTTTGAGTAATAAGCCCAGAAGAAATCATCTGAGTTTTACCTGCAGGGCAGTTACCTGAAAATAGTTTTTAATATCACAAAACCAGATTTCAAAAAAAAAAAAAAAAACCCATATGTGTAATTAAAGGATCATGATTATACAAGTTCTAGCTGGAAGCTGAACTAGCATTCAGTTATAAAAGTCATAATGTAAGAAACTGTTTAAATATGCAAAAATGTTGCCGTTTTATTAAATTAAAAAAAATTACAAAATTTTTGTACTGTTGAATACTCTTGAGATTTCAAGGAGACCGCAATCTGTATAGGAATCTAAATATAAAAAAGCAAAAAATATCTGCTGATGTGTTTGTAATGGTCTGGGTTCTGGGGTTATAGAGGGTATTTTATTCTTATAGTGTTTCCTGCTTTAATACGGTGTACATGTGACTTTGGGTCTGTGTTTGAAACAAGCAAAAGGGGCCAGGTGTGGTGGCAAATGCCTTTAATCCCAGCACGTGGGAGGCAGATGCAGGTGGATCTTTGCTAATTTGAGGCCAGCCAAGACAGCCAGGGCTACATAGAGAAACCCTGTCTTGAAAAAAAACAAAACAAAACAAAAAACAAACAAACAAACAAACAAAAACAAAAGGAAATGCCCAACACTAGTTTGTGTTCTATCTTGATTCAGTTACGAACCAGGTAACTAGGCGAGACAGCACACCTTGCCATCCCAGCATTTGGGAAGCAGAGGCGGGTGGATCAGGAATTCAAGGTCATCCTCAGCTGTGTAGTAGCCTGAGTTCACCTGGTAAGAGTTAAGACTTCATCTCAAAACAAAACAAAACACTATCAACAGCAAAAAATTATGACCCAACAGCTTTTCTGTCGGAGCAGGTGTGGGGTGTGGGGGCTGTGGCGGTGGGCTGTGGGGGGGGTGAGAGGTGGGAGGTGAGGGGAATTGGATACAGAGGGCTTAAATTGCAAAACTTAGCTCTAATGTCCTTCTAGGGGATTAGTTCTGCTGAGTTGGAGAAAAGCGGCTTTCTCTCAACTATGGTCATTAAACGCTTGCAATGATTTTTGGCTAACACGCCCCAGTTTGGGAGCAGCTCGGGCGGTAAGCCTTCTTATCCTAGCGCCATCGCTGATAGTCCTAGGAAAGGTCTGCTACCACTTTCGGTTTTCCCCTTAATCCTCTCCCATTTATTCTTTCTGAAACTATGTTTTTTTTTTTTTAATTATTTTCATATCATTTTAAAATCATGCATGTCTGTGAATAGGTTTGTGTATATGAATGCAGGTGCCTATGGAGTCCAGAAGAGAAGGTTAGATTTCTTGGAGATAAGAGTTAGAGGTGGTTGAGAGCCACCTGACATGGGTGCTAGGAACCAAGTTCGAGTCTTCTGCTAGAGCACTGGCTCTCAGCTTGTGGGTCACAACTCCTGGGGCGGGGGTGGGGGGATGGGGGGAGGTGTCAAACAATCTTTCATAGGGTCACATATCAGATATCCTGCACACCAGGTGTTTACACTGTGATTCGTAACAATAGCAAATTTACAGTTATGAAGTAGCAGTAAAGATAGTTTTATGTCTGGGGGTCAACAGGACCTGAGGAACTGTATTAAAGGTCACAGCATTGGGAGGATTGAGAGCCGCTGTGCATGCCTTTAATGGTTGAGCTGTCTCTTTGACCCTAACATTTATTCATTATAGAAACAATTAGCAATAATACTGGTCCTGTCTTTGAATTCCATTGGCATTTAGTGTAAGGTTCACGGCCACTGTGCCTATTTTGTATAAAACCGAGTAACATTAGTCTAGAATCAGGATATGTACTTTTAGAAGTAAATGTCTCAGGCTGTGTGTGGTGGC
Organism: Rhabdomys pumilio; assembly: GCA_030674055.1. Taxonomy (NCBI): domain Eukaryota; kingdom Metazoa; phylum Chordata; class Mammalia; order Rodentia; family Muridae; genus Rhabdomys; species Rhabdomys pumilio. The sequence continues at coordinate 66,971,297 of JANHMN010000010.1, read as the reverse complement.
ATATGTTTTGAGCCTCAGCACTCAGGAAACAGAGGCAGGTAGATCTCTGGTAAGTCTGAGACCAGCCAGAACTACGTAGTAAGAGCCTGTCTCTAAAACTACAAAAAAGGGAACTTCTTCATTTGGGGGATAGGGTCTCATGTAGCCCAGGCTGGCTTGGAACTTTATATGTAGCTGAGGATGACCTTGAACTTCTGGCCCTCCTTCCTCTAATTCCAAAATGCTGGGATGGCAGGGATGCAGTACAACTCACCCTGGGGTGCTGGGGGGGTGTCAAATCACCCTGGGGTGCTGGGGGGTGTCAAATTACCCTGGGGTGCTGGGGGGGTCAAACCCAGGACTTTGTACCCGCTGGCAAGCACAGTCTACGGACTGAGCTAAACCCTCAGCCCCCTAGGGCGTAAACTTGAAAGAGCTGGAGAGTTTTCTATGCTTCCAATGGATGGGTTCTTCTCCCCTCCCCCTCGTCACTAGGTAGAAAGGGGAGAGTTAAGCAGCACCGTACAGACAAAACGCCCTCTGAAGACAATACTACAGCGTTTCTCAAGAGCATAAAGGCCACTGTGCAAATCTTTTTTCATTAAGAAATTGAGATTGGGGGGGTCTCAATTACTGATCATCAATGCCTTCTTGTGTCTATCATGTTCCCCCTCTAAAAATTAGCACAGCTCACCCCCCCCCCAGGTGAGCAGACTGCTCCAGGAAGAGATGAGGAGATGTGTCCCTGTATAATTCTTAGTAGAAGCCTGTAAAGTGTACAGCCGAATGGCTTTTTACTACCTCCCGAATTGTACATCACTACTATCTAACTGCAGAGTGTTCTCATCTCTCTCAGTTACCCAAAGAAACTGTGTGCCCATCAGCGGTCCTTCCTCAGTCCCCGTTGTGCCTAGACAGGCAGCCGCTGCTCCATCTCTGTCTATGTGCATAGATGGGCAGCAGCACATCTGAGTGATTTCCAATGTTTTCTTTCCCATTATGAACAGTGCAGCTAGGAACACTAAGTCTTGCATGTACATGTCCCTACAGTTGTGGGGCTGCTTGGTCATCAGGTAACAATCCTATGATTAACAGTCTGAGGAACACTCTGGCATTAGCTTTTAAGGGTCCTAGTTGCTAATTCACATGAACACACAAGTTTATTCTTCCTCTGTCTTGTCTTGTTTTTCTTTTTTCCTGACAAGGTTTTTTTTTTGTTTGTTTTTTTTTCAGAGCTGAGGACCAAACTCAGGGCCTTTCACTTGCTAGGCAAACGCTCTACCACTGAGCTAAATCTCCAACCCCTTGACAAGGTTTCTTCTGTAGCCCTTCGCTGTCCTGGAGCTTGCTATGTAGACCAGGATGTCCTCAAACTCATAGAGATCCTCCAACCTCTACCTTCCCCGTGCTAGGATCAAAGGTATGAGCCACCAGGCCTGGTAGTCTTCTTCTTTCTTTTTTAATCAACTTAATCTGGTTTCAGGAACATTATTTGTACAATAATCAAAATCATCTAGTTTTTTTCTTTTCTTTAGAACCCAGGCTGACCTTGAACTTGTCACATAGTGAAGAAGACCTTGAGCTACTTATCTGTGGCTTCCTCCTTCTGAGTACTGGAGCACAAGTGCACTCTGGTGCTGGACTCTTGACCTGCCTTCATCATCTCTGCTTTAGACTTTCCTGGCCCCTCGGTCCCCTTTATTTTGGCTCCACTTTTGTAACCTACTAGACAATGCATACTTAGACTTTATTTTAGGTGCAAATCTCTATCTCCTCACGCCAGTTAGCTCAGGCCTAAGAATGTTAAGAAAGACACATGAGAAGGTCATGGGAGTATTTAAGAGGGCACAGGCTCAATGGTAGAGGGTTTGTCCAGAATGTTCAGGGCTCTGCAAACAGAGAACAGATAACAGAAGCAACTTCGAAAAGTCCGTCTTGGGCTAGCTTCAGAAAACACTAGTACTGAAAGCTAGTTCTCAGGTGAGAGCCACTCAGAGGTGCTTCTGCAGAATCCTTCAGTTAAAATATACAAAGCTTCACTGATTTCATCAAGAAAATAGAGTTGGGCCACTCCCCCTCCTGCTTTCCTAGCACTAGCTGGTTAGGTTTCTCTTGGTTTCGTGGCTCTTCTGTAAGGATAGAGTGGCTGTGCCAGCACCTGTTACCAATAGAATGACTGACTGTTCCAGTACAGCCATTCCCGAGTTCTCATCCACCTCGTCGTCTTCCCCTTCCCATTCCTCCTTCCTTTTCTTAGGGGAAAACAAACTGTAAAGCAAAACAGCAAATCTTAACAAGTTAACAGGCCAACGAGATGGCTCGGTGGATAACGGTTCTTGCTGCCAAATCTACCAACTTGAGTTTTGTCCACAGATCCACATCATGGAGGAAGAAAAGGAACTCCTGAAAACTGCCCTGTGACATTTATAGAATTGCTACAGTATAGCACCCTTACATGCCCACCCTCTTCCTACACACAATACACAGTAAATAAACATTAAAAAGTGTACTTGGTACAACACATTCAAAATATATGTATAAAGAGCACAGAGGACAAGAGAGCAGCAGGACTGTCTCTGCCCCAGTGTGCTTTTAAACCGACTCACAGACCAGAAGAACAGGCGGTCTGTGGACCAGCTGCCCTAGAATCGGGTCATGCCTCTAGTCCTCTCAGCCATGAAATCGGACTGGGATCACATGATATAAAACATAGCTCTGGGTCTACTACTTTAGCGGAAGCAATAGCAGTGCCCACTAGATGACATTACAGAAAGAGGCTGGGACAGGAGGGGATGGTGGCTGATTCACTTTGTTGTTCTGGTAGTCTCATATAGCCCAGGCTGGCCTCAAACTCTCTCTGTAGATGAAGATGATACTGAACGCCTTCAGCTTCCTGCTTCTACTTTCTAAGAGCTAGGACCACAGGTCTGCCCCACTCTGCTAGGCTTGACCTTTTTCTTAATTAATATTTAAGTGAGAGTGAATCACAACTTTTGCAACAATCCACGTCTGACTTAGGTTGTAGCAGTTCCGCTAGGACACTGCTTCTTGTAATCAGTTTTCAGTTTTATGCACTGTGATCAAAGGCAAGGCAAGCCCTTCATCCACATACTGCTCAACCATCTCCCTGTGGCCCAGGTTGGACTAAGCATCCATAGAAAAGGCAATCTGCCTGCTTTGCTATTGTGAACAGCAAAGGATAGACACTGGGACTAGTCCTTCAGAAGCCCCGTTTCTGCCCCTACCGAGGCCTTTCCATTCCTTTTTCATGGCACCCACCCTATTTCCTAAGATCCAAAGGTCAGACTGACAGCAAAGGCTCCCAGAATACAGCAAAGTCCACAATTTTCATGTCTACTTTCAACATGTCACAGCTGGAACAGGACAGGAAGTTCCACGAGCCAAAGTCAAACTTCAGGACGGGTGGAAGCCTGGCCTGTAGTCCTGTCTCTCTGTAAGAATATAATCCAGAGATACAAGGCTATTTTTAGGGGGGAAATGCAGGCTTTAGAATGTTAGGGTGGGAAGTGGCTTTTGAAATAAAAGTACACACTCTTATCATTAATAAAACAACTTTCCAGAACTTTATACTAGCATACCAGCAATATATGTTTATGTATTTTTTTCCATTGAGCTTCATGAAAATCTTCCACGCGGAGGGCTGTTCTGATTTCTAAAGATCACAATTCATACTTTGCCTTACATTTCTTTCTTTCTTTCTTTCTTTCTTTCTTTCTCTCTTCTTTACTTCTCTCTTTCCCTCTCTCTCTCTTTCTTTTTCTTTTGTTCCTTTGAGTTGTAAAACATACTTCCCTGTGGCTCTTGTCAAGTTTGCATTTCCCAGATTGTTTGGACGCACTCCAAAAGAAATATCTCAGTCATATCTTTAAAGAAAAAGGCATTTAGTGCGTACATTTAAAAGCTAAAACGCTGCCCGGGGGGAGGGATGGGACCTGTGAGAGAGGACAGAGACAAGCTTCACGTTCTACTAGAAAACTCCTGAGCAGACTTCTGGGCCTTGGCGTTTCGTGAATATGAGTTGGCTGAGTTCAGTTGTGAGAGACTCAGACCCAGAATAAGTCAGAAAAAAGCAAAGTTATTTTCGTGGGTTTTGTACTACCTGATTGGAAACGCATTGTTCCCAGACCAGTTGCAACACAATCAGTTGTTTGCTCTATGGCTGCCCACCGCCCTGCATTGTGAGTTTGTTCCACAGCAGTCCAGTGTTGCACAAAGACAGAACTGAGAGGCTAGCCTCAGAGCCAGCACTCTGAAGGCAGCAAGCTCTGCAGTATCACAGGGGGGGCTTTCTCAGTGTGGGGGGCTATCCTTAGCAGCATTTCCTGGACAGGCTGGCTTTTGGCTATCTGAGGAGACATGTTGATTTTGCAGTCACAGTAGCCCTTTGGGCTACTTACTATTTAGATTCCTAAATATATTCCAAAGCAGCTCAGTTCTCATCCATAAGATAGGTGTAAAAGGTGACAGAATGAGAGTCTGGGGTTTCAGTGAAGTGAAAGCCACAGGCTTTGAAGTGGTACAATGTGCTGAGTTGGTGGAACACATCATCATTGGGAGACAGAGACAGGCAGGCCTCATAACAAGTTCTAGACCAACCAGAGCTACATAATGAGAGCTTTTTTTTTTTTTTAGAGGGAGGGAAGTTATGGACTCAATTAAGTGTAGTAGTTGGTGCATGCCTATAACCCTGCATTTGGGAAGATAAAACTGATGCATCCAAGATCATGTTGGGCTATACAGTGAGACACTATCTCAAAACAAAACAACAAAACAGGAAGTGCGTGAACTCAGGAAGAGGACTGCTGGATTCTGAGTCTCAGTTCTCTTCCTTCTAGCCATGTAATGATGACAAGTCAATCAACTGCTCTATGCCTCAGTTTCCCTATCCGTAATGATAGTGACAAAATAGTCCTTAGTTTAGTTACTGCTGTTACTCTATCAGTTACATTTTCTCACTTAGACTGTGGAATATGAGCTCAGATTAGACTGGACCAGGCTTGTTTTACCCGGCTGCTCATGTGCATGTGTGGCTGCCATGGTAAAGGGTTATTATCTACGTAAGATAAATAATGTGTGTATTTGTTAGATAAGTAAAGTAGAAAACAAATTAGGGCTGGTGATCAATCCTAAAATTCTATATCATCCTCAGATAAGAAAATATCCAAGTGCTAGAAACAGCATCAAATTGGGGTGTATTTAAATAAAGCAGAGTGGTTGTGATATGAAGTACTGTAGCTGTTTTAAAATGAGACATCTGGGCTGCAGAGGTGGCTTAGCGGTTCAGAGTACCTGCTACTCTTCTAGAGGATCCAGATGCATTCCCATCACTCACATGGTTGTTCAAAAACATCTGTAACTCCAGTTCTAAGGGATCAGATAGATGTTCTAACCTCATCACCAGGTGTGCATGTAGTATCATACACATACATACATACATACATACATACATACATGCAAGCAGACCATTCACACACATAAAGTTAAATAACTAAATATGTAAAGGCTTTAAAGAAATAAAGCAAATATATATATATATATATATATATATATGTGTGTGTGTGTGTGTGTGTGTGTGTGTGTGTGTGTGTACACACAGACAGACAGACAGACAGACAGACAGACAGACAGACAGACAGACAGATAGATAGAGGAAGCAAATCCCAGTATAGCATGTGTCTTAGGGTTTCTATTGCTACAAAAAGACACCATCATCAAGACAACTTTTTTGCTTTGTTTTGTTTTGTTTTGGGGTTTTTTTTGGGGGGGGGGATTTTGAGACAGGGTTTCTCTGTGTAGCCCTGGCTGTCCTAGAACTCACTCTGTAGACCAGGCTGGCCTCGAACTCAGAAATCCACCTGCCTCTGCCTCCCAAGTGCTAGGATTAAAGGCGTGCACCACCACTGCCTGGCTCAAGACAAGTCTTATAAAAGGAATAAATTAATTAAGGGCTTACTTACAGTTTTAGAGGCTTAGTCCATTATCACCATGGTGGGGAGCATGGCAGCATCCAGGCAGGTATGGTGCAGGGCAGTAGCTGAGAGCTTTACATCTGGATCCACAGGCAGCAGGCAAAGAGCCACTGGACCTAGCATGAACTTTTGAAATCTCAAATCACACTCTGAGTGATAGACACACTTCCTCCAACAAGGCCACACCTCCTAACCCTTCCAGTCCTTTCAAACAGTTCACCAATTATGGAGTAATACTGTATGCAAATACGTGAGCAGCCTGTGGGGGCCATTTTTATTCAAATCACCACACCATGTGTGCAGATTATTATGAGCACTAACATTCGCTAACTATTTTCTGTGCACTGGGTAACATTTTAAGAGCTTTACATACACATTAATACCTACTCTCCATATTAAGGAAGAATTCCCTTTTTTTATTTTTTTTTTTTTTCATTATGGAAATGGAGAAAACTGAGCTTCTGGGACTTAGTTTACTTGTTAGAAGTCACACAGTAGTGGGTTGATGAGCTGTATTGGATCAGTCTTGTTCCAGTATCCATTTGTTAATTACTCCGCAAAGCTGGTCTCCTAGTGGGATGCTTGAATTATATACAAATACAGCTGTGTGCGTGGACAAGGAATACGGATCAGTTGGTAGAGTGCTCACCTCCTGTGCACAAAGCCCTGGGTTCTGGGTTCAGTCACAGCACTCTGTCACTCAGTGAGGAATAGCAGTGCACATCTGTGATCCCTGGCAGGATCCCTGGCAGGAGGATCAGAAGTACTGCTGCTGCTGAGTATAAGTTCAAAACTAGCCTGGGATACACAAGACACCTCTCTTAAAAGTAAGCCAACAAAACAACAACAACACAACACAAAACAAAAACATCCAACAACCTATGTATATAGAGAAGAAAGGAAGGAAGAAAGAAAGGAAGGAGGGAAGGAGCCTGAAAACTCATGGAAACAAAAGGAAGATTCCCACTTTTTGCCCTTTTGGTACTGAGCCTTAGCCTTTACCTGCTGAACGTAACTGCTCTCCAGCCTAAAACTTTCTCTTTTTGTGACATACACTTGTATATGCTTTGAATTGTTTTTGTGACAATACAAATATAAATTCTCACAGCTGCCTTTGGAATAAAAAAAAAAATCATTGTAAAGCAAATTAACTCATTATTTGATTCAACGAGTACTCACTTGCCAGGCAGAATTATTTCGTGCTTTACAAATATTGATGACCTCATCATAAGCAGCCCTGTTTTGCTGATGAGAAGACAGAGGTAACTTATCTCCTGGCTCGCATGATGTACGGTTTGGACAGAGTGTGGCTGCAGATGCCCCGTGAGCCATGCATATCTCATACATGCCCATATGTGTACACTGAGCCCCCAAAAGTTGCCACACATTTTCAAATACCAGATCAAACCTTAGGAATACCCTGTGGTGGGTGGTTAAAAAACAGTTTTGGAATCACAAGAATAAAAACACAACCTCAACATCTACTAATTACAGTGGTCTGAGGTTAGCTCATTAACAATTTTCATTTGAGGACCTTTGATATAAAAATTGGAGGTGATACTGACCTCCATCTCACAAGGGTATAATGAAGATGAGAAAATTAGTGCAGACAGCATGCTTAGCACAGAACGTGGTTTTTGTTTTTTTTGAGTCAGAATCTGTTATGAAGCTCTAGCTGTCTTAGAATTCTGCTTCTGCTTCAACAAGAGCTGGAACTAAAGGCATGCACCACCACACTCAGCCAGAAGCCATCTTATTTTTCTTTTTTTTTCTTTTCATTTTTCTTTTTTTTTTTCTTTTCTTTTTTTTTTCCGAGACAGGGTTTCTCTGTGTAGCCCTGGCTGTCCTGGAACTCACTCTGTAGACCAGGCTGGCCTTGAACTCAGAAATCCGCCTGCCTCTGCCTCCCAAGTGCTGGGATTAAAGGCGTGCACCACCACCGCCCGGCCCAGAAACCATCTAATTAAAAGGAGTAGATCAATGTTAGTTTTTGCCTTTTGTGTGGGCTGGGTTTGTACCTCAGTGGTAGAGACCATACTTGGTACATGCAAGGTCCTGGACTTGATCCTAGAACTGAAAGAAAAAGTAGATTTCCTTATTATAGAGATGTTCCCTTCCCAACCCCCGCCCCCCCACATCTCTGGGGGTGTGTGTGTGTGTGTGTGTGTGTGTGTGTGTGTGCTCATAGGCTGGAAGTAGCTGTTTCATATCTTCCTCATTGACTGTCCACCTTATTTTTGTTTTTTTCTACCAGTGTTGGAGATTGAATCCTGGGCCTCACGAATGACAGACACTCTACCACTGTGCAGCAGTCCCAGTCCTTAACCTGAGTTTTTGAGACAATGCCTCTGGATAAACCTGAATGGCACTGGTTTAGATAGATTGACAAGCCCCAAGCACCCTTCTGTCTTCTACCACCCAGAGCTGAGGCACCCAGCTGCTTTGGGGGATTAAACTTAAGTTTTTACATAAAGAGCCAGAACTTTATGCTGAGTCACCTCCCTAGGTTCCTTCACAATTTCTATCAATGTTGGGGGTTTATTATTTTTTTTTCTTCCATTTTGATTTAGACATAAAAGCTCATGTCTTTGGTCTAATAATTCTACTGTAAACAATTTGCCTGTCCTTGTATTTTTTTTTTTAATGCACTCAGGTATTTGTCTGAATTGATCATTGGGGTGTTCTTAATCAAACAGTGAACATCCATCATTACAAACTAGAGTTTCATACATCTCTATGGTAACATTTGGGGAACTCTAAAGTGCCCAAGAGCAGCCTTCTTTCTTTTTTGTTTGTTTTTGTTTTTGTTTTTCGAGACAGGATTTCTCTGTGTAGCCCTGGCTGTCCTGGAACTCACTCGGTAGACCAGGCTGGCCTCAAACTCAGAAATCCTCGTGCCTCTGCCTCCCAAGTGCTGGAATTAAAGGCGTGCGCCACCACTGCCCAGGCCAGCCTTCTTTCTTGCTGAGACTCTGAACAAAGCGAGACAAAATGAACCTCGGATGAGGCTCAGTCCACCCCCCCTCCCCCCAAGCTTCAGTTAGCTGCTGCACTGGGAGAAATAGACTTCCTCCTGTTGAAACCAAGAGGTGCATGAGTGTCAGCAGTCCAGGCACTTATGGGGAGCAGAGGGACCCTTCCTCCAAGACGACTGGATCTTAAGAGCAGAGTTATCCTAAGGCACACAGTGTGTCCTCCTGAACTTGGTAATCAGAAATCAGATAGATGACGCTCAGCCCAGCGAAGTACATGGATAGCCAGGGCCCCAGAACAATGCTGAGTGCTTCTCACGCGGAAAGTTCACTCTCCTCTAAGAAAGACAGCACAGACATTAAAAGAAGGGAGGAGATCTTTGGTGCTCGTAAGGTTAAGTGCAATGCAGAAGATGAATATAGCAAGATCTCCTGTAAAGTTTTGAAAAGACGTAAACTATATTAATAACGATATATAAAAACCAGTCACCACAGCTATGCTTTTGGAATATATTGAAGACGAGAGACTTTTATTTTTCCTTTACCTACCCCCTTTTTGTCTACTGTTTTAGTCTTTACTAATATGTATATTACTTTTATTTCTAAAAATACTGCTAAGAGTTATTGAGACCAAGAGACTGGGAACCACTAATGAGGGTTGTTTTTTTTTTTTTTAATAGCTCTCTGCAAAAAAAAAAAAAAAAAAGGTATAATAAATGTTTCAAAAAAATACAAACAAGATAGCGTTAAAAAAGGTCTCTCTGTAGCTTTGGGACTCCTAATGAACTATAATCACAGAGACGCCAGACTAGTCAAAATTGGAAGAAAGAGCTATAATCACAGGAAAAGAACTCTCTCCACAGTTTGAAGGATCCCAGAAAAAGCAACTGTAATGACAGCAGGGCTGACTTCAGGAAAAGCAGAAACAGGAGCAGCTGTGGTGGCGCCTAGAGTGGTTGGGATGCGTGGCAAAGCACGAAGTGACACCGGAGAGCACTAACTGCCTGCTACCCAGGCCCCCAGGCCCCCCGGGAAGGCAGGATGGAAAACCTAAAGTGTAAAATCTAGGACTCAAATCTAGGAGGAAAACGCTAAAGTGGTTATGACTCATGACCCTGCTGGTCCTCTAGGCTAGAGTGACCTGTGAAACACACGGTCCATCCAAAGCATGGTGTTGGAGAAGCTGGAGGCATGACGGAGCAGCATCCTGCAGCCACGGGTGGTCAAGAGGTCAGTGTGACTGAGCCTGGAAGGAGGTCAGGCCACTTACCGCCTTGAACATCTCTCTATGTATTTGCTGAAGCTCCAGTGGCGGAACTCATTACAAGGCATGCATGTGGCCTAATTACTTGTCCCACACTGTCACCAGAACAGACCCTGTAAGAGAATTCCAAAGGACAGTGAACTCATGTTGCAATGTTGCACAGATCACAAACTAGGTACTTTGGACCCAAATTCCTTAAACAGCTCTGTTTTACTACAGACTTAGATTCCAGCCCGTTGTTTGAAGTGCTCGCAGCTGCCCATGCCTTTCTGACTGTTCTCAGCCGCTAAGTGCCCAAGAACAAAGATGTTTCTTAAACTTCCCTACTCACAAAAACGAAAGCAGCCATTACATAATGAAGCTCGGAGCTCCAGGGCTGAGCGGCCCCCAAGATCGCCCTGCCCGAGGTCACTCGGGCAGACACAGAGAAAATAGAGGGGAAAAAAATTTCTCAGGCAGGAAAATGAGTGTGAGGATTAGTCAGCAGTTAGACGGGCTCCTACGTCCATGAGGTTGTAACTTTATCTTGACAACATGGACTTTCCTGGAAGAGACTTGAGCCTCGAATTTATCATTTTATAATTTGTGGCTTAAATTTGAGACATACACCAAGCAGCTGTGTTGGTCTGAGGCACTTTGGACTCCTTCTAAGCCCAGAAGAGACCACTTCAAACTTGAGGCCCCCAAACTCCTTGGGGTGTAACTGTGGGCGCATAAAGGGTAGGGTTTCTGCATTGGTTTTCTTAAGAAATGTATGGAACCTGGACCGCACGTCTTTGTGTCTTTGTTTGTTTTAGATTTGGGGAGGGAACAGACTGTGATAGTTGGAGCCTGGAAGGGGGGAGGGGCCGCTCCTATCTGGTGACAGCGGGTTTTCATATATTCCAGGGTCCCCCTGGGAAATGAGAAGCTGGAAGCGGAGAGGGGGGAAATGGGTGGAGAAATGGGAAGCCAAGGGAAGGGAGGAGTGCCAGAGATAACTGCTGACTTCACAGTTTTCCACCCGGGCCTGCCCTGCCTACCTCTGTTGACATCAAAGCTTTCCCAGCGCCTTTGCGTGCCTGCTCAGTCGGCCCTGCCTGCTGCCACCCGGGGAAGAACTGGCGGCTAGCCCTGCAACAAAGCGGAGGACAATTTTTCTGCAACGAATCGCTCATCAAAAACACCCGCCCCTTTCAGTTCTGTGCATCTCCAGGCCGGGGGTTGTGGGGGGTGGTGGTCAATAGTCCGCCTTGTACAAAGACAGTTTTTTACAGGGAGGTCTCCAGGAACGTGGGCAGCTTCCCAAGGTGTCTCACGGGTTCTGGGCAGCGCTGTCTGTCTGTGGGCCGATGGGTGTGTCTTTTGCAATCCTGTTGGGGCGCCTGGATTTGGGAAGTCTTGGCTCCTCTCCCCAGAGCGATGCAGGGCATCGGATTATTGCTGGCAGCTGAACTCCTGCGCCTGCTGCCATTCCATCTCCGTTCTCTGCTCCCCCTGCTAGGATTTACATGTTTTCATCCCCTTCTCTAGTTTTCCCTACCCTGGGACTAACTGATCTCTCCCCAGGGAAGAAGCAAAGGAAATAAGTTGACCTTGCTTTTCTACTCTTCCTATAGCATCCCCCTCCCCCGCCCCGCGCGCCACAAATCTACTTGTAGCTCTAAACTTGGGACCGAAAGAAGTAACAGAACCCTCACTGAGGAATAGCAGTCGCCACTGGGTCTACATGTTAAAACTAAGAGGACAGCTTTGAAACATGGAAGATGCTTCACAGACAATGTCGGGGGTGAGGTGGGGGGGTTACATTAATCACCTCCTCCGGCTCATCGGTGTGAATTTGAAGACAAACCCAGGATAGGTGCAGGTTCCTCCGAAAGCAGTTGGAAGTGTCTCTAATTTGAGCTCAGTGGGAGACAGACTGCTTGCTCAGGGTCACCTTTCTCAACAGCCAACAATTAAAAAGAGGCGGGGGAGGTTCTGTAATGGGCTATATGGTTAGCACTTAAAGGCTGCCAATATGTTCTGCCTTTTGGGCTCACTGTGAGCTCTCACAGGCCTTGAGAAAGTTTCTAGGAGGATAAAGGTTGGATTCTTCTCAAACATGGCCACACCAAGGGTTGTTTGTTATCTGCAGTGGCCAAATGGAAACTTGGAAAACAATGTAATACTAGAAATGTCACATTTCAGACAAGAAACTGGTATGTGGGGTGCTGTAAACTCTACCTGTAATACCAGAGGTGTTAAAAACAGAAAATTAGAACTTATAAAATGCTGGTTAAGGATGGTGAAATGGCTCAGTGGGTAAAGGCTTTTGCCACCAAGCTGAGAGCCTGGGTTGGTTCCCTAGAAGGAGGAGAGAATTAACTCCAAGTTGTCCTCGGACCTCCACATATGCACACATACAAGTAAATGTAATAAAAGAATAAAATTTTCACTACCCAGTCCCTTAAGAATTAGTACCTGAGTTGGGTATGGTGGCACATGTTTTTACTTCCAGCATTCAGGAAACAGAGGCAGGCAGATCTCTGTGAGTTGGAGGGCAGCCTGGTCTACAGAGCGAGTTCCAGGACAGCCAGGGCTACACAGAGAAACCTTATCTTGACCCCCCCACCCCCCACCCCAAGGAATTAGTACCTGTCTCAGTTTGTAACAAATGAATGCATGAGGACCCAGAGCCAGTTAAGCGCTCAGGAGGGAGAGGCAGGATGAGGTGTCTGACCCAACTTGGGCTCTATAGCAAGATACTGTGTCCATATTTAAAAAAGAAAGAAAAGAAAAGAAAAAAAAGAAAAGCAAATTCCAACTAAGAGTGTTCCATTCCACTAAGCCAGGCTTACTAGAAGTGCTGCGTTACACTCCAGTGGTTGGGGTAGTGAAACTGTGCCTGGCTTTCTACACGCAGATGGTCTCTTCCCAGTCTGTCAACACCTTTGAAACAGATTCAAATGCTTTTTGGAGAGCCATCTCCATTCAGCTTGCAGGCATTGGGGGGAGGGGGGGGCTTGTCTGGGCTGGACCCAAATCAGCTCTGCCTGCTTGGGTATGTGGACTCTCTCCTGCTGCCTGTCTGACAGCTAAAGCTTCAGGCTCTCCCTCCTCAGTCAACACCTGTGAATCCCTGCAGTGCTGGTTCTGCTCACAGGGTTTTAATCTTTAGCTCTCACATAGCTGAGACAATTCTTTTTATAAGGAGACATTAAGGCTATATTAACTTTCTCTTCCCCAGATTCTCTTTCTCTGGCTTTCGTCAACGCCACTGTATTTTATTTACTACATCTCTCAAATGACCTAGGTGCTCAGGGACACAAGGGGAACTTGGTCCCGGCCTTTATGATCTCTAAAGGCTGTGGACATCATTATCATCATAACTGAGTTAGTGTCTCAGTTCTGGTTCCATTACTGTGAGGAAAGACTATGACCAAGGCAACTCTAACAAAGGACAACATTCAATTGGGGCTGGCTTACAGATTCAGAGGTTTAGTCCAGTGTCATCATGGGGGGAAGCATGGGAGTGTGCAGGCAGACATGATGGTGAAGGAGCTGAGAGTTCTACATCTTTTTCCAAAGGCAAACAGGAGAAGACTGGCTTCTAGGCAGGTAACAGAAAGGTCTCAAAGCCTACCGCCACAGTAGCACATTTCTTCCAACAAGGCCACACCTTCTAATAGTGCCATTCCCTGGGCCAAGGATATTTAAACCACATTTAATAATAATAATAACAACAACAACAACAACAACAATAACAATATCGTTTTTTTTAAAGACAGGGTTTCTCTGTGTAGCCTTGGCTGTTCTAGAACTTGCTTTATAGACCAGTCTGGCCTCAAACTCAGAGATCCACCTGTTTCTGCTTCCTGAGTGCTGAGATTAAAGACATGTGCTACCACCGCCCAGCTTCTATGTTAGAGATATTTTAAAAGAGATGACGTATGCCTTACAGCCTTCTGTCCCCTTCACCTCAGCCTAACAAAGTAAGATATCTGATGCCTGAGTTCTTGGCTGTTCTGGCTTACATCCTAGTTGTGGTCAAATTTTCGGACTGTTCCTTCCCTCTTTTCTAGATTATCATAGGATTGCCAGGAGGGCAAAGGTACACAGAGTGGAGGACCTCAGCAGAATGACTGGCTCAGCTATGACTGACTCGTAGATGATCAGAGTCAGAGGTATTGGCTGTAAGCAATTTGTTGAGACACTATTGAACAACTCAAGATTACAAGAAGGTTAGAACTGATCCAGAAAACATGAGATGGTGGGGTTGCAGAGGTAGCTCAGCTGGCTCAGCACTTAACCTAACATGAACAAAGCCCCCCCCTCCCCCCTCCTGTTCAGCCCCCAGTGTTACCCCTGGGCCTGGTGCTGCACGCTTGTAATCCCAGCACTCTGGAGGTAGAGGAAGGAGGAGTAGAAATACAAGGTCGAATTGGAGTTGTGACTCAGTGGATAGAACGCTTGTGTAACGTGTATAAGGCTCTGGGTTCAAACCTCAGCTCAGAATAAACCGCATGTGGTGATTTATGCCTATAATCCCAGCTATCCTTAGCTACACAGAGTTCAAAACTAGCCTGAGTACATGAGACCCTGTAAAAATAAAATATGAACAGCAACAGCAGCAGCAGCAACAGCAGCAGCAACAACAAATCTGCAAGCAAGCAAGTGAGCAAGTACAGGAACCAGAAATGGAGGATCCCAGCCAAGGCCCTGGAGGACAGTCACAGGATAGAGAGGTGTGGGGGTGGGGCATGCACACTATGGCACATGTGTGGAAGTTGGAGAACAATTATGTGGGAATCGGTTCTTTCAGTTCCTCGTGTGGATCCCAGGGATAGAACCCAGGCCATCAGGCTTAGCAGTGAATTCTGAGCTGTCTCACCTGCCCCTCACCGAACAGTCTTTCATCTATTCTGTCATCTGATCTGATCCCGAGTCTTGGCTGGGATTCTCTCTTAGATTATTAAGATTCATAAACCAGCAGATATTCTAATGAGGGCTTGACGGGAGTTCAGAGCCAAGAAGCCAACGCGCTCCTCATAAATCCCCTTCCCCTAATTCCACGAAAGCAAAGGGTCTGGATCAGTGACGCTGGCTTGCCAGAGGACAGGAAATGAGTCTATTACACATATTTTGGTCCTGAGCCCAGTTCCTGCTGACCCAGAAGCAACCTTGCTAGTCAACAAGGGCACAGAGACTTCCTAGAGGAGGGGAAGACAAACCCCTCCCTGCTTTTCTCCCTTCTCCCACAAGAACCCCTTCCTAGGCCTTGCGAAGCAGCGAGGACAGGAAACCCAGGAGGCTCCGATGTCCTGGTCTGCTCAGGAACTAGCCCTGCCTGCGGTAGCTATCCTTCCCACACCGGGAGGAAGGATATCAAAGCTGCTACTAACTGTATCTGTATACCAAAAAAAAAAAAAAAAAAAAAAAAAAACTCTGTGTCAGAGGCTCCTCCCCTTCTTTGGCCTTGGTCTCTCACCTCAGACCTGCTGTTAAGACTTTTGATAGTCTATGGACCTTGGTATGTGGTAGAAGGACAACGGAACTTGTCATTGCTGAGTCAACACTAGGGACTGAGGTGGGAAACAGATGGACAAAAAGAGGGACTTATTCCTTAATTATCCTCAGAGCCCCAGGCCACCAGTTTCCTCAACAATATTTTCTAGAAGGGATTAAAACAATAACAATCTGGTGACTGGAGAGATGGCTCAGTGGGTAAGAGCCCTGACTGCTCTTCCAGAGGTCCAGAGTTCAATTCCAGCAACCACACGGTGGCTCACAACCATCTGTAATGGAGTTCAATGCCCTCTGCTGGTGTGTCTGAAGACAGTATCAGTGTGCTCACCTACATAAAATGAACAAATAAATTAAAAATCCCAACAATCTGTGGCTTATTATTTGTTTATTTGGAGCTTTTGTCCATGAAAAGTTTGTTTTTTAAAACGGCCCCAAATAAAACCCAAAACGGAAAATCTTTTTTTTGAGTCATCTAATTATTTGTTACTTGGTTTTTGGAAGCCCGGCTGACCAAAAGTGTAGCATTCATTAAAGGATGAGCCACAGGGCCAGGCAGTCATCCAGTCATTCTCAAGATCCTACTCTGGGGTGGGCCCACGGTGACACACTCTTTCCCTTTATCCCTTTCCTGGGGATGTGACTGGGGATGAGACCTCCAGGCAGAGTGGGTAATTCGGTCTGGTGCCTAGGGAGAAAAGGACAGGCCAGCGAGGACAATGGTCTGTTTCCATTTCTTCCCTCTCTTCTCCATAAACAGAGCTTCACTCTAGCCTACCCTTTTCTTATCCCAAGAGAGACACACCCAGGCTTCTCTTAAACTCTGCGCAGTTAACAGACTGGCAAGATGCTTCAGTGGGTAAAGCACCAGAGCTGAGTCCCATCTCTGGGCCCTTCATGGTGGAAGGAGAGAATTGACCCCCACAACTTGTTCTCTGGTCTCAACATGCAAATGCACACAGGCATGTAAAGTAAATAAATACACATGTAATTAAAAAAAAAAGCTCTGGGGCAATTAAAATTTGAACAAACCTTTAAACAACAATATCCTTAGAAATTGTTGCCGGGCGGTGGTGGCGCACGCCTTTAAATCCCAGCACTTGGGAGGCAGAGGCAGGCGGATTTCTGAGTTCGAGGCCAGCCTGGTCTACAGAGTGAGTTTCAGGACAGCCAGGGCTACACAGAGAAACCCTGTCTCGAAAAAAAAAAAATCCCAGTACTCTGGAGGCAGAGTCAGATGTATCTCTGAGTCTACAGACCAGCCTGGTCTACAAAGCAAGTGCCAAGGTTACATAGAAAAACCTTGCCTTGAGAAACCAAAAAAAGAAATAGATACATTTATAATATATTAGCTTAATTCACTTTAGAAATATCTTAAATCAAACCAAACCAAACTAAAACTCCAAAACTTAGCCTGTTGCAAAAGGCCTGTAATCAACTTGGAAAGTAGAGGTAGGAAGGTCAGGAGTTCAAGGCCTGCCTTGTTAACATCGTAGGTTGGAGGCCAGCGTTAGATACAAGACCAAGACACAGCAAATGAACAAAAATTTGTTCAGTGAGTGAGTCAAAGTTTAAGGCTGTCAGTCTGAGTTTCTTAGAAGGTACACAGAAATAACTAGGAAAAAGCAAACCTCACCTTTTATTTTACATTTGTTTATCACAATACGTGCATGTACACCAGTGCCACAGGGTGTACAGCGGGTCAGAGGGCTTGGTCCCTCCATCATGTGAGTGCTGAGCTCAAATGATCAGGCTTGATGGCCAAGCACCTCTTAGGCCATCTTGCCCGTCTTGCCACCCCAACCATTTGGTGTCGTTTAAAACTCCCCTGAAGGCAATCTGCTGTTACTCAGAGACTTTGAGGAGTTGATAAATTTCATTCAGAGCAGAACCAGAGGGGAAAAGATTACATTTCCTCAGGAGCCGATCTTGCTTCCTCCCTTCAGACAGCAAGGATGATATAACCACGGGTGTTTCCGTTTTTTATTTAACTGTCAAGAAACCCAGACTTAGAATCCATTCACAAAATTATCTTCTCGCTCGGCCTCTGTGCCTTCCTTTACACGGTTCCTCATCCTGCCTTTCATCTTTCGTTGTCTTACCATTGTATAGTTCATCTGATCTGCGACACCAGCTTCTTGTTGTCTTAGAAACAAGCAGTAGGTCATCCAGATGACTCAGTGTGCAGAGGTGCTTGCTTCTTGCTTTGAATACTTGAGGACCGGAGTTCAATCTCTAGAACATGCTCCAGGGTGGAAGGAGAATGCTGACAGTATGAAGTTGTTTTCTGACCTCCTCACATAGGTCTTGGCATGCACAACACACACACACACACACACACACACACTATATATATATATATATATATATATATATATATATATATATATATATAAAACTAACATCCCTATGAGCAGCTGTCAACTGTGTGAGGACTTCACTCCTTCATCAGATGGTGTAGCGGATAAGACTGGTCTGGCTGTTTTGTTCTTTTCATTTCTCTTCTCTTCTTTCTTTCTCCTTATTTATTTATTAATTTGGGGGGGGGAGGGATTTCTCTGTGTGGCCTTGGCTGTCCTGGAACTTGCTCTGCAGACTGAAACTGTCCTGTTTCATGTTCCCCAACCACCAAATACCAGTCTCAACCCTGTCATTGGGAGACTCTCAAAAGCCTACACGTTTTTCCTAAGGCCCTAGGAGGTGTGGGTGTGTGGCCACACACGGATGACATCTGCCATTCCATCAACTACCCAAGAGCCTCCTCTCTAGCATGCCCCTTTCCCACCCTCACCTCATTTACCACTGGAACCATCAGATTGTTACGGTTTTAGTGTGTCCTTTCAAAGTTAACGGGAAGTTTAATCCCTGGGGCAACCATGTTGAGAAACAGACCTTGAAGAGATGCTTGCTTTATGTGAATGAAGTCAGTGTAGGGAGGGCTTCCTTTCTTGGGAGTTTCTTACTAAAAAAGAATGAGGTCTTGATCTCCCCTCCTCGGTCCCTCTCTCCCTTCCTCCCTCCCCTCTCGTCCCTTTCCTCCCTCCATGTCTTATATTCTGCCCCTTCATGACAGAGCAGGAAGGCCCTGATCAGATGCAAATCCAACTACCTAGCCTCATAACCATGAGACAAATGAAGTTTTGCTTTGAGACAGGGCTTCAGATAGCCTAGGCTAGTATCAAATTCAATGTAGCCAAGGATGCTATTGAACTCATGACCCTGCTGCTAATACCTCCACCTGACCTTAGACAGCCTTAAATATGTTTGCATTGAGAGCACCATACCTGGCTGATGCATGCTATCTTTATTCTTCGGGTGTGAGTTTGTGGGGGTACAGAAGATTGAACCTAGAGCCTTGTGCTTGCCCCCCCTCCATGCCTCCTGCCAACTGAGTTATACACCTGGCGCAGTAAATACTTCTCATTAGATAGACCAGTTACTTTTCTCATCATTGAAACAATACTTGATGGAAACAAGGAAGGAAGGATTGACCAGCTCATGGATATCTGGGCCAGTGTTGCTCTGTCCGTGTTGGTGAGAGCTTGCAGCAGGCTTGTTCATATTGTGGCTGATCAGGAAGTAGAGAACAGGACCAGGAGCAGTGCTGAACTACAACCTTCAAGCCCTAGTGGTCTTTGTCTACCAGCAAAGCTCCCTGTCACAAAAGTTCTACCATTTCCCAATACAGTACCATTAGCTGAAGACCAAGTACTCAAACACTCGAGCCAGCCTGTGGGAGACATTTCACATTCCAACTTTAGATAAACAAATTTCTAATACCTACCTAGACACTATGTTACCTTAACTTGGCTAAAGTACTTTTTCCCCCACACACAGAGTGGAGGTAAGTGGGTAAACAGGAGATACGAGATAAGAACCATTCTTTAGGCAGATGACCAAAGCCACGTGACCTTAGATATCCGTGCTTCCCACCCTCGACTGCACAAAGGGATCTTGAGACAATATGGAGGCCAGATTCTTCTGGGGTGGAGTTTGGGCACGGGGATTTTTTAAGACCACACCCCTTCCCAGGGAGGTTCTAGCATACTGCCTGAGTTATAGATTCACTGCCCTGCTGGCTGAGAAGAGAGAGGAAGGAGCCCTGTGAGGGAGTTGGGGGGGAGGAGGCTGGGGGGGGGGGGCTGGGAGTGGAGAAAGTCCACACCCTGATGTCAGGTGCTCCACTTGGCAGTGTAAATTGAGGGGATTTAAAAGAATGGAGAGGTAAGCACATTCCAACCAAGCCGGGAGAGCACGGTTCCAGAAAGTAATATACTCCGAATGTGTTTGGTCTTGAGCAAAACAGATGTGAAATGGTATTTCTAAAGAACCCAGCGAGAGCTTCCTTTTTGTGCCAGATGCTGGAGATGTCCCAGCTTAAAAAAAAAAAAAAAGTGACTTTTTTTTATTACCTAGGGATATTAACCAATGCCAGCAGCAGGTTAGGTTCAGAGCCCAGGCTGCCTAAACCCAAGGCTTTGCTAGTGTTGGCCAAAGAGCGAGCTTCTGATGTCACCGCAGCGAGAGAGTCTCTCCTCTCTGCTCTGGGCGGGATATGAGCCCAGGATGTCATCCCTGTGCCATGAACACATGCCTGCTTGGCCACTGACAAGTAGGTCAGTATAGACGCGGCTCGAGCCTCCACTGAAAACTGTTTGCCGCTGGCAGGAAGTTACTTCTGCAGAATTAAAACCCATCAGAGCTGATCAAAGGAAGTGCAGGGCAGGCTGACGGGGCGGGCAGGCGGGCGGGCCAGATCCTAATCTCTGCTTGCTAGCCCCACACATCAGCGCACATGAGTCACCCCGTTGAGCTCAGCGGACATGATGTTTGGATTAGACTTTTACAGGGGGCGGGGGGGGGGGTGCTTTGCCAGACTCGCCTTTGCTGTCTCGCAGCTGAGAAATAAGAAAGGTGGCCATGTGTGTTAGACGTAGCTCCTCAGGTGCCACAGAAGAAGCGGGTTGCTCTCTAGACTCCCGGGAGTGGCTATAAGACCCAGTGTCCCAGGCTCATCTTGTCAACTCAGCTCTGGCTGGTACCAGAAGCAACAGGGCTCACAGCAGGCCCACACATCCTCCCTTCTGAGCCAGCTATCCAATTAAGATGTACTATTAAAGGCACACATTTTGCCTTCACTCAACCGGTTGCCTCTCAACCAGCAGGAATTCCTTTTCTCAAAAGCAGGCAACACTTCACCACTCAGGCATCTTGCCTCAAAAGCAGCGCAGTCCATGGGGGGGGGGGGGGAAGAAGAGGGAGGAAAGTCAGAAAATAAAAATTCCTAAATTAAGAGCCAACCCATAAAAGCAGGGCTTCCCTTAGTGCCTGGCTGGTGTGACATCACCATGGATTACTCAATGAAGATGGTGTCAGGGCAGCAGCTGGGTTATAAGTGGAAATTCTCCCCCAGAAATAGAACTGCAGAAAATAAGGAGGGGTAGAAATCTCCTGCTCTGCACGTGGGTATTCGGGGCTGAGTTCCTTGGGCAGAGAGCTGGGTGGGATTCTCACCCAGTACAGGTCCTCATGCTCGGACTTGTTAGTAGAAATAACCACCAAGTTTTGCTTCCTTTGTTTCGCTCCCCTTCTCTGGAAGCCCTGGTAGGAACAGAATCAAAGTCTTCTGTTTCAGATTCTGCCAAGTTTTGCTTCTGTGCATGGTAACTTGGGAAGAAGCAGCCCCCATTATTTTGTAAGCCAGGCATTCTTGGCTTGTAGTCTCTGCTGGGATTCTACTTAGAGTATTTTAGACTTTCATTTATTAAAGACTTATAAATGGAGGTGGCAGTCCTTGACTCTTTCAGAATAAATGTTGCCACCAGTCTCTCTACTGCTCTTAAGTATAAACCTTCAAATTTACCATTTCGACCAATTAGATGCAATTGACATACACATACACACACACTGGTTACTAGCTTTTTTTTTTTTTTTTTTTTTTTAATTATCTGTTAGCTGGGTGGTAGTGGCACAAGCCTTTAATCCCAGCACTTGGGAGGCAGAGGCAGGTAGATCTCTGAGTTTGAGGCTAGCCTGATCTACAGAGTGAGTTCTAGAACAACCAGGGATATACAGAAACCCTGTATCAGAAAAAAAAAATTTATCTATATTACCCACAAATTGGTCATGAACCTTTAAACTGGGAATGGAAACCCACTATACACTCAGAAGCCCTTTATCAAGTGTGAGGAGCCGGCAAGCAAAGGTAGAAAGAGAGCATGGCTGCCCGGCAACCCTGTTGCAGCCCTGACTTTAGCATGGCTGCCAGGCAACCCTGTTAAAGCTCTGACTTTACCCATCAGAGTCTGAGCTTTAATAGTGTCCTTAATCCCATCAACCTCTTCATCTGTGAAATACAGAGAACGACCGTCCTAGTCTCATGGGAAAAGCTTCAATGAGCTAAGGTAGGTAAAAAATTTCGTGAGGTTCCTGGCACCCAGTAAACACGTACAAAAAGTCTCATTACTTATATTACAATAATTAGTGTGCAGCCAGCATTGTGTGGTGAATGGTGGTAAGCTTGGTTGGAGTCTACAGCCAACAATTCTTCCTTGTGAAATCTTTAATGCCCAGAGTTGGAGTTTGTTTTAATTGAAGTAATTAGCTCAAGGTGCCTGTGTTTGATCAGGACTGCCCTCTTTCTTGGTTAGGAACAAACCATGGTGAGGAGGGAAAGGGCCTATGTAGCTGATAACTAAGAGGCATTTGGGCCAGTGAGATGGCTCAGCAGATAAAGGAACCTTGCCTACAAGTCTAACTGTCTGAATTCTATCCCTGGGACTTACCTGGCAGGAAAGACCTGACTCTTTGGCCTTCGACCTTTGGCCTCTATATTCATGCCACTTCCTGGCAAATAAATAAATAAGTGGTGCTGTTTGTTTTAAAAAGATACTGGCATGACAGGCAGTGGCGGAACATGCCTTTAATCCCAGCACTTGGGAGGCAGAGATAGGCAGATTTCTGAGTTCAAGGCCAGCCTGGTCTACACAGAGAAACCCTGTCTCAAAAAACAAAACAAAACAAAACAAAACAAAACAAAACAAAACAAAACAACAACAAGAACAAGAACAAGAAGACACTGGTTGACTTTGGTAGCATATACCTATGAGTCTAGAAATAGAAGGCCGAGTCAGAAGGATCATGAGTTTAAGGCCAGCCTCTATATGTGGTGAGTTCTAGGCCAGAAAGATCTACTTAGCCTGTCTGAGAAAAGCAAATAAACAAACACTACACAACACAACAGAAAACAAACAAAGCAGATACCCCCTCCCAAACAAAACAAAAACCCACAAACAAACAGAAATAAACAAGGGGCTAAGGATATATATAGTTCAGTTGGAAGAGTGCTTGTCCAGCATAAGACCCCATCTCAAAAACAAACAAGGGCTGGAGACTGGGCTTAGTGGTTAAGAGCACTTGCTGTTCTTATAGAGGACCAGAGCTTGGTCCCCAGCACTCAGGTCAGGCAGCTCATAACTGCCCATAACACCAGTGCCAAGAGACCCATCACATTCTCCTGGCCTTCATGGGCACCTGAACTCATGTGCATGTACTCTCCCCCAACACACACACACAGACACACACAGACACACACAGACACACACAGACACACACACACACACACACACACACACACACACACACACACAC
>JANHMN010000010.1:66900885-66942237 GCA_030674055.1 Rhabdomys pumilio | reverse complement strand
TGTGTGTGTGTGTGTGTGTGTGTGTGTGTGTGTGTGTGTGTGTGTGTTTTGTGGGCTTTAGAAGAATAGGACAATCTTACATTTGGATTATTCCAGGTTATGAGAACAGCGAGTGATGTTTTAGGAACTATTTTCCTGTGGACCTTGCTGTCTTTTTAGACAGGGTTCCATAGCCCAGGCTAGCCTCAAACTCCCTACATTCTTGCTTCTGCCTTCTAAATACTGAGTAGAAGGTAGTACTTGTATGGTTGGCTGAAATGTCTTTGCCTTTCTACATCATAATTAATCTTACCAATCAAGATATGACCTATGGGACTGGAAAGATTGTTCAGTGCTTGCTGAACAAGTATGAGGGTCTGAGTCTGAAGATCCTGGCATCCCTTTAAAATTTTGAATACAGTCATATTTGTGTCTGCAAATTTAATGTTGTGAGGTGTGTGTGTGTGTGTGTGTGTGTGTGTGTGTGTGTGTGTGTGAGACAGGAGAGTGGCTGGAACTTGCCTTTGTCAAAAAGTGACTTATTCATAATGAGGTGACCAGGGTAGGCAAATATGAGGCAAATAGAACAAATAGAAAATACATCATAGATCAAAGAAAGCAGTTTGGGGGTGGGGTTGTGATGGTTAAACTCAGTTGTCAATGTGATAAAATCTAGAATCATCTAGGAAATTGGGCCTCTGGGTATGTCTGTAGGAAGTTGTCTTGGTTAGATTAATTAAGGTAGAAAGATCTGTCCATAGTGGGTAGCATCATCCCCTAGCTGGGATGCTACACTCTACAAAAAGGAAAAAGAGAGCTGAACACAAAGCCTTCCTCTCTCTGCCTTTTGACTGCAGATGCAATATGAGCAGTTGCTTGAAGCTCCTGCCACCACCATAAACTATGAACCAAAATAACACTTCCTTCCTTAAATGACTTTGTTAGGGCACTTCACCACAACAGGAAACATAACTGAAAAAGGTTTAGTGCTGAATATTTACAAAGAGGAACAAACTCATAGGTTCATAGTCTAGTTGAGTTAGATGTCAGGGGTGGGAGAGCAAGAGAGAAAACACAAAAGGTACCTCAGTCATCTTTCCCTGTACCTCCTCACGAGAACATGAGCATTGTCTCTGAAGTTATTCTTTTATTTACATCCTATCCTCTCCCTGGAGGCAGCTGAACAATTCACCCAGAGGAATGACTAAAATTACTACTGATTTAATGATACACTGTGTGTCATTTGTGATGACTGAGACAAGGTCTGGCTATCGTTCAAATTGGCCTCAGACTCATAACTGTTCTGCCTCATCCTCTCAGGCATGTGCATCCCTGATTTAAAATTAATTAAATAAAATTAATTCTTAGCTAAATTAATTGATTACAGCATGCTATTATTTAGAAACACATACACGCATGCATGTACACACGAAAGCACCAAAACAAAGAAACCCAAAAAACAAAGCAGGCTGGAGAGATGGTTCATTGCCTGAGGACCTAATTTCAGATCCCTAGCATCCACGTACACGTCCTTAGCATCTGTAATCCTAGGTCTGGGGAGGCAGAACCAGGAGGATCCCTGGGGCTTGCTGGCCAGCTAGCCTAGCCAAATCGATGACCTTGCCCAAAAAGATAAGGTAGAGAGTTATAGAGGAAGACACCCAATATCAACTTCTGTCTCCCACATGCATACCTGCATACTCATATACACTTAGAAACACATACACATATACAAACAGGTATACACATATATATAACACAGTTGTACAAAAAACCCCAATGTAACACAAAACATACAATGCATATATATGAACAATATGTATGTTCAATGACAATGTAACACAAAACAACTTTTACACACAGGAAGTACATCTACCTTCCCCCCAAAGAAAGTCTTTTCTCATCATCTTGTCTTTCAGGGTAGCTCCCAGCCAAATCTGGATCCTGGCAGCCAGTATTTAATTGAGTGAGGCAGACTTGTCTGCAGCCTGGAAGGGTTTTCTGGAAAAGAGTCCATGTGTCAGGGTTACTCACAACATGACTTAAACCTTAGATGGTGGATGGAGCATGAAGAAGGCAGGTTGATAATTACTATGTGGTCAGCTGAACCACAAGCCTTAGATCTTGGAAGGGAAAAAATGAAAATCTTTGCAATCATCTTCAGTGTACAGAATCTGTGGTAGGTCTGGTGACAATTAGTGTTTGGGTTAGATGCCGCTCTTGCCCACAACCCCAAACTGTGTATCAGCAGGTCAGGATAGAAACGTAACGAACTCGGGAGTCAATCAACACACCTCCTAGGCAAAACAAAACCAACCAACCGAACCTGATAGGCTCTGAGCTAGGAGACTTAGATTTCCACCCCAGCTTGATGGCATTCATACATCTCATTCATTTTCAGTACAGTGGGAGCTGATAGTTCTTACCTCAAGGGCAGGTCCACAGAATAGATGAGACAGTATAGTTAGAATAGCCCAGCTTAGTTTCCAGCTTTAAGTAGATTTCACTATTCACTTCCTGAATCTCTTAAACCTACAATGGGGACTACGTAAGACAATGGCTCACAAGCCTGCCTGCACACTTAAATCCCTAGGTGAATTAATAAAAAGACACCCTGATGTCTGATTTATGCCTGCAGGGAGCCTGGATTAACTGAGCAGATATGTGACCTGATCACGAGGATGCTAAGAAACATGAAGGAGAAGTGAACAGAGCTACAATCCACGAGTGTGTGTGTGTGATGTTGGTGTGCATGAGTGTGCAAGCTGGTGGAGGTTAGAGAACAACCTGTGGTGTTGGTTTCCACTTTCTGTCTTGCTCAAGGCAGCATTGCCAGGCTGGCTGGCCTCTGAGGGCCTCCGGACACTACTGTCTCTGCCTCTCATCTTAATGTAGGCTTCTTAGATTACTCATGCATATTACTGCCTCAGACTCTGTCTTGCGGCCCCAAAGCCACAAATTTGTTGGGAGATTTCAGTAGGTTTCTCTCACCCCTCTTCTCTCAATCATAGTAGAGCAAGTAGCAGACAATCTGTCAGGAAATGGGACAGCACTGTCCTATAGTGATCGACAGTGTCAGCCCATTGACAGACCTGACATTGGCACACACTCCACACAACACTAGCAAATATACTCTTCTAAGACAGAACAGTTTGTAGGTTGTAAAATCAGTTTTACGAATTTAAAAAGACTCCAGAAACTGCTCCACTTGGGTATCCATCCCTTGTGCATTCACCAAAGGTAGACGCTGATGTGGATGCCAGGAAGTACATGCTGACAGGAGCCTCATATAGCTGTCTCCTTAGAGGTCTGCCAGAGTCTGACATATTCAGAGGCAGATGCTCACAGCTAACCATTGAACTGATCATGGGGTTCCCAATGGAGAAGTTAGAGAGAAGACTGAAGGAGCTGAAAGGGTTTGCGGCCCCATGAGGAGAGCAACAATACCAACCAACCAGAGCTCCCAGGGCCTAAACCACCAGCCTAGGAGCACATAGGGAGGGACCCATGACTCCAGCTGTATATGTAGGGGAGGATGGCCTTGTCGGGCATAGGTGGGTGAGGAAGTCCTTGGTTCAGTGAAGGCTGGATGCCCCAGTGTGGGGGAAATTGTGGGTGGGGAGGGGAGAGTGGGAGGGTGGGTGGGGGCACATCCTCATAGAAGCAGGAAGCAGGGATGGGATAGGGGGTTCCTGGATGGGGGGAAAGGGGATTACATTTGAAATGTAAATAAAATGTCCAATAAAAAATATTTTTTTAAAAAAAGAACAGAGAAAAAAAAATTAAAAAGACTAGCTGGGCAGTGGTGGCATACCTTTAATCTCAGCACTTGAGAGGCAGAGGCAGGCAGATTTCTGAGTTCGAGGCCAGCCTGGTCTACAGAGTGAGTTCCAGGACAGCCAGGGCTATACAGAGAAACACTGTCTCAAAAAAGAAAAAACAAAGATAAAAACCAAAAGAAGAATTTAAAAAGATTGAAGTTAAATCAAATGTGTCTTCTGATTCTAGTGGGATTAAACTAAATATAGACAAGAGGAAGCTATCTGAGGGTTGGAGGCAGCTTAGTGGTCTAGTGATTGCCTGGCACGTGTGAGGTCCTGGTTTCAGCTTCCAGCACCTCAGATAAACAAATGAAACAACAGAAGACAAAACAAACAAGCAAAGCTCTCTGGGATATATAGTCAATTATTTGGGGATCAAATTATATATTTACTTCTAAATAACCCATCGATTAAAGGAATCAAAAGAAAAATCTAAAAGGTTTTAGAGTTAAACAAAAACAACTTGATCAAACTTTATGAGAGTCATCTAATACACATTCACAAAGAAATTTCCAGCATTAAACACCTATATTAGAAATTAAGAGCCAGGCTTGGCTGCTTATACCTGTAACCACAGCATTTGGGAGGTAGAGGCAGGAGGATTGGGAGTTTAAGGCCAACCTCAGCTTCATAGAGAGTTCAACACGTGTAGCCTGGGCTATAGAAAACCAGTTCTCAAAATAATAATAATAATAATAATAATAATAATAATAATAATAAAAATAAATTATAATAATAATAATACAAGTCAGGTGGTGTTGATGTGCTTCTTTAATCCCAGCACCTGAGAGGCAGAGGCAGACAGATCTCTGTGAGTTTGTGGCCATCCTGGTCTACAGAGTTCCAGGACAGCCAGGACTACACAGAGAAACCCTGTCTCAAAAACAAAAAAAAAAACCAAAAAAACAAACAAACAAAAAAACAAAAACAAAAACAAAACCCAAAAAACAAAAACAAAACAAAACAAAAAAAACTTTAACTAAAACAAGTGGCTAATAGAAATACCAAAATATTAGGCTGGAAAGATAGCTCAGCAGTTTAGAGCACTGTTCTTCCTGCAGACCAGGATTCAATTCCCAGCACCCACATAGTGGCTCGCAACTGTCTGTAACTCTAGTTCCAAGGATCTGACATCCTCACACAAACATACATTCAGGCAAAGCATCAATGCACATGAAATTTAAAAATGGGGGGTAGGGGTGGAGGCTGGAGAGATGACTCAGCAGTTAAAAATACTGCCTGCTCTTCCAGAAGTCCTGAATTCAATTCCCAGCAACCACATGGTGTCTCACAACCATCTGTAATGGGATCTGATGCCCTCTTTTGTCATTCAGGCATACATCTAAATATATAACTCATATACATAAATAAATAAACCTTAAAATAAAAGAAATATTAAAATATCACCTTCTAGAGAGCTCATGGAGTGACTTGCACTCATTCACATCTGCCAGACAAGTGAAATGGTACAACTACTTTGAAAAACAGTTTGGCAGTTTCTCTAAAAAAGTAAACTTATGACTGGATGGTGGTGGTGGACACTATTAATCTCAGTACTTGGGAGGCAGAGGCAGGCAGATTTCTAAGTTCAAGGTTAGCCTGGTCTACAGTGCAAGTTTCAGACAGGGCTACACAGAGAAAAATCCTGTCTCAAACAAACAAACAAACAAACTTACCATTGCCACATCTTCATATTTACTTGGAAGTTTAATTTTTTTCAAGGTCTACTTTTAATGATGGTTCTTAAATGCTTTCACTTCCTCTCTAGCTCACCACCCACCAGAGGTAGTAGAAAGGAAAGAATATGGGGAAGTGGACCTGTTTAGAAAGGTTCTCTGGAGCAACTCCCATCTGTGTTGTCTGGAAATTTGCAGTTCAGTTCACAGGTTGACAGCAGCAGCTCGACACCCGCAAATACCTCACAAATACACCAGCAGTCCAGTTCTGTAGAGTTGGGAAAGCAAACACGAATTAGCAGCAGTGGCACTACTTAACAGAGACAGCCAGGCCTCAGCCAAATCAGCACAAATCAGCAGGAGGAACCAGGACCTACAGGAACACCAGAAAGCAAAGATCAGCTGAGGTGGAAGAACAAGAAGTTTTGCACAGCTAGCTCTGTAAGCAAGACAAGCTCCTCTCACTGTTCGTTGAGTCTTATTTATTCTCCCTCCAAACATCACTGTGTCCTTCACGTGTCTTACCTCAGCTCACCAGTCTGTCTTAGCAAAACTCTGAGCGAGTCTGTCTCAGCTGAGATCACTCTGTCAATCAGCCATAGTCTGCAAAATCAGCAAGAAGCTGCAGCACACTACCAAAAGTTTTTTGGCATGTTTCTCTTTATGGAGTCCAGACAAAAGGAGCTCAACTACACAATGTAAGGCGGACCAATACAAGTGTGTTCATCATGTGTCCTTTCACATGCTTGCTTTAGCAGAACATACTTTCACCTGTGTCACCTTCAGAAAAACACTCCTCCACGTGTTTGCCCCAGCAAAACACCACCCAACACAACTGACTTTCCAAAGAACCCTAAGCTTCCACTTCATTTATTCAAATATTAGAAAATTTATACATCTTTATCTGTACATGAAGGCTTTTAGTGCATCATTCATAATTGACCCAAACCAGAAACATTTCAAATGTGTTTCAGCAGGAAAGGTCACACTAACTGTTAGCGCTGTACAATGAAATATTACTTAGCTACAAAAGGACATTCAGTTAATACCTGCAACATGGGTAAACCCCAGAAAAACTGCACAGATGGAAAGAAGTTAGTAAGGTACCCCTTTTCCTCTCCCCAAAATGTACACCAACAAGATGGTTCCATTTCTATAGAATCCTAGGAAAAGAAAGGGATCTCCAGTGAAATAAAGCAGGTCTGTGGTTGTGGATGGGGTAGGGAGGTGGCAACGAAGTGTGAGAAAACCTGGGGCGTGGTTAGAGTGACTGTGGTAATAGTTTCATAAGTATATATGTCAACTACAGCATAGGAAAGCAGTTTTGAAAAAAAAAAAAAAAAAAAAAAAAAGCCTACCTGGAGCTAGGGCTGTAGCTCAGTGAGAAAAGTGCTGCCTGCTGAACTCAAGACTCAGAACCTATTTTTACACAAAGCAGGCTAGCTGGGAACTCATAGAACCTTCCAGCTGCTGAGATAAGAGGCATGGGCCACTATGCCGGCAGAACTTAATAAAAAGCTGGGGGGCGGGGAAGGCTGGAGAGATGGCTCAGTGGTTATGAGCACTCCTGAGCTCAATTCCCAGCAATCACATGGTGGCTCACAACCATCTGTAATGGGATCTGATGCCCTCTTCTGGTGTGTCTAAGGAGAGCAACAGTGTGCTCATATACATAAAATAAATAAAATTAATTAAAAAAAAAAAAGCTGGGTGTGGGAGTAGGTACTTATGATCCTGATTCTGGGGATGCAGAGATGGATGGATCTCTGAGGCTCAAAGATCTGTCAGTCTAATCTAATTGGCAAAAGTCTAGGCCAATGAAAAGACCTTGTCTCATAAAATAAGGTAGATGACACCCAAGGAATAACACCTGGCTCTGATATATACACAAAGACACAGACAGACAGACAGACAGACAGACAGACAGACAGACAGACAGGCAGGCAGGCAGGCAGGCAGGCAGACAGGCAGACAGGCAGACAGGCAGACAGACAGACAGAAGTTAGGTAGGTGATTCCACCATGCAGCTAAATTGAAGGATCCCTAGAACATGCACACATCACTCTCCAAAGTCCTTTAGCTTCTGCTCAAAATCTGAGCTGCCATTAACCCTCGGAGAGTCTTCTGTAAGAGCCCAGTCCCGCTGCAAGCATGAAGCACATAGGATGGCTACAGAACAAACGTTCAAATCCTCTGGCCATGTCACTATAGTAATTCCAAGGCATTTGTTTCAGGCCACAGGGAAGCACTAGATAAAAGTTGCTACTCGGAAATGGAAATGAAATATAGCCAGAATCTCAAGCCTTTAAGCTTCTAGAGTCATAAATCATCCACAGTGCAGAGACAATTTTGGATCTGATAATTTGTTGAAACTCCTCCTCCCTTCCATGGGCTAAGCTTCTGTATGGCTCTTGCTCTGTCTGTGGCTGTTATTTGAACCCATTGTGGGCTTCCTTTCCTTTGACCCGATCTTCAGTGCTTCCAAGAATAGATACTTGAACAGACTGACAAGGTTGTTCCCTTTGTGAGTGAAGTGAGACTTCCTTAAATAAGCTTATCTCCTCTTTCCTCTCAAGGACTCAGAAAGGTTACTATAAAGCATTCTGACATTGGATAAGTGAAGTTGGCCTATCCATGTGTCCAGTTTTGTTTAGAGGCAGGGGGATGACTTAGAATGGCATACTTTAACCCTCTGTGTGATATGAGTCACCCAGAGATCCTGGCCGTGAGGCACACCAAAGGGTAAGGTGGACCTAAGACTGCACCTGGACTGCTTTTCCCAGGAGGCACCGATGCAGCTAGTTGAATTTTAAAGCAAGTGACCTTCCAGAGTCCCCTAATTCCCAGGGACCCTGTTAAGCAACATTATGACCCCAACTGAGAAAAGATCATTCAAACCAAAGTGAGGCAACCTATTAGCATTGCCCTCAATTACTCAGTTAAGAATTTTCTTTCTTATGTAAATGTTCATGCATCTGATAAGGAGAAGAATCCACTTGATGGGCATTGTTCAGAATTATAAAATACGTAGTTTAGAGGGTAAATGTGGGCAACACCAGCATGAGGACCTGAGTTCAGATCCCCAGGACCCACATAACAGCCCAGGACATACATCGACATCTATGACTCCAGAGCTGGTGAGGATGGAGCCAGGTGGATCCTGCGGGGTTTGCTGACCAGACAGTCTGGCCGAGCTGGCTGGAGCTCCAGGTTCTGTGAGAAACCCTGCCTCAAAAAATGAGATGGAGAGCAATAGAAAAGACACCCGACACTGACCTCTGTCTCTCACACACACATGCCTGTGCACCTGCACACATACGTGTGCACATACAAAGATGCACAGAATTATTGTTGGTTGGATTCTTATTCTTTTCTGGAGAGACTTTGTAACAGCATATTTTTTTTTGCAGGTTCTATTCAGTTATCCCAAGCCAAGACACCTTACTCTTGCTGCATCCAGTGACTTCTTTTTTGTGTGTGTGAAAATCTTTATTGAATATTTTATTTACATTTCAGATGCCATCCCCTTTCCCCTCCCTAGAAAACCCCTATCCTACCCCCACTTCTCCTTTTTGCTTTTATACTATTTTTTTACTATTAATCAAAGGCTTTATAAGTTTGGTAATGCTCAATATCAATCAGAAGTGTAACCCAATACCCAACCTAGATATATCAACTATCTTTGACTGGCGGGGACACGCAAACATCCACCTCAGTGCCCCCCCCCCCTTTGTCACCTAGCTCTTCCTCTCCTTACTCCTTATCTTCCTCTCCTTACTCCTCCCACCTTAGCTCCTCCTACATATCACCGTTCCTGTTAAAATAAAACTTTTTTCTTAGAATACAATTAGAGCATAACTATACCAACTTGTATCAGTAAGGTACAAAATAGACCTAATATCCAGTCCATCATTTTGTTGACTAAACAGAACCTCCTAACTAAAAGACTGTCCCTCCTAACTAAAAGACTAATTCTGAACCTGGCTTTTTTTCTTGGCTTTAGAATGAATGTCAGCTGAAAACCATTCTTTCAAACCTTTTCTCTCAAAGTAAATAGCCAGGATTGGCTATGAGACTATAAGTCTTCAAATCCATCAGAAATCCAGAATGACTGAGTTAACTGAAATTATGGGAAGCACAAAGCATAGCTTCTAAAACTTAGCCAAATTATAGAGACCACTGAGCACCTGGACAGTCCCTATACTACAAAATGTTGGAGCATTCAATCTTCAGCCTTCTGGCCCAGGATCATCTGACAGACCAAGTGATGCAGAATTATTAAGGGCTGATTACTCTGTCTTGGCAGATATAATCAGTCGACTATTCCACAAGTGTGTCCTTTTCTGGACAGTGATTTGTCTTTAGATGGAAAGAGGCAATTCTTACCTAGTGGCTGTCTCACCACAACTGGAGTAACTCCAAAGATGCTCAATTTCTTCTTAGAATCCAAGACAGGAAGCTGTCAGGAGCAGATAAGTCTCTAATCAAAATGGACATTAATATAGAAATGTTTGTAACGTCAATTCTGTGGACTTCTGACGTTTTGAAAACCATCTATCTATGTAAGGCAATCTGGACTATTGTTTGTTAACTCCTCTCAGCTAAATAAAATATAGAAAACACCCTAACAATAAACTCAGAGCCATGAATTTGCTATAGGCCCTTAACTCACAGGCTAACCATCTCAAATTAGTTTAAAAACTTAAAGAAGGACTGGGTCTAAGCCTTGTATTCCTAAATGTGTTATATAGGCACAATGCCTATGAGAGTAACAATATTAATCTCACTTTGTATCAATAAGAAGCTCGTACCAATGAAAACCTTAAATTAGAAATCAAAGTAAATTTTGTACCTTTTTTTTTTGTTTGTTTTTTTGTTTTTTTGTTTTTTGAGACAGGGTTTCTCTGTATAGCTCTGGCTGTCCTGGAACTCACTCAGTAGACCAGGCTGGACTCAAATCAGAAATCCACCTGCCTCTGCCTCCCAAGTGCTGGAATTAAAGGCGTGCGCCACCACCGCCCGGCTAATTTTGTACCATTTAAGAAATTATAACTTCATCTTAATAACAATTATACATATTTCTATGAATAGGTTATGGCTATGCTATAAATCCTAGCTAATCCTCCCTGTTCCAACAAAACCACTACTTTTCCGTAGAAAGACAGCCCAATATTAACCACCTCAGTCCCCAAGCCCAGGGAATAGGGGCGCTGACTCTTCATTAACTTCTTTAAGCTGATTATGGGTGTTGAAATATTAGAAGAGGGGCAGGGGGAAGAGTAAATTGATAAGCCTCGTCTGTGTCTTCACTGCATCCAGCTGGAATTCCAGGACATCAGAGGTTCGAGCAGGTCTGCTCAGCTCACTTGATGAGTAGATACACCGAGGCTGTGTATTCTGCAATATACAACTCTCAAAACAAATTTTAGTATCAAGATAATTTTTTGTTTGAATTCTGGAATCTAGTCTTCTGGCGGCCTGCCTCTGTCATGTCTAATCCATATAATTCTGGGAGTTTCTATGAGGGTGTACTCCCACCATCCTCCCATTTTCACCTCCCTGTTCTCAAATTCTCCAACACTAGAGAATCCAAACTTTCAGGCACCAAGGCCCTCTACTTCCACTGATGCTTAATCCATTACCCCATCCTCCCCCCCAATTACTATGAGGGTGTGCTCCCACCATCCTCTCATTCCCACCTCCCTGCTCTTGAAATTCCCCAACACTAGGGAATTAGAACTTTCAGGTACCAAGGCTGTCCACTTCCACTTATGCCTGGCAAGGTCACCCTCAACTACCTATACAGGTGGAGCCTTGGGTCCCTCCCTTTGTGTTCTCGGGCTGGAGATTTTAGAATGGCTACTCCAGCTTGTTTCTTAGGGCCATTTGCTTGAAAAATTGTTTTCCAGCCTTTTATTCTAAGGTAGAGTCTGTCTTTGTGACTGAGGCAGGTTTCCTGTATGCAGCAAAATGCTGGGCCTTGTTTATGTATTCAGTCCATTAGCCTATGTCTTTTAATTGGGGAATTGAGTCCATTGATGTTAAGAGATGTTAAGGAAAAGTGATTGTTGCTTCTTGTTATTTTTGTTATTAGAGGTGAAATTATCTTTGTGTGGCTATCTTCTTTTGGATTTGTTGGAAGAGGATTACTATTTTGCTCTTTCTAGGGTGTAATTTCCCTCCTTGTATTGAAGCTTTCCTGCTATTATCCTTTGTAATGCTGGGTTTGTGATCCAGTGACTTCTTGTGTGTATTCAATTTCATTCACTTTCAAAAGGCATGTGATATTGAGACAGGAGACGCTAAGTACATCACCCCCTTATTGTTTTCTTCCAGTCCCTGTGACAAATGGGTTGATCTCTTTCCCAGATAGTGACAGGATCAGGTTGGACGTCTTGAATTTTCTTCTTTTTGAGGCAAAGATAAGTATTGGAAACAGTTGCTTCCAATGATTTAGAGTCACAGTAAAATATGTTGGAATGAGTTGCAGGGACAGTCTTGAGACGTGGTCATGAATCTTCCAGGGGAAGCTGCCTATAGCTCTGGCTGGGTTTTCTTCCACTCCTGACAATGCCTTCTACTTTGATAGTCAAATTGCATGGGAAGGAATGAAATAGCTTAGTTCTTTCTAAAACTGATGAAGCTAAGCAAACACAATACAGACACACTCATACATAAACACATATGATACATCTGTGAATTTGTAAATTTAACAGACAATGTCTTTATATTTCAATCAAAAATATTTTTAAAAATTATTTATCTTTTTTTTATATACATTGGTGTTTTGCCTACATGTGTCTGTTGGATCCCTTGGAACTGGAGTTACAGATAGGTGTGAGCTGCCATGTGGGTGCTGGGAATTGAACTTGAATCCTTTGGAGGAGCAGCCCTGTGTCCTTAACCACTGAGCCATCTTGTAGGGGCTAGAGAGATGGCTCAGTGGTTAAGAGCACTGGCTGCTCTTCCAGAGGATCTGAGTTCAGTTCCCAGCATCCACATGACAGCTCACAACAGTCTATGGCTCCAGTTCTCGGGATTCAATGTCCCCCCCATTCAGTCTTGAAAGACACCAGGCATGTGTGTGGTGTACAGACATACGTGCAAGCAAACATCCACACACAAAAAATAAATTAAAGAGAATTCCCTCTGTTTTTGTGTGGAAAAAAAAAAAAAAAGCCGGGCAGTGGTGGCGCACTCCTTTAATTCCAGCACTTGGGAGGCAGAGGCAGGCGGATCTCTGAGTTTGAGGTCAGCCTGGTCTACAGAGTGAGTTCCAGGACAGCCAGGACTACACAGAGAAACCCTGTCTTGAAAAAACAACAACAACAACAAAAATAACTCCCCCAAAACAAACCAAAACCAGAAAAAAGAAAGAAAGAAAGAAAGAAAGGAAGGAAGAAAAAAGAAAAAAGAAAGAAAACATTAAAAAAAAGAAAAAGAAAAATTCTCACTGTAGGTGATTTCCTGTTCCCATTCACCTTGGTAGTTAAATGAACATAGGATTTTCAGTGAAAATAACTGAGGAAAAAGAATTTGTAATGGTTGAGCATAAATCCATGTCCGTAGCTCCATACAGCAGCCCAGGAATCCTTACGAAGTGACTACAAGAGCAATTTTCTGTCTTTCAAGCATATATATTTATTTCTTCCAGAAGAGCATGAATCACCACTGTAATGACTGTGCTAACAAGAGTGGCTCTGTCACATTGCTGCGGGAAAGAGATCTGGAGCCCACTGTCTGGACTATGGCTGGATGAGGTTAGGGATATTTTGGTTGTTGTTGTTTATTGGCAGAAAACGTAAAGGTCAAAGGGTGTGAGATATTGATTAGGTCTGGACTGATTGACACCTTCTGTTAGCTAATGTTTTACACATGGTCTCCTTGGTGCCTAAGAAGCATCATAGCCCTGGTTATCTGAAGCCCATGGCCAGCTGCTCTCTATTCTTTTCTTGCTCTGTGTGTCTGTGTGTCTGTGTGTCTGTGTGTCTGTCTGTGTGTCCATCTGTCTGTGTGTCTGTGTGTCTGTGTGTCTGTCTGTCTTCCTTCCCTCTCTCCCTCCCTCCCTTCCTCCTTCTCTCCCTCCTGTCTTCCCTTCTTCCTTTCTTTTCTTTCTTTTCTTTTCTTTTTCAAATCATGACCATCCATTAAGTGGTAGGAATTAAATCTCTAGGAATAGAAGGAAACATGAGTGTCTCAGGTGTCCCCTGATCTCTCAAGTCCCACTGGCGCCAGCAGACCTTCATGGCTTTTGTTTTCCCTAACCCTCCTGCTCCAGTGACTTGTTCACAAGGGAGAGCTGGCAGAGTCAAGCTGATCACGAGCCCTTGTGCCTATCTGTCTTTCTATTGTCAAGTTTACCCAGTACATTAAGATCTGCTAATAGATGTTGCTTCTTGTTATTTAATTGTCATTAAGAATTATATAACTACATTGGGTGTGGTGGCACACACCTTTAATCCCAGCACTCAGGAAGCAGAGGCAGGCAGACTCTTGTATGTTCCATACCAGCCTGGTCTGCATAGCAAGTTCCAGGCCAGCCAGGGCTGCATGGTGAGATCTCACCTTAAAAAATAAACAAACAGAAAAACAAGCTGGGCTGTGGTGGCACAAGCCTTTAATCCCAGTACTCAGGAGGCAGAGGTGGGAGGATATCTGTGAGTTCAAGGCTAGCCTGGTTTGCAGAGCTAATTCCAGGATAATCAGAGCTACACAGAGAAACCTGTTGAAAAATGAAAAGCCAACCAACCAAATAAATAAGTAAACAAACAAACACAACACAAAATAACAAAATCACCCCAAACAATAATATGTTGCTAATTTGCTGAGTGCATTGTATAAGCAATTTACATATGTTCTCTTATTCAGTCCTCACAATACCCATAATACAGATGAGGAATAGAGAGGCAAGATGGTTATATAATATGCCCACATCTCACTGTGTAGTGTATATAAAACCTATAACAAGACACAGTAATGTTACTGGTTTTTGGGATAACTTTAGACAGTGCTCTGGCTTATAAGAATGCATGTGTCACTTCGATGACAGCAGCTCCATCTATGGGATGTTTACTGTACCATTGTTCAGTCAAGAGACCAGGTTGTGGGGGAACAGAGCAGATACTTACAGAGGTGAAACTGCCTAACAACACATTTCTCAGAAAGCTTCTATCGTTAAGGGGCACATGACTGCACTGTATAGGAATCCTATGATCAGGGCTCGGCTCCCAATCACTATGGGAGCCTGCTTCCTTTTGCTGTGGATTCTTTTAGGATTCAGGAACTACAGGAGTGTGGGAGAGGGACAAAGATACGGACTACTAATAAAGCTACTTTATTTATTTGTTTGTTTGTTTGTTTGTTTATTTGTTTTTTCGAGACAGGGTTTCTCTGTGTAGTCCTGGCTGTCCTGGAACTCACTCTATAGACCAGGCTGGCCTTGAACTCAGAAATCTGCCTGCCTCTGCCTCCCAAGTGCTGGGAATAAAGGTGGGCGCCACCGCCCGGCTATAAAGCTTAAATCTTCCAAGATAGCAATATCTTCTCCCACTCAAAAATTTCAGAGTATCATCTCAACTTACCAAAGAATCCCATCTCTAACCAAGAAGCTGTTTACAATGAATGGCTCTTAACAGAGAGAAAATCGGTTTTCTTCAATGAAGTGACACTGGGTATATCAGTCACACTCTGGGGCAGGCCTCCTGTTTAGGAGTAGCTGGCCAACACAAAACAGACTCCATGTTTTTTGGTGTGTGTGTGTGTGTGTGTGTGTGTGTGTGTGTGTGTGTGTGTTTAAAGCGAATGAGAACAAACATGAAATTAGCGGGGAGATAGATTTGGGGCAGAGAAACAAATTATCAAAATATATCATTTTTAAATTAAAAGTTTAAAAACAACAAAAAATTAATAAAGTCAAAGTATCATACTTTATATCATATGTCGTGATCTACCCCACGCTGACCCCAGAGTTCCAGGGTAAATCTCCCAATACGCATGCTTGTATTTTAAAACTGTCTTCCTGGTAACTTGATGTTACTTAGAAGGTCTCTTGCTAGTTAGCAAGATCCTGAAACCTGACTTTCAGGAGAAGAAGCAGAGTTTCTCATGAGGCTAGAACTATAACATGTAAAATCTGTGTGATGTGGAAGCCAAGGCGGGGATGGTAGGAGGACAGACAGAATACGAAGTAGATGTCCAGAGATAGTTTCCGCATCACTC
Organism: Rhabdomys pumilio; assembly: GCA_030674055.1. Classification (NCBI taxonomy): domain Eukaryota; kingdom Metazoa; phylum Chordata; class Mammalia; order Rodentia; family Muridae; genus Rhabdomys; species Rhabdomys pumilio. The sequence continues at coordinate 66,926,543 of JANHMN010000010.1, read as the reverse complement.
TAGTGCTCTGTAAAACATCTTTGTTTCCTTAAATACACTCTCCTAAGCCAGGCACAGGGTTCAGTGCCTGTAATCCCAGCATTTGAGAGGTAGAGACTGGAGGACCAGGTGTTCAAAGTCATAGGGTGAGAGTCTAGCCTGGACTATGTGAGACCCTGTCTCAAAGACAAGACAAAACAAGACAAGACAAGACAAGACAAGACAAGACAAGACAAGACAAGACAAGACAAAACAAAACAAAACAAAACAAAACAAAGACTCTATGTTCAGTCAGAACTTACAACAGAGGCTCTCAACCTGTGGGTCTCGACCTCTTAAGGGATCAAACTACCCTTTTACAGTGGTTTCATATCAGATACCTGTATATAAGATATTCATATTAAGATTCATAAATGTAGCAAAATTACAGTCATGAAGTAGCAACAAAGTAATTTTATGGTTGGGGGTCACCACAGCATGAGGGACTGTATCAGAAAGTCACCGCAGCACTAGGAGGCTTGAGAACTGAGGATTACAACCCCCACCCTCCATCTGTACAGTCCGCATGCCGAGCCCTGTTTGAACCTCTAATTGTAGTTTCTGAAGCCAGGCCATTTTCTCTTCTGCTCGTTTACATCTTCCCGTGAGGCCAGTCCTTCTAAAGCTTTGTTTTCTTACGTGCTGCTTTTCAAACCATCTGTGGCTTACTCACGTCTGGTGTTTCACAGATCACCAGAGGAGATGCTTCATGATTCAAAACGAAAGGAAACAAACAAACAAAACTGCTGTGGTCAGAGATGCTGGGAAATCCAATATTCGCCTTTCAACAAACATACGAAAGGCTGAAGTTATGAGCTATTCCTCACAACACCCCCCACCCCCAAAGCCAAACCTAGCTTGAGTTTGTTTTTCCTCTTGGTGTACCAACTACAGCCTAAGGGAAGATGTCTATAGCATTATGGTAAATCAAACCTTTCTGTGGGGGAGGGGTCCTTTGCTCCCATGCATCATGTATGGGTTAGTTGATTTGATTTCCCTTTTTGTCTTTATTATCTCCCAAACACCATCCCATGTTTCTGTTTTTACCAGGTTCCTGCCTTCACACTGAATGCTTCAGTTCAAATCCCAAGGTCCAGGGGGTTCCCTTGCATTTGGCTCTGTGCATCAGCCTCTTGTGGTCTGTCGTCAATTTTTTGTTTGTTTGTTTTCTTGACTAGGCATTGCACTGACCTGAGAATGTCCCCAGAAGTCGCTGATAATGGAGGTACTGTTCTATGCAGACATCTGTGATGGGATCAAAATAGCCACTGCCTTCTTCCTTTCTCAGACCAGCTGATTCCTCATTCCTCTCTCTCCACACCACTCCCTTCTTCTCCCTTAGGGAGAAAATGCTGATGGACTTTCTATCAGAACTTCCTTCAGGAGACTAAGAGGGAGCAGGAGGAGAGGATCAAACGGCAGCTGTGCAGAAATCATGTACTGCTTACCCGGCTGCACGAGAAGCCGTCCAGGCCAGCTGTGCTACTGATGTGGGGAGAGAAGAAGAGAGGAAATTTGAAAGCAGCCAGAAACACAGCAGGAATGCTCCTGTTGGAAGCATAAAGGAGAGGGAAGGGGCATTTTAAAAAATTCTTTGAGGCAAGGTAGTACATGGCTGTAATCCCAGCACTCCAGAGCCAGAGACAGGATTGATACAAATCTGAAGCTAATGTGGTCTAAATAACGAGTTCCAAGACAACATGGCAAGAACCTTTCAAAAACAAAACAAAAAACAAAACATACACTGTGTTTGTGTGTGTTGTGTGGATGGTGGATGGGAGGGATGGAGGGGAGGTGTGGGGCATCAACTGAGACCTTTTGGAACACCCTTGGTGCCCCATGGAGACATGATTCTCCCTAGTCTATGGGACTCAGATTCTAGCCAGACTACCTTTGGCTGGTTGCCACAGTCCTGGGTCATGAGCCCACCTCTGCAGCAGGAGTCCCTAACAGTATGGTCCTTGTTTTCCCCCTGTGCTGTACGGTGCCCAGGGTATGACAGCTCTGTGGCACTGGACTGCTCTCTGCATCATTCATGGTTTGACTTGATTTGTGCTGAATACGAAGAGGCTGCTTACATAACAGTGGCATCTTAGAGAAAGTGGATGGTGGCCTTCAACCTTGAGTCTGAAATCCATGTGGGAAAAGAAAGACGTGGCCTCCAGTGAACTTCTGTTAGAGTGGGTGTGGTGGGGTCAGGCAAGCAGACCAGTTAACCTGTCTTCATCCACGTGATCCTGGGACTCTGGTGAACTGGTCTGCAGGTTGCCAGGTGTGCCCAGTACAGTAGGCACAGATGGAAATGGCAAAAGGGTTTCTTATTAGAAGATCTAACTCATGGGGTGAGAAAGACGGTTCAGTGTTAAGAGCACTGCTGCCCTTCCAGAGGGCATGTGTTCAAACCCCAGCACCTACACAGTGGCTCATAACCATCTGTGACTCTAGTTTTAGAGAATCTGATGCACTTCTGGTCATCCAGGGCACCATGCCAAGGACTGTTGAACAGTGTTGCGGGGGTGGGGGGTTCAATCCTCATAAATTTGTTTACTTGTTTTATTTTGAGACAGGGTTTCGTGTATTCCAGGCTGACTTCAAACTTCCTATGTAGCCAATTGAGCTTTTGGCCCTCCTGCCTCTACTTTCAGAGTCCTAAGATTACAGGCATGGTCGGTCTATCACGCTAGGTTCAGGCAGTGCTGAGGATGGAGCCTGGCACTTCGTACATACCCTCTATCAGCTGAGCTACACGCCAGTGTCTTAGTTAGGATCTCTGTTGCTGTGATGAAGCAACTTGGTGAGGAAAGGGTTTATTCTGTTCATGGTTCCACGTTACAGTTCATCAAAAGCAGTGAGGGCAGAAACTCACACAGAGCAGGAACCTGGAGGCAGGAGCTGATGCAGAGGCCACGGAAGGGTGCTGCTTACTGGGTTGCTCAACATGGCTTGCTCAGCCTGCTTTCTTACAGAACTGAGGACCACCAGTCCAAGGATGGCACTACACACAATGGGTTGGGCCCTCCCCCATCAATCACTAATTGAGAAAATGCCCTGCAGGTTGTGTACAGCCTGATCTTATGGAGCCATTTTCTTAATTGAGGTTCCCCCTTTCAGATGACTAGCTTGTGTCAAGTGGATGTAAAAACAACCATGACACCCTGCTCAGGAGACAGCCGTAGTGGTTTATATAACCATTGTTTTTGAGGCAGGCCTCTGTTTTCTCTCTAGCTGTATTCAGTTGCAGGTATCGAGGCATGAGATCGACAGAGGTAGACAATGACTGAGCTTACTCTCACGCCAGCTGGGTATGACAAAGAAGAGAACAAATGGTTGAGGGTACCCAGAGGGCCAGGCTGGTATAATGACTGACCGATTCTGAGTCAGGAAGGGAGTGGGGACATCCAAAGGGTAGGCGACAGCAGTTAAAGGTGGGGTGGGGAGGTCCGAGAAGTGTTGATGGCGACAAAGGTTGGTCAGTGAGGAGGCGAAACAGGGAGCTAGGGTGCACTAAGACTAGGGGACGCCGGGGAGAGATTAGGAAGAAGGTGCTGTTGTCAGTAATCGCAGCTGTGGGGAGATCCCCGGCGAAGAGGAGTTCAATGGATTTAGAGGTTGGGCATGCACGGGGTCATCTACATGTACATACTGAAGACACCACTGGAGTAAAATGGTGTGGAAAAGCAGATAATAGAGGGGAACCAGGCTGTAATATACTAGAAAAATGATCTCTGGGGGCTAGGAGGCCTAGTGGTTTATACAGCCGGATGACATAAACCCAATATCGGATTCGAGGGTTATGGAGAAACAGAGAGAAACTCAGCGGAGAAATGAGAACTGACTCATCTCCAGGTCTAGCCATGGGTTACAAGAGGAAAGCCACACCTTCCTGGAAAAGACAGTGAAGACAGAGCAGGAGAGGTATGCTGGGAAATATGTGGATAGGCTTTGAGAACAGATGAAGGAGCAGGGAAAGTTTGCCCACTGTAGATTAGGAACTCCAACAGGGCAAGGAGGAAGGGATTCAGGGTTGGCCACAGGGGTGGGGTATGGTGGAGGAGAGGACACAATAGTGGAAAGCCAAAGCATTATGGGAATTAGCAAGCTGGGGGCAGGGTGATTTTAGGACCCATAAGCTGGACAAGGCAGATGGTAATGATGAGGCTGAATGTTGGGGTTTAGGAGCCTCAGGGGGAACTTGTCTCTATTTGTTTTGTTTTGTTTTGTTTTGGGGTTTTTTTGGAATATAATTTTGTAATATTTATGTACATAAAACTTAGTGTATATTTAACCCAGTTTAGTGGCAAGTTCTTTAGCCTTTGCCTTTTCCAGCTTGGCAATGCGAGTCACAGACTTAGAACCCAGGATGTTGCCTCCCCAATGGCGGCGGATCTCGTCATATCTGTCATTATAATTGGTCCTAATAGCTTCCACCAGCGTAACCAGAGCACCCTTGTCTCCCAAGTTAACCTCAGTGGGGTCTACATCATAGGCAATCACCACCAGCTGAGCCTTCTTGTTCTCCACCAAGGTGGTGACTGTATTGACTCCCGCTTGGAGGACAGGCAGTCTCTTAGTTGGGACGTCCCCTTTGCCAGCAGCTTTCTTCTCAGCACGGGCCAGTAGCCTTTGCTTCTTCTCTTGCTTTATCTCTGGCCTGTACTTGTGGGCAAGCTTAAGCAGCTGGGTAGTTGTTTGCCTGTCCAGGGACTGGGTGAACTGGTTAATGGCAGGAGGTACTTTGAGCCGCTAAAAGAGGATGGCTCTTTGCTGCTGTAGTGGGGCCATTTAGCGAAGTGTGTTAGATCTCTTTTGGGCTGGATGTCCTGCCCAATGCCGAAGTTCTTGGGCCTTTTCTAGAACAAAGGATTGACCATCTTTGTGGCCTCCTGTTTCTTGACCACAGGGGTTGGGGGGGCGGGGGCCACCTTCTTCCTTGGCCTTCTTTCCTTTGGGCATCTTGCTTGGCTGGAGGAACTCATCTCCATTTGTTAATAGTGGGGGGAGGGAATGTTAGAAAGAGCCCCTTACCTAGCATGGAAACTCTGCAAGGGTCTCTAGGCCTCTGGTCCTGCTGTCTGTTTCATTGTCTCAACGTCGGTGACCATCCTGACTCTGGCACGTTAACCACTGGTTCTAAACAAGGTTGGATGGGCATGTTTTCCTCCCTGACTAACGAGTTTCCGATTTCGCTAGAACCATGCACATCCGGGCATCTGTGGATACACTTGTCACACGAGCCATTGCTAGAAAAGGTCTGCATTCAAATAGTCAGGGCTGAAACCCTCCCAGATATTAGGGCAGACCAAGGCAGCCAGAATCCCCAGTCCAGCTGAAAGCCCCATTCCCACACCTCCATGCCAAACCTTTACTCACAAGGATCCACTGGCCCCATCCTAACTGAGCCGATATGGACAGCTAGCTGACGGCTCCTGGGGGAGGAAGTCAGGTTTCTTTACCAACGTGACCCCTTGCAGGTCAACCATACTCTAGTGAATGGCCTTACTTTCACAGGGAGCCCAAACTGGGGCTAGGTGAGTTCTTAAAAACAAAAGTCTTTCCTCACTCTTTTCCTTTCTGCGTGCACAATAAACTGCTTTGGCAGGAAAACATTTGACTTAAGGGGAAGATGTTTTTTGATCCATGGTCCGTGCTTCCGAGAGCACAGCTGCTCACCATCTTGGTAAATGAGGGTGCATGCTTCAGTTCCTGGCTGCCCAGATCCGTTAATCACTAGGGCCTTGCCTTCATTTAGCTCCTCTCCTGGGCTTGGCTTGGTCCTGATTGGAAGCTAAGCCCATTCCTTTGGGCTCACTCAGAGCCAGAGTCCAAGCAGTAATCACCTCCAGGCCTTTTTCTGTCCATTACCCAGGGCACTTCCAGAAGATGGACAGAGGGAAGGACCTGGGGAGAGTCGTTCATGTTTTCTTTCCTTAACATTTCTCCATTAATTTTCCCGGGTCCCTTCATCCTGGGATGAAGCTGGTAGACTCTGGAGAAACTTGTTAGTGATCTTTACGGTTTTGAGCCAGGTGGGCGTGGCCCTGCAACCCAGCGGTGGGAAGAAGGAGGATGGAACAATGAATCAAAGTAACCTGTAGAGAATGTGGCATTGCCACAGGATCTTCAGATCTGGGGGAGAGGGGAGGGAGAAGATAAAAAAACAAAAGACAAAAACTGCTGTCTCCCAGTTTTAAACTTTCAGTCACTAATTTAACTTTATTATCTTTTCCATTTGTGTGCGTGTGTGCATGCATACCTATGAGCAAGTGTGTGTGTGCATGTGTGTGGCACACTCCACGGTGAATGTGTAGAGCCTGAGGGAGCTGGTTGCTCTCCTTCCACCATGTGAGTTCTGGAAACTGAACTCAGGCTGTTACTTTTAAGTACTCCCTTAATCCACGGAGTCATCTTGTCAGTCTTGATTTAACTTTGAGAAGGGAAAAGAGAGCTGGGCAGTGGTGGCACACGCCTTTAAACCCAGCATTTGGGAGGCAGAGGCAGGCGGATTTCTGAGTTTTAGGCCCACCTGATCTACAGAATGAGTTCCAAGACAGCCAGGGCTACACAGAGAAACCCTGTCTCGAAAAAAGAAGGAAAAAAAAAAAAAAAAAAAAAAAAGAAGGCAAAAGAGAACATGTATCTTCATAGCCTATGGACCAAGAAGGTAGGGAATAAGTGACTTAAGGAACTTTCTTTTTTCTTTTCTTTTCTTCTTTTTAAAGATTTATTTATTTTATGTATATAAATACACTGTGTCGCTGTTTTCAGACACACCAGAAGAGGGCATCAGATCCCATTACAGATGGTTGTGAGCCACCATGTGGTTGCTGGGAATTGAACTCAGAACCTCTGGAAGAGCAGTCAGTGCTCTTAACCACTGAGCTATCTTTCTAGCCTACTTTATTTTTTCTTTATTCAGATTGTAATTATAACATTTCTCCCTTCCTTTCCTTCTTCCAAATACTCCCATATACCATATACCTCCCTGCTCTCCTTCAAATTCATGGCCTCTTTTTCTTTTTTTTTTTCTTTTTCTGTGTTTGTTTTTGTTTTTTGAGACAGGGTTTCTCTGTGTAGCTCGGGCTGTCCTGGAGCTCAGTCTGTAGACCAGGCTGGCCTCAAACCCAGAAATTTGCCTGCCTCTGCCTCCCAAGTGCTGGGATTAAAGGTGTGCGTCACCACAGCTCGGCCATGGCCTCTTTTTTATCAACTATTATTGTATATGTGTGTGTGTGTGTGTGTGTGTGTGTGTGCGTGTGTGTGTATTATCATATATGTAATATATGCATATATACATATATACATATACATCATATACACATACACATACACATACACATACACATACACATACACATACACATACATATACATATACATCATATACATATACATATACATATACATCATATACATATACACATACACATACACATACACATACACATACACATACACATACACATACACATACACATACACATACACATACACATACATATACATGTATATGTATACCTATGTTGAGTCCATATATTACTTGTGTGTATGTTCTCAGGGCTGACCATTTGGCACTGGACAACTGACTGATGTGTTCTTTCCTTGTGTCTTCGTTTGGGTTACTACTGCTGTTTTACACCATGGTGAAAAACAACTTGGGGAAAGGGGTTTATTTCATTCACAGATCCATATGCTAGTTTATCATCTAAAGCAATGAGAGCAGGAACTCAAGCTGGGCCTGGAGGTAGAAGCTGATGCAGAAGCCCAGCGGGATGGTGTTTACCGGCTTGCTCAGTCTGCATTCTTGTAGAACCCAGGACCACCAGGTCAAGAGCAAAGATGACACACCCACCATGAGCAGGGCCCTCCCCCATGGATCATGAATTAAGAGATGCCTGACAGCTGGATCTCATGGAGGCATTTTCTCAATTCAGGTTCCTGCTTTCAGGTAACTCTAGTTTGTGTCAAGCTGACAAAACTAGCCAGGACAATGGACCCCTTGTCAGCTTGACATATAAAACACACCAGTGTTAAACTATAACCTTTCCTCTCTTGTTCTTTCTCAAGATCACACATTTATATCAACATTATTATATACACATTACAAATTTTAAAATTCTCAGTCATTAAAAATTCAAACACAAAAGTTTAGTTTCTTAGGCCAGGAATGATGGCACATACCTTTAATCCTAGCACTCAGGAGACAAAGGCAGAGAGAGAGAGAGAGTGGCAGGTGGATATCTGTAAGTTTGAGGCTAGCCTGGTCCAATAAATGAGTTCAGGACAGCCAGGGCTACACAGAGAAACTCTGTCTCAAAAATCAAAAATCAAAACCAACCAAACTAAGAAACAAAAATTCAGTCTCTTTAAAATAGCCAACCTCTTTTAAATCGACAGTATTTTAAAATTCAAAGTCTCTCAACGGTGGGCTCCTGTAAAGTCAAAAATAGATTAAATACCTTCATACTTCAAGAGGGCACAGTCATAATCTGAACAAAGCAAAACGAAACTCTAACAGTGTAAATAACTCCATGTCCAATGTCTAGCATTCAGTCACTGTCTTCTGGGCTCCTCTAAAGGGCTCGGTCACTTTCTGGCTCTGCTCTCTGCAACACACAGCTTGTCTTCTAGCCTCCAGCTGGCTTTGTTGCTGTTCTTGGTGGTTATCCATGGTACGGGCATCTCCACAAATGTTGGGTTCCCTTGCTACAATGCTGTACCTTCCCCAATAGCTTCTCTTGTGCTCTCTTCAGAGACTCCAACCCTGCCACACAGTGCCAAGGCTCAGCTATTCTCCATGACCCTTCATGTTTTCAAAACCCAGTTATCACTTGGGTAACTCTTACATTACCAAGTTTGGCTACCAACACGAGTACAGCACTTCTGACCCACAGCTTCTGTGTGCAGACCCCGAGGAAACATTTCCCAGAAGACTTCATCTCAATGATGCTGGTCTCTTGTTAATCGCAGCAGATTCCTCAGCCACAGCTGACCAGCACCCATTGTCCCAGCATAGCAAAGGTTTTACGTTAGTGGTCTGGTCTCTTGTTAATCACAGCTGATTCTTCAGCTCCAGCTGACCAGAACCACAGTCTTCACACAAAAGGCTTCATAGAGTCTTTGCTTTCCTCTGAAACTCCACAAGCCAGGCCTCCATCATTTGCACGGCTCGCAACATCTTCCATGTTCCTGTAGAAAGTTCACTCTGATTTCAACACTCAATGGCTTTTCTAGTCCAAAGTTCTTCCATAATCCTCCCTCAAAGGACATGGTCAGGTCTATCACATCGATGCCCACCATGCTGACACCAATCCTGGGGTGGGGCACCTCTCTCAATCCCAGCTTTACTCAGCCACCTCTTGTTTTGTTGTGTAGCGTTGAAGTCTTGAGTGGGCTTTTCCGTGCAGTTTGGTAGTTTGTTGGTGTCTTCCTCGTTCAGCTCACCTTTGGGCAGTCATCTTGGTGAGACTTTCTGGATGTAGCTTCTGATGCTCCTGAGAGAGACAATCTCACAGCAAAGTCCCCGATCCTCTGGGTCTTACTCTTTTCCCACCGCCTCTCCTGAGTATGGGAGTGTTTTGTGGTGTATCCACTGGGACTAGATTCTGCAAATCTGAATGCTGATTGGGTATAGTTTTCCATAGTGGGCTCTGTCTGCTGCAAAGAGAAGTTTCCTTGATGAGGGGTGAAGTCTAGCCTTAGGTGGATATAAGGACAAATGTTTACAGACTGTTGTTAGGGATTGTGTTGGTTTAGTAGGTTAGTGGTTACAGACTCCCCTTTAGTAATCATGGTTTCGCTAACTAACAGTGATTAGTTGTCTATCATGGTTTCACTAGCACTGGTTAGTTATCTGAATGTCCAGTATCAGGCTTAGTATCTCTCATGTAAATCCAGTAAGAGACTGGCTACTGCCAGGGTCTGTGTGTCACTGCTGCCTCTGTAGGGTTATTGTGCCATCCTGGGTGTTATTGTGGTTCATAAGCATTGTAGATGGGTGGGGCTTTTGCTTGCCTTGCCTTTCAAAGCTTGCCTGAACCTTCTGATACCATGGAAGCTAGTCTTCAGGGAGAGGGCATTCAGGTCAGTTCCAGCTCAGGGCCCCCGGGACCCTGTTTCTGAAGGGCATGGTGTCTTCAGCAATAGGGATTTACCAACCATAAAAAGGTATTTTATTGTTCTTGTTTACTTGGTTTTTTGGGGGGTGAGGCAATGTATCATTGTACAGTCCTGGTTAAGTCTATAGAACTAGTTACGTAGACCAGGTTAGCCATAAAATTACATTGATCCACCTGCCTCTGTCTCTTGAGTGCTGGGATCAAAGACATGTGCCACCATGCCCAGTATTTAAGACAATTTTAAAATGAACTTACAAAGTAGTAAGCTTCCACATGGGACTTTCATGCATATTTAATCTTGGTTGATCTGTCCCAGGTTCCTCCTTCTCCTTGCTTCCCCTGCTCCCATTACTCTGACCAGCACTCCCTTTCCTGTTCTCTTCTCTCCCCCATTTCCCTCCCTGGGGACGCCCAGTTCCCTTCTTAGTTTCCTGGCCTTATTATGTCAGTTTTAGTAAATGTACCATTTGTAGGCTCTGTGCACACAGGAAAGGCTGGCCTGGCTTTGACTCTGACCTTGATGGTCCATCTGGAATTATGTTTCCAGGGATGTTTCCTTTTACACCCCATGGCTGTGGGACAGGGGCTCTTCTGGAAGGCCATCAAGATGAGTATTGGGAGCATATCTCCTAACAGTGGTGTTGGGAGCACAGCTCGAAGGTCTCCAGAGAAACCAGGAGGGTTAAGCACATGGGGTTGCCTTTCCGATGGAAAAGATGAGAAACCGGTTCTTCCCTCAGAAAGCTGAGAACTGGAAGTGACTGACAGCCTGGGGATCTGTCTTATCTGTCAGGCCAGACCATAGCAAGCTCCTACAACCAGGACTGGAGGTGGCTAGTGATCTAAATGACTTTACAGCCCCAAGCTCCCACAAGCAGGACGGACCAGAGGTGGCTAATAACAGCTCAAATGGCCTTTAAGCTCTCTGTGTGACTGAGACCAGGCCAGACTCTTAGGCCCTTAAGCTAGTTCAGACTGCATATCTCTAGAACACATCTTCTTGGAAGAAATGACATGTAGGGTTTCAATGTAATTATGCTTCCTTGTGCAACAGGGATTGCGTTATACCAGGAGACTTTTTTTCCCCTAAATTATACTGTGCTTAAATATACTGGGAATAAACCACCTGTTATTAGACTCCCCCGAGTCTGAGGAAGCCAATCTGCCCTGGGTTTCCATTCTTACTCTTCAGTGGTTCTTCTCTGTCTGACACCTCCCTCACAGCTGGGTCTGCTAGAGGCAGGTGAGCACAATGGGAAGGTCGCCCACACCCACGTGAAAGATAGCCAAAGACTTCAGAGAAGTCATTTCCAACTTAAGAAAACAGTGGGGGCTACTACCCCACAACACAGATAAACATATGGCCCCAGGAACAAGATGCTGGGGTTTAGGTTTTCTTGTTAGATGAGTGTCCAGGGGAAGTTACTTAGCCTGTGGATCCTCAGTAGTACCACCCCAAGTTCCCCACCCCACCCCTCTCCTAGGCTGGCCTAGAACACATTGCCTTTCTCTTTCAGCCTCCCAAGTGCTAGAATTTCAGGCATGTTTATGCTCCATGTTAAAGTATGTAAAACAGAGTGTTAGCAGTACCTTATACACAGGACTCAGTGCTTGCCATGTCTAAGTGCCTTTTCAGCCATGTCTAGAGTCAGCTCTCACACTGGAAGAGCGATGAGCCTATATTTTTAGAAGACTTACCCACTCTACTTTAAATAGAGATTTACTTTAAAGTTTATTTTTGCAGCCCCATTGGAAGAATGGTGCATTAGATTGTCCCATTGAACCTCAAACATGCCAGCCTCCTTCTACGCTTTCTCTAAGTCGCTGAACACCCTACAGAAAACCTGTGTCTGAGTCCCTGGGCCTCTGTAGTGGGACCTTCTCAACCCCTTTTCTCTCAGTTGAATCTAAGAAGAAACAGCCTCCTTTTAAATGTACTATATGTCACCAAACACCAGACCTGGCAGACCCAGTTCTGAAAGTCTCACTAGACTGCCACCAGCTTGCTGGGGCAGCAGCCCTCCCTTTCTGGGAGCGTCACCTCCCCTCTTTGTGTATACTTTCCGACTCTTTGCCCCTAGCGGGTCTACTGCTAGTAGACTGGATTAGTAGGTTAAGTGTCATAATTTATCTGTTGGATCCAGGGGCTCATGTATCTCAGACTGGCTTTGGGTTTGCTTTGTAGCATAGGATGGTCTAGAATTTCTGAGCCTCCTGCTTCTACCTTCTGATTATAGAAATGTGCACCACACCTGGTTTATGTGGCACTGGGGCTTGAAGCCAGAGCTTAGGCATGGGAGGAAAGCGCTCTATCACCTGAGCTACACCCCTGTCCTCCTCTCCCTTTTAAACTAAAGGCACTTCTCACCAATTCAAAGAGTGACCTTGCATTTCTTAGAGACTGGCCACCTCCAGCATACCTTGGTGGTCAGAAAATGAGGAGAGAAGATAAAGTTTAGGGACGTCTAAGTTAGGAACTTGGGCCCAAGGCAGGAGACAAAGGCTCAGGTTGGGCCCATAGAGGCTCTTATGGGAGAGCGGAAACCCAGGCCTCCTATACTGATGAAGTCTGCTCCTCCCACCCTGATGGCCGGAAGTGCCTTGCTCAGGCGCAGGCGGGCGGGGAGCCGCTGCCTCCTACAAGCTCAGGCTGCACGCTGCTGGCCTGGGATATTTATAGTACCTAGCTCTGCCTCCACCTGGACAAATGAGGCCTGTGGCTGCCGCATGGGTAGAAACTGCACTGGGGGGGCGGGGGGGATACATTATCGATTTAAGTGGCTGGTGCTTGGCCGTGGGTGCAAGCTGGGGGTGGAAGTTACAAAGTCTAAAGAGAGGGCGGGCAGGGGAAACGCCAGACTGCAGCTCCTTCTTTGTATAAAGAGCTTGGTGGTTAGGCCTGGTGAAACCCGGGGCTTTCCAGCTCCCGGTGTCCCCGCGGCTGCGGCTGTGGGTGTGGTGAGGCCAGGTGTAGGTGGCCCAGGATCTGTCTCAGTCTCCTCCCTGTCCTGGTTGCCACGGTTGTCTCTGCAGCCACTCAGAAGAGTTAAAGGCAAAACTGACAACAAGAACTCTTCTTTGTAGTTGGAAAAGAGGATTCCAGAGAGTTCGTTATGGCAATCCTCTTTTCAGAAACTAAACTACCGACTCCATGTTTGCAGACCTGTTAGCGCCATGTGCACCCATTTTCCCTAACCACCAACCACCTTTCTGGTTGCTCTCAGACAGCAATGACATCATTTTAAAATATATAAATAACTGACCTCTCTGCCTTCCAACCAACCAGTGATGGCAGTTCAGAGCACAATGGTTAGAAGCAGTGAGGATTCCACTATCGGACCTTTTAAAGCCACAAACAAACAAACAGACACAAAAAAATCCAAAAAACAAACCACCGAGAGCACAGGCTGGGCATAGTGGCTCACAGCTTGTCATTCCAGCACTAGGGGAATTGAGGCAGGAGGGTTGCCCACGAGTTTAAGGCCAGCCTAGGAAACTTTGACAAATGGTGATAGATAGATAGATAGATGGATGATGCAAAAGTGAGAACCCAGTCTAGACCAGGCCAAGCAGGAGTTAGCCACCCCCAGGTCTCTGAGTAAAGCCTGCCCTGACTACTTCACTGACAAGCCAGCCTGGAAAGAGGCCAGCACAGGATCTTATGACGGAAAGTAAAATAAAGAACAGCAGCAATGACCTAGAGAAACGAAAATACAATCGACACTTTGTCCACGTCTTTCTTTTTCACATTTAACGTTGTCGCAACACTGATGAGTTGGCCAGGGTCACCATTGCACAACAGGGAAACTGAGGTTTGAGAACTAGGTTAAGGAACTTGTAGCTTCAGACCCAGATGCATGGCACTCGCGTGGGCGCTATGTCCGCCCAGCTTTTCCACGCGGGCCGGGAACAGGTTCTGGCTGGCACAGCGGTACAGGTCTCAGGCTGCTGGAAAGGCCGGTTTCGTGGCCTGGGACGAGGGAGCGGCTGGCCGGGATCCGGAGCTGCACGGCGTGGCCCGGGCAGATGGCAGTCAGCTGGTGCCGGGGCCGCGCTCGCATGGAGGGAGGCGAGCCGGCCGCATACCGCGGGGCGCAGAGGAAATAGCTGGGATTCCTCCCGCGGCGCCGCGCTCCCACTCCCGCGGCGCGGGCACCCGCAGCTCGCAGGAAGGGTCGGGCGCGCGCGCCAGCGCTCCGCAGGCTCGTTCCCGGCAGTGCCCAGGGAATCCTACCCCAACCCCACCATCAGCGCCCTAGCCACTCCCCGCCAGCGTCTCGGTGCTCAGAGGCACCGCGTGTTCTGTTCCTGCAGACTTCCCAGACTAGCCAGGCCTCCTGCCTGTTGGTCTCTGGCTCAGGCCGTGTGCGAATCGACAGCGCCCCTGGGAAGGCTAGCTAGCTGCACAGTGGTCCCCCACCCCTGCAGAAGCCGCACCGGACCGGATCTGCCTTCTTCTACCCCCTCCCCAAAGGCTGAGGGTCTGGAGCATGCTCCAGACAGTGGGCTCCTAGAGGTGCCAGATTTAGCCTTTGAAAAGCTGTGGCCAGTGATGTGACCAACCGTATAGGCTCTTTCTGGGCTTCGGAGTTCTTGAGACAGGGACTTCCCGCTTTGGATGGCAGGGATGAGGCTAGCCCTTCAGGAACTGCTGCCAGATGGTGAGGACTGGGTGGTAGGGAAGGGAGTGCTATAAAGGCCTGAAGTGAGTACTGGGACCCGCTCTGACTGTACTGAGGCACATGAAAGGAATGGAGACCCTTCTTGAAGAGTTAGTTGAGACAGCCCCCCTCTTCTGAACAGAACCAACAGTTCGATCCGGTTGGGGATTAGGAGGTGGGAAGATAGATGGAGGGTCCAAAATGGGACCCACATAACTTTTCCTAGGAGCTTGGCCCCTATTGCTTGGAACAGGGGTGGACAGATCCAGGCAGTCTTTCTGCTTTCCCTTGAGATGATTGATTGCTTCGATCTATAGTAGCATTTGGGCTGGTGAGATGGCCCAGCAAGTAAAGGTGCTTGAGGCCAGGCCTGATGATCTGAGTTCAAACTCCAGGACCCCCATGATGGAAGTGGAGACCATACATAAAATGTTCAGCCAGGTCGCAAGTCTTCTATTGTCTATGGATTCTTCCCTGAATCTTGCACTCTGTCAGTTTCTATGGCCTGTGTGTGTGTGTGTGTGTGTGTGTATACATATGCGTATGTATGTATGTATGTATGTATATATATGATTGTACTTTCACATGGATTGTGAACAAATGTTTTTCAGTTTATCTTTCTAGTTAGATGTTAGCTTTACGATGTCAGGGCCCCGTTGAATCTCATATACCTTTGGGGACCTACTATCTAGTAGCGCGTTAACCTTACAGTAAAGACTGCCTAACTGTTTGTTGAATGATGAGAAGGATGAGGAGAAAATTGGGCAGGCCCAATACAAACAGCAACATAGACCAGAGGCAAAGCTGGCTAATGTGGAGCCAGCACATACCTGCTACCTGCCACCCAGATCCAGGATGGGAAGGCCTGGTCCTGAGGGCTTGACTGTGTCTCCCGAGGCCACACTGACTTACACACATATTCCTGACCCAGCTCTAGGTCTAACTTGGGCACATTGATAGAGCCCTGTTTTCCGATCTCCTTAACTTCCACACACTCGCACTTCTGGACAGCCTAGAAGGTTCTGGTTTCATACAAATTGGTTCTATTTGGTCATTCTTCTGGGGCTTGTAAGTGACCTAGTCTGAGACTGAGGACAGAAATGGCTTTTGCTAAACCGTCTACCCTCAGGGCAGAATGACTTTAAGCTCAAAGCAGAACCTGGGAGTTCCCTAAATGTCACACACACCCTCATCCCATCCACTGGGTCCAAGTGAGCATCTTATGTTTCACCCTTCCAGGCTGTCCAAGTAGCCAAAGGTCTAGAGAGGGGACTCTCCTTTGAGTAAGTTCCCCCTGAGCTCTGGGAGAAAGGCAAGGCTGGGGTCAGGTCTGTCCTAATGCATCTGCCCCTCAGTGGGGAGAGCCACATGTCATTTCCAGAACTGCCCCTAGACACTCACCCATGAGGAGTGGCCCAGAAAGCCTTGGCAGACCCTTCCGACATGGCCAGCTCACAGCATCAACAACGGTTCTGGGAATTTGGACTCTCAAAACTCCTACATTTTTTCATAAGAAAAAGGAACAGATTTTGGCATCTTTGTTTCTGAAACAGGAAATGACCAAGACAGTGACCTCCAGTAGTCACTTCCTCATCCAGTGTTCATAAGGGGATGGGCTCCCTCAGTCCCCTGTTTCCTCCCAGGGATCGGTGGGCATAGGAACCTCAACAGGATAGCAGGGACTTATAGAGAATGTGGGGTTAGGGCATGGGAGGAGAGAGTTCTGAGGACTGAGAAATCCAAAAGCCTAGTGGGCTGGAGTTGGGGTCAGTGGGTACTTGGCATCTAAGAGTTTACTCAGTCGGGTTGTTAATTTTATCTTTTCATGGAAAGAGCATCACCACTGTGACCTCTTGGGGGTTCAAAGTTTTTGGGACCTGGGCCGTGTATGAATTCTGGACTGGGGAGGAGGAAAGGAGTGATCTCAGCCAGAGTGGGAGAGTAAGATGAACCCCCCTGGGGTGCTGAGGGGGGTGGGTGTGAGTGGGGATGGAGGCCTGGAGAGAAGAACAGCCCAAGCAGAGGGCCCTCAGAGTTGTGAGAAATTCCTAAGAGCCTCCCTCCCCCATGCCCCCAACCGAGGAGGCCTTGACTCTTGACCACTGGTATAACAGACTCAGCTCAGAGGAAGGCATGATGCAATGGGGGAGTGCTGGAGGGTGGGGGTGCGGAAGGGCATGAAGCCCTGGGACCATTAACATGTTTTACATTCCTGGCACCTCACCAGGAGCAGCTGGCTGGACTGGTCACTGTGAATAGGTCTTTGCTGGCCCAAGTTCTTGCAGTAAAGCTGGACTTTTGTGAACCCAAGGGAGCTAATGGCTTGGCGGGTTTGCAGTAAAGTGAGAACATAGGTACGGATCTATGTTGCCAGGTGAAACGAACAGAACAGTCTATAGGCAAGCGGAGGCTTCCTCCTTTCTGGACTGGCTAGTGAAAGGGCACATGTGGTGGTGGACAGAGTGAGCAGAGGTCACAGGTTTGGCTCTGAGACGGGTAAAAGATACTTGTAATGAAGACCAGGGTCAGAAGGGCTGGGAAGATGCTGGGGCTCTGAGGTCCTATAGCTCAGTAGGGTGTTCCTCAGACTCTGATTCTGGGGAACCAGAATCCTTACTTAAGTGAACACTCCTCAAACTGGCAAGAGGAGTGCAGAAGGGGAAGGAAAGGTCTGGGGATCCCTTCAAAGCCTGAGGTGCTATGGAGATGCTGTCCCTCAGCAAAGGACACTGAAGGTGGAGTTGGCTGACACATTATGTAAGTGTCCAGAGATGGTATTTCTCACAGGTCCCAGCACACACCAGATATCAAATAAAAGCCAGCTGGAAGAAAAGATCAGGGCCAGAAGCCCACTGTGAGCAGGTGGAGCCTGCTGGGTGCTAGCAAAGGCTGAGTTTGTTTTATCATCTTGTCTTGCTAACTGCTCAGGGACTTCTGTCAGTGTGACTGTGAAATTCACTTGCCCAGCCAGCCTTTTTACTTCTCATTTCCTCTGGTTCCTTTTTCCTGTGTCTCCTGTAGAGACTGGCTATACATCTGTCTGTCTGTCTATCTATCTATCTATCTATCTATCTATCTATCTATCTATATTCTATCTATCTATCTATCTATCTATCTATCTATCTATCTATCTATCTATCTATATCTATCTAGTGTGTATGTGTGTGCTCATACACACGTATGCACGTATTCATGTGTGCATGCTGTACCTGTATGTGTGTGCATGTTGAGGCCAGAGGCTGATATTAGGTGTGTCTTTATTTATCACTTTCCACTTTAGTTTTTAAAAAAGATTTACTTATTTTTATTTTACGTATATGAGTGTTTTACCTGCACGTATATGTATATATGTATGTGTGTATATGTGAATGTGTATGTGAATGTGTATGTGAATGTGTGTGTGAATATGTATGTGTGTGTGTACGTGTATGTATGTGTGTACGTGTATGTGTGTGTGTATGTGAATGTGTATGTGTATGTGAATGTGTATGTGTGTGTGAATGTGTGTGTGTGTGTGAATGTGTATGTGAATGTGTATGTGTGTATGTGAGTGTGTATGTGTGTGTATGTGTAGTGTGTGTGTATATGACTGTGTATGTGTATGTGAATGTATATGTGTATGTGTGTGTGTGTGTATGTATGTATGTATGTATGTATGTATGTATGTATCATGTGCATGCCTGGTACCCTCAAAGGGCTCTGAGAGGGCAATGGCACCCCTGGAACTGGAGTGACAAACCATTGTGAGTGTCTCTGTGGGTGACAGGAACCAAATTTGCATCATCTGTAAGAGCACTAATTGGGATTTTATCTGCTGAGCCTTTGCTTCAGCCCTTCCACTTTAGTTTTTGAGACAGGGTCTCACTAAACCCAGACCATGCCACTTTGGCAGCACTGGGTGCCCAGAGAGCACGGGGGTGGGTGGCGTGTCTGCTTGTCTCCGCACTGAATTATCCAAGTGTGCTCCATGCCTAGCCTTTTACTTGGTTGTGTATTTGCTTACATGACACACTTTACTGATTTAAACCATCTCCACAGCCACTACATTTTTCTATCTTTAATTTGTTAGGGATTAACAAATTATTTGGACAAGATGATACAGTGGTAAGCAATGCTTATACCTGAGATAGATGACACCCCTCCCCAGCCCCTGTAAAGTCTGTGGATTATTCTCTAAGGCCTAGAAAGGTCTGCGATGCTGCTTCCTTGGAAGAGGGTAGCATTTTCCTTGCTAGGTGTGATTTTGTGGCGCCACCTGCTGGCAATGGACAGATATATCCACACCGAGTTTTGCACGACTGTTCCCATAGAGAAGAAACCAAATATTGAAGCTGAAGAACACTGGCTACTCTTGCAAAGGACTCAGACCTACATGACAGCTCATTAGATCTCTGGAACTCCAGTTCTGGGAGGGATTAAGATTCTTATCTAACTTCATGGACACTAAACCTACATGTGGAGTGTGTATATACATTCATGCAGGCAACACACACACACACACACAGAGATTAGAGACAAATAAATCTTTTTTAAAAATCAGTTATTAAAGCATATAGTGCTTGGAAATACCACCATGGTGGAGTGCTTGCCTGAGGCCTTGGCTTCAACCACTGGCTGACACACCAAAGAAGCAAGCAATAAATTCTTACAGTGTAGCAAAAGAAAGCCCATTTCTTTGTAACAGCTCCCTCCCCTGTCTCAGAGTTCTAGCCAACTGCGGACACACCTGCTGATTCTTTGAGACTATATTCCCAGGCTAGGGCTGGAGCTCAGTTGTGAAAGTGCCTGTCTCCAGTGCACAAACCCCTTAGTTTGATCCCTGGAACCATATAAAGGAGAAATAGCTGCAATCCAAGTCCTTAACAAGTGGAGGCAGAAGAATCACAAGGTCAGGGATGGATCAGCAAGATGTCAGGGTGGGTAAAGATGCCTGCCTGACAACCGGAACTAGATTCCCGGAACCCACATGGTGGAGGGAGGGACTTAACTCTCTCTGACCTCCACATGTACAGGGTGGCATGCCCCTCCACCTATACATATACATGTGCAAGCTACACACACACACACACACACACACACACACACACATGAAAGTTTTTTAAAAACTACAAAAATGACCAGTGACACCTTCTGGGGAAGCCATTCTGTGCCTCGGAATGTCATAACTTTATGGCACTTTAGTAACTTGCACCTTTGCTGTTTGAGGATACATGTTTTCTTCCTTTCTAGTCTGAAAGTTTCCTGAGGGTAAGCCTTGTGTTTTATTTATGTATGATATGTTGTTATGTTATGTATGTCTGGGAGCGCCTGACACTTCATCGTACACAAAAGCAGGGGCTTAGCAAATGTTTGCTGGCATAGGATGACCATGGGCACATAAGGAGAATAAAGACAGTATACAGAAGTCAGCATCTGCTCGCACACACTTCTCCAGTCTTGCAAACGAACTCAGTTTTTATAAAAGTACCAGGATGCACCGCTGCACCCATAGTGCTGTGTAGATAGTCCCCGGACACCAATGGTTCTCAGCCTTCCTAACACTGTGACACGTTAATACAGTTCTTTATGTTGTGCTGACCCTCAACCATGAAATTATTTTTGTTATTTCATAACTATAATGTTGCTACTGTCATGAGTTATTATGTAAACACCTGATACGCAGGATATATGATATGCAACCCTTGTGAAAAGTTTGACCCCCAAAGGGGTCGTGGGACCCACAGGTTGTGAACCACTGTCCGAACCCAAACCTTTTATTGATCCCTTTATCTAGTTTCCCCCTTTCTATCTGTCCTGTTAACCCCGTGCTGTACTTAAAATTACTTCATTTTAGTCTGTGGCGGTGTGCATGTGAGGGTCAGAGGATGACTTCCTGGTGTGGTTTCTTTCCTTCCGCTGTGGGATCTGGAGTTTCAAGCAGGGGCGAACCCTGTTCAGCTCACTGAGCCCTCTGCAGGCCGTGCTTAAAGCACCTTCTTAAAGCACCGTCTGAGGGCGCCATTCCCTACCCAAAAGTCTCAGCGGTTCTTGTCGCCTTGTATGAGAAAGCCTGGTAAAAGTTAAGTCCTTTCTTTTCTACTCTCTCTTTGGGGAAGACGTTATCATTTTAGCCTGTCAAAAAGAAGCAATAATTTCTGTAAATGTTACCATAGTCAGGCACAAGTGTGGGCGCAGCCACAGATGTGCGCGCTCTCCTTCCTTATTATTGTGAATGCCATCGCAAAGGGGCTGTGGCAGTTCCTTGTCACCATGAGGGACCGATTAGGATGCTGCATGCTCTTATTTCTAGATTCTCTATTTGTGTGAGGAAAACCAAGCCACCATATTCATGGCGCTGTGAGTTTCTCTGTCACGTACAGCTGGATGCAGTTCTTATTCATGGTTTTAAATACCGCTTCTTCTCAATGTCCATGAGAGCAAGGATAAACGGCTTTTACCATGATCTTCAGGAGTCCCTATGCTCTGATCTCACCAGACTCTCTGTCTTGCTTTTCGGTGTTTTCCACGAGGCTACCCACCTCCTACTCCAAGCCTAGTCCAGCTTGCACAATCTATTGACTCTACAAATCTCTGTGAGTTTCTAACTCATTTCCATGCCGTTGACCTCCTCCAATCCTTTCTTCTCATGGAAGCCAGAGGAATTTGGTGAGAGCCTTAACATAGCTCAGGAGAGCCTTGACTTCACCACACAGGTTTACAGCTCCTGTCCACCATGTCTGGTTTATATGGTGTTGGATGCCAGACCCGGGGCTTCCTGCTTTGCTGACCAAGTTGCATCCTCAGCCCTTGGAGGGGGGGTGAGGGGGAGAGTTTTTTATTTTTATTTCTAAAGTTTTTTAAAGATTTAATTATTTTTATTTTTTTGTGTTTGTCTGCATATATGTCTGTACACCAGGTACATATCTGGTGCCCAAGGAGGTCAAAAGGTTTCTGATCCATTAGGACTGGAATTACAGATGGTCGTGGATGACCATGTAGATGCTGGGTATTAAACCAATTCCTCTGCAAGAGCAAGTGCTCTTAACAACCGATCCTTCTCTCCAGCCCCTGGGGATCTTTTAAAACTCAAATCTAATCAAGTGTCTTTTCCATGCTTAAATACCTTCAGTGGCCTTTAACCTCTGTCTAACTCCAATCCAAACGCCTTAGTAAAACCCAAGTCATATAAAGATCTGTAGGGCCAAGACTGCTGGCCAGACTCAGCGTTGACTATGCAATGGAGTCTTCTAGAAATATTTTTCAAAAACTCATCAATGGTTCAGCCTTGCTTTTTTTCCTGTGGTGCTGGTGAGTATATCTAGTGTGCACTAGGCAAGAGATCCAACAGTGAGTCTCATCCCCAGTTCCTGCTCATTTTGAGACAGTCTCCCTATGCAGCCCAGGTTAGATTCAATTTTGACGGCCCTCTGCCCCAGTCTCCTAAGTGTTAGGATTAAAGGTGTGTGTCACTTTTTAAAAGAAAAAATTTATATGCATTTTAATTTTAGACAACCTACATGGCATTTTTTTCTTAAAAAACAAACAAACAAACCTAAAACAAACAAACAACCCCCGCCCCCAAACAATGCCTCCACTTTAAATACATAACAGTCAGAATAAAAGCTTAAGATGACGTCAGTCCCATTTGTCCTAGGTCCTGGTGTTGCATGGATGGTAAGCAGCAGCCGGTTACGGTGACTGGTGATACATCCGATTGGTTACTGCAGAGCAAAGAGACTGCATTCCTGAGCAGCCCAGCTTGAGTGTGCAACTTTCAAAGCATATAGATGTGCTGGTCAGTTCAACCTGGACCGCCACAAAGACAGGCACAGGGAGAGCATTTCCTTTTGCATCTTAAGGCAACCCAGAAGTGTGTGACTTTTAAGTGTTATGGTTTAGTTGATCTGGGATGCTCTGGAACACTGATATATTTAACAAGCTCCTGGGTAGAATTTATATTTATTTGTTTTGGTTGTTCAAGATAGGATTTCTCTGTTGTAGCCTGGCTGTCTTAGAACTTTCTCTGTAAACCAGGCTGGCCTTGAACTCAGAGATCTCCCTGCCTCTTGAATGGAGTGCTGGGACCAAAGGCATGTGCTACCACTGCCAGGCTGTCTTGGGTAGATTTTAAAAGACGGGAGTTGAGAACCTCTGCATTAGACCTAGCTAATCACCCCTCCTCACCAAATACCAACCCGCCTGCCTACTCTCTTCAAAGGTCCTAGCTCTTCCACTCTCAGGACTTAGCAGATGTTGTTCCTTCTGCCTGGAAGATGTTTTCCATTGCTTGCCATGTGTCACCTCCTCCCTTGGCCCCAGATTCAGTTTAAATGTCTCCTGTTCATAGAGGCCTCCCCTAAGTACTCAATGTAAAATGATTTCTCTTGTCACTATTGATTGTTAATTGAAGATTTTTCTTCATTCTATTGCCATCAAAAGTTTTGTATTTATTTGTTTCTTAAAATTATTGCCTTCGCCGGGCAGTGGTGGCACACACCTTTAATCCCAGCACTTGGGAGGCAGAGGCAGGCAGATTTCTGAGTTCGAGGCCAGCCTGGTCTACAGAGTGAGTTCCAGGACAACCAGGACTACACAGAGAAACCCTGTCTCGGAAACCCCCCCCCCAAAAAAAAATTATTGCCTTCACAATAGATGATAGCCAGAAGAAGAGGTGTGTGTGTGTGTGTGTGTGTGTGTGTGTGCACGTCACACCATTTACAATGAGAGCATGTGATAGGTGTTCTAAGAATAGAAAAGGGAACACATTTACAAGTTAATAACTTAGTTTGTTCTTATTTTATGGATGCTGGCAGAAGACAAAAGACTCCGAGGCCAGAGACAGACTTTATTACTCACAGAAATAGCACTGGTCAGTGTGTAAGCAGTGAGTCTGGTTCCTTAATATCCAGTTTCCACCGGGTGATGTGCAGAGGTCCAGGTGTTTGTCGTGAGCTGCGTTACGGAAGCAGAGCCGGAGCATAGGGAATCAGCAGTGTTCCTTGCACTTTCATTCTTTTGGCCTTTATCCCAGAAGGAGACATAGTCTTTACAATGCTGAGCAGGAGGCAAAGCTTCCCTGTGTTCCACAGGGAGATGTGATCTTGGCCTTTCAAGGCTGCGTTCTATGCAGGCATCTTTTGAGAGAGTCAGAAACCAAGTCCTCTGGGTGGTAGGTCCATAGGTATGGGACAAGGCTTTGGGAGCCCTGTGTTTAGCTGAGGTTTCTGCCTAGAGGTGCTTTGCAGAACAAGCACAGGATTCTGACAGACCAGGGTGGGGGCTCATTCAAAACTGGGAGGCAGCTGGAATTTGTGAACACAAAACTGGAGAGGAAGGGACCGTGCAGATATGACTGCAGTTCACACGGAGTTTACTTGATACTTATACAAACAGGCAAGGACCAGCTATTGGAAAAACAACAACCAGGAGGCTGGAGGCCAAGCAGCTTCTAGAGTTCACATGGGTGGAGGAGACGTTCCAGTTCTAACTGGAAGAGACATAAGGGCTCTGTGGTGCAGTGAGTATTAGTCTTAGTCTTAGATGTCTTGGTTTGGGATGCTATCCTCAAGTATGAGTCCTAATGGCTCATAAAGGATAGGGATATGTTATAGAGGCTGCACCTATGAGGTTAGGTGCCAGCATGGGTGGGCTCTGGTGAGAGCCCTCTTCTAGGCTACACACCCTCTTCTTAATTTTCATCTGGTAGAAGAGATCCAGGGAGCTCCCTAGGTAATAATGACATCCGTGAATTTCATTCACGAGGGCCCTAGCTTCAAGACCAACTTACCTTCTAAATACTCCATCTTTGGGCACCATCACATCATATCAGGGTTTAGAATTCCCACATGTGATACTTTTGCAGTTTTGGGGATTGAACTGTTGAACTCAGGGTTGTGGAGATTGAATGCATGTGTGTGTGTGTGTGTGTGTGTGTGTGTGTGTGTGTGTAGTGTGTCATGTGTAAGAATAGTTAGCAGTATCCCTGGCTTTTATTCAATAGATGACAGAAGCAACCTCCTAGTTGTGACAACCCAAAATATCTACAGACATTGCCAATGTTCCTTCAGTGGAGATGAATGCGCATGGCCCCTGATTTAGAACCAGCGCTCTGGAGCTATTCTAATAAAGCCGGAGAAGAAAGCTTGCGAGTCTTTAACCTCTCTGGAAAGAACTCAACCATGCAATTCCTCACTTCAAAAAAAGACTCAGCTACTCAACAGTGCCAACATCAACATTCACAATGTCCAGCTGTACCCAATCAAAAACTGCCAGGCGTGCTCCCGAGCACCAGTCCAGACCCTGTACCAGGAGGCTGACGGCGACAGTGACAGACACACACACCTGGAGCTGGCATGCACGAAGATCTTCCTTTATGGCTGGAGAGATGTCTCAGGGTTAAGAACACACGCTACTCTTGCAGAGGACCCAGGTTTGGCTCCCAGCACCTACATGATGGCTCACAAGGGTGTACAGCTCCAGTTCAAAGGGATTCCACGCCCTCTCCTGTTCCCCGCCTCCTGGCATCACAAGCGTGTGATTCACTTGCATGTGTATGTGCAGGCAAAACACACACACAGAAACTAAAACAAGTATTTCCACCTTACTTTTAGTGTGTGTGTGTGTGTGTGTGTGTGTGTGTGTGTGTGTGTGCGCGTGTGCGCACACAAGTGCAAGTAACTACAGAGGCCAGAAAATAGTGTCAGATTCTTTGGAGCTGGAGTTATTGGTGATTGCAAGCTGCCTGCTGTGTGTACTGGGGACTGACTTCTGACCCTACTAGAAAACAACAATTGCTCTAACCATTGAGCTCTCTCCAGTCCCACGAAAGCTTCTTCTTCTTCTTCTTCTTCTTCTTCTTCTTCTTCTTCTTCTTCTTCTTCTTCTT
>JANHMN010000010.1:66881842-66896656 GCA_030674055.1 Rhabdomys pumilio | reverse complement strand
TCTTTCTGTCTCTCTTCAGATGGGTTTCTCTGTGTAGCTCTGGTTATTCTGGAGCTTGATCTGTAGACCAGGCTGTCCTTGAACTTAGAGATTCACTTGCCTCTGCCTCCTGAGTGCTGGGATTAAAGGCCTTTGCCACCACTGCCAGGTGAATTGCTCTTCTTGGTGCAGGAATTTCACTGTATTGCCAAGGCTGGTCTTGAACTTGTGGTGGGCTCAAGTGATCTTTCTGTCTGGTGCCTTGAGCTTGTGGGTTTCCAATTTAGCTACTAAGCT
Organism: Rhabdomys pumilio; assembly: GCA_030674055.1. NCBI lineage: Eukaryota > Metazoa > Chordata > Mammalia > Rodentia > Muridae > Rhabdomys > Rhabdomys pumilio. Next base: position 66,896,380 of record JANHMN010000010.1, on the reverse strand, counting down.
ATACTTGCAGCCTAGTACACAGGAATGACATCAACTGTATTACAACATAGTCCCATGTGAACATCATAAATGCTTTAACTGAAAGAATATGGGAACTAATATCATAATTATAAGCGCTAAAGTCCAAACACAGAATACAAGACAGACAGACAGACAGACAGACAGACAGACAGACAGACAGACACACACACACACACACACACACACACACACACGACAGACACCACACACTGGTGGGGGGGTACACACTCATGTGCCTAACGGACATGGATGTGCACATGTACACATACATGCATACACATATATGTAAACAAAGGAAGCAAAATCGTTAAAATAACAGACCCAGAACAGTTAAAACAATCCTTAGTAGAAAAAAGCAATGTTGGAGGAATCTTCAAACCTGATTTTAAGGCATCCTACAGAGCCTTAGTAACAAAACAAGCAGAAGTAAACCCACACAGCCAAGCCTTGGCTTGTTTCTATCCTTTGGATTTAATTTGGCAGTTGATCACATGTGTGTAGTAGAGACTCATCCATTTCTATTATTACTATTGATTACCATTTGGTTTTTGAGACAGTTGCTCTCTATAACAGCTGTTTTGGAACCCACTATGTCGGTTGGCTTTCAACTCACAGATGTCCATCCTCCTGCCTCTGCCTCCCAGGTTCTGCCTTCCAAGCACACATCACCATGTCTGGGCATCCATTTCTTTTAGATGTTTCAATGTGTTGGAATAACGGTTTTCAAAATATTTTCTGATGATCGTCTAGATTTCAGTAGTATCTGGTCAATGTCTTCCTTTGTATCTTTAATTTAGTTTTTTATTAACATCTTTTACATTTTATTTATTTGGGGTCATGCTATTTTTTCCTCACATGTATAATCTGTGCAGCACTCACATGCCTGTGCCCAGGTCAGGCATCGGACCTCTGGAAGCGGAGGGTGCCACAGTGTGTGCAGGTTGGGAATCACAGCCGGGTCCTCTGCCAGTACAAGAGCTCTTAACCATGATGCCCCTCTCCAGCCCATCCAATTTTATTAACTCAAGTCTTCTATCTTTTCTTTTTGTTCTTTTGACTAAGAGTTTGATAATCTGATTTATTTTTCTGCCCTGATTTTTTTTTTGACAAAGATGCTAAACCATCCATTAAAAAAAAAATAGCCTGGACATTCACACAGAGAATGAAACTCTATCTCTCGCATCCTGTACTCGAATCAACTACAAACAGATAAAAGGCTACTTCATGTTAGACCTGGAACTTTAAATGGGTAGAGGAAAACAGACATGCGCAATCACTGCTTGAAAAGATTCCAATGGCCCAAGAAGTAAAACCCAAGGAGACAAACGAATGCTCTGAAGCTAAAAAGCATCTGTGCAGCACGGGACGCAGTCAGAGTCCAAGAGATAAGCCGGGCAGTGGTGGCACACACCTTTAATCCCAGCACTTGGGAGGCAGAGGCAGGCGAATTTCTGAGTTCGAGGCTAGCCTGGTCTACAGAGTGAGTTCCAGGACAGCCAGGACTACACAGAGAAACCCTGTCTCAAAAACACAAAACAAAACAAAACAAAACAAAACAAAGCAAAGCAAAGCAAATCAAGTCAAGAGATAGCCCACAGAGAGGGATCGAATCTTTGCTAGCTAGACATCTGATAGAATTATCTAGAGTAAATAAAGAACTCAGAAAAGAAAATACAAAACCCTTCAAACAACCCAATCAACAAGTGGGCTAATAAAACAGATAGACAGTTCTTAAAAGATGAGGCACAATGAGATATATGGAAAGGACATTATCATCCTGAGCCGTCAGGAAAAAAGCAAGTTAAAATTGCATTGAGGTCCCGTCTCAACTGGTCAGAATGGCTCTCACCAAGAGATAACAAATGTTGGTGGGGATGCAGTGTGGGGGAGGACCTCAGGCGGCTGGAGAGAATGGAAGCTGGTAGCTATGGAGATCATCCTTGGAGGTCTCTCGAGACACTATGTGTAGATGTATCATATAACCCAGTTCTACAACTAGACCCACCCAAGAACTCTAAATAAAGGGGCGCGGGGTCTCTTAGTTACTGCCCTAGTGCTGTGAAGAGACACCAGGACCACGGCAACTCTTATAAAGGAAAACATTCAACTGGGGCTGGCTAACAGACTCAGAGGCTAAGTCTATTATCAACATGGTGGGAAGCATAGTGACAGGCAGGCATGGAGGTGAGAGTTTACATCTTGATCCATAGGCAGGGGTGGAGGGGTGCTTTTGAAACTCAAAGCCCAGCCCCGGTTACACACTTCCTCTAACAAGTCCAGACCTCCTAATCCTTTTTGCACAGTTCATTAACTGGGGACTAAGCATGCAAATCTGTGAGCCTGAGAATGGGGGCCATTCTCATCCAAACTACCTTACAAAGATACTTATGTTGGGGTTCAGGATTAACCACACAAAACACTCAGCCACCAATCTCAGGCAGGATTGATATTTTATTGAACACACCTCCCAAGATTGATTCATCGGGGACACAGCCAGGAGTTGGGGGCCAAGCCACCACCCTGGGTGGTTCTCAGGGTCAGTTTGTGGGAAAACCCACCAACAGGTGCATTCGCAACATTTAGGCTGTCTAGACAAAGCAGGCTGTCTGACTTTTAAGCTGATTGGCTGGGTTTAGAGGCAGAGAGTCTTGGGTCTCGGGAACTTAGAGTTTAGTTCCTCCCCCCCCCCAGACAAAGCACAACAACATGACTTTGGTCAGGGGAAGGAACATTCGGTCAGGTTAAGGTCATGAGCGACAAGATGAAGGCAATGTGGCAGACCTACACACTTAACTCTGTCACCATGGTTTATTAGCGCATTCATCACAACAGCCCGGCGTGCGAAGGTGTCTGTCAACAGGCGAGTGAACGAAGTGTGGAATGAACACAGTGAGTTTTTAGTTTCTCACAGCAGAATTTCATTGCCATAAATAAGAAAGAGACTCCGTCATTTGCAGGGAAATGGGTGCGGCCGGAGATCACTCCGTTAAGTGAAATTAGTAAAGCTTATAAAGACAAATGTATCTTCTTCCAGCTGTAGATCCTAGATTTTACTTAAGCATATACCAACTTATATATAATGAACATAGCAGTAGAAAGGTCTGGAGGAAGGAAGTGATGAGAGGAGCAGAGAGGAAAGGAAGGTAATTACAGTCAATGGTCTCTGTAAGAAAATGTCGTTTCTTTTTCCAGCAAAGGGGATTGAACCCAGTACTTAGTACATGCCACACAGCTGCCCTACCACTTAGTCACACCCTCCGAAAATGTTTGTATAAGACCCATTACTGAGTGTAATGAATACATGCCAATAAAAACGAAACCGTACTTATAATTTAAAACTTCCCCACTCAGAAAACCCAAGTCTTCTGTGATGAAATTGGTTAAACACTTATTTATTATGTATATACGCCCCTCCTTACCCAGTCATAATGGTGGGACCGTTGTGTGTGCCACACTCTCTCTTAGCGTCCCCCTCTCCTTCATTCTCCTCTGAGCCAAGATGTAACCTGTGTAAACCTCCATGATTGTGTCTTATAGAGTCCTGTATCCTTCAGACACACCCTTCCTGTGGCCGTGACGCATAGGATGGTTGATTGTTGACATTTGTCTTCCCCGTGAAGAAGGGAGGACCCAGAAGAGCTTCCTCTGTTTGTGTCTTCACTAGCACTAGACGCTGTCTAGCAAGTATTTCCTGGGTCTACTGGTTTCTTTCTAGTGAAGACCAGATGTTGCAGTTTCTCAGGGGTCTACCTCAGGTCTCCCTCTCATTTCACACTTCCTCAGTGACCATGCCCATGCCCATGCCCAGATGTCTCCTCTTCCAGGATGATGAGAGCACCCAGGACTCTTGAAGGTATACCTCGAGCATGTGTTCCACTGTGATCGTGGCTCTGTCTTGGAGGCCCCTGACACAGCTCCCTGAGTCAAGGTGTCTTAGCTCAGCAGAGCCTATAGTTAGCCCCAAATTGCTTCCCTAAACCAAAGTCAGGGCAGAGCTGCACACACAGGAGAAGCTGCCCACCATCTGTCTGGTTACACAGACCAGTCCACCTTGCTGTTTCCCCAGCTGCACTCCTCCCTTCATCCAGCACTGGGTACCCCACAACACTCTCTTAAATATAATTCAACTGCCTTGACTTCCCACCCCTCATCTACCATCTCTGCTTCTGTTCCCACTCTTATGCCTGGTCCAGTATGTTCTTCAAACACCAGGGACTGGTATTTATAGATATAGATCAGATCCCTGAAGGAGGGGCTTCTCATTACTCTCAGAGGAGCACTACTCCTCTTAGAGCGCTGCCGCCTCTTACCTCTCCTTCAGTCCTTCCTGAGGCTCAGGAATTGTGAAAGAAGGAAGACCCACTCCAAGGTCTGCTGTATAGTGACCAGAGGGACATAGAAGGTGACCCTTTCTCTGAAATTGGGGCTAGCTGGGGCCTGAAAATTATTTCGGTGTTTGTTTGTTTGTTTGGTTGGTTGGTTTTGGTTTTTCGAGACAGGGTTTTTGTGTGTAGCCCTGGCTGTCCTGGAACTCACTCTGTAGAACAGGCTGGCCTCGAACTCAGAAATCCACCTGCTTCTGCCTCCCAAGTGCTGGGATTAAAGGCATGCGCCACCACCGCCCGGCTCGGTGTTTGTTTTTTGAGACGAAGTTTCTTGGAATTGTCCTGGCTGTCCTGGAACAAACTCACTCTGTAGACCAGGCTAGCTTAACTCAGTGAGATCTGCCTGCTTCTGTCTCCCAAGTGGAGGATTGAGCTAAGAAGAGTTGAGGAGCTGAGCCCAGGTTATGGCTGGCAGGGAGTGTGGCCATGATTTCCAGAAACTAGAGGATTGGATGAAGAGAACCATGACTGGGGCAGTCCAGTTCAGGACTTTGCCATCTCCATCTTCCAGTGAGTATTTGCTCCATTCCAGGGCTGCGGAGCTGAAGGCTGGCTGTTTGTTGGCCCCTTAGGCAGTTGAGGCTAACAATGGATCAGTTATTTCTCCATTTTAGCCACTAGATGGCAACACCTCCCTTTAGACAATTAAAATTGCCTGCCAGGTTTTTAAACACAAACTGTATACTTGAGGTCACAGAGATGTTCCTGCAGTTTCTGGGTCTTCATGTGGAGATTTGGAGTGAGAGACTTTTATGTTCTGCTAGACATGCCACCTTGATTGGGGAGCCAAACTGGTGTTAGAGCTTGCTTTTGGTTGTTTTGTTTTGTTTTGTTTTGTTTTGTTTTGTTTTGTTTTTCCGAGACAGAGTTTCTCTGTGTAGCCCTGGCTGTCCTGGAACTCACTCTGTAGACCAGGCTGGCCTCGAACTCAGAAATCCACCTGCCTCTGCCTCTCAAGTTCTGGGATTAAAGGTGTGAGCCACCACTGCCTGGCCTAGAGCTAGCTTGCTTGCTTGCTTGCTTTCTTTCTTTCTTTCTTTCTCTCTCTCTTTCTTTCTTTCTTACAGAGATCCACCTGCCTCTGCCACCCAAGTGCCTTAAAGGTGTGTGCCACCAACACTTGGCTATAGATCCTATTTTCACCCATGGGCTCGTTCAATTAACACTTAGGGAGAGCTAGTGAGTGCCAGCCCTGGGCTGGGCTGCACGCTGAGGCAGGGAGCTGAAATAGGAGCACCCAGAAAGCATCCAGCCTTTCCACAGCCTCCAGAGCCTGGAAAGGGAGCCAGACACAATGCAAATGGTCCCAAACAATGGACTCTTATCAGCTGAGGTGTTACAGATTGCTACAGGTGCTATGAGACCTTATTAGCTGGAAGGCTATGACTTGTCTGAGCTTCCAGGAAAGGCTGCTCTGTCAATTAATATCATCCTGACAACACCCTTCACATACTCCATCACACCTACCCAAACATGTCTGATTATAATCCCATATTACCCTCAATGAGTCCCCCAACATTCCACTATACTCCTGCCCCACAACACACACAGACATAAAATCCCAGCCTAGACTTCTGCAGACCTTAATTATGGATGCTATCTCGCTATACATCCCTTCCTCCTGTACCACTAGCAAATCCTTTAAGAGACCTTTCGTCCTTTCTCCATGTTCCTCACAATCCAGCCAATCTACTGACACATGTATCAGAAAACCTCATCAAATCAGGAGCTCCATGTAATCTTCCCCAGTGACATACCACATGACATCACGCTGTAACTTACAGGTATTAGATTTGTAAAAGCATTTGGCAAACCCCAGGCCTCACATCTCATGCCCTATCACAACCCTGTTATGGTTGCCAGTGCAGGGACGGGGGTTACAGCTGCCACCTAGAAAGGCACAGACCTCTGTTATCTTCCTTGCTTTAGGGAGGAGAGGAAGAGGAGGAGGAGGCAGAAGAAGAGGAGCAGGAGCAGGAGCCTGAGGGGGAGTGGGAGGCTTGCCTTGGTGCTCTTTTGCCTGCATCCAGCCTTATCAGTCCCAACAGCTCCCAAGAAGGCAGGTAGCACCTGAGCACAGGCTCCAGGTCAGGGTTGGTTTGGTCCATATCCATCCTGAGATCAGTGTCCACTCACTGCCTCCTCCTCAGAATGCACCAGGTCCTTGTTCTGGTTCTGCTAAAAGATCACTTAGCCAGCAGCTTTCTTTTCTATACCTGGAAGGGGCAAAGCACTTGGAAGAAAATATGGAAGGCTGAAAGAAACAGACCTGAAGGAATCATCTAGTTCAACATCCCATGATTCCCTCTCTCCCTCTCTTTTCCTGGCTCCCTCCTGTTTATTTAGTTTTTTTCCTGTTGTGACTATAAAAACAGCAAACTTTCCCAGCATGCAAGAGCTGAAAGGAAACACAGGCCCACTCTAATCCCCTCACACACAAGAGGAAACTGAGGTGCAGAGGTTGAAGAATATCTGCACACATGCTCCAGTTGGTTGGTGTAGAGCCGGCTCTCCTGACATGCCTCATGAAGCATTCCTCCAGCGGCCGCCCCTCATGTGCCTCCTTGTTCATGTTAGTCAAGAAATGCTACTTGCATTCAAAAGGCACGTCCAATGCGAACCACTCCAGAGATTATATTTCAAAGATTGATAGACATGGCTTTCGCATTATCTGCTGTTTTGGATTAGCTATGCTGTGGCTTCATTCTTTGGGGCTGATATTGGGGGTGGGGAGCCAATTGTGAGTCCCTCTTCGAAGCCCTGAGCTTCTAGCCTGTGAGACTGGGCCTAGGAGGGACAGGGAGATCCATTCTATATTTTCAGTCTGTCAGGAGATTTCATTGTTTAAACAAACATTTCAATGAAGCCATCCAGCTGGGCAGTGATTTATGGCTCTGGCTATAGTTTTTCCCCAACAAAGATAAACAATCCTGCAACTCTTGGGACTGGGACTCCTGATTCTAATAACTTGGAGTTGGCTGGACCACGCCAGCCATCGCCTGGTCTGGGGTTTGGTTAAGATCTGTTCACACTGGTCCTGCGGCTGAGCCACAAACCTTGGGAGACCGTGTTGTGCTTGGAAGCTGGAACTACCTCTAGGGCAGAGAAGAATGGCAGAAAGGAAAGAAATAGCTCATGGGTGGGGGTTTCCGGCCCACTCCTCTCTTCTGGTAGGGCAGTAATGTTCTGTGTTCTGCTGAGTATGACCAAGTATCTATTTGGTATTTCAGTAAAATAGCTTCTGTTGTTGTTGTTGTTATTGTTACAATATTTATTTTGTATATGTAGGTATGGAAGTCAGAGGACAGCTTGTGCTAGTCAGCTCTCTGCTTCCACCATGTGGGTCCTGGGAATCAAACTCAGGTCATTAGGCATGGAAGCAAGTACCTTCCCCACCTGGCCATTGTGCCGACCCTAAGCTTCTGGCCTTGCCTATATTGGTAGTGGCACATGGTTTCCTTCCATGGGGGTTATGCCAGGTTACACACTGGCCTATAAGCTCAGGTCTGACCAATCAGAGTAACACATTCTTGTGGTCATAGCAGTTGGTCAACTGGATAGAGGTTTATCTTATCCTATGAAGAACAGAAAAAGGCAGCTGGGGCTGCCAGGAGAGAGGCAGTTTCCCCCCTCCTCCTCCTGGACTTGAAATGAGATGATATGTGAGTCTGATGGACCTCAGGAGCTGTTGCTGCCTTTTAACGTCCAAGGGAGACGTTATGGTATGACATCATACATACACTTAGGATGGAGAACTGAGGGGCGGAGAGCATCTACTCCCGTGGGCTTTTGAGCGACATAGGCTTTAATTTGCAGCTACACAAGGGAACGCATATTTACTATTAGGCACGCAAGAGACCAGCTGGGAGCTCCAGACCAGCATCTGGCTTGCATGGCTTACCAAATGAGCAGTAGCTGCCCCCCCTCCCCACTCCCGACTACTTGTGTGTATGGTTTACCTCAGCCGAAGGTGTGGAGCTGAGGCAGATGGGCATGCAGCTCACATTCACCCTTCCCCATAGCTTGAGAAGTTGAGGGAGACACACCACTGACGGTGATTTAAGGAAATTCAGATGCATGCATGCCCCAAGAGAAGAAAACCAAACTGCTTTCAAGAACATCGTGATTTGGTGGAGACATTACAGAAAAGGGTGTCTGGAGGGGGAATCCTGAAAAATTAGGTTACTTTTGACAGGTAGAGATGGGCAGATTGTTTGGCCAGAGGATGAAAGGGCGTGGCGTAATGGGGAGGTAGGAGGGGTCCCTTTGGGGATATTGAGAAGTGGAGCTGAACAGAGGTTAGAGCACAGAGACCCAGCAACGGATGCAGTAAGTCGGCGTTATCCTCAGATGTTGGTAAACTTGCTCAGGTCAGTGGGCGTCGAGGAGCTACTGAGCCTGTTAACCAGGGAAGCAGAGAGAGAGAGTAACTATAAAAAGAACCCACTGAAGCAGTGTGAGGGGCATTTTGAGTAGTTCACAGGGCAGGGAGCAGCAGGTTCTACCTATTCACCTCTGGGTGTATGAGCTGATGCAGAACTTAAGTCCAAAGGCCACACAACAGAAAGCTGATGTATTCAAATAAATAAAAATTCAGGAGTGCTACATGCTCCAAATTCCCTAAACAAAGTCAAAACACAAGAGAATGCTGGCAAAATGCTTGCCACACCAACACTACATGGCTACTTCCTAAATGCATAGAGAACTTACTTTGCAGAAAGACCAATGCATATGTGTGTTGCAGCCACATATATGTATGTATTCAAGGGCATGTATATGTGTATATAAAATGCATATACCTATATGTATATGTGTATATACATAGACATACACATATACAATGCAAAGGGCATGAATAGAAAGTTCACAGAAGGACCAGGGCGAGAGTTCAGTGAGTAAAAACCTTCCTGCCAAGCCTGAGGACCTGAGTTTGATTTCTGGGAGCCACACGGTGGAAGGACAGAATTGACTCCTGCAATTCTGTCAGAATGTCAGGCAGATGGTCTCTGACTTTCACATATGTGCACACACACAGGTATGTAGCACATACACAAACATTAAATAACAAAATGCAGCAGCCATTAACTTTCTATAAGGATCATTGATTTAATCTCTGTTCACACATTTAATTTTCACAATAACCATGTGAAGAAGGTTGTCACCATTGTGACTCATTTTACTGATGAGAAACAGAAGACATTGAGAAATTAAGGAAATGGCCTGGTTGCTCCAACTGCTTTTTTCCCCCCAGCTTTTTTTTGACATAGAATTTCCCTGTGTATCCCTGGCTGTCTTGGAATTTGCTCTGTCGACTAGGCTGGCCTTGAACTCAGAGATCCATCTGCTTCTGCCTCCTAAGTGCTGGAATTAAAGGCATTAGCCACCATACCTGGTGTTAACTAATGTCTTAATTAGCTTTTTATTGCTGTGATAAAGCAGCAAGATCAAAAGCAACCTGATGGGGGACAGGGTAAAGGGTTTATCTCAGTTTACAGTTCTGTCACAATCCATCACTAAGAGAAGTTAGGGCAGGAACTTGGGCAGGACAGGAACCCGGAGGCAGGAACTGAAGCAGAGGTCAGGGAGGAGCCCTGCTTGCTGACTTTCTCCTTACGGCTTGCTCAGCTCCGTTTCTTATATAACTATTAGATGGCACTGCTCATGTGCTCTAGAACCTCTCACATAAATCATCAACTGAGAAAATGCACTTTAGGCCAATCGAGTGGAGCCATTTTCTCAATTGCTGTTTCCTCTTTCCAGATGACTCCAGCTTATGTCCAGTTGACTAGCTAGCTCAGTTTATAAGCAGCTGGAACTGGAATTTGGAGTTGGGCATTCAGGGACCAATTTGTTCTTTCAAGCACATCTTGCATGACTTCATACATTCTAAAAGAAATCCAAATTAAAATTACACCAAAACATCATACTTTGTAAGTCATAAAACAAAACAAAACAAAACAAAACAAAACAACAACAACAAAAAATAACACCACAGCTCTTGGTAGAAGATGTGGACCTGAGTGAAAGCACACTCACACATCACTGGTGGAGGTGTGAATCGAGCTATTTTGGAAGACAATCTGGCAGCATCCACCAACATTTTACACACATGTTTGCCTTGAGAGAGAAAGTCCATTTCAGGCATCCTCCTAACATTCTGGTCATGGGAAATGTGGAGATTTATTATAGTATGTTTGTGATAGCAAATGTCTAGAAATAAGCCAAGTATCCACCAACAGGGGCTTGTATATGGACTATGGTTCAAAAAGCTGTTAGATGAAGGTTATGAGACAGTCTCTAAGATACTGTGGGGAAGTGACCGGGAAGATAGACAGAGCAAAGTGTGACCCACACACATACATTGCCATGTGCTGGTGCACAGACAGTCTCTGGCTCTAGGGAAGAAGGCTTGGTGCTTGGGTGAAGGGCAAGAGAGAATGGTTTTGTTTTGCTTTGCTTTTTTAAAAATTTAATTTGTGGGGCTGGAGAGATGGCTCAGTGGTTAAGAGCACTGACTGCTCTTCCAAAGGACCCGAATTCAATTTCCAGTAACCACATGGTGGCTTACAACCATTTGTAATGGGATCTGATGCCCTTTTCTAGTGTGTCTGAAGACAGCTACAGAGTACTCATATACATATAATAAATAAATAAATTAAAAAATTTTAATTTGTATGGTTTGGTATTGTTGAAAAACACATATAAACAGGTATAAAGATGAACTTGTAAAAAAAATAAAAATTCACAGAGAAATAAAACTCTGCTATGGGGTTGCTCATGAAACTGCAGGGTGAGAAACCAAAGCTGGGGTTTCCATTGTATGTTATAAGTGAAGGGGTATCTTACCATGTGCTCAGGGTTCCATTGTATGTCATAAGTAAAGGGGTATCTTACCATGTGGTCAGGGGTCCATTGTGTAAGGGAAGGGATATCTTACCATGTGGTAATTAGTTCCAGATAGAAACACATAACCTTATTTGTTTCTACTTTAAATTGATTTTTACTTTGATAAGCATGTGTATGTGTGTATGTGTACCTGCATATGTGTGTGTGTGTGTGTGTGTATGGTATAGTTATAGTCATGATATGTGGCTAGTTTCTGCTGGCATTGGGGGCAATGTGTCTCTAGGGAACCCAGAAAAATAGGTATGGGGGGCTATTTGTCCAATCTTAGGAGAGTTGGCTGTTTCCTGCTGTCCAGGGTCTATGGAGCCCATCTGAGGATAGGTCAGAAGGAACAGGTCCAGTAGAAGCAGCTGTGTATGTGACAGGAGATGGAGCATCTGGAGGTTGCTTCTCTGGAGCTGTTCTGGATGTGCCTGGACTTGTCAAGATGTAGGGAATAAGATTAAGTACATTTGAGAGAAAGAAAATTTTTTTTCTTAAGATGTACATTTGAAATCCCACCCTCTGAAATTGGTAGTAAGTGGGAACTTTAGGCAGATGTACTTATCTGGATGGAGTCTATTTGGTCCATACGAGGCAGATCTGTATGGGTTTCCTATAGCTTATAAGTTTAGAAAAGAGCATGAGCTAACAACATGAGCAGTTTTTAAGATGAACCTTTGCTGGATCGTATAGTGGAATGTTTTCTTAGAGGTAGGCAAGTTTATAGGAACTCGGATAATATTAGGACAGTGGCATAGCAAGGAGAGGAACTATGAAGCATTTAGTTGATGGCAACTGAGTTTAGGTAATGAGGTAACAGATTACATCTGTGAAAGCTTAGCTGTCAATGTAGTCAGAAGTCTGAGAGGATTGGTAAATAACAATCTACCAGTTATATATTTAAAAAATGACAGAGTCCACTAGCCAACAGTTTCTGTGGTCTCTATGGTCTCTTGGGCGGAGTCAGTCTGGCTTCCAAGGGCAGAAGATGCAGGGCTTTTTCCTCTGTGGAATGGATATGCACTGCATGAGAAATGACTTACTTTGGTTTAGCCAAGTCATTTGACTCAGGGCATCCAGTTTTGTCCACTGCATTTTTTCAGTGATCATATCATCACATTCAATCCAGGCAATATCTTCTAGGTGTGTGCACATTTTCTGAAATCATCTTGGGTCAATTGTCAGGGGCTTTGGGAATTCTGTCGGTGATCATAATCTTAAATATATTATTAGCAGACTTTTGACAAGATTGAGGGCTATATGGATTGGTTGTAGCTGAATAGAATTTAAAAGCAGTAGTAAAACTCTTTCAAGACAGGATAGGAAAGAAAATCTTAAGTAACTTTGGCAGCTTGTGTAGGTAGAGAGAAGCACGTTTTTGTATTAGCAAACAAACATTTGGCTAGGATCAGAATAAGAAAGCTGACAGCGGTGGCATAAGATTGCGGGCTTGGTGCCTGTTGCACAGCACGAAGAGCGCAGACGGTGGGTCGGTGGGTCGGTCCGGGCAGAACCGTGCTATGGGCCAGCAGCAGATGAGGCAGAGGCGCTGTGGGTTGGGTCCTCACCACTGCAGGGCAGGACTTCCTTCTAGTAGTGGGAAGTCAAGGCCCAGTGTGTACTAGCTATTCTTGTGGCGAAAGCACACTTATTTTATAGATCCAGGGCAGAGAGGGAGAGAGAGAGGGTTCATGGCAGGACTCAAAGAGTAGACCCAGAGCAGAGCTAAGGAACACAGGGGGGAAGGGAGCAAGCACAGTTCCAGAGCTGCTTTTCAGGCAAACTGGCTGAATTAAGTGGCTGCAGCCAGCCGCAAATGAGGGAGGAGGAGAAGGAAGAGGAGGAGGAAGAGAAGGAGGAAGAAGAGAAGGAGGAGGAAGAGGAGGAGAAAGAGGAAGAGGAAGAGGAGGAGAAGCCTATGCTATCAGTTGATAGTGCTAAGACTGACCCATGGGCGAGACACGTCGGGGCTGGGGACTAGCGCTTCCACCCAGCTCTCCTGAGAGAGAACAATTTGTCCAGGCCTGGCCTGGGGTTTTCAGCCACGAGAAAGAAACTGTCTCAAAAGGAAAAGGGAAAGGCTCACCCAAGGGAAGGAGTCCTAGAATGAGGGTCAGGATTAGCTCCAAGCTCAAGAAATCTTCCCTAGGATATGTGGACGGTTACTCTGACCAGTGGGGGATGGGGGCTTACCAGTTTTGGACTAGGCTAGCAAGTGTGGATCTCTTTTGGTAGTTGGTGTGATGCAAACCTGCAGATTTCTAAGTCCAAGTCTCGGCATCAATGAAGTGTTTATAAAAAAAAAAAAAATAAAGAGATAAAGAGAGTATGTCCTATGGGTGTGTGGTGAGGTATGGGGAAAGGGGATGTTTCAGTGGGCCCATGCTGAGGCATCTCTTCCCACTGAGGGACCAGCCACACACCTGTATAGTATAGAATAGAGTTTATTCAGGGCATGGGGAGGGGAGCCAGGAGGGTAGTAGAGGCTGAGAGAGGGAGAGAGAAGTGGGGGGGAAGGGGGAGAGTGAGAGGGAAAGGGAGAGTGAGAGGGAGAGGGAGAGGGAGAGGGAGAGGGAGAGGGAGAGGGAGAGGGAGGCTGGCCATGAGCATATGGAGAGGTGGTAAGGGAATGGGGAAGGGTCAAGGGGACAGAGGGAATCAAGAGATCAAGTAAGCAAGACAGAGAGGAGGGGGCAAGCATCCCCTTTTAGAGTGGGCCAGGCCTACCTGGCTGTTGCCAGGTAACTGAAGGGCTGGAGTTTAGACAGAATGCTAACATATGGAATGCATAGGTTGTTATTAAATGACTTCCTCAATTGATCACCTTTCTTTCCTTCATGTGTGACATGTTTATGCATGTTTGCATATAGGTAGGCACATACATATGTGCAGGTCATATGTGCGCATGCTTATCTGGAAGTTAACACCGAGAGTCTTCCTCAATTTCCCTCTACCATATTCACTGACTCAGAGTCTCTCTGTAGAATCCAGAGCTTACCAACAAGGACTAACTAGTCTGATTAGCCAGCTTGTTCAGGGACTCCCTGCCTCTTTCCTGAGTTCTAGAATTAGAGGCAGACCACTATGCCCTTGCAGTGTTTGCAAGAGTTTTGGGAATCCAAACTCTGGTCCAGCAAGCATTTTATCCATCTCCCTATCCTGTTTCTTTTAAAATGATTTCTCTTGTCCTTAAAACACACACACACACACACACACACACACACACACACACACACACACACAC